>LR824604.2:14817500-16017500 GCA_902829305.4 Spodoptera exigua | reverse complement strand
TTATAAACGGTAGGCGGCGCATCTGCCAGTGGATTCCGCACAATCGCCAGCAATATCACTTTGTTGAAAATAGACGGGTTGCGTAACAGGCTGGGCACTGCCCAGCGCCCTTCGCCTTGGCGACAACGAGCCAAATGTCTTCGGCCCTGACGGACAATTACGTATCATTCATTTGACTAGAGTCTTCCTGGGACGTCCGATAAGTTCATGTTTTGCTAATCGGGAAGTGCATATATTTTATTACTCTTCTGTCGGCCAGTTACATGAAACGTATGCATTCCTTTAAATTTGTTATTTACTTGGCTGTGGTAATTTTCCATTTTCCAAATAGAATAATTCACATTCTTCTCGTGGACTGTTATTATATTTCCGCGCCGTTATCTTGTCAGCATCAGATCAAGTAATCAACATAGTTCACCCAATGAAGCAGCAAGTGCCGTGGGAGGTATTCGTCCTCCCTTCACCTGCCTCTGCACTTGATGCAATTTCCCGACCATGATTGGTAAATTGCAAATTCTCCTATTTGACCTCACCCTTCAAAAATACCGGAAGATTCTGGAACTGCGTACACAGTTTTAAAGAGCTAGGTCATTTTCAAGGTGTCCCTTACAATTGTGTTTGACGGCTCGACTAACGTTGTTAAATTGCATCCAATGATCTTCCTGGATGGCATCCGCTTAGCATTGATCCTGTTCACTTGGTACACTACTTGGTAGTACTAGTTTAAAATCTCTTCGTATATGTTGTGGCGAATTAATGTTTTTTCTTTCAAAATAGCGGCATACTCTTCTCGACCATCTCGTAGACATATTGAGGTCTTTACCAAGCTTTTGACCTTGTATTGTGTGTCTTACAGTTGAGCAGGTAGTGGTGTCAGAAAAAAGCGGTTCGTAAAGGTCACAATGACATCACCATTAAATCACAAGGCCCCATTTTCCCTTTCACCAGAACCAGGTCGTATTGAGGACTTTTGTTAAAATTACATAAGTGCATAGGGTAACTGTTCTCCAAAACTTTTGAGAAGTAATGTCAGAGTTTTTTAATAAATAGAAGTCATTATGAATACACTCTAGTAAGTGTTGTCTATGTGTAAATATTGGCAGGTGCCTGCATAGGTATTGTGCACGCAACTGGCGCACCTGTCCGAGTCAGCACAGTGTTGGAGCATTTATTTTTATGTCTATTAATTAGCACTCGAGCTTGCGGCAACAGTAATATAAAAATGTAATTATGCTCTGTCATTGATTGATTTTCTCATAATATTTTATTGAAATTAAAATAAAAACCATCTGTTTTTGATCTGAATGGTGCTGTGAGTCACGAAAAGTCTTAAATTAAAAATCTATTAAGTCCCCGGCACTGCAATGAGTCTGCACAAGGCATTAAAACGAGCACTGAACATAAGGTCGCAAAGTATTGAGTGACGTAAGCACACTTGCCGGCAGAGCAGTGCCCTCTGACGGCAAGAAGCCGACCTTGGGTCCAAAGCAACTTTCAACCCGGAAGCCGCGGCGTCATTCTAGCTGTCACGTTAAAACCGCTGAATTTTATTTACATTACCCTTATTTGGTGCAAGCTGAATATATGGGGCTTACAGCCTGTGTAATGGATATTTTAATGGGTTTATATATTAAAGTTCGTGCCCTTTGGCGGGACTTATTAAAGCTGACCTTCGTGACCCGAGAGGAATATAACACTTTTGATTTTATGTGCAGTCCATATCTGGCTTTGCAACAATAAGGTATAGTGGAAAAAGTAGCCTTTATTTTTGCTTTGACGGATTAATTCAGAGAATTGTGTACTTTTTTCGAACAGTGCAGAACATAAAACTTTATAAGTATAGAAATATATAAAATGAAATTATCAATGGTTCGACTATCAAAATGGCCAAGTGTATTTATTTCCACATCATAAAAATATTTATGTTGTGATCATACGATTCACGTAAATTCTGACCATGTTTTGTGTCTGCGCTGCATTCGTATGCTCAAGAACGCCTGGCCACCTTCCAAACTACGGAGAATACGTACGAATAGAAAAAAGTAAAAAACTAGAAAAAATATGAAAGATCATCAACTTTATGTTTGGCCTTAGCTGCATAGCGTTTGATAGTCACGGCCAATTTTAACAAGATTGTTTCAAGCTATTAATTAATACAATTTAATTTAAAAAATCGTGATTCCATGCACGCATTTTTCTGTCACCTTGTTATTAACGGCTTGAAAACACCAAAAGCCACAAAGGAGGAAAAATCAAAAAAGTTTCCATACGAATAAGCGGCGCGGACCTTGGCGTGGTACTTACGAATTAAATCGGCCCCCACCGAGGCCGCCTCGCCTTCCGCAACAACACCGCGTATTTGTTTGCCACTGATTGAATTATAACACTTAAATTTGTCTGCATCCCACTTTGTTGTGCCGATATAGCAGATCTATGCTGACAACTCGCCTGGGCAATCCGAAGGTTTTCATATTCAGCTAGTACAAACTTACAGGTAGTGGCATTAGTGTCAATATTACAGTATCCTGTCTGACCTCAGTAGGTCATTAAGCCTCGTCTTGTGTACCATGTCATTCATCACTACTTTGTCCTAAATTTGTTGAACAGAATAAATTGCCACCGAAAGAGGAACGGAATGTTCTAGAATTCGTGGCTCGTAGAAAAGTTGGATTAAATTGGCAAACTTCCAAGAGATATTGTAATAAAGAGAGACATACGCGCTTCCCGGATCTACGTATAAATGACGTTGATGACGACACAAACAGCTTACCCTACATTGGAGGCTTTATTTACGTTCATATTCGGCCCTGAAAACCGGCTTATCTTTATGTTAATATATGTAACTGGAGATTTTGATTTTCTACCAGACGTACAACCGTTTTTGTTGTTAAGTCCTTACTAAGCGTCTTGTTAAGTGTTTTAAGAAAACCTTTAAAAATGTCAGATGAAACCATATTAATAAATATAGGAGTATATTAATTGTAGAGAGCTATCACAGAATAAGTAGAACTTGGCTCGTTTGAAAATCTTACAACTGCATAAAAATAAGAAGTTACCATTGAGCCTGGTGGTGTATTGCTATGCTGGAAGGCAGGTTTCCATGTGAACACATAGGGCGGGGAGTCACCACGCGCTGTCATGCAACGTTCCGTCTGAAACAAAGAATAAGTACATTACTCATCGCCCTTAACAAGGCCCTTCGCGCCTGCTAGTTGAAAACGTTTCCAGTGGTATTTTCCATTGTAAATAAACGCGTCATTTTACAATTTCGATAGCGATTTTCCAAATTCTAGAATCACCTGTATTTTAGTGTAAATATAAACAGAATGTCTTGTTATTTCTGCCAGCTGTCACCATGAGATGAAGCGATGGAATTTAAAAAAGTGGTTGTGTTTTGAAGAAAAAAATATTTATGTTTATTACAGAACGCTTCAGAAATTATTTTGTTTATGAATTGTCCACAGATAATAACACGCAGCCACACAGGAGTGAGAGGTGTACTTCATGCGACCCTGGTAGCTTTTGACAAGCATTGGAACATGGCGCTTAGTGATGTCCTAGAAATTTGGCAGAGAAAGAGAATCAAACAGCGGAAGATCCCTCCTGTAATGGGTAAGTCAAAGATTTTAGGATGTACATAATAGTAAAATTTCATGAAGGAAAGTGCTATTCTAATATCAATGTTCGAAAAAACAGGAAAACCGGTTCCCAAAGGCACGGCGGCAACAATCTCTACCATCCCGGTAGTGACAGAAACTCCTATTGGGAAGGGAATATTCGAGTGTACGAGACATGTACCCCAGATGATGATGCGCGGCGAACACATAGTACTAATCAACGTGGTGGAGCGGTGATCTCTTCAAAAGACTGCTAGCCTGGTAGCTCGAATATGTGTTGCGATTTTGTGCAACCTTTTTGTAGGCTTTTTTTACATGCTTGCGAATACTATTTTATTATTTTAATAGTTTGTTGTACTCAATATGCTTACGATCGTAGATCGCTGGAATTTAAGTGATGGTGCTGTTATCAAGCTAAAACATATGTAACAAATAATACTTAAATAAGTTATTTTAACTATCATAAAACTTTGTGTACTTTTTAATGTCAATAAAAATGTTCTCACTGACATTCTCATGCGTTTCCAATGTCCCAGTATTGTCAGCGCATAAAATAAAATAAAATCCACACAATGCTTGTTTTGAGGAACGTTATTCGATTTTTAAATGATATTCCATGAGAGCGGGTCGCCATTGAAGTTACGAACATTACACTCAATTAAATACTATTTATTTTGAGATATTTTTAATGCATTCTTTTTCATCTTAAAATAAGCAATTAGTAAATATACAGATTACAAACTAAAGTAAAGATATTAGCATATAATGTGAGTGTACTGACACAAAGCACAGGATCCGCAAATTGTACCCTTTGCATACGTAATTTCAAAGACAGGATATGTTATTATAACGGGATTTCACTGTTACAATCCTATAGTAAAGTCCTGTACAGTTGTTAGGTTAACGTATCAATAAACGGGTGCACTGACGCGTACGACACATGCCTTCTGGAAACAAACGCACTGGCGATCATATTTGCATAAATGTAAAAAAAATTGATTAGCGTATGTTAGATAACGCGTGGTAATTAATGTATTCTGACAGTGTATTAAAAATGTCACTTCTGAGCAAGTGATGATAATAAGTACGCTATGTATCCGGGATCCCATAGGCGCTGAGACATATCTGTTCCCTGGTGTACGGTAATTTGCGGGTAGAACGTCCCAGGTTGGTTGACACGGAAGCGCGCACGCATTGTGCGCAACAATAGTTTCCCCATTTTCCCGCGACCGGGGAACGGCCGACGTGACCGCGGCAAGTCCGTCGACCCCGGGACAAGAGACGCGGGACGCTTTTCGCGTGCGCAAGCTCAGATCTACCGAAATGTGAGACTTTTTTGTTTTGAAGAAATGTAACTTCCAGGAAAATTATACCGTTCCCATTATTGCATTTGTGTACATTTTCACGTTAAACATTAGTATCTTGTAAAATACACAAAATAACCTTTATAAAATGTAATAAGACGATTGGGATTGTGTTCTCTTAAAATTTAATAAGATCAAATTGATTAAGAAAGTTGTGTAAACTGTTTAAATCCTTAGAGCTAACGACAAAGTTAGCCGACAAACTTTTCATAATCATATTTATTTAGTCTCTAGCTTTGAAAATAATCGTTAAGTACATTGTAATGAAGCACACTTTAGTTTTAATTATCAGAAGCTAATCTATTGAGGAGCTGTCAGAGTCTTTTTAAAAACCATTATTATAATTAAGACACTAATAGAAAACTAGAATGTATCAGCTGCTAATCCCGCGCAGGTTGTAAGTGACTACTGGATAACACGGATCGGGAATGGCGTTTAGCAGCCCTGCCGGTAAATGTGTACAATTTTACATTCTAACGTTCGAGCACATGGCCCACGGTGGGTGTCAATTGCACACCGGTCTAAGGTGTACGGGCAAATGCAAATAAAAAAAACTATTTCTTGCCTTAGTTAAACAAAGTTCACGATTACCCACACAAGCTGTGACGACATGAAAAGAATCTCATGTTGCCAGCAATGCATCATGTCTATTTCTGTTTGAAATCGATCAAGAGACAACGGCCGGTCGGGGCGACGCACCCTGGCCGCCGGCCAACGCCCAGGAGGGTAGAAAACAATCATCGCTATATCACTTGACATCCAGCGAGAAAACAGATGAACCTGAGATGTGCACAGCTTGTTTTGACAGGTTCCATAACTGTTTGCACGAGTATCTGGCCTGATTACTACTGTTTATTAACGTTTTACTCGAACATGTCAACCATTTTTATTTAACCATTGCAGTTGTTGTTAGTGCCATATCAATGATTTGTAACTTAAAGAACGAAACATTTCGTGATTTCTTTTACTATTGATTCTGCCGTGGGAAATGTTTGGATCTTTGCAATGGATTACTTTCATCTTAATGCAGTTTTTTAGGAAAACGTAACAATCAAAAGGTTTTTCTATTCAGTTGTCATTATGATAACTACTCAGGAAGCGTGTTTTGTTATCGAATGCACTTCAAAAGTTGTAGTGTTTTGTTCCCCACATCGCTGTTATTGAAACTGTTCAAGTACTCGTATTGGCAAACATGTGTCGAATTTGTTTACAACTACAATATTTGCATTATGTTAAATGATCTAGAAATCTGAATAAATCGGTCGCTTGTATAATTCATTAATTGTCACCGTCAACCTTCGCGGTGACCTTAAGCGACTAATTTTAAATAAACACGCGGAAGTGGCGACAGGTCTCGAATGATTTGACAACAAATTAAGACCGTTTGTTTATAATATTGTTTATAAATACGCGAGGACGGTTATATAATGGCGATAATGTTGTATTAGATAATGTTCGCATTATATTCGTAACCTTGCTGGTTGCGAAGAATGGACTGCTCTTTATCTGATTTATCTACGAGCACAATAGGTCTTAGAAGCACTTCGACAAAGCTCAATTTGTATATCTGATAGTCAATAGTCATGGATCTCTACTCGAGGTAATTAGTGTACCAACCAGTGTAACTTTTTACAAGGAAATCTGATCTATTCGGATATTTTATCACGTAAAGGTCTTTTACAGTTTACTTAAATTAGCACTGACTGAACACACTCAAGATATTACAAATCTTCGGAATTTGATTTTCTATTCTCTTTCTTATAACGAGTTGCAGTTTATTCCTGCTAAGATATTATCATCATAATTTCACAGCGGTTGTCTCTTTTTGTGAAGCACTCTCATAGGTACATGCTTTTGGTAGTAAACAGCGTGTTCGTCCAAGCATGTGGATAATGGACTGTAGGCGTGGGTAGCAGATATTAATAGCGCTGCCTTTGAACAATAATATATCAGGGATGACAGACTACAAGATAAATAACTTGCTTTACACACGATCAACGATCGCACAATGTGAAAAATATAAATTTGACGTAAAAACTGAAAACCTTCATAAAGACTTCAGTAAGATGAGAATAATTTCCTAAAATACAATTATTTTCTAGCTAATAAAAATAATGAAAATTGAAAGTAACCCGCGCACAAACTGTCAAAGGTCACAAAGTATACAAAAGCTGGTTGATTATACATTTGTGGTAGAGGTCGCTAGCGCTGCATAGAGGCCATTGTAAGATGATTATCTAGAGGTGAGAGATCGACTTGCCTTCTACAAATTAGTATGATTATACACTTTATGTTGTAAGTTGTAATTATGAAGTAGTTTATGGGTAAAAGTACTTGCAAATTATCTGCTTACTGCTTATGCCTTTTTGATGCTTAAAGTATTCATATTATAAGTATTCATGTCAAATATTGTCAATTAGGTAAGCGAAATTGATTAGTAATATGGCGAAAACATCTATGGAGCAACTGTGATATTAATTATCAATTTAAAACTCCATGGTGGTGGCACAAAAAATATTTCTATTAGATATGATACTAACGAACTATTTCTAAACGTCTGCAGGACGATCTGTAGGACTTGATCTTAAAATAAATTTATCATTTGGGTCATAGACATCATTTCAAAATTGTGATAGCGGTCACCTGTCGGCCATATTTCGCCTATAAAATTAGTCTTTATCGACATGGGACATATAAACTGAAAATATCTCTGGCATCCAAGATCTCCCGAATAAAATATGTATAGTAATAAAAATATAGTGCAAACTTTCTCCGGAGAAGTTCCGGCGCTAGGCGAGGGTGAGTATAAATAGCGGCGGTTGCGCAACGCGGCCGATGCACTGCGCGCGCGCATCGACACAACACTGCCGACTGGGATTAACGTTAACTGCAGTTACCGAAGCTAGTTTAACTGCACGTTAGGATAAACATGCCAAAATGCTTTTAGAATAAAATTACCATTATTTGAACCCATAATTCTTCTGTACTTAAGGCAGGTTACTTGCAACATGCAAAGTTTAGTGGCTGCTTTAATGGGGCAATACCAACAAAAACAAACTCTACTTAGCAGTACATCCATAAAGAGACGTATTTTTTTTTTGTTTAGCAATAAACACAATCATATTTTTAAGATCAAAAACAAGTCTATAGTTATAGTGTCGTATATAGACACGTTAAATGTATCGACATTACTGGTAAGGCGAACAAGTCTCGACAAGGCGACACTTCCGCCTTATGTACAGGCTATGTATAATGTATATGTATTATGTGCTGCGTCCAATGTCGTCCACTATTCTTTTTTCCAACCTTGGTGACTTGGTGACTCGGCTCCGGCTACTAGTGTGTAAGAAATTGGAATGTATGGAGATTCCAGCGTCGGCACCTCGCCTAGCCTCACGTGTGCACGCATGCGTAGGCGCATATACAGGAATGTGCTAAACATTCTTTTCTTTTTATGGTAACTTGCAGCGAAATGCATATTAAAATGTGAGAAAATTGACACTACAAGAAAAGTCTTATCTATCCATTTCACATTATAATACTTTAAAATAAATTATAAAATGTAGCGCTAAAGTCATTTTAAAACGTCCCATTCCAGTTCCATACACTAAAAATTAAACTCCAGTTAAACCGCTCGTTAACGCTGCGCGCGCGCACCCGTCCGCGTTCACTTTACTCTTTTTGTATTCGTTCTTGCAGCTAACTTGGGATTGGCTTGACCCATTTACCGCAAATAGACGCAGCCGGGATTCAAACGCGCGCCCAAACGACACGTGGCGAGCGGCTTATGGTATTCGCGTTTTAAAATACTGGACGCCTTGCTGATGAGTCAGCTCAGCATCCGTTGTCGAGATTTATATGGAAATATGCGCCCTGTATGAGCAGCTATTACTTGATAGGATTGGTCGGATAATTGTAATTGGCAATTTCATTTTAGTCATATCCATAATCGGTAAATAGTTATAATGAAAAAAAAGTTCTTTGCGGTAAAAACGTTTTCATTTTCCACATAAGCTGAACAATGAAATCAACAAACAATACTGTGGTGATTAGCATCGCCTATAAATAAATTTTCCATAAACTTCTATCAGGGTTTAAATCTATAAATCCAAAAACAATATCTATTAAGTCTAATAAATCCGGTCATAAAGCCGGATAATTCGTCAAAGGCTTTTATAATGAATGGTTATTTATAACTTCAATTATATTTTAGAATTGGTTCTACTATGCGAAGCCGCGGCATCCTTTGATGAATTTCCCGGAGTTTCCCTAATTTCAGTTATTGAGGTCATTGGAATTACCTAAGTTACTCAAGTTTTGGGGTTTCAGAGTAGGTACCTTGTAAATAAATTAATAATACTAACTAAAACCTTTGTACCTGCTTTTAGTTGTAGATTTGATTTTTTTTGTCGAATTGCGGTTTTGGTCCGGTTTCGTATTGTAGGTTTTCATGAAAAACAGTTGAACAGTCTTGACTGAAAATTAATATATAAATAATATTATAGCAGAACCTGTAATGTTTGTTAAATCAATACTACTGAAACTTACTTCAATGTTACTGAAAGAAATCATAACGGACATTGACCTCCAATACATAACTACCAATTAATGTCTGCGATAGTCGATACAATAATTTATTGATTGGTAAAAAGTCGATCACGCGAAATGCTGCGTGTGCGCATCCGAGTGTAACATACCCGTCACTCACATAGTTCGATGTTAATTTAAAAACAATTGTGACAATGAGCTTTTTTAAAATTTATTATGGGAGACAAAATAATACTAATAAGCTTAACTAAATATAAAAATCTAATAAGCACTCCCGCATATACCTTACGTCTTCATCTTAATTATTGTAATTTATTCGTAGAACATCTGACGAAGACATATTGATATTAAATGGATTTCGCAGGTAGCTAGTCATTAAGTGAAGAGCGGTGGCAGCCCACGTGCCATAATTGACGCTAAACCGATTGAAATGTTCGCCGTAAATCAAGCAGTACACCCGTACACTAACTAATTATGTTCCAAGTAAAACATTAACTCCGTACCTGTCATAACTCATTACGTATTACTATAATTACGTAAAGCCGATAGTGTTATAGTGTTAGCCATTTAATCTCTCAAAGCTGTCATTATGAAAGAGCTCACAATTATGACTTTTACCTGCGCGCGCGCCGCTTACGGAAATGAGTCGACGTTATGATTATGCCAGTTTGGATTACATTCACTCGTTGACAATTATGTGAAAATTTTATAAAACAAAAGTGAAATTATAGGGACTTGAGCATAGATGCGGATATGTTGGGTTTAATTGTATATCAAATCAAATATTGACTAATGAGAGGGTGGTTAGACTAGTAATTAATTAATAAACAAACACGAAAAGCTGAACAAAATTTTACTATTTAATAAATGTGATTCTTGCATGTAGTGATAAATTACGCTAATTAGGATTCAATATTTTTCGCCTCATTGCACTTTGTAGTCTTCATTATTTTTGTATTGGATGCAACATAGCCGTTTTACTAACAACTACTAGCATGCGACCCAATCCCCATAAGAGTAGCTTATGGGGATTGTGTCACTCACCATCAGATTATGCAACCAACTCTCGGAACACCATGCATATTGATCGTGTAGCAATAACACATCAGATATGACACCTTTAAGAAATGCGCTTTCTATGCAGGTTCTAGAACCTTTTCCAAGTCTCTAGCCTACAATTTAGTCTTGATAAATGACGAATAAATACTATCTGAATGCAACTTTCCATTTCTTCAATAACATCTTTTTAATAACAATGCTGAATTGTGCATCCTACTTGAGTCGTGATTCAGTTCACAGCCGAGATTTCCTCTTCATTGAGCGTTGCTAACAACTTAACTCGATACAAATCTGATCGAAATCTCCGCAGATCTAGACTGATTCCAGATTCAGTTGCATTGTGCACTGCGGCTAAGTTGTGTGCGCGTGCGCCGCGTGACAGAAAGGCTTGCTTTCACTCGCGCTTCCTACCCGCGATTGATATACAACACGACATCGCTATTATGTACCATTTGTTGTGTTTTGTGCAAAAAACGCTTTTTGTACTTAATTGTCGAGCGGTGATAGTTTTATAATTGATGCAAAAATATATTTGCATGTAAATCGGTGTTTGTTGACGTGACATGAAATCGAAATTATGTTGGTTACGTTGGAAAGGTTAATGAACTATTCTCTGGAATAGTGTGGACTGTAATACAGAAAGCTTGACTGTACATACATAAAAATATGGGCACACAATACAAGAACAAAGGCTCATTATTAGTACTCCGCAAGTTGGTCTGGAGCAACGCGCGCAGTCGGATAGACAAGTCGCATTCCTAGATGAATTACAACTAGTTAACATCTAAACTGTTGCGGGCTCACTGCAAACCCAGCAAAGGCCATTTCACCGCGGCAAGCGCGTTATCTGCGATCGCCTGTACAAAACTCCGTATAATAAAGACGCAAACGCGCCCGTAACAACAGACGGGCGTTAGAGACTCGCATGCGCCGGCGCAGTGAAAGTACTTTCGCGCGCTCGTTGCCCCGGTCGTCGAACTTGGCGTGGGAGAGAGATAGCTTTATACGCGGGAGCGGGACAGATATAGTTTTCTGAGGAAAGCCGTGAAAAGCGGCCGGGTGCGGGGTACGCGAAAGTGCGCACCATCAGGAAATCGCCGCGATCGTAAATGCTGAAGTTAAATTATTTTTATGCGTCCACCTTTACGATGTCAATAAAAGGTTTATTGTTCGTGCACTATTATTCGCTGCGGTGGCGGTGAACTCAATTTTTTAAGGAATTTTCCGCGTTTTTCCTGGTTTCCCGGCGTGAAGTCCTCTGTTTTTGGCAATGGCAACTTTAAATAAGCATAACCTCGTTGCACATGACTCTCAAATTTGTATCTATGATTCTAGCCATTATAGTATCAACAACATTTTATACACGTTTGTGGTTTTCAGACTAAACCGTGGACCTAGTCCAACACCAATTCTTGCCAAGATGTAACAGTGCTAACCACACAATGTTTAGTACTACACAGACACACAGCGAGTACCACAAGCCTCTTGAATACGCACTCACATGTCCATTCAAACATCTTTTACTGTTTACGCTTGTAAGTCGTAGTTGGCACCATAAACCACAGAATTTCTTAGTTTAATTACATTTAGCGAGCAAGTATCTCTGTAAAGTTAAAACATTATCAGTACAGGTTAGTTTAAAACGAGATTTCTTCAACTAAACATGGACAGATCTTATCAACGTGCACAATGTGTGGTCCAAGTGAGAATCGTTTGCAAACAATCGTTACTACAACCGAATTAAGAAATCGATTTATTATTATGATTAATTAGTAATGGATTTAGAAATTGATCGATGATGTGTAGTGATGAATGATCGATTGTAGAATTAAATGTTGTTAATAGTCGAGCTATTAACATTCCAATGTGTGTATCAATATATGTCATAATATAAATGTCCTGTGTCTTGTTATATTTTATGCCACAGTAGGCAGTTGGCATAATTTAATATTTAATTTCAGTTATCTTCGTATAATATTGTTTCTGGTAATACCTATTGTAAACAATAAAAAAACTTTTATTTTGTGAAACATTATGACAATAGCCGAAAAGTTAAAAAGAATTACGGTATTAACTTTATTTAATAGTATTTACATAAGCTTTGGAACGAGCAGCTAGCTTTACTGACGAACAATTCAACTGTGACGTTTCAAAAGTAGTCTTTAAAACTCTCCTAAAGACCTTACCATAAACTTGAAGTACATAACATAGTGGTAATGGGTATAACCAATCTTAGCATTAAAAATGCGGTTAGATTTATGCCCGTCGCTTATACCTTGGACCGTTTCAAAGTGACTCGCACTGAGTTAATTGTTACTGTGGAGAGTGAAAGTTTAATGTGCATACGAATTAGTTTTGTTTTCGTTCAAATTGCCGTGTGTACTATGTTCCATTGGATAATTAACTAATTTCCCAATTAATACCTTGTTACGGTAGCTTAAAGTTTAGTTTTAAAAGGCGAGGGTCGACCGTTGTTTAGATCTATCTATTTGGTTATAAATTAAAATCTATAAGTTTTAAGATTAATATGTCTGTATTGCTTTGATTATAAGTCAATGTTAATTTATGTATTTTAACTACGATTGTTTATATAAATATTCAAAGGAGATTTCTATATCTCCTCATAAAATTTTTCGACTAGAACTTTGTGGAAAAAACTCTCTTGTAACTTTTTCCCATAAAGCGATACCCCATAATGAAGAGCGTTGACAATGAAACCTTTAAACACAGTTACACTTTAAAATATAAATCACCTATTTTCATAAAGCTATTAGATACAAGAGATAAAAATAAACTCGATAAAGTAGATAAACACGAGTACTTATCACGAGACACTACGCACTGGGAGTTTTCCGACCTAGTATCTGTAGTACTGTCATTACTTTATTTTGACATCTTTTGGATCTTATCTGCCAAGATCATAATTAGAACAATCCCACAGCTTCAGAGCGTGGGAAATGTTCATTATAGGATAATACTAATTTAAATTTTCCTAAGTAACCGAGTGGTTTGCGGCAAGTTTGGTAATAATTATGTAGTTAATATCCTTAATTTAGAGAGCCATGCTTCAGCACGTCCTTTAGGAAAACCGGCTTTTTGCCGCCTCAGTGAGGATATCTACCTAATCCTCCCATTCCATCCTCAAAATCGAAATCCCCAATTCTCAAAACCAGCCAAGCACCTGCAACTCTGATGTGAAGAGAGCCAAACAATACGTTTGTTCAAACATACACACAACTTATATGATAACTAGTAAAACCACTCATGAACCGCACCTCTGAACTCCTTCGGGAAATATAGACACATTTGTATATGACTTTTTAATACCTAGATCAGGCTAGGCAACAGTCGCGTGCCATTTGACAATATCACACAAATTTTCAACAATAATTTTCATATTTTCTACTAACGGTCGGTATCACGGGACATTTTAAGGTCACATGAGGTGAATGACCTCTGGAGTAGGCTCGAGGCTTTTAGGGAAAATGCTGACGGTATTTGGAGGACTTTTACCCGGATGTCAATGTCCCAATGATTATTGTTACGACACTGAGGCTCAAATTCTCTTAAACTGAAGGCTTCGTAGCCCTCTTAACTTTTCATCCCTTTTCGTAATGGTTGACTATCATTCCAATTTAGATAACGGGTACTTACTCAAACATCTTTTTTTTGTATAAGTCAAAGTTATTGATGTGTGTTAGTGTAGCAGTTACCACATTCCTAAAGTCTTACACTATATTGTTTTTTAACTGATATTTAGTACCCCAACAGAAAACAAGACTTAGTTTTCAACACGTCGATCAAAATATCTCTATTCCGTAGCTAAATATGGTATACAACTATTGCTAAAAGTATACTATTTATATTAATAAACCACCATTAACCTAAGAACGAATTAAAAACCTCTTTTTAGGTCGGTTAATAACAAAAAACATTCAACTACCCACACAACATAAAAGAGTGAAATAATTACGTTTCACGTTAATTTGTCACCAACATGGAACTGTACAAGTATCTAGGAGTATGGAGGTAGATAGTTCTCCCCCCTCCCACCCTGATACGCAATGGTACGAGTACTCCCGGCCTTGAACCTCCCTCCCCGCGCTATCGATCCGTAGTACTACGCGGGTAACCTTTGTTACCTTATGTAATAAGGACGCCGCGACAACGCCACGCCATTCACGAACCTCGACTACTGTCTACCCTGTTCCGGGCTACCCTTCAGGACACTGAACCTTTGCCTTAAACCAGGAAGATTTGGTTAAAAACCCGTTTATTTTTCCTGTTACAAACTGAAGGTTGTTGAAAAAATGTTTGTGTGTTTAATAATTGTACGTAATTAAATTATCTAGCGAACTGATTTGGAATACAGACAATGAATTACAAGATTAATTTGCGTTATCATCAATGATTAACTCGCTCAATTCAAATAATTAATTGTTTTATTATTATTTTCAATAAAATAAATAAAATTTTATAAGTTAAATAAAAAATTAAAATATATTTAAAAGGAAAGTGCCTACGTATAAATTTATTTGTTTATTTATCGAAAAAAAAATGTTAAGTTAAAAAAATGTAAGTTGAAGTAATGTTTTGTAAGTTCACCGTACTAAGTTTCGCCTCACAAGTCGCAACACAAGACAAAAATGACGCATTGCAGGAAAACAAGTTTCGCATTGCGTTTCATACACTTTTCACTGCAGAAACAGACAGTTACTAAATCAACTAATAAATAAATATTATATAATTATATAACTAACACGTTTTATTTACATTATTATCCATATTCAGCTTTCAGCTCTGTAAACTAAACGTTTCAAGTGAAAATGAACCTATAGGCACTTAATTCAGAATTCAATTTTCATTCATGCTTACTTAGACTTTAGCTTTAAGTGTTGGGAATTTGAATACTACGTGCAACAAGTTAAGGTGTGTATTCGAGTGGAATGTGTTAGGGTGTTATTTTGGCACTGATTATGTCCAAAAGGAGTTAGGTACAATGACCTTTAGAACTATATAAAATGTTGCCATGGTACTTAATCGTGGCATATTAATATTATTAAATGTTCTAGCTCGTTCAAAAATTTTGAACTTATTTTGTGTTATGATTAAAGATTAAAGTAATAATTATTTTCGTTCATTCACATTTACAAACAAACTATTGACATTAAAAAAAAACAAAATAAAATGATCATTGTAGGAAAGTCTATTTATAACAATGATAAAACAGGAAACTGGCTCGGTAAAAAACCTTTTCCTATAAATAAATGGATGCGACTATAAAATGTGATATAAAAAATATTTGTGAATTGTTATAATACATTGCTTGGCGACATGGCGCTTAATACAATTACCTTGTTTCGATAACAGGTTTGTACTCAGTGATAAAACTAAATCAATCATTATCTATTTAACTAATTTAAATGAGGTCAAATTATAGGTAAAGACTACACTCATAGGTACATATACTTTGTACTAAATGTTAGTATATATACCTGAAAAGTATAATTTCAAATAACGAACCCCTGTGACAATTGGTTCAAATTAACAACTATGTATTTTTACGTTGTGTGATCCTATACTATTGACGATATCTCTATGTAAGCTTAAATCTTTAAAACAACGCAACGGAATTTGATGCAGTTTTTTTAAAGATAGTGTAATTAAAGCGGAAGGTTTATAGGTGTTATAACATCCATTAAATTGTGGACACATCTAGTATCGGCATTGCAATCGAGCAAAGTCGGGGCGAAGCAAAGCAGCGGATGAAACCCTACACTCATAATCCAGAAATAGTACGTTTCAAATTTTCTTTAAAATTTAACATTAGGTAATTTCTATTTGAACATTGTCCCGGCAATGACAGACACGACTAGAAAGTCACCTCAGTTATAAATCGCACGATTTATTCGAGAATTAATTATCATTTAATTACAATGTGTGAACATTCTTTAATATTTTAGTGACTGACTTAAATATACGAGCATTCTGTTGTACATAAGACTTAATATATAATCACCATCTGATACACGTTAGAACAAGATCACTTGTATGATAAAGAGCATTTTCATGTCGTCAATTAAATACTCGCGATACACCTGAACATCTTGTCCATCAATTATATATATTAATTTAATTAACTCGACATGATAACTTAATGAAATTAACCGTATCATAATAACTGATTACGTTTCAAGGAAAAAAATGCTAAATATTTATAAGGTATTCTTGTTAAATTGAACCGAAGTACTGTTTATCTGTTTTCTAAGTATTTTGTACACGAAAAAGTAATGTTGGTCTAAGTACAGTCTGGCAACATATCTTTGACTAATCTTCGTTTTAATCAATCTAGGTATATGTATAATAAAGTTGTCCTACATTGTTTTGAATGTGCGTGTGTTTGTGTAATTTATACATTTATGGGTGTTTAGATAAAGTACCGCCATTGTGTGTATATCTGTAGTTTAATAATCATTTACATAAATTGATTGTGTAATCCACAGTTTGTGAATGGTTTTGTGTAAATATGGAATTGAATCAAAGGTGTGATTTTGTTCCCATGTTACGTTAAATTTTGTATTATCTTTATCAAAAACGAAAATTGGAAGCGGGAAAAACGTCTTGACACTTTAAGCTTAAAATGCATAGACAAAGCTATTATTTGGTGCAAGTCAATAATCAAATACAACAATAATTTTAAGTAAAAAATACATGAATTAAATAAAATACAATGTAAGATAATAAACCAATATTTCATTTAGAAAAACTTAACATGGCTCGACAGCGTCTTATTTAAGCCATATAGGTATGTAAAATTGTGAAATACGAAATAATATTTTACTCCAAAATTAACTTTAACAATAGGCTTTTTACTTCATTGTAACTATTTGAAGAAAAGAAAATATTATTTCTTCAGGAATTAAATCTTTTGATGGTTATTTCGCGGGAGAAGGAGGCGAGTACACGTGTAGGACCCCGAGTGGAAGGGAGGGGGAGGGAAGCTTTTGATACCATTAGTTGAAAATAATAAGAGTTAGAGACGGTATATAAAATTCCATTTTATTTGTACGTTCATAATGATAAATGTAAATATTCCTTTTTATTTCTTGCTTGGTTTCGCTTGTATGATTTTCAGTATTTTTTTGGGCTTCATTGACCTCATGATATATTAAATGTAATGGGGTTTTGAAGAATATTTTACCACCCAGTAAATAGTAAACAGTACAAAAACTCTGACCGTTAAGCATCAGATTACTTATCAGCATCCTAATTGGCATATGAGTGAAATCCGACAAAAAGTATAAAGTTACTGAGAAACCTTAACTAATATTTGGTGAGGGTACCATCCGCGCCCCTCCCCTCCGCAGTTCCTCTCTGCCCGGGTTCATTCTTCATTGATACACGTGGAACACCCCCCCCACGTCATTGCGTGGGCGACCCCCAACCCAACCCAGCGCCCTCCAAAACCTCCCAAATAGTGTAAAACACCGCTATGTTAGTTCATTCCGATATAAATTGTTGGTTGTCAACTCTAAACTTGTTAAAACGTAATTATTCATTTAAAGGATTATTATTTATGTAATAAATAGATATATACCTCATATGATGTGTAATACAAAGGTTGATATAATGCCATCATTCGGCATAGAAAATGCGTAATCAATGGATTTTGCATGCCATTTCGAAAAAAACCACCAAAACATTTAACCTACTAAAAATCAATAACGTTTATAATTAAATGATTAATTACAGATATTATATAATATGTATTATGTTGACATTAATTTGAAGCTACCAACGTTGAGTGGAAAGCCTTCGAGAAGGTTGGATGCAGTGGTTGAGGGTTGAGGGTGCCCCCGGCTCCCCCGGGCTCGAGGATGGCACGTGTAGCGTTGCCTAGCGATAGCGTACTGTTTATCAGACCACGGCAGAAGAATAACTAGGGAACAAATGTTCCAGAACTTGTTTAAAACGATTGACACACAACTGTGTGTCGAATAACATTGTAAATACTTCGAAAATTGTTTACAAATATAACTTAATTTTCCTTATACACTTTATTTAAAGAGAACTCACGAAACTTATTTTCTCATTCTTACGTGACTTTTCAAAGAAAGAAAACATATTTGCTCTTAGATTTGAAATGATAATTAAAAAGAGACGAAGTTGACATGACAAGGCGAGACGTACGAGGCCAAACGTCACTATCTGAAGGTGCTGCACATTAGCGTTTATGAGTAACTGCACCCATTTAAACTACTTTACAAAAAAAAACCATTGATTAAAAAAGTTTTGGCAAAGACCTGAAGGGGGGCGTGGAACGATGTTTTTTTTTACAAAAGATAATTTGTAAATAATTATTTAGCTAAAGCTAAAACTATTTTAAGAATGAACAAAAAAAGTACGTTATGGGTTGTTAGCCTTCTGCATTTCGCCTGTACTGTTCCCCCTAGTCCCCTTTTCTCAGAACATCCATTAAATCTAATGTAAGTTCGTTTTTGTGGAAGCTGCGAACACTTTATTAAATTCCCCCAGTGGAAATAATATGAATAGTTTGCAAGACAATTATAAAAGTTATTTTTTTTTTACATCTTTAAATTATCGAGCAAAGAGACCATTAGCGATCCGTTTCTAAATGTATATCCACCTAAATGTACATCAGAATGTTATGAAACACTCTGTACTTATGATCTTCTTTCAAATATATTTTTGTGGTATAACGATTTTATTTTAATGCCTACACAACCTCAAAAAACACTTAAAGAATAATTTAAAAACAACTCTTGAATACATTTCTTCAAAATATTGCTCAAATTGACACCCGACCTGTAACGCCAACGCTGCCTGCCTGTGTCTACTTCGTAGCGCCCGCCTACGAAACGTAGCGCCGCGCTACGAAACTACTACGCAGAAGCATAGTAAAGCCCGCGTTTATAGATAGTTCTTTGAAATATACGCATGTTTGTAACAATATGTGCTATGTTTAAATTCATATTAATTTGCTATAATACATTATATGATATTTATTATAGTATTAGACTAGACCACTCTGTTAGTTGTTGTAAACCAGTCATAGAGAAATAATATCAGAGTGTCTATATAAAAAGAAAAGGAAGGCAATACAATTACTTAGTCTGTAAGAACGAGATGGCTTTATAAGAATATAATGACGCATAACACTGGGTTTATTATCGAATTTGTTTTTTTTTTGACAAGAAATACATATTTCAGTCGTATCATAACGCGTAGTAAATTTGTTGTGTTTTTCCAACTTTAGATCACTGACTAGTCTTAAGCTAAGTGTGGTAATCGACCCTAATTTGGATATAATCGTAACTATCTTTAAGACTCTGAGTTATAAGTTAAACTTATAAAAATGTCTGTCACCTTAGCTCAGCTTCAAATTAAATTCTCTACTAGATGTTAATATGTATTTTTAACACTAAGTACATATATATACATAAAGGCTGGAATTTGCGTCCAGTTTACAGCAACAGAATTTCCCGCCATTGCACGGGATTAATATCATAATTTTCGAAAAGTAGATAGTAACTTTAAGACCTACCCTATCAAGTATAAAAGACGTGAAGGTTGCGAACTACTAGAACTTAAAAAAACACTGTTAACCAGTCGAACTGAACAAACAAACATATAAAAAAAACTTTTTTGAGATTCGTAAAGAAACAGTCCGAAGTTGTTTCCATGGCAACAGAAACAAGTTGAAATGATTTAAATAGTAATTTCTGAGAACGAGTGTAACATAGAAAGTTTAAAAGGTACATAAGTAAAATGGATGCGGTTTCTATCAGAGACACTTTCGTTTATTTATAAACATAATTACTATGTATTTATTCAGTTTCTTCCATTTCTTTCTCTGTTTTTTGTTTGTGATCTTTTGAGATTGAGTTATGTTTTTATTAATCGATAAATTGTAAGATTGGAAGCTCTTTGTCGATATAGTGACTATTTTTATTGTATTGGTTTTTAAAATATTACGTTTTTTATGTCTTAATTTAGATATTCATTTCATTTTGAAATCTCGGTTTTTATGAAACGGATTGTCTGAAAATATGTTATTAATTTGTGGCTTCTTTTTCCTTTCAGTTTTGACAGTCATGTATTACTAATTAGGTAATATTTTTTCTGCTATAAAAAGTGTCACTTTGGTTTTACAAACAGAATCTAACATTTATTTATATTACTATACAACGCGTTATATGTAATATATGAATAAAAACAGCTATAAATGCCCTTTCCGTCTTTAAGTAGTACCTTTGACATTTCTATCTCGAATGCAGCGTATGTCGTGTAGGAAAACCTCGGTGACATATGACGTAACCTAGCACGTCTCACGAGTAGACCTCTACTTACATAACGAAGACCTTACGAGGGTCGCCGGCTACGTTCCATAGCTTCACCTTGACATCTGTCAAAATCATTTTGAAGCCTGTCATAATTATTAAATTTATTAATATTTGAAATTGATCTATTATATTAAAAATCGCGTAGGTGGTATCGTCACATAATTTGTTATTGGTTTTCCTTACTACGTATGCCTATTTATTAAGCGAAGATAAGTGTTGTTGGGCATAGTGACTTCATATTTTATTTTAAATTATCACACTTAGATAAACTTGTTTAAATTATATTACGAACGTGACCTACATCAATATTTTTGATAAAATAAATATATTTTAAAGGATTACCTTGGCGTCGTATCGTCTTCGACATTTCAACTTCAAGATAAACAAAATCCAAAATACATTCTGAATTCAAAATTCAAAATGTACTGTATCTGTCAAAAAATCACAAACGTCAGAGCGCGCGCGTTTTATTTTTAAACTGGCAACGCGCGACCTCAGCGCTTGAATGTAGTGCCAATGTCACAATAACTAGGTCTATGTCAGCGAGCGGCCTCACTGCCGCGGGGATATGTCTGCACGTTTTGTGGCCTTATTTGGCGCTTTTGGCGGGGTCACTGGGCTTTTTGGTGCTTTTATTCTTGAGTTGGTACACCTGTTCCGAGAAAGAACACGTTCTTGGAAATCAAATCGGAAAACCCGAGAAACGCACTTTTACTACGTTTTCTTTATTTTGACCTTGAGTATGAAGCAAATTTTTGGTATCTAATCTTATATGTTATTTATGAATAGTATGGATAAAAAAATGGCGCCAATGTCGTAACCACGGCGACATCATTTTGTCGTTGTAATATGAATCACATCCCCATATCCTCAACTATAAATAGTCGATGAAATATATAGGCAACATGTCAACAAGAAGTACCCACGCTGGTCAAGATAAAATATTACGCTCTACTATGTTATTAAGTTATTTCGTGTATTGGTTAACATGATTTGATTAAAGGGTAATCGAAGGCCGGATTGAAATGGCGATGTAAGTATCCCATGGCCGATTTGATTGACTTTATATTATAATAACAAATTAGAAGTTAAATTATAATTCAATGCACCAACGCATGTGTTGTCAGTTTGAAAATGTACTTTAACTCCGCATATTATGTTTATACATGGTCATGTTTGTTAATCATGATCTCTTTCCGAAGCCGTATTTGTAAACGTTACTTCTAGTCCCACAAAGTAACACGGGTAACATAAAACTAATCGGCATTTGAGTATTGAAGCGTAGCATGGCGGTCGGAGCTGATTATTTAACATATTAGTCACTTGAGTGTGAGATCCGTCGTGCCAATGCGCTGTCTTGTCACAGGCTGCCAAATAAAATGGCGCAATCACACGTAACCATCTATAACTGCCACAAAGAGATCTTAATAAATCGATCTACGTAATTCTTTTAACAGAAATTTTGCAAAAAAAGAGAACAGAGCAATTACGAAAATAAAACAAAAGGATTCGAGGAAAATTGCTCAGTGGCTTCGGACAAAATTTATTTCTAAATGTCGAACACAGTCGCTCGGTACAATCGAAATGGAATTTCGCAAAACACACTCAGAGCTACAACTTTCAAGCAGTAGGTTAGGTTGCTGATTACAAAAATGTGTAAGTACCAGCGATTCACAGTGGCTAGACCGTCTATTGCAAGGTATAGTGAGATTGTGAAATGTTTTATTAAGTCAATGCTAAGGCCACAGCTTAAGGCTATAACAACTTTGCACTAATTGACATACATTTTTTGTAAATACTGAGGTAAAAAGTATTTAACCTTTTTTGGTATAGCTTATCTAATCTCGTACGCTGTTCCCGCGCCTTCATATCGCTCGAGTAATATTCCAAAATGCAAGGCTACTTGTTATCTCCCACATTAATTGCAGTTCAAGTTATCGAGGTAACCTCGGACACGTTCCCTGAAACCCAATTCTTAATGTCATTAACATGATTTATAGATAATCAGTAGATTCGATACCACTTGCATCGATAACTCCGACTCGTGATGCCCGGCCCTGACGGTAACCTTGCTTCTTTCTCGCTCACGCCTATAAACTATGGCATCTATTTGTCTCTATTCAGCTGAATGTTTGCAGTGATAACTACCGGATTCCGTGCGGCGCGCGTGCGTCGTGATCAAAATGAATGTTGTCATATTTCCTTCAGCGATGAAAGGGCTGTTTGTGTTGGCAGATAGCTGTAGGATTTTGTGACAGAACGTGTGAAAATAGCAAGGTATAGAGTTCGTTTTATAATTCTAAACTAACCTCCGAATAAATTAGCAAAAACATTTTCAAACAAGCATGCGCCAAGCACGTGCTCATCATTATTACCTAGTATTACAGGAATTTCAATGCGTTGTTACAATATTAAATGAAGAAATATGTGACGTCACAACTGCCAATATTATCATCACCTGAACATATTTATATACATACGTTTTGGAAAAATATTCCTATATGCAAGGCCATCCATTGCATCATAATTATATTTGTTTTTTTATTATTTTTTGTTTTGAAGCTTGTGTGAAATTCGCTAATACATCATACAAACATAATTCATCAGAATTTTATAATTTATAAAAAACGGTTACATTATATTGTCATAAATCAAATTATATAGTTATTCCTAAGGACAAATATTGTAACCAAAAATGTTACTAAATTTTATTTATTTTGTGAATGATCATTTTAATAGAGAGAGTCGGCATTTTTTGGCGTCGCACTTAATTCTGAGATTATCAAAATTATTTCAGACGTAGAATTTGGAACTAGACATATTTGAATACCTCATTTATATAGAATACATCGCAAAATAATTTATATTCGCACCTGATTAAAATGTTTTAATTTCAGCAATAAGAAAACCTCAAACACAGAACAACATGCAACAACAGAATAAATTAAAGGATATATTACAAATAGGATTTCGTGCCTCTTTCAGTAAAACCTTTTTAGGCTTAAAGAATAGTAACAATATATAGTAATGTACATTATGTATTGTTATGTAAAACTAGTGTAAGTAGTGTTGGGCAAAACACCGTAATACTAGATACAGAGTGACAAACTGCTAGTCTGCGGCCCAGTAACCTCTTTACCTCAATAACTTGCATGTACATCGCAATGATTATATTTCCTGAGCAATCATAATTTAGTTATATTCATTTGTAAGTCCTAAAGAGATAAAATATTATACTATATAAATATTTTTGTGAAATATAGAACTCTAGTGTGTTAGAACTTTACAACTGTGGAGGCCTACGATAATTGTCAGAGTGAGCTATTCTTTTAAAAAAAAACAATAGTAATAGAGAACCTGAGAGGCTTTTTTCAAGTCTTGTTGCCAATTTATGATGAAAATCCTTTTTCCTTTACATATTTAAAAAGTAAAGGTATTACCTACAGTCTTTTGTGTCACAAGTAATTTTCTCAAAACACAAAGAATGTATTTTCAATTGAAAACAATTACAGGATACTTAGTACGAATGATACAAAACGACCAAACATTGGCACAAGAGAGCCACACATAGATACATATATAAAACAATATGTACATACTTTATTAAATACATTTTATCCTATATACTCGTAGCTTGTCCCTCGTAACTATTACCCCACTTTGAGACAGTGACATTCAAGGGAATTGGGACAGCCAATTATATTATCTGCCGGCTAAATTGGACCAAGGGCACCATTTGGGCCAGATAAACGCGTTTGTAATGTGTATGGCCGTATTCACACGTCATTTTAAATAAAACCAGAGTCTGCTGGGAAAGTCATCGATTAGTCATTAACGGATTTGTTTTAGCAACTGATTAGCCATCAATGCGTCAAGTTCGTATCAATTTTGAGTATTTTACATGGAAAAATATGTGATTAATAAAACTTATATAGCTTTATGGTTGGTTTTTCTTTTAAAGTTTAGTCGCGGTGTTAACTATCTTCGTTCTGTCAAAGCAATAAAAAGGATCAAAGGTATAATTAATTTTCTTTTTAAAACACACATTTTTATAAGAATACGGAATAATAATAATAATTACTAAATCAAAACCCGTACACGTACACAATTAATCAAACAAACAAATTATAACGTGTAACTAGGGCATATTGTGCAACCGGCCAGTTATTGTTTAAAATCAAAACGGTCATATGCGCAGACGCAGCGGCTGTCGCAACGCGCCCTAAATTATCACAATTTGTGCAAGTGCAGCACATCACCGGTTTGTATAGTAATCGATGACTCAATGGTTATACCTTTTTATGTCTGTACACATATTAACTTATTTAACTTTATTGACACGTTTGAAAATATTTAAATTGTTTAATATTAAGTTGGCTAAATCATTTGCTCGGATTAAATTTGAGTATTGAGTATCAAAATAATTATTAAATTTTTTATACTTTCAGACACTATCGAAGATCCAAAATCTAAATCACATTAATTAAAGATTTAGAACTCCTATTATGTTACAGTCTCACGAACATAACATTTATAATAACGACTAGCATGTCATAATAATTAATGAATATCAAAAACTTTCAAAAGAACCGCAGCTCATAAAAGTTGGTTCATTTAATACTAATTACAGACAATATTGCCATATTCCAATGACCTTTTTAATACGAGTCCAACTTATGCCTAATTAGAGCGCGCGATTTCGATGCACCGCACTTCAGAACGCAATGTTAATATCGTGATACAAGGTCTCCCGCTGAAAGACTTGTAACATTGAAATATAAAGGAAATAAAGGAATCTAAACAATGTTGTACATAAAACCGGCGAGTAAATTACTTCTGACAGCATTAAGTGTATCAAAAGACTGTGCCAATAAATAAAAATAAATTTACTACAGAAGTATACGTAAGCCGCAAAGCTGTATCGGAATTAGTTCACTAGTTTTGGAGACACACTCACTAAAATAACTCATAATCCGGATTTGTTTACGCGTATAAAAATATTGAAGGCGCCAGTGTGTGCGTGGGCGCATCACGTGGCACTTCAAGGTAATTAATCTAATCCAATGAACGTGGATTATACTACAAACGGAGCTAGTATTTACTTAGACCGGCCCTTCCATTACAGGATTATAGGGTCTTTAGGATATGTTCTGAATTGGAACAGTTTCTAACAAAAAAAAAGAATTCAGAGCACGATGACAGGTGCTCCGCTAAACAATTTATTCTCCTTTATTTTTATCCGAGGCGAGATAACCTACTTGCAAATTAGATCGACCTAAATCCGAACACGCTTCATCATCCATTCTATGCTTAACAATTGCACGTCCACTTTATATAACCAATAGAGCCTTGAATTTGACACTCTGCGCTTCGAAGGTAAGGAGCCAATTCGCATGGTGGTGTGAAGTTGCGAAAAATTGACCTTAAGTTGAGGCATGGTGGTGACGTGTGAGCCCCGCCACACGCCGCTGTATAAAAACCTTCAGTTGAAACGTTTAAACTTAACCCAGTGATCATGACACACTTTTAGTGATTACGTACGGCTGCGGCGGCCGGTGTGTGCGCGTGAGCACATTTCGACGACGAATTTTCGACTGCCTTTTTTCGTTTACTAAATAGGTCATTTTTATAGGTCGGTATTTACAGCGACCTTAATCCTACGGCTATGGGACTGTCGCGAATATATTCAGTTATTCAATGACAAGTCGTGTGCTCAATATTATTATTATTGGTACACATTTCACAGGTTTCTGTTTATTTATGCCTCTATATTAGTTCAAGGTCAAGGCGTTTTAATTTTCGGTATCAAGAAAAACCAAGGCTGCTGAAATTTTTTCTCTCGTTTTAAATATACGATTTTGTTAGTATTTTCAGACTAAATTAAATGTTTTTTTTTATTATTTGCTTACTTTATAAAATAGTTACAAAGGTATTTTTACCCGACTGCCAAAGAAGGAGGGTAATGTTTTTCGAGTGTATGTAAGTATGTATGTATGTCTCTTCCTTTGTGACCTCCTGTAGCCTAAACGGCTTGATGGATTTTGATGTATGAGGTATCGTTAGATTTGTCTTGATTACGGGAGTGTCATAGGATACATTTTATCCTAAAAGTCCCACGGGATAAAGACATAATAATATTTTTTCTAAATTTCCCTTTAAAAAAATATGTATGCGGTATCATTCTAAAGCCAAATGTCGTCGAAATAATTTAAAATGGTACTTACATATACATAGTCTTCTACATCTACAACATTTTCGTTAAATAAAAACAGCTAAAAAGTTATAAATAAAAAAATTATTATTAAAAAAACAAAATACCCGACTGCACACTAAAAAAAGAGTAAAACAAGCCCCACAATACAAATTTACTGAATATAATTTATAAATGTTGATGGAAAGCATCGCAGGCGGAGACCACCTTGACCGCCACCAACGAAAATTCTGCTAAATGGTGCACAACAGAAATGACTATAAATAAGCCTCTGTTGGTCCCCGCCTGCGATGCTTTCCATCAACATTTATAAATTATATTCAGTAAATTTGTATTGTGGGGCTTGTTTTACTCTTTTTTTAGTGTGCAGTCGGGTATTTTGTTTTTTTAATAATAATTTTTTTATTAAATAACTCAATATAAATAATAATGTTTAAATTGATTCGGCGAAGGCGGAAAGAGCGGACGCCAGATAGAGGCAAGGCCAGCCGTCAAGGTCCACGAAAAGATATAATTAATGAATTTAGACTCTATTAGTGGTGGCATAGAGATGTTAATTGTGTGTATTACATGTGTAGTGCAAGACAATAACTTGGGTGTTTTTAATGCAACATTTTTCAGTAGTAGGTAGAGATCAAGGTTGCTTAATGTAGACGTGTTATACGTAGCTAAGGTCGGCGCACACGCAGTACGCGAGGAGTGGGGGACTGAACTGTGTGGGCGGGCGCGGTGTGTTCCCGATCTATGGACATAACTTGGCTGCCAAATGATTGAGCTATGACTAATGCCAACACTTTACCTGCACATGTACGTAGCCACTCATTAGCACAAACATAATCACATGGCGCATAGAACAAAATAAGCAACATGCTTCAGTGAATACATTAGAGATGTCGAATAATATATAATTTCATACCAATGCCCGTAAAGCATGACATGACAGCTACTTAAATCGATATTTTTTTATAAAAAAAGAACCTCTTGCCACAAAACAATTACCACTTACATTAACTTGACAAGTTAATATCGTGGCAATACTATTTTCTTATTAAACGCGCCCATCTTTCCTGCAACTACGAAACAATATCGAGATTCTTATTATTTTTTTCCGTTGGCTACACTGCCAACAAAACAAATGTTTTCGTTCTTTTTTGTCTCTGGTAGACATTCTATTATTTTAGTTACAATAACAAAATCTTGTATAAGAAAGTAAAAGTATTCAGAAAGTGAAATGGTGGCCGTGGGTATTTATATTGAAGATGAAGATATTAATATGGCTCAACTTGTAAGGTTTCGTAATTTTATTCTAGACACAGCAGACTAAATCAGGAGGAAACTAGGCAACAAAATATATGTCTATTTTAATAGTAAAGCTTTTATTTTGGTACTAGGAAATTATTTACAAATAATACGAGAGGGAGACAGATATAGAATATGTTTGTCCCACTCCCGCCTTCACTATCACTGTAATAAAAAATAATTGACTGTCTGTGTGTCAATGCCGAATCTGAGTTTTGCTCGTAGATTTTAAGGTAAGGCACTGTATCGTTGAGTCAAACCTTACTCATAAAGAAATAATTATTTATAGATAAATGTGAAATAAACAACTAATTGTTTAACTTTTATTTAGATTTAAATATATTAAAAAAAAATTATCAAAGTTTGCCGCCATTGTAATGTCAAAATATATCTGTCATAGTTCCCGCGCATTCACTTTATTTTCTTTTTTTTTGCGCGGCACATATGGCATTGACAATGTCTTATAAAGCCATAGCTACTCTATATGCTAAAGTAGGTCATGGATGTCCCCGAATTTCATTGCACACTCAATTAATGAATGAATGGCTTTAGCAGTGACGAATGTTGAAACAAACGAATAGGTGTGGAAGAGAGATAGATGTATGTAGCCGTGACTTAGTGATTGGACCTTGGCTTATTTGATGTAAAGATTTAAGCTGAAATACTGAAACTCTAGTTAATTTTGAGTAACAAGCAAGCTTGATGTTTTTGTGCCAATGTATATGTAGAAACTAATATTCTTTTTGGGCATCCTAAAGTGTTTGGGACTTTTGTAAGGGTTTTAAAGAGGTAAGCACGTGCATTATGTAATAATAAGTAGGTAGTGGTACGTACTACGCACACTTATGCGTCACAGATGTCCTTCGGAAAAGTTTCACCAGTCTGGTACCTGCAAATTTGTCTTAAAAATTATCAGTAAAACGGGAGCGAAACATATGACCTAAAATACACATAGACATTCATTTTTTAAATTAAAGGCATTAAACATTTATTGTATCAAATGAGGTCATGTATCAAAAGAGACGTTATCAACGAAATCATTAAATTTGCATAATTAGTTTTTGTTCACGCTCTAAAGGAATGCAAGAGATAAAGTTGCCGCGGTGTTAAAATTGTTGAAAGCTGCGAAAATCAAACATGCGTCGACGTCACATTATACCTTTAGTACTTTTATAGTCATCTTCAGTGATAACAGACAAAAAGTCCATTAGGAAGTGGATTGTCAGAGCTATCTGTATAACAGCTGCGACGCGAGCTAGAGCCCACTATCAAACTAGGCCAAGGTCGGCGAGACAAGCGCGGATGTCCGCGGACCACCGAGACGTGACCTCCGCGATAGTGCTACCAGTCCCCCCTCGGTACCGCGTCGCGTCTACTTGCAGGGACATGCACGGCTCTAGGTAATGTGGTTGCGCATCGCGACATTTTGTGCCGATGGTGGCCGAAAACCGGCGAATGTTGACGAACGACCGCCAGCACTTCGTATCGACTGACGTTTGTTTTTATATTGTCAACGCGACGTAATGTAATACTATGACTACTTTCACTGTTTTTTCACCAAATGATCTGCGGAATATAATAGATTTACCCATGCTTTTCTTTGTGCCTATTTCCTTTTTTACATCAAGTTCATTCCCATTGTTCCACAATATCTTTTAATTTATATTTTGCGCTGTCATGTATATTTTTAGTGGTACCAAACATAAATATTTGCTTTGGATAAGTATAACCTAAACCAATTTGGAGTGATTTATTATGATTGTTCTTAAAATTTTATTTATGTTTAATATTTGCATCTTCGAAATATGCAATTTTTAAGAAAATACAATTTAACGATATTTTGCTGTTCGTTCTTACCAACAGTTGAGACGATAAAAGATAGACACACAACAATAAAAATATTCAATACGGTACAACAAGGGAGAATTAAACAAATATGTACAAAACATACACAAAAATCTATTTTCATTCTACTTACCGTTGGTTTTTTATGACTGCGCCGCCAATGAAATATAGACCATTAAAATTTACCATTATTTTATGCTGTCCACAGATAATAAAACAAACCCTTTACGATGGAGTATTGATAGAAAACATTTTTTTACTTACAATGTTACTGGCATGTTGTAACCAAAGAGTATTTGTTACGACTCAGTTTACGGTGGCCATAAATAAGCAATAAAAAACGGTGCGTAATGTCAACCCTTTACATGGGGTTGAAGTGAAACATCAGAAAACAAAAGTAACAATAAAACATGGGACTTTTTAACCTTTTTAGTACCCATTACGGTACTTTTTAACATTTCACTCTTGATGAATTGGTTAGAAATCTTTGAGAAATTGTTTCTCTAGTTAACTTTTACAGTTAAATGTGACGACTGTAGTGGGTAAATTTTTTTTTCATTCGAACAATATGGAGCAATATTAAAATATTACTTAATTATAAAATAAACTATAGAACTATATATAGAACCACCAATTCAATGCCATTTCCTGTTATTATATCGTTGGATACAGTTAGGTTAGGCTAAAAACAATAAAGAAAGAAAACTCAATATGTCAATAGCTAAATTTGGAACAACTTATGTCATTAATATCAGCTATCATTATCTATGAGAGCTATGAGAGAGCAATAAGTCTATGGTAAGCATTGTCATCTAAAATTGCTTCTAAGACCCCATAATCACAACATGTCACGTGATCGACTTGATTAACATCTTATCATAATAATTAATTTATGAGCGGAATTCTATAGCTACACTACGCTACGCTTGATATTGTATCAGACGATATTATATCTATTGTTATCTAGTAGTAAATCATGGTACATAGTACACTAACTATGAGAACACAAGGACAATGTGAATTCGATCGTTTTACCGCCTCGAGATATACCAAACACAATAACATTATAATAGCCTAACACAATTATTTTCCCTAAAGGGACAAAAGGGTATAACACCTACACCATTCTTCACCAACTGCGTTGTAGGGTGCGTATTCATTCACAAACCAAAACAAAAAAACTCCTTCTTCTGGACATTTGGAAATATCATCTAAAGAAAACACTATGCCTATCCATTTCATAAATCAAAGCCTACGGCTGACTAAAAATAAAATAAATGGCAACACTGGATCTGGGACTGCACAGATTCAAAAATACGCTTTAGCTGTTCGACTAACACCGCAACCCTGCGCCCTACATACAGACAATTATCGTTTAAGAAAAAAAAACAATAAAACAAATTGGCGCCAAGACGATCTCATGCGAAATAGTTGTTGGAATTGGGACATTTAGGCGCCAAGGCCAATGGTATCTAAGGCAACCGGCTCTCTTACTGGTAACATTGAAAACGAGCTAATTCATAGATGATTCGAGACCAGCCTGCTAGCTGAAACTTATTGCTGCAAACAAAAACGTAGTTTGAAATAAAAAATGATATCGACTATTTAGAAGAGTTTCTGTCTGTTTTGATTTGTACGTCTAGACGATATCGCCGCTAAATAAGTGGGGACCAGTGGCTTCTGAAAATCAATATGGCGTCATAATTTATCAAAATTCTGTTCCACACAAATGTGCTGATCTAATCCAATCTAAACAAACACACATAATGTACAATTTACATAATATAATGAAAAGTTTAAAACTGGCAAATTTATCAGACAATGATTCAAAGGCTAGTTTTTATCCGCGGCCAGTTTAACGCGTCGCGGCTGCGCGGGCGCATCAACGCAATGTGTGTCAAGGAAACGAATGTATTGGAGAAAAATTCGCGAACCTTGACGCTGTTAGATTAGAATTAGGACTGTCCGAGTTTATTTATTTTATTACTGGCGGTAAAAAAAGAAATTGCGGCGGTGGCCAGTGGTGGGATATCATAAATATACAAAAAGGAAGGTCAATTGTTAAATATTTAGATTTTTAATAATATAAAATTGTATATTTAAGTGTCGGTTGAGATCGCAAGTGTTTACGATAAAATATAAGTTCTAATGCTTCGGCTTTCATTAAAAAATGTAAAGGATGAACTGTGCACGTACACAAGTGAAAGGTATTAGAATGCGCATGCGCACGGAATCACAATACGCTCTGACTTCATCGATGCGAATTTTTAAACCTAGTCACAGTGGACAGATGGCTTGTTAAACAAAAACAACGCATACACGTAACAAGAATGTACCAAACTGGAAACAACTTAACATTGTAAAATATATAACGAAACTTTATAAAGAAAAGACCGCACTCCTACATCTTGTCTCATTCCAATTGATCACTGACCACTCTGATCAGTACCCAACATCCAATTACCGACATCCGAGCTAAAAAGTTGTTTCTCTACTTCCTTATATTAAACGAAGCAAACTATTGTCTCGCAAAGGTCACAGGTCGGCATGATAGCAACAAATAAAAATGTAGTTCGTTAACCTCCGCGTGTCACACAAACAACTAAGTAATTATATTTGGACACATTTTGTTCAACACAAGTTTTGTCTACGAAACATAGCTGATAAATATTCATGTGGGAACAGAACGTTGAATAGAAGAGAGTTGAATTAAAAAAAAAATAAGATTATGACCAGCTTAAAATGCCAAATCATCTTTGTGAGTGTAACAAAAAATTCTGATGTTGTCAATGTAACGCGATGCAGATGAAATAGGCGTGCGTACTGTAACTATTATAAGAATTGTGATGAAGACTGACACATCGAAAACGAAATAAATCACAAAATAATTATTCCATGTATAATGAAGCTGCTACTATTTTAGCTATTAATTTCGCAAACAACAAGCTTCCGGCCAGCTCTGTACCCACGTAGAAAACATGTATATTTATAGACCATACCCCATGGGATTCGCTGAATAAAACTTTTATGTCCATCATCAGAACATTGAACTCGGTCGATGCCATCAGAATCTACGCGATTCCTCACGCCTGAGAAAATATCAACAGTATTTTTGGAAAATAATGTAATAAAACAAGCGTTTATCACACATTGTTCGAATATTACAAACGAAATTAAAATATTTGGACCTACTTTAGCTCCCGTTCTGCGCCACAGACCAATAACCTGGGCACGTGGCTACAAAAATAAGCTACCACTTGATACCTTAACCATTAAGGAATTAATTTGTATAAATAGCAATAAGTGTTATGATAGCATTAAATCATTGAACTGCACGATCAAAACTTTTAAGTTTCGAGTCTATTGAGCAGTACTTCATATTTATGAGTTTCAGTTCACTTTGTAAATGAATAGCAGAGATCAATAAGAGTTGGTCGTAGAGTCTTAGAAGTGCATTGATCGATGCAGGCATCAGCCTCATTAAAGAACCCGACTTTTTCCATGCAGTACACACTTGAAAGCACAAAAAGCGCAACATTAAAAAGTATCGTCGACGTAATCGCGGTGACGTTCATTTGAAATCATACTTTCACTCTCTGCGCGTCGCGTGCGCACGTCTATGCGGAAGCAAGCCGGCGCAGGCGCATTGATTTATCGCTATCTTGTGAATGCTACTGAAAATGTTTGAATTGCATTCGTTATTTATTACTAATGCACCATTCCCTTGTCCTTTCGATAGAGCGTCGATATTAATTTGATATAAACCGAGCAGACACTTCCATAGAAAGCGTTTTATAATGTTACAAATAAGGTATTCACAGTCAGAATTCCAAACAATACTCGTACAGCAAAGCTTTTACAAAATTTGTATCAAAAGCGAATTTGACACATAGTGAAATCAATGCAACTACAATGTATTTAAACCAAAAGATTCAATGGATTGAAAAGCAAAGCGAAATCCGGTGGTAAAATACCCCGACACACGAACATTCGTGTGCTTGAGACCGCCCATTTCGCAATAGATGAGCTAACTAAATTAAAAAATAAAAGTTATTGTTAACAAGAGAAAGCAATTTCACCATTATAAATGTACATGTGATTCCATCGTTTGCTTGCAACCATTACTCGAAAGTATGAATTAAATTTTGTAAACGAGTTTAGATCTTAACGACTTTTGAGTAAGAGCTGTTGTCGCGTGAGATAGGTGCAGTTGCAAATGTACCGAATCTTAATGATAGCTCGGTAAGGATGACACGCGAAGTCGAATGATTTCGAACTTTTTAGTCGATATAAAACATTAGACTATGACAGAAAGAAACTCATGACTAGCTAATGACAAGATAACATTTCAAAGAAAAATTGATAAAGGCGCTTTGGTTCAAGATAACTAAAATAGTTTTGTAAAAAATCACAGTAAAATTATAGTTATAGAATCGATGGTAAAAAAGTATTTCCATTAATTATTAACTAAGTAATATTGATTTTGTTGAGCCACGACTGAAAAACATAAAAAACGAATGAAAGCTGACAAAGCTACACATGACATAAATGATTAATAAGCAACAATCAACGAATATTAGAGTTGAAACAATATGCAAAGCTTCCTAGAATGGCTCAATTAATGGAATAAAAGCAGGAAGCCGAGCAGAAGCGTTGAACGTTCTAACTAAACATATTTTATATCCATAGACCGCAGCGTGCAGGCCGGCGCGCGGCGCTACGTGCACATTGCCAAACGCAAGCGCTTAGACACACTGCATATAGAACTACATGTTACATTATGGTTTTAGGCGAATAGCAATTATTAGTGAGTTTACCATATTGAAACTAGAAGCATAAAATTATAAATTAAATTACTGCTGAATTGGAAAGTACACAATTACTTTAACAAGAATGAAACAGGTTGATGCAAAAATCGCGTCAATGTTAATGCATTTCTCCATCAAGCGGTCAGACCAAAAACATTAATCCAAATATCCCAAGCTATAGTTAACAAAGAAACAAACGTTAATTGCATGGAAGTTGACAAATACAAAGATGACGATCAGAAAATTATGTTTGCAGGCCCAGTTTTGAAAGTTAAAGCTAAAGTAACAATAAATAATATCGCTTCGACTGCGATACCTACTCCTACAGACTGTGACAGAAATGTTTACGATGTTGATTGTGACTTTATTTATAGATGCCAAAGATATAATTTACAAAAGCAACACTAAAGTGCCACAAATATTCCTTTACAAATCTAATATGAAGCACCATAAAATGATCGCGCACCATTTAAGGGAAATAATTTAAATTAAGAAATTGGTTACAGAAACCTCAATAAGAGAAGATTACACTGCGGCGCGCCATAATGTGAACAGGGTTAATTCTGATTGCGAGAGATGAGAAATTCATTCAAGGAGACAAATATCTTAAAAAATATATTAACTCAGAAAAGCGAATGATGCGTTCTTAATAAGGTAAATTTTTTTAACTTTAATATGAGACTATGAATTGTCCATTATTCAACCTACTCGTACAAGGTGATTTAATTTTTTGCAGATAGAGGCAAACATTTTTCATGACAGAAGTTTCGAATTTCCATCTACTACTTTCTCGAAGACAAAGTAAACATGAGGAGTAGAAGATAAACTTAATACAAAATATAAATATTTTTTAATTATTTCCAAAGCATTTCAAGAAGCTTTAGTTCAAGCACATTCCTCCCTAATTCATTGAAGCGTGCATGCAAACCTGCCTTCAATTCAGCGGAATGCTCTTGAAACAATCGTACCCACGTGAACAGATGAGCAGTGTTCAGATAAACGCAAGGCCGGAGCTGATAAGCTATCGATACAGTGCATGTTCCGTGATTTTATAATACATGTAATTGTTTGTTGTTATTATGTGTCTTGTAATACTTGTACAGTTCTAAGTGCTAAGGTCGAGATAAATTAACGTTGGTTAGCACGTGTTTTGGCTAGTATGCACTGCTTCACGGATTGTGGTTTACTGGTGCCAGAATGTGATGGATGTGTTTCTATGACTAGCTAGTGTTAAGCTTACTGTTTTGAGATATCAGACATGGGTGATTCAAGTGTAATGGTCTGCATTGTAACTCAGTTTATAGGTCTTTTCATATACGTTTTGCATTGTGCGAGCAGGGACTCCGTAACTCTTATACTTTGTTCATCAAGCTGCTTAAAGTACTTAACAAATACACAAGGTCTATAGCTATTTACTGGACCGAGACGACTCATGTACTGCGTTTAAATGTAACGTTTTTATTTAACGTTTCCATGTAGTAGCAATTTGTTGGTACGGTTTGGAAGTTACATTATTACTCATTGCTAAGAAAATTGTTGCGTACCCAAAATTTATTTGTTATGCAATATTTCAAAAAATCGAGTTGTAAAGTAAGATTTTAGGTGCAATGATGAATATAACATGTGAAGAATAACATGCAATAGTGGCAACTATCGAAAGTGATTTACAAAATACTTTATCAAAAGTGAATGTTAGTGTACGATGACGTCACGGATAAATTAAACCATGACGAGCTTGAAAGCAAAAGTTTGCCATTAACTGTTAAATACTAGGTGACGCTGTAGCCGCCCGTTCTACGTGCTGAATAAAAAAACCAATGACATTCACTTACAGCAATGCACACAAATAGATGTGCTGAAAAAATGTTCAGACAGCCGATGTTTTTCGACAGAACCATTTTTATAACTGCGCAATACTTAGATAATACTACACAAGGTCGCCACGCTGCTGTGCAGGTAAAGTCAGTGATTGTCCTCCGGTTTTAGGAACATTATGAGTAATTGCAGTCGCGGCCAAAAGTCAAGATTGTTCTCTAAACGGTGTTGCCACATTGTCTTAACAATAATGGCCACTTTGGACGGTAACATGTCATTCCGTTTATTGGAACGTGATCCATTCACAGCGCGACCAATATCAACGAAATGGAATCTGAAATTTCGATTTCTTTGCATGCTTGTTCTGGTTTAACAAGTAATACAGCTTTATATGTGTCAATAAAATAGCAATGGCTTAAGTATTTAATAAGCTGCTCAGATACGTTAAAATAGCAATATTAAACAGGCAAGTACTTAGTGAACCGCTGCGTAATGACAGTAATACGTAATATTTTCGTATTAGACGCCCACGAGGTGTCAGGTTCTCTTAGTTTTGGGAGATCTGTCCAAACCTAGCTCAGATTTCAAGCTGAAACTGACAGAAATTTTGATGTTTGCACAAAAGTAAACACAAATACTAGGTAATCACTTCAAGGTCCCATACCAAGGTTCATTCATAATCCAAATGATAACATTTGTGAAAAACCTTCGACCTTGACAGAAATGGAAGGCCAATGTGATATGCAATAACCAAGTAGTGCAAATAACATAAAAAACAAGAAGAAAGCTCAAAGGACCGAAAATTTAGGTTTCTGGTCCTATGATCCCCAAGGGATTCGTTCCAGATTTCATTCAGTATCTGGAAATACCTTCTATTTCTTTTGTTTGAATTCAATCTAATGAATAACAAGTTATGAATAAATTGTCTGTTATGCCTTATATGGTAATAATCTTCCAAGGCGGGGAAAGTTCAGATAGAAAACATTTCGTTCGGACGATTTCACGGAGCGGTTTTAAAGATAAAAAGATAAGTTATTTTAGAAGCCAACGATTAGTAAACAACAATACTGTTATAGCAGTGTAGTTTTATACTCGCAAATTGACCATTATATTAGACCTTGATTGGCCTGTAATGACTCGAACATTGGACAAATTGTTTAAGTCGAATGTGGTCCAAATACATCGTTATGGTCGCCGGTTGAGTTATTGCCATTATTTTTATTAATACATGTATATATAGTTTTAAATAATTCGGTATATGCTCGGCCCACAATAAACAATAATAAAGCAATGGAAGCTCTTGTTTGCAATTCAAAACTAGAAAGTTACTTTTAAATAAAATTAATTCGCTTTGTAAATATTTCACGAAGATCTTGAGCCTAATTTGAAGGTTCACAAAACACGCCAATCTTAAATGTTTATTTTTAAACAAAAGCAGGTTTTATCTCTGAAAAATATTTGCGTTTTTATTTTCAAGATTATTTTGTAAATTACCTACGCTTGAGCCTTATCTTAAGAGCTTGTATAAATTGTAACAAGTTTCGAGCAATATTAAAAGGCTGTTTATTCGGCCTTTTAACATTAAGACCGTGAATTTTTTACGTAGTTGTTATTGTAATTATTATGTTTATTTGTTTAGTGGATCAGATAAAATGACCAAAAAGTGTTCTCGTAATTTGCCCTGAGCCGATAAAACAAAAAGTAACAAAAGGTACTTACCAGGTCCAAATCGCAATCCAAAGGTTCACTGATCCGTCCACATGCACACAATAATAAAATCAAAATATTGCTATAAAATCAGTTTCATCCCAAAGGCAATGTAACGGAATTCCTCAAAAACACTGGTAACACTCCTGTCACTGTCAGATAATTTTCAAATTGAGAACACACACAATTTCAAAATATAGTTCCACGCCGAAGGTTGCGTTCGTAACGTGTTGGAGGATAAGTAGCGATCGTCGCACGTACGTCCGCTCAGTGCGGCGGCCCACGAGTCACTGAACTGCCGCACAGCCGCGCCCCCGTCAACCGGTGGATGCTCGCGTATATTTTTATGACTGCTCCAACTAGTGTTATCATTGTCAAACCCTGAAATGGTTGTGGATTTAAGAAATTGGGTCAAGCGGTTAGTGCTGCGGAACGAAAGCGCGGAGAAGACATTCAATCAATTGATTTAGGGGTTCCTCTCTTTCAACGAAAACACGACTGTCAAGACCAGAAAGGACCAATTATATAATGGGGCTATTATTTATAGTTTTCCCGAAGTGAGTTTTTGTTTGCCCCTTTTTCGTATTTATTTTTCTGTCTTACTATCTCATTGTGTTTTCTATTGCCCATGCCACTAAAAGCCTACCCTTGTATCTATTAACTTATAACTAACACACATAAAATGTTTCATATACCAACGTAACTATAGCTTCGGGAAAAAATCTTTTTAGTCGAAGTATCAAGCTTTCTTCGGTAAAGAGAAGCATTGTCTCCCCAAAGATTTAACCATCCTGTCTGAATCGTTCATTCATAACCTTCGCTGTATTTGTGAACGCACTTTCGAATCGCTGAGTACCATAAATCGCGATATTTACGCAGATTTATGAAACGTAATAACACCGATTAATGTCAACAACTGCTCAACGGATCGCAAAAACTGACGAGAAAATGCAAATGTCCTTAGTGGTCGGCAATCATTGTTGCAGTCAGTTTCAAACAGCCCGCAACTATATCATCAACCAAATTGTTAGCTTACACATACGTTCATAAAAAAGGGCACGTAATTTAGAAAATATGAGGCCTACAGCATTATGTATTTAAATTGATGTAAAAATAAAATTGAAGTTTTGTTACTACAGTCCTGAAAAAGAAAATATTTCTTCAATGAAATTGAAACAGCCAAACTAATTCAAATAAACACCAACTAATCTCAAACCAATTAAAATGAACACCACCCGATTCGTAGCGAGGACACCCGAGTGGCGCCGAAGAACATCGGCAATCAGCGATCTCGCCCGAACACTTCCGAAGTGGCCCGAACGTTCGCGGCCGCCAGCGAGGTCGCAGCGCGGGAAGCGCGTCATTTCAAGGTGAATTCTTTTCCCGCCAAACTGCGTCACACTGACTTTGTATTGTAGTGATACTATTAATTAAAAAAATAACAATATGCCGACTTAAAACAATTTGTGAAGTGATGTTCTTGGAATTGTGAGATATTAAAGTACTGGAATGAGTCTGTTTCCACTTAACAGCGGTTAATTATATTTCCCCAACAAATAACTTTGAGTAAACCCAAAGCCTATTGCACAAAGGAAACACAATGAATTATCTTTATGAAAACTCTAAGTACATAGGTACCTACTTTGTGTAGTTCACCAAGTAACAAGTTCAGGCGACCATGAGCCGGGGCCGGTAGTAGTTCAGACTGTCGTGACCTTTGCACCCACCCCTTCAGATATAAGTCCCGGTAGCGAGGCCGCGGTGTAACACCGAGCAAGGCCTATCGATCCCCGGTTTCATTCACCCTCGATCACAATAAGGTTATATTTAGTGCGGTCTTCAGCAACATCAAACATAAAGCTTTTTCAGTGATCAATTGCTGTTCCGATACATTTGTTATGGTTTCTATGAAGGGCATAAACTTCTGACGCTTCTTGTAAGTTTGCCTAGTGAGAAATAGTTGTTTGTTTCGTACAAATATAGAAAAGCTAAGAATAACGTTAATTCTGACTTCCACATAGGGACGTAGAGAAGTTTTCATTATTTATCATTGTAGCTTGAGCATCTTAAACACATTTGTTTACTTAAAAAAAAGAAATATTAAAGTTACGAAACAAACGTTTAAATATCGCCTTCTTTTTGGGTGACCGAAGGCTACAAACGAAAACAATGAGTGATTACGATTCTAATCAAATACGCAAAGGGCACAATCGAACCTTGCATATTATTATAAATCAAACAAGAGCAATATTGGCATGTTGTCTGTGCGTGACTGCAGATAAACATCTAATTCTCGTGCTTATCTTCTCCCCGACGCTGGCCATCATGTAGCCGAGGGTCGAACGAAGGTTGGAAGCGGCACAAACTTGCTGCCATGTCATTAAGACTTCTCAATTAAAAGAAAGTTAATGTTCAAAGTCATGAAAGGAATTTTAACTTTTGCAGATTTAATTAAACTTTTTGTTCAAAATGCTAATTCTAATAACAAGGATGAAAGAACGAAAAGTTATCCAGTGAATTACTTCGGCGATGGGAGCGATGGACCGATTGCTTTGGTCTTTTAAATTTACATTGAAGTGAATTCTTGATTTTTTTTCGGTCGATACAAAACTTTTCCTTGTTACGTGTCTTTACAAATTTATTATTTCCTAATTAAGTAAGGGATCGAATGATTTCCCCATTGATCTGATTTTAAATATCCTAAATCTTTCTAACCCAGAAATTTCTGACATCCTTGTTGATCAAGGGACCGTTTAAGACGGTCACTCCTAATTATATCAAAGTATTTTTACTTGGTTTGGAACAGTTTGACAAGGTTTTAATCAGGTATAGTATCCCATGTAGGTTCTAGAGGACACACGATTATCGTTCAGCCAAAATTAGATATGATCTGCCATGCCTGAAATAGTAGAAATAAAAACATTACAGGCAATGAAACGCGGTTTCTTAAAAGTAACAATAAAACATTGATTAATTAGTGTCAGGATGACCCTGTGCAATACCAACAATGCCTTTGCCGAATTTATTAAAAAAATCTACATCGCCGCCTCTAGAGGCCACGGCAGCGGCCTAGGCATTTTTTAGGCAAACGTATCAATTCAATTCACTCCATACAAGACTTTAAGGCTATTTATACATTAGTGTCTGCAGCAAATCAAACAACACTATATACTGAACCTTATTTATAAAGTAATAAAGTCCAAACTGTTTTAAAAATTATAGTAGTGTAGCTTATTGTGCTGGTCTAGTACGTGTTTACTGAACGTCAAGTTACAGGTACCCATGCAGTTGCGAATTTAATTACGAAAGTTTATCGTACTGTGAGCCTTGGCAAAGGTCGTGGCATACACCTGAGGCCTCAGTGAGGTCAACCTCATGTGCTATGGCCGATCAAATATTCATAAATTTGACAGCTATCGGCAGTTCCAGTGCCGTATATTAACGCCATGTCAATACTCGTTTAGATTTGTAAAATAACTTTTATTTGCAATACTATATCAATAAGACATTGCGGTTATATTTATGATCATTTGAATGATACAACTATAAGTACTAGAAACAATTTTGGCATCAATGAAAAAAGCATTTCGTGGTTCAATGACAATACAGATTAATAAAAAATATCACCAAAGATATTCTTTAAAAAACAAAAAACATTTCAACTGTATCATTTGAAAAAATAAGAAAAAAGAGGATCGTGCAAAAATAAAAAAACGCCGCTTAAAATCAACATATTGAGGAATATATTATAAACAAAATCGCAACTTTTTATGCAAAAAAGTTGATTTAATACATTTAGACACGACGAAATGCGTGAAGTATTGAAGAAACGCGCAAAATGTGCGTGTCGCAGACTAAAATGCGGAATTGCAATATAAATCGCACTGTGTACTTGTTTCATATAATTATATGAATCATAAATAATAATTATAGGCTTTGTTCTTTTGCTGAATTAGTCACCGGGTTTGTGAATAAATCTTACAAAAGTGATGATATAGTGATCACTAAATTGCAACGTTGTTGACTTATCTTCATGAAATACCAGACCTACTTACTAATAGGTATACATTATTTTATGTGAATGACAATTTTCTTATCAGTTTCTGTTTCTCATGTCAATTTTATTTGGTTCACCACGCACTCAATTCGATGCAGATTCTGATGCAGGTTTTGTCTTTCTTGTATTGTTTTATTAATTTAGATACTTTTCTGTCACTTAAATTTTTTACATTTAAATTTAAAAATAATTGACACAAAAAAATTATGAAACCCGTTTAGTTCTGAAAATCTATCTACTAGGTATTTTACTGAGTCACAATTCACTAAGATGTAATAAATAACGTATATCAAATTCTAAAAATAGATACAAATAAATAAATATTCGATGATAAGATGGTACACTACCGTCAGACAGGTTTTCGTGTACACAGTACGAGTGGAAAGCCACTTTATTGTCCTAGATCAGACTGGCTTTATCTTACAGATATTGATTTCATAGCTAGCTAGCTAGGCGACAGATAACTCACAATAGCGTTTCACAATTTTCACTTGCCTGACTTCACAATTTTGTTAAGTTAAACAAAAGATGGCAGAAAGCCTCGTCTCTACTTTATTACTTATTTCCTGAATAAAATAAATTCATGAAAATTCAATGAACTTAAGTTTCCCGCCATTTTGTTTAAACTGTCATGAATGTCAAATAGTGACGGTTAAATGTATCTCATTTAAAAAAGTAGTGAGTTCAAGCTAAAAGAGGTTGTATTACCATCATGAAATATTTTTAACATAAAGTGTTTCATGATTTGTCGATGCGTGCACAGGTGTCGGCGCCCTTGTTTTAACGACAAAGTCAATGCAACCTGTGCACATATCAACAGTTAGTCATCAACTCAGCCTAATGACCTCGTTCAGCAATTTATCGATCACGAATTCACGACTCTATTTTGTTAAGATTAATGACCAATCATTGTGCAGGCAGCCAGCACTTAATGCTATACGAACTACTAATTTTCTTTAAAAGAATTTAAACTTTAACGTTATATTTTAAAGTCGAAAATAAACTAAATATAAAACAAATTAAGAGTAGGTTGTTGTGCGTGTATAGGTACCTACGTGTAAAATATGTTCTACCAAGTTCTACGAAGTTATAAAGGTTATTATTCGGCATTAGATATAAACAATAAAACGTTTATTCATAAATAGTCGGACATCACGGCACCTTGCCGGCGGCATTGTAATCTGACATTGTTGTAAGTACCTCTGTTTCAAAATTGGGGAAAATTATGACCCTTCGAGTACCGTAACTAGGTTGGGGACCAGTTACTTGTCACGTGCCTCTTGATATTAACTGATTCATTGACAGAAATCACTTAACATGCGATATTTACTTTTACCAGACCTGTCTAATTAGTCTAAACGTCGAGCGAAAATTTACATGGATGTTTAGCTAATTAAGATCGTAGGTTAATTCCTATTGAGGTTTTAAACTTTTGAATTGTATCCAAGATTTAGCTTGTTGCCTGCTACAATATTATCACAACTGATGGAAAAATCTGTATAGATTCTTCTACCCTCTTCAAGGCATATAATACATCTCATAATGTGCAACTTTTTAACTGCACATTTAACGCGGTGGCTGGGCTATCGTGAGTTCGATTAACACGCAGAACAATTACTAGTATGATCCATAAATTATTGTTTCGGGTATAAGTGTGGTATGAAAGTGAAATCGTATGTTTATAAATGCACCTACGACAAAAAAAAACAAGAAAGGATTGCAAAGCTCAGCAAAACAAGAAAAAATCAAAGCACTTTTAATCAACAACAAAATAAGTCACTTGCATTTCATTTACGAGTCAGTACGTGTCATGTCACTGCTTACGACATGCTGACAAGCTTGTCCTCACACTCCTCCCCTAGGATTGCTTCATACTGTTTCAATTGAAGTTCGAGGACAGACAGTAATGCGTACTTAGTTTCCATTTGTTTAAGAGTAGATAACTTTTCATAGTTATAGAGAAATACATCTTCTGCAAAGATTAAGAAATGAATGAATTATGAATCTAGAACGGCAACGTTGATCTAGACTTCTAGAGGTTCAGAGGTCGTAGCCTCGACTGCTATAATAAGACAATACTTAGGGTCATTCCTAAGTCCTTAAGGAAAAAATTGTTGAATTGTTTTAGATTTCGTAATTATTTCTAGTAATATGTAGTTACTCTTATACACAATACGTGGCAATAGCTAGAACTTCCAAAATAATCATCATCATAATCAGCCTACTAGTCGGAAAAGGAGTCAGCATTCATAACGACGCATGGTCAAATAAAATTGACTATTTCAAACTTACAATTGATATGTTCAGGTTTCCTCACTAAGTATTCCTTCGACGTTTGTCAATGGTGTCTACATATACTTGGGAAGGTTTGACTGCACGGTTGGTACGATGGCTGGGCAACTGGCTGCCGTGCAACGTGTCGCGGGTTCGATTCCCGCACGGAACAACTCTTTGTGTGATCCACAAATTGTTGGTCCGGGTCTGGGTGTCATGTGTATGTGAAATTGTATGATTGTAACCGCACCCACGACACAGGAGAAAATCCTATGTAGGACAACGTTTGTTTGTTTTGTTTTTTTAAAAAAAAACAAAACAACAAGGAAAAAGTCACATCATTGATTGGTACTTACGGCGTAAGTGGATGCCATATCCTCTCGTCCACAAAAAACAATCACATTTTATAGAACGAATGTCTTCAAAAACAAAAGATAGCAGTTCCCGAAATCGGTGCATTTTAATGGTAAGTGAAGTGGGCAACTGGCCCCCCAGGACAATGAGCGAGCACGAGGGAGTAGGCTCAATGGCCAATGTCATCCGAACACTGTGTGAAACACTAGGAAGTGCAGACTTGGACTAACTACTCCGACCATCTAATTATATATCCTTGTTTGTTAAAATACTAAAGTCTAATGATATCGCTTTATAATAAAATTAGTACCTAATTATTCTTCGGACTTTGCAGAGATTTTAGCCAGTACACAGGGTGATCCTTCAAGAAGGTTCATGTAAGTGATGTAAAAAGGAGGCTGGAGGCCCAATCTTTCCCTCCCCCGATCCCTTAATCTCCAAAACCCTAATCCCTAAAAGGTCGGCAACGTACTCGTAACTCCTCCGGTGTCCATGGGCGGCGTGATTGCTTACCATCAGGTAATCCGACTGCTCGTTTGCCGACCTATTACATAAAAACGTACGTGACTATAATATTGGTCAAGACCTAAAGTTGAAGATGTAATATGAATTATGTAAGGCTTTTTAATAAGAAGAGAAGAGAGAAGTTTGAAAATCGTCAAATTACTTGTTCCTTCGTGGGCAAGAGAGAGTGTCAGACTCTTTCTGACTAAAAACCACGAGCCGAAGCTGCTGTACAATATTTCGCTTGCACCCGCAACTGCGGCTGAGGTTAGCTTAAGCCAGCCATTAAACGTTATATTCCAATTCTACAAGAACGTTCTAGAAGATGTCGTATGTACATATATATGTAGAGCAACGTTTTTTTATAAAAAAAGATCTCTATATTCTGAACGTATTTTTTCGGTTAAATAGTCTCAGAATATTTACCGCATCCCTTTTCAAATATGTGCACAGTACACAAACAAAGTAACATAGAGTGAGAGATAAGTTGCAAAACACATGTATCTCATGTAAAGCCATACCGTAACCGCAGCGCCACAGGCGAGCTGCGCCGGCGCACCGGCCGCTGATCTGCCGCATTTCTCCTTCTCACGGCTCCGCATGCCTTACGTAATGGCTCCTATTGGCTATTGGGATTGGATTATTTCTAACATTACTTTAGATTGCTTTACTTGTATCGATCTACTTATCTAAATATGATAACCGATCTTAATTAATGTTTCAAAGGTTACCTGCTGCACTCAGAGACATTTCATAATTGCTTTAACTATCAATTCAAAATCATTTACTCCAACAAAATCATAAACAGGCACAAAATAACGCAAAATAGAATAATAGTCTGTCAGCCTGTTCGCAAATGCTCGCTCCAAAGTGTAAATTCGAATGGACAAGAATGAGCGTTGGAGGTTCTTACTCCATCATTGCTCTTTTAAAATTATTCCTTAGTTACAAGCTAAGGAGTATTCATTAAACGACTCTGAGTGCGGCGGTTAATGTGATTTGAATTGTCAAATACTACAACGTAAGCATTTAGATCTGAGTATTTAGGTACAAGTATCACAGTGCACTAATAAATACATATTTGTATAATTTGCAAGTACCCTTAGTCAAGCGTGTTAGAAAAGAAAATAGTTAACTGACGTTTTAAAAAACTCCTAAGACTTCGTGCTTAGATGCGCCTGCGACCACTCGACCGAGACGGTTTTCAGTGTTTCGTCGTTAATCATGTCTTTTTTTCTATTTTATAATGTAATTATTATTTTATGCGATGAGGCGCCACTATCATGTATTTCGACCTGATGGTAAATAGCGCCGACTATGGTCGTAAGCAACAATGGAGGAGCCGCTAAAGTGTTGCCAAGGATGACGGATTGGGGAGGCGGCGACAATATAACGCTAACGTAGTTTCACGCCGGTTCTCTACAAGGCTGTGATATCACAACGATCGAACCGGCTCATTCGTGCGGTATTACTCTCCCACAATTATCATGCATTATGTATACATAGGTAAAAGTAAGGGCTTCTTTGATATAGAAATGTATGAAAGAAAACTGTTTTTTTATTGTTATTTTTCAAATATTTTACTAATATTTACAAACACACCACTAGACAAAAAAAAATTACACAACTCATTTACAAAAATAAAATGCATGGCTGTTTCTTTCCTTATTTCGTTTCTAACCGGCCGATTTAAAAGTAATTGAGGAACCTCTATATTTATCAGCGGACTTCTTGAAACTTAAGTATGCTATGAAGAAGTACCTATGTAACTATTTCAAGTAATCTACAAATTGATATGAACAAACATACTTTTATCTAACTCCACTAATGTGATATTGTAAGTCTAAAATCTTACTGAAATACAAAGGACCGCCAGCTGTGCTCGTCGATAGAAAGTAACCAACCAGTTGTTGTTATCACAGGAAAGTGGTCCTAAACAATAGTACACACTGATTATAATGGGGTGAACACTTCTCTGTATTAAATCCACGATCGTTTTCAATTAATTATTCTACATATTAAGTAGTAGTTGTATGAACATTGTAATTAGATACATTTTAATAATAGTGAAATGCTGAATCCTTTTGTCAGTGTTGTGTTGTGTTTAGTTTTTTCTTATCGTCCACAATGTTTCTATTCTACTAGTGCTTTCAAATAAGTCGAAAAATAAGTCTAGATGATTTTCTTTCGCCTTATTTTGTCATCTATAAACATACACATAACTAAATACTAGACTTACAAGTCTGACTTGACTATTTCAATAAACTTCCTCAATGAAAATGCAGTTTTCCGAGATCAAAGGTCAATGGAAAGCAGCCTTGGGAAAAACCTAATAGAAATAATCTGATGCTATAACCTCTCCTGTAGAATCATACAACCTGAAGAATAGCTTTCATCGATCAGAAGAAATCATCAATTAAAATTCAAATTAATCATCAATATAAGATTCTACAATGTTCTAATGAAAGAAATATGCAAATGTAAGCACAAGCGGCATAGTCATACTTTTATAATACCTAGTGTCTGCTAACTTTCACTCGGCACCCCTCTCCCCTCCCCCTCCCCCTCTCTAGTAGCCTCCCCCTCTGCAGATCTGTCCTACGTTACGTAACCGCTGCAATACTGTACAGCTGCTGACTATGGCCGCCGGCCGCCTTCGGAACAAAACCCTGACTTAAAGACTTTTCCATGATAGAAAATCGCCTTTAGAACTGGCCACCAAGCATGTCAAACGGTCTCATAATATCGTTTTCTAATATGGTAAGGATCGGTTACTAGAGACATTCTCACGAAACAACTACTAAGTCTTAGAATAAATCGCTAACATTTTTTCTCAGCACAAAAAGAAAATTGAAAATCCGCCGTAACGTATCTTTACCACGATAATTTCAAGGGATCCTTAGAAAAGTGTAAGGAAGCCAAGTTTTTCTTACGGCGCGGGAATCTTAGGCCGCGCATTAAAATCTAATCTGCATGGACTTTTCATAATCCGAACACAAAAACACTAACAATCACGCACACATGGGTACGGTGCAGCGGTGTCGCGTAGTTGTGCATGTGTGCGTTAGGTGCGCAAGAGCAAACTTACATAACATCCAGCGAGAGTGCATTCACTCTGTTGGCGAGGGGGCGGTGCTACGGCGAGGGGGGCGCGAGAGAAATGCATCGGTGCACTGCGCACGCGCTACGTGATATAATACGTGACGGATTATGTCCGAGATTTGCGAGATCTAATGATACAAGCTGATTATAATTTACATGTTTGTTTTAGCTCTGGTATGTGCTTCTATTGGAGATCGATCACGCGATCGTGTACTATTGTGCATGGACTCTTGTTTGAATACATTCTTAGATATTAAAAACATGAACGAGAATGAATGAATATGCCAATTTTTTTACCTTTTTCCCCAAAACTGAGCTTAAAAATTATTAGAAAGTATCGCTTAGTTATCGCAAATGCTTTAAAATCAAGATATTTATTACTTATTACAGATTCACTATTACTGAAATGAGTTCCAGTTTTAAAACTAGTCAAGTTGTAATTAAAATTAAGTAAAATAGATGCCATGTAGATATCATACAAACCTGTTTAAATGCATTACTATGAATTTAAATAGTTCTACACAAGTGAAATATGGGTAGTGACTTTAATTGGAATCTCACCCTATGATTATTCGTATAACTATTTCTACCGGCGGCTTCGCCCGAAGTACTAAGGAGACAATTACTCCACACTATAATCTATCTCTGTTCCAAATTTTATTCCGATCCCTTCAGTAGTTTTTACGTAAAAGGGTAACTAACATATCCAAACTTACAAACTTTCGCAATTATACATAATAAACTGCCGCCCCGGTTCTGCACGAGTGCAATACTGATTCTAAATTTCTTTACTATTTAACGGATTATTCATATGAACCTTCCTCTTCAAGCACCTCATCAAAATCCGTTGCGTCATTTTAAAGATTTAAGCATACATAGGGATAGAGAAAGTGACTTTGTTTTATACTTTGTAGAGAAGTTGGTTATAACCATTGAACCTTGATACACGTCAAGTTCGAAATATATCATCAAAAAAAAACCTATGTCTAGTGTTCGTTCTAATTGAAGACAGCAGAATTAAACTGAATTTCCTTAATCACAACGGACTTGAGAAACAACTACATAAATCTTTTGGAAGTTGCAAACAATAATGCGTTCTTATCTTAAATGGCAATTTTTCTTTTAATAAGTCTTTGAGAGCCATGTTTCGACAGGGCACGATCCAATTGATACTACAGCCTCACAGAATACCTTTGAGCCTCACGGAATAGATTTGCGTTCTTTCTCGTCGTATAAGTGTGCAGCCGGAGGGTCCCTCCATCTCTATTCCCCAGATTCCCAACAACCCACAACGGGCAACACACTTGTAACACCTTTTATGATGTGATGTCTCACTAGTCCCTTTTGCTTACCATCAGGTGACTCAAGACCTCGTTAGCCGACCTAATCCTTAAAATAAATTAGTGTCAATGTTTATTCATGTTATAAAATGGTCACATATATACATAACCACTAATGAGTCCTGAAGATCAGGTACACAAACGAAGGGTCCAACTCACTTTCCACCAGTTCTGTCATGATCTGGTGTCAGTCAGCACAATCAACAAGGGTGTTTCACCACAGCCAGTACCAGTACTACAGTACCTACTACTACCCGTTTCAAAGTATGTTTATGAAAACTTATCTGTTACATAGTGACTATCACGGCAATGTGAAAAATACATTAAGAATTTGAAAGGACGTTAATATTCAGCAGTAGATGTCCAAACCTAGGTGTCAGTCATTTTTTTTACCAGCGGACCGCCACGACATCGAAGGGGAAAATAACCCAATATTACCCTTTACTTTTCTAAATGTTTCTATCGTTATAACAAATCAAATAAGAATGATAGGAATCGGTCTAGCCATTCAACAAAACTCAAAATAGCTCAAAATCAAAAGAAGATTATATACACAAATTACATATACATATAGGTACTTCAGGAACTCAATTTTTGAATACTAACTATAGTAAGACATATTAAAAAAAACAACGTTATACTCACTTCCATTAACTTAGAAAAGCTCAACTAGTTTCGTACGACTACGCAACTCCGTCGCAACGGGCACGCTGCTCATGATTAAGGCTCCCTTGCTGACTTGAAACTAGTAGTACTTCACTTAGTCAACTAACACGTGACTATAAAACAAAGTCACTTTCTCTGACGCTCAGCTTAAATCTTAAAAAACTACGCTACGGGTTTGGTGCGATTTCTAATAAATAAAGTGATTAAAGAGGAAGATTTAAATGTATAATAACACTTATTAAATAGTGGAGATATTTAGTATCAGCAGCGCACGGGAGCATTACTGATAGTCGTTAGTTTTCGATTCAATAAATTCAGGAACTCGAATCAAAATAATTACAACACGCTAAGAACTCTCAGTCTGACTTCATAACACTCCCTGATAAATGTAGTTCCCGAGTCAGAAACTAACGCAACGTATTCAAGGATATCAACTGCATCATGCGCGTGCGCTGCTCAAAATTCAGAAACTGTCAGCTCGCCTGAAATAATGCATAATGCTGTATAGATTAGGCAAATTAACGGACAGTGTGAGGAAATAACCTATATAAGTATAGTGAATCCTGTTACTAAAATAGACTAAACTAAATGTTGATCTCAAAGCTGTCTTGTTGTGTGGTCTGTCTGAACAGAAAGTTAGTACTGGCGGTGCTTGGGTTGGCGTATTAGAGAAATCTAATTTTAAAATTTAGTGTTGGTATGCAATAAATTGTGTTCGGTGCTTGTCAAAATGTAAAATATTAAAATGATAATATCTGTCTTCTTTACTTCTTTGACATAAAAATATTTTAATACCTTTTTTAGTTTCTTACGTTATTTTAAATAGCTTTTTACTGTTATTCAAATACGAAACAATAAAATTTTATCATGAAAAATTTTCATTTATAATCTCAATCCGAACTATTAAAACACAAGTTCCATTCTAGTGAAAGGACATTAAGTAGTACTACAAAACAATTATTGTTAAAATAATGACTTTAAGGATTTTCCCTAATTAAGCATTTAATAAAAGGAACGTTTTCTTCATTGGTTTATATACAAAAATCCAGAGCAACTTCTACAAGTAATTTAAATTCTCCGCGTGAGTTGTGAGTCAACGTCAGAAAACGGGATGATTGTGCATCACCGTAATTACACAGGATTGCGACATGAAAAATATAATTTATGCATTTTTATTATCGTCGTAAATTTGCAATAAAATATTAATTATTAAGAGATATGAGACGACTGCCATTAACAATACTTCTGTTCTTCTCCGAAAAAGTGAAAAAATATTTTGAAAAACAGATGACCATCTTACCAAGGATTTGATGAAGAAGACCTTTGTGTAAGTAAGTTAAAACAACTTGAAAAAATGAAAATAAAAATCATGCCATTTTTCGAATATGAACATAAATCATTAATTTCTCATTTAATTTAAGAAACCTTTTTGATCCTTATACTGGAATTAAATAAACATAAAAGTCGAATTTTCTGTGGTTATCCAGTGTAGCAAGGCGAGCAAAGCAAGTACATCATTTATTGAAAAAAATAACAATACTTTTTAAAGCTTAAACTGCAAGTTCTCTCCTGAAATGTATTATATTATTTCAGACTATGTATGTATTGTGTTATAGTTGGTTCAGTGTGAGGGTTCTCTGGATGTGTGTGAGGATTAGTCTAGAGTGCAGTAGGCAGGAGCTCTGGTCGCAGTTTTCCATAAGAAAGCCGCGCCGAGGCCGGCCACCGGCCGCGTTTGACGCTTCCGCGATATACAGTGTGTTGCTTTCATTTTACTTCTTTATACACTTAATAATTACTAAAAAAACATACGTCGCCTTTGCAAAGTGTTTTACTGTAGTTTAAAACTCATTGGTCTTAATTTGGAAACTTCTTTGAATTAGTTACTTAATGTACCTAATGCAGAGAACAAACGCATCAGATTATGTAAATTAACAACTAAATAAAAATATCACATTCAAAGTTAGTGAGAAAACAATAGAAAGTACATTGAATCTGAAAAGCTTCCTAAGCTCTATCTACCGCATCAGCCTGTAGGTCGGAAAGCGCAGGCGCATCGTTAGCGTGTGTGCGTGAATCGGTGCACACGCTCTAAACACACCAACACACGCTCACTTTCACTTGGCGAACTATTCCTAAGGCTTGTACATAAATACTACCATGTCTATGAACCTGGGAATTTTCGTAAGGAAAGTGAATACACGCAATTTATCTTTTTCTTTAACGGTAACATCGTCTCTTTTGAAAAGCTGTAAACAGCAGATAGTAGCTTTATGAAGCAATTAGAAACTAAATTAATTGAAAATAACGACAGTCTCACGTGAAGAAAATCGCATGGCGCAATGTTCAAGAGCTCTAATAATTTATAATATAAATTTATTACCAAATCATTAATTAGTTATCTTATGATAATCATATGTCTTGCAATGGGATTTAATGACTTCTGCAATATAACTTTTAATTGCTCAGCATTAAAGAGAAAATTAAATTCGAATACAAAAATCCAATATCGATATTTTTTTGTAAGGAAAGAAAGTTTTTATATCGTCAGATTTGTATAGATAGCATCGGTATGATCTCGTGTAACAACAGAGATCGCCAAAACTCATTTTCTTTAGTAAATAACTTTCAATGTGGCCTGTAGATGTTATCTCTCTGATTTATAGGAGTTTGAGAATTGTCCTGACTGAAATATTACCGCTATTCTAGTATTTGATTCAAGTTTAAATAACAACGTAACGTGAGGTATTTCTTACTATTTTTAGGAATTTTATTCTATACTAGCTTTTGCCCGCGACTCGGCTCGACAGATTTTTGTTACAAAAACTGTCGTATATCCTTTCTCGAGTTCCAAACTATGTCTGTACCAAATTTCACAGAAATCGATTCAGTAGTTTAGACGTGATAAAAAGACAGACAGAGTTACTTTCGCATTTATAATATTAGTTTGGATAAAAAGCAAATTCTATTTTTGTTGATCAGTAAACAAACAGACAGAAAAGTTACATAGATTTGAACAATGGAAGATTCGGGGACGGATAAGTCCCTGGTAAACTTACTCGTCTTCCGTGAGGTCATAGTATCACTTCGGTCGAGTCGGCCCATTCGCAAGCATGGCTCACACACCTAATACTACAAAACAATGTCACATACGCCTTCTAACCCAAGAAGAGTAAGACAGAGTTGCACATTTGCAATGTTACACGGACTTTTCAACTGTTTTTTTTTTTAAGTTTCTTGTTATAACTGTTTTTTTTTTTGAAGGTGCTTTACACCCGTCACAAATCCATAGTAGACTCATCTTTTACTATTATATGAATACTGATAGTTCGGGTCAAACAATAGCTTGATAATTATATTCGGTCGAAGGTTAACAGTTTTACAGAAAGAAAAATTAAAGTCCACACGTTTGGCGAACAGAATACAATTAAAAACTCCTTTCTCTTACAAAAGACAATTGATGAAAATTATAATTAAACCACACGACCGGCAGCTGCTTGACCAACACGAACTTTTATTACCAATAAATTATTATTGTAGAGGTTATTTTAATTATTTTCTGTTTTTATTATTAAACCTCCATCTTCATCCATCATGGCGGTAGTCTGCATTAATCATCCCTTGGTTCAGTAACAGCGTAACGTCCTTGTACCACTTTCGCGTCTATTGTCTGGACTACAAAGCCTAGACGAAAATGTTCGGTTTGAAACTCCATCGTTCGCTGCACTACATTTTTATTAAAAACAATTGCAATATTTGCACATGTGTATTGTAAATGTTTATTTTGCAAAACTAGAACGAGCGCGATCTGCAGTGTGTTGTGTGCAATTATTGTATGTAAAGCTGTAACAAATGAAAAAAATATTCGTAATTGGTCAGGAAATTTGTTGGTTTCTCTACTCTCCTGAAAACAGACTAACTGTTAACTTTACCTTCTTTTAAAATATAAATTTTATGAATCCTAGATAAGTCACCATTGTGCACAAGTCTTGATACACTATTAGAAACGTGCAGCGGTGTGAGTGCGCGAGATTGCACCGCGCACGTGTGTGCGTCTAATGCATCGCTTAGATTATATCATATAGAGTGGTTTATCTCCGCGGCCATAACTTCATACATAATCATTTTATATATATCTGCGCCTTTACAGCCGCCTGCAGTAGTTACTGTACCCACTTTCAATGTTATATTACTTTTTAATGTTTCTCACTCAATTTTGACAAGTTTTAGCCTGTCAGCAACTGTTGCGTCACGTTCCTTATCTTTATGTTTGTCGGTAATGCGGGTTTTATTCAAGTTGTACAACATTGTAGCTTTGTTTATTGAATCAAGTCGCCTCGGTTATTGCGACCGTGTCGTCTTAGAAACGGTGATAAAATCTCTCTCATTGTGCACCTCCGGATAGAGTTAGAACCTAGATCTAAGGCATTTATTTGCGAACAATGTGACTATAGTGGAATAAATCAAAGAAGCGCCGGGGGGGTGTGCGCGCTCCATATGTTGCGTGCGTGCAGCGAGGGGGCCGCGGGGTTCGGAGGGGGTTGCGTTCAGCACAATGCGCCGCCGCAAAGACGTTCGTTGCTCCCGCGCAGGTCATCGACTCTTTCACCGGCGCTCGCGCACGCGACCCGCCACTTTCGCGTCGCGATAACATTGCTAGACGGACTTTGTCGATTTGGAACGAGACGGAGACACGTAACTTCTAGCTGACAGACAGAGACAGCACGATCGCAAAATGACCGTAGTCAGCAGAAAAATGTGTTTAATTAACGAAAGCATTGCGTGTGACCGATGATGGCCACAGCAACAGCTTTTTATCATAGTCTGTCTAATCACATGTCATATTAGTAAGGGAAAACATTCACGGATTGTTCCAAACATGTCACTTGCAGGGCATAATAATTTCTTTAATAATTAATTATTAATATAGGTACCAAAAAATCCACTACTGTAGAGGTTCAATTTTATTATGTCCGTTCGTATATTTATAACCAATGTGCGTCCTTAAAATAACGAAATCGGTTTATTTATATTCCGTCTTGTCAAGAAAAATCCAAAAAAGGAAGACTCATGCGCCTGATTCACAAAACCGAGCACATACATAAACCATAAATACTAACAAAGTCACGAATCTCTTTGTTTAAAAGTCAAAAAGTTTACTTGGACTTTAATTGTGTGCTTCACCTCACACTTTTTCAAAAACAATACGAATTGAATTGCATAAAGTTAAATTATGTATTATATAGCACCCAGTATATATAGTATAGTTTATATAGATTACCTAAAGTAATATGTATTTTCATGTAATTTAAAAATATTTTTTTAACAACATAAAATGTGCCTTTTTTATTTCCAACCTCGACCCAATATTACAAGAAAGAAATTTTCTTACATACTGTTAAAAGCTATGATTTATCCTTAGATACTTCCCAACTAATATTATAAATGCGAAAGTGCAATTCTTTAATTTTTATCTTGATATTATATTAAAGGCTTGAAAAATTACCCCTTTCTTTTTTATTTTCGTTAGCGTTAGATATCGCTATCTGTACTTGTAGCAGATGTTCAGTAATTACGGAACTGTGTAACAGCAATTCTTATACCGGGCTACCAGGACGCCCGGAGGTTAAGGAGCCCGCTTCTCATGCATGAGGGTGTGGGTTCGAAACCTGGCAAGTACCAATGTGACTTTTCCGAGTTATATGTACTTTCTTTTTATCACATAGGTAACTCTCGTGAATAAGTCGTTATTTTCAAAAATCTAGTAATACTTTAGTTACCGGATTTAAGAACATGTTATTATGCGTAACGAGTAGCCATTTTGTTACAAAATATTTGAAATAAATTGATTGTACAAATTCCCGATATTACTGGTTGAAATGGAACGCAATACCAAAGTTATGCCTTGACACGTTCCCGGGTCAAAGCCTTGTAGTAAATAGGTTACAAAATACTGGAACTTTTTTTATAAATTATTCGACATTAGGAAGGAGAAGGCTTAAGTTACTGAAACTCCAATAAAAACTTTTTAATACCTACTAGAACTCAGAGAACTTTATGAAAAAGGATTGGCCATACTCAATAATGAAACTGTCCAGTTTTACATACTACTTATATATCAACATATGTATGTACACAAATACTTATTCGAAACCCTTAGTATCCCCAAAAAGCCGGCAACGCACTAACTAGGTCCGCTCGTTTGTCGACTTATCCCATAAAAAAGTCTAAAAAAGAAGAAAGAGAGCAATAATTAAAATATAATTGCTCCTCGCAATTATATTTTAACAAACCATTATTTGGTGTCACACTGTGTAACACCAAATAATTTGTACCTACATTCTTTGCAAATAAAGAATTCTATTCTATTCTATTCTATTCTATTCTATTCTATTCTATTCTATTCGCCAGATTTTCCCCTGAGTCGTGGGTTACAGACACAAAATATCATATAGGTACATGTGACACCTAGATCTGAAACAATTTGTAGATTACACAAAGAGTTGTGCCGCGCGGGAATCTGGATCTGGTTGCCCAGCCACTGCGCCAACCATGTAGCCGAATTTAAAATAAGCCGAATGTAGTGAACGGACCACCTGATGATAATTAAGTGATAAGCGTGAAGAATCACTATAAAAGTGAAGGAAGGATCAGTTCATCGGAACGCTTAGCCTTCCACTGTTTACATAAAACTCTTGAATGCTAATCTTCTGGTAGCGTCAAATACCTGACATGGAGATTTTAAAAAGATTTTCGAGGTTAGGTAGGTATATGCTTTTTCGTATTATGAAGCCATTAAATATTAAACCTGTATTTTGAAGAATGTAACTGATCAAAAACCGGAGTGTCCTGCAACTGCAACAAACGAAACATGCGAACTATAAAAAAATCGAGCGACCGAACGTACGGCAATGCCTTTCACCGGGCGGCCATCATGAAAAGTGACAGTGAGTGGTGACGCTACGCTGACGACACGACAACGCGACGTGGTTACTAACCCGGCAGGTGTAAATGAGACCTGGTCATCAGGTTATCTTGTCTAAGACATTCATCTCACGGCGAGCTTTGATTGTGTAACCGATGTCTAATTGTAGGTATTTGTTTTATACGTCCATATTTCGCGAAATATTTCCTTTGTACATAATTAGTCAAAAAAAACTTAACGTCTCCCGAAACCAGGTGTCGAATCTCCAAATTGAGGCTTCATGGCGGTTGTATTTAAATAATCATAAAGAGGACGATTATTCGTCATCTCGTCATATTTCATCACACTTGATAAAGTATAAAATCTAGGTAAGTAAATCGAAATGAAATTTAAAAGAAATAATCGTAATACAATTTACCAATTAGCACGCCATCTAGTGTGTTTTATGAGCGAAAGCAAACTGCACTCTACATCTCTGCACAAAGCTTTTTGCAAAGAAGTGCAAGTGACATTGACGTTACATGAGATTCTTTTTGTTTTCAGCTTTCTTTTGTTTCAACTCCAGTGCCTTTAAATACTCGAATGACATTATGAATACGTCAAACGGTACGGTAATATTTGGTTCACAAACACAGCTAATTGACTAGTTGGGTACCTATAATTTTTTTTTACTCAAATAATTATCTTAGATGTTTAACGTGCGATATAGTTGGGTATTTCAGCAGACAGAATATACAGGTACAAAGAAATGTCCCTAATCAAAAGCCTACTACTTTTCAAAGGCCTTACTTAAAAACTTATCAGAAATTGCAAAGAAGTACTACTTAATGCCATTCGATTACTTTTTGTCATCGATACTGTTTCCTTGAAACCTCAAAAACTCCAACAAAAGATTCTTTGTTACATCGAATCACGTCAAAAAAGTCTTTCTTGAAAAAAGTTCTCATAATAGAGATTTAAGTTTTTTCGGCGCACGATCCAGGTCATTATAGTTAGGTTTTAAGTTTGTGATGGGAACAAGGTGAAAATTTCACTCAAACTTAATTCGTTTTGTCTCTCAATGCCACAAAAGCTACTAAAATGCGAGACAATGGCGAAACAGCGCTGTGTCTATGCTAATTGCTGGCAGTAGGTATAAGTTTTAACAATCGCATTATAATGAGTATAAGTTATCCTAGAGTAACCTTCTGAGTTTCATAAACAATTGTCGTTATCTAACCATCGAGGTCTGAAATACATTGACCATAGACGAAGCGTGAAAAGGTTAACTAAATAACCAATTGTAACTTTATAATTATTATTAGTATTCAAATATCTAAACTTTCTCCGTCAACGTGTCCAAGTGCAGCAGCTTAACCTGACAAATAATTCAAATTAATCAGATCTGCATCTAATAATGTGTTTAACAATTAGATTTCATATTTTTTTTTTAATTAATATACCGTCGTCAGATGTTATCTAACGCGTGACCATCGAAATATTAATTTAAGAATTAATTACAAAATAAAATACGTTTGCGCCTTGTTAATCTGCTTATATTATCGTGTTTTTAAACGGTGCGGTATCGTTCTATAAATATGAGTGATACGATGTGTTTTTTAAATAATCTTGTTGTCTGGGCAACATGTAGGTTGCGAATGCCTCAAAACATTGCCCAAATAATAGGTAGCTCCGCGAAGTGTTCGCTACGTGTTGGGCGCACGCGCAGGCGCGAGGCACACGTTCGTATCATTCGCTGCGCCTGCGCTCTACGTGTCGACCTCCCTTGGCGGCCACAACGTAATGCTTTTATGTATGTATTTATTTAATTTATTCTCCAGCTTGTATGTGTGTGTATGTACTCACATTTGTATAATTTAATATACGACTGTTCTTAATAAATAAACTCAACACACTTCGTTTTTTTATTATTATTTATCCATGCCCAAACTTGGCCATAGGCACACTTAACCATGGATTGGTTTTAAAAAATAAACATAAAACCAAATTAAACACGAAACTGCAATCGTTGTGTGCGTTGTAATTGTTTACGCTAAAATGCCTAATTACAGAGGTACAATAAGAAGGCCACGATTTGTTTCATTGTTTTATACAACCTATACGTAGATACATACCAAATAGATAACGAATAGCATTGGTTTGTTCTCTGTGAAAAAGAGCCTCTACACAAGGTCGGTGCTAGGATTCACTACGATAGCTGGTAATCACCACTAATTCGTTGTATTTTTCATATATTTCCTAATACATGGCATTACAAATGTATTTTAAATTCGTAAAATATAAAATACAAACTAAGGAACCTAACTTGAAGACTACACGTCCACAACTATCAATAGTATTTCAAGTACATTATAGGTACGTTAGCCTGTAATTTGACTAGCCACAAATAATTTGCACGCTTTGTTACACAAAATTGTAAAAATACAATTATTGTTATTATATTGCTACTTCATAAGTCTGCCATTACAAACGCAAATGATAAAAGCTCGACTCTAATTTAGCATTAAGAAACGAAGGTCGTCACACATCCATATTTATTTATTAGGTAACTTAGTACGTGGGCCGCCCCAGACCTCACGTAACACGCCCATTGAGCCGTTTTCGCGACCCAAAAAAAAGTTGCAAACTTCAAAATTGACAGCGCGCGAAAATGCAAACTAATGCACAATATGGCGCCGATGAGCAGGCGCTGTTGCGCAAATGTGTGAGTGTAAAGAGTTTTGCTCGGTGTATTATTTATTGATTGTTGAAAAACAATGGCGGGCGCTTGCTGGCAGTGAGTCAGTAGGTCAAGGGTGCGCTGGCCTAGTTACGCAGTGCCGCGCGCCGAAATTCGCGGGCTTACCAGTTGCTAACCTCACTCGGTAGGGAGGGGCTAACTTATGCCTAACGTGGTTAACGCGCGCTCACTTTTATTTGTGAACATATTTCATAAAACCAAACGATGAGCATTGTTTATTTGATAGATAGAATTAGTATTAGATACCTTACTAACTATTGTGTCTAGTTTGAATACCACATAATAAATCATAATTGAATCGTCGCTAATGAAAGATTCATATTATTACCTACATATTGAAATATATGTTCTTGATGATATTATAATTAATTAATTATGTTTTGGTCAGATCAGTTCCTGTAGTATAAACTTTATCAATAGTATCTCTAAGTATCAACAAGTACCTATAGGTATGCGCGCTATCAAGACAAGACAGATTTAATATCTGTCATCATTATAGACGACTCTTTCGACCTTCACAATATTCAGATGATTATAAACGTTACGCATTTTATTTATATTTAAGTATTTAGAGCGAGCTACATCACTAGCAGGCCGGATCTGGACCACGCGACACGCCAACCGCTTCTCCTTACATAAACCCAAGTTTAAGGTCGCCTAGATGTTGCCTCTTTGGACAAGTCAAGTGCTCTGAATGCCAGTCACCCACATCACTAGTTATGACAACATACCACCCGCGGCTACGCCAGTAGACCGAACTTGTACATTCCAAATTAAGCGCTAGGTAGATCACTATTTGTAGTATATTGATAAATTAATTTCACACTTCACATCCTTGACTGCCGAGGTCGTGAAAGTAAATTATTAATGAAGTAACAACCCTGATGGTTACTCGAATTTATGACACGCGGTTACAGTACACATTTAAAATTTGGCTTCCACAAGGGAACTGTTTCAGCGCCATCTACCGGTGAGTAGAATAACTTTCAACAATGTCATCTCCTTGGCTACAAAGCATTGATAAAACAGTATTGCTGTAGTTACGTTTAATGATAAAATTACAACACTTTTCATAATAGAGTTCTAAGATAATGGATGATCCAGATAAAGGAATACCAGTGTTATGTCTAGGACCAAAAGGTTCCGGAAAAACCACATTGTTGAAGAAACTGCAAAATGCTGAAGGTATAGATAACACGTACAGTCCTGTACCTACGATAGGAACTAATATTTACGATGTATATTACATCAACAAACACGGGAAGAAACAAATGCTTTCCATTAGAGAAGTGGGCGGTGAGATGGCGCCACTATGGAACAATTATTTAGACGGAGTCGAAAAGGTAAGTTACGTTGGCCCCCTACATTCGGATAATTTCAGTGGAGGTAATTCAAATGTTTTAGGAACCTACGAGGTTTATTATATAATTGAATAAATGATTGTTTCAGATAATTTACGTAGTCGATACATCAAATCTATGTCAAATATCAGCGGCCGCTGTGTTGCTTTATACTTTGTTAGCTGAACCAAGACTCAAAAACGCTAAAGTAAGTAGGTAACTGCTTTGTTTTTTTCAGTAGTTATGTGACAATCTACAAGCTATGAATGAAACTGCTCTAACAGTTGTTTATCTAAAGGAAACAATAATAATGAATTTCATAACTCTTTATAATTAAACTCTATACCACTAGAATTTCACAGAACATCGTTATTCTAAATATGTTTTTATGTTATAGGATAACTTATAAAATGCTTTTTTCAATAGCTACTTCGTTTTCTTTGCAGTTCATCCTAGTCCTAAGCAAAATGGACGCAGCCTACAGACAGATGCGCAATGAGGCGCTGCTGATGCTGCAATATGCCAGGCTCAGCACAGAGCTGTCTAACGCACCCACGCTGCTCGAGGCATCACCTCTCACAGGCGAAGGCATCGATCAATTAAAGGCTACCATCTGCGACATCAAGATTGTTAATACATTTTAGTTTTAAAATTTAAATAAAACCATGAAAGATTAGAAGCTTTTATTATTTCAATAACTTGTTCTACTTTATATATATATTTACAAAATGGGTAGGTACTAGGTAGTACGGTACAGTGCCTGGCTGTGAAAAGTCCAGGTAACTATGTACCATCATATAAGAAGATGAGGGCGCCCGTTTAATTGCAACAATAACAACTCTTGGCATTTTTCTTACAAAATCCAATGCATTTATTGTTATCTCTCTCACTACGACGATCAAAACGTATGTTTGACTTAAAAAGTTGTAAAACGGAACGTAGGTGAATTTTGACAGTGACATTTAGATTTATTTATTTACTTTTCAGAATCCGGGCTATTGCATTATAGAAAGATACCTATAAAATGGGCTAATTGAAATGAAAAGTAAACAAAATGGATACATCGAACTTGTGTAGAAGTTGTATGAAAGAAGTGGCGACATGGGAAAAAGAGAACTTTGATCCTAGAGTTGTGGAGATGTTTTGTTTTTGTACTAATATCGCGGTAAGTACTAGCAAGGCGAATAGCAATTTGTATACATTTAGGAACCAGTTGTTACTTAATAAAATAATAATATTCTACTATATTTTGTAAGAAGTTCGAAAAGTGATCACTCTTACCTATTTACTGGGTACTTATATACTATTAGACATAATAATAACATTTGAATTAAAATAATATAGGCTATTTATTTAAGCAAAAAAGAAATATCATTATTTATTTACCTTATTTAATTACCTTAGCACTACATGCCATATAATACACAAGTTATACATATAAAACACAGTTGTTCTCAGCTTATAGGAACTACAGAACTCAATGATAAATATATTCAAAGAGTTATACATCAATTTTAGGACCAGTTTATGTACCAAAATAACCAAGTTATTGTACTGAATGCTTCCAGATATCAGAAGATGACAAATTGCCCAAACAATTTTGCTATGACTGTGCAATTAAGATTGAATCAGCATTTACCTATATTACGGAAGCTCATAAAGTAGATGCCACTTTGAAAAACATCATTTCAAGGACAAACACTTCCATCATTGTAGAACCAGAGACCCAATCCAGGCACATAGAGAACCTCAAACTAACCTTACCAGATTATAAAATAAGTGCAACTATTGACAATTACGATGAACATATACTTTTTGATGGCATTGATTTACCGGCCAGTGAGAGCCAAATCATTCCAGAGAAAACTTTAGAAGAGATAGAACCAGTTCAAAATATTTCTGATGAAGTGGAAAATGCAGAAGGTAGTGAAGAATGTGTGAAAGAGAAGGTGAATGTGGAAGAAACTAAGAAGAGTATTTGTCCCATCTGTAGGAAAGCTTTCACTTCAAAAACTTGGTTCAACAAGCATATGAAGAAGGAGCACACTGAACATAAATATGTTTGTGCTCATTGTCCTAAAAGTAAGAGAGTTTAAGTACTTTAGAAAAGTAAAAAGCTATTATTGCATTTACTATTTTTTGCATATAAACTATTATTTAGCCGGGGTTGCTGTGGGTTACCAATTAAAAACCACTACTTACCACTTAAAATTACGAGTTACCCTGTGAATTAACTGAGAAAAGTTTGACTAGCTTTAAAACACTATGGGACTCTTGTTCATGACCAGCATGAGAAAGTCGGGCGACGCCGCGCAGCCTTCTTGAAGCTAGTGGGGTTTTCTCTATTAATTCACTTGATTTGTAAATAAATTAATCTATTACCTATCCACTATTTAATTTTTGCTTTTCTTGGAAAACATTATCAGTTACTTCTTTCCAAAACTCAGGTTCCAAAAATTAGATAACAATCTGGAGCTGTTGAAAGTTTATTCTAAGTTTTTTATATAAATTTTTGCTATAATTACTGGTTCAAATCTTCTATTTTTTTGTAATAGATTGTTCCAAGTTGGTTGTAGGTTGAATTCGATTTTAGACGTAATCTAAACCAAAATTCCAGCTTTCTCCAAAGCCTCCCTTTTATCCGACCACGCGGCAACACACTCGGACGAGCGCAAGTTCGCTTGCTCGACGTGCGGCAAACGCTTCAAGAGACGCAAACAGCTTGCGTGCCATGCGCGTGCGCACGCCGATGTGAGACCATACGCCTGTGACAAGTGCAGTATGAGGTACACATTTATTTTATGATCCTACATAATATTCTATTCGTTAAGACTTTTTTTCTTGTAATCGTAATGCTAGGCATTATTAAAAAGCAGTGAAAAATCATAATGTCACCAACATATTTTTACAAATATATCTATAGGAACTACAATTAATTTACTTTCATAGAATACCTACTCCTCGGTGTAATATTGTTTCTAACATTCTCGACTTATTTAAACATATCAGCAATCTCTATCTTTGGTATACCGTACAAAGTTTCTAGATAATATCGCGGAACATCTGTGTACAAAGTCCTTACTCTTGAGTCTTGAGTCTCGATAGTTCACTTGTGGCGCTAGTGTTGACCTAGCTCTTATCTCTCGACTCAAGTCTCGTAGCAATTGGGCAACAAAGGTCACGCGACCTTGAACTCAAGGTACGAAAAACCTGTAAAATTACCTTGTAACACGACTAGAAACTGCATTTTAAATCTTAAGGAAGTAAGTTTGCTTGCATATTATAATTGGGTATTTAATCTTTATTTTTAATTAAATACCTATATTTTTTAGCTGTAGCGTCAAGTCCCTTTACCCTAAGTCTAAGTACTATAACATTTATTACTTCCAATCAACATGTTAAATTAATATAACTTATTCTTTTATAGTTGTATTAACGTAGGTATTTTAAATTATTGTTTCGAAAGATATTGAAACCTAAAAACTACAATTTCGACCAAGGAACCATGCGATCGTAAAATGTATTTTTACGATAAGAATGACCTTGATACATCCAAGCTAGAAAGGGCCTTGACCTTGGAATAACTAGTTAAATTGACCTTGACCTAGTTACCCACATTTTGGGGCAACCTTGACCGACATGACATAACGAGGCCGCCATTATATCACCGAAACCATGGCCACGAGCGTTTAGGAACGAATATTTTGCTTTAAACATTACACATGTAGGATGAGGCCACTAATGATAGATATTTGCTGGTTTATGGCTTCCTTTAAGTGAATACTCGTTCACAGGTATTTTAATTAATGTTGCCTATAAACATACCACGTGCGTCAATCATTTGAATTTAAACCTTACGCTAATTGACAGAAAGGTCACATCGCTCGCGTTCTTGACCTGCTCAATAGATAGTGTATGGTTAAAGACGCCTCATTTCAATTCCAGGTTTAAGATAAAGAGTATATTGAAGTCTCACATGAAGGTGCACGACGGGGATAAGCAGTACTTGTGCTATTTCTGTGGGTGGAGCTTTGCACAAGGTGAGAACCTCTCGTTTTAATAAATATTTCAATCTGTTTGGAAAAACCTCACGATTAATAATAATGAATCAATGTATTTTTTCAACCTTAAGCTATTTTGGGAAATATATAAAAAGGTACAAGGTCAATACAGGAGATTATTATTCTGCAACATGAATCAGAAATATTTTGCGTGATTTATAAAACGTGTACAGTGTCATAAATAAAATATACCCGCGACTTTGTCTGCATGTAGGTAGAACTTTTCCTTCCCATTATCTATAGTAATATATACTACTCCCAGGGTCTTTCTATCTAATCTATGTAGAAAATGTTATTGTGAAACGTACATCCAGAACTTTGAGGCGAGATTATGTTTATATTAGTTGCAGGAACGTAAAGCTTCAGATGCTCATAGCGAGCTTACATTTTCCTACTTCTTTACTGAAAATCGTTTCAAAGTAAGCCTAAGATAAACATACTATAATTTGTACAAGCTAAACTGAGCACCTTCTTCCTTTTTGAAGTCGGTTGAAAATGTCACAGCCCTGTCAAATTTAAGCCCTAAACTTTGTTTATCTTCTCTCTCAGCGGGCAACCTAGAAGTACACATGCGCAAGCACACAGGCGAGAAACCGTTCTGCTGTAACGAGTGCGGGTTCCGTGCCGCCGTCTCCTCGAACCTGCGCCGCCACCAGCGACAACACCAAGCCGCTAAGACATACGTCTGCAAACATTGTAATAAGGGGTTCTACGATGCCAGTGGTCTGGTGAGTACGAATATTTTAGGAACTATTTTTTGTCATTGAGATTTAAAATCTATTAAAGGTTTATTAATCTAGTAAATGTCAATATATTTTGTCAATGTGAAACGTTACTCTTGAATTTCGTCTACTGAACTAAAAACAATTATATGTTTATTTGTTTAAAAAACCGTTGTTGAATGTACAATATATTTTTACATTGTATGAGGCCGTGGCTCACTCCGGTCGAGTAATTTCAATAATGTTTAGAACAATAATTATAAACCCATTTTAAATTTTCTAGAAAATCTACATTTTTGACTTAGTTTTTAATTATCTGATCTTATTACTATTTGCAGACTCGTCATCTACGCACTCATACGGGAGAGCTTCCATACCAGTGTCCGGGCTGCGCACGCGCATTTGCCGACAGTTGGAAGCGCAAAACACATCTCATGCGCGCGCATAGACTCGCTCTCCCTGATATACCGCGAATGCGACGCGATGGACGCACTATTAATTAAATAAAACACCTCTTTATCATACGTAAAAATTATCCTTTAACCTAGTTAATTATCAATCAAAAATTATCGCTTTTGCCGAAAATTGCCGTTGTTAGATAAAAAAACCCATTTAGATATTTGCTGAATGGCATATACAAACTCGTCTTCACAGTGATTATTATAAGATACATATACACAAGGCCTAACAGTATTTTTGTGATAATAGAGACATTATTTATGTTCTACTTAGTTATAAATAAAAGTTACATAATATTATTTAATTTATACACTACAACATACCAAAAACTAGTATATAAGTGAGTAAAATGTACAACTAAATATAAATAAATACGCAATAAATATTAAAACATAGTTTAATTATTATATTAAATTCTATACAAGCCAACAGTCAACAATTATATAGGATTCACCTGAAATGAATAGCTACTGGAAGTACATACATACCTACAACACAAGTAGATGTATATGGGAAGAATATAATACCTAGATTTTTAAATTAAATACTAGATTGAAGCACCAAAACTACTAGTTCTAAATATTATTGTTGGGAAGGCATACGTACGGAAGAAGTAAGCACACGAGTTATGGCACCTGCATACCCTTATCTGATTCATTATACACAATCTCCAATGCCAAGAGACTGACCGCACAGCGAAAAATATTAATTCAATTGAAGAAATCATAGAATTCGTTAGAATCGTTTATATGAGTTGTTTTATGTGCAGCAATGCGAAATAAATGAGTTCCGCTATGCGGACTGTCTCTTATGGTCGAGCTTAAAATAACAACACACTTATTTCCACATTGATGGTTAGGTATATCAATTTACTATAACCCAACTAGCAAGGTCGGGCTGTAGTCAAATCATATTCATAATAATTATTATTTGTGTCTAATTATATATAATAATTATTATATGTGTAATGTCTTTTCCCGGCCAGAGGGCGGCAATAGGGTGAAACGGACTCTTACTGACTAAAGTTCAGTCCGTTTCTTCTACTGCGAGCCGGGGACGCAATACATTTTTTGTACAGTAGGTGCTTGCACCCGCAGCCCCAACTATGATAGGGTTTAATCTCGGAAGTTATATCGCTCTCAAATGCGTAATATTCATTGAATAAATTTAATACGGGTCTAATTCCGTTAAGACAATGTGGTCGGGTGCAAGTGTTTTATTTTATGGAGGCAAACGAGCTGTCAAATCACCCGATGGTAAGTAAAAAGCGCCACACATGTATACCCTCAACACCAGAGGAGTCACAAGTTCATTGCCGACCTTGGAATTGTCTTCCAAGGTCGGCAATGAACGTCGACACCAGAACGAGTTAAATTCATAAACAACCATTTAGTTGGGCAATTAAGTTGAAAACAGATGAAAAAGAGTTTTTGTTCTTTATACAACTAGAAATATCTTGTTCGTACTATTGTACTGTCTTAATAATGACGTACAGTTTTAAAGTTTGTAGGTATATTAAAGGATTAATTCTTGGCTATTGGGGTTAGCGAACAATCGAGAATGTGACAAGAGGACAACAACCTACATAAAATTGTGTGAAAGATTACAATAGTATTGAAGTTTCCTTTTTATATACATATATCATTGTTACAACAGTTCGGATATATTGGTTCTTTGTTTGAAAACATTTCTAGCAATATTCTAGTCGTATGGTGTATATCATATAATGTTCTTGTCAGTCCCTACACGTTCAAACTGATGGTTGCACCTTATTTACCATTATTATCAACAGACCACGCCTAAAGTGGTCCTCATTCCACCTCCTGACAGCGCCTTTAGGATCTCATGAATGAATCAACATTGATACAGTCATGGAAACTCCCGCAAGCCTAATCATGATTTTATTGAGTCATTTTTATCCCTTCAGTTTATACTTGAGCGTCATACAATATCTGGTAAAACATGCTAAACCTTATGAGTAGCAATATTGATTTTGATTACAGCCATATAAGTTTTCGTCATTTTTGTTCCATGATACCGATTATAATGTTCCTGTGTGTAGTACACTATTGAGCTTCACACGGTAATCTGCACATTCTGAACGATGTTGGACCACTCCACTTTGGAAGGCACGAGGTAGAACGCCGGCGCCACCTTCTGTCCGCACGGACACTTGCAACCTGCATAAATATAACAATCAATTACATACAATACAAATAGTATACACGTAACGGAAGTAATTTGAGTCACAAGAGAAAAACAATAAGTGCGCGAACTCCTGCGATCGCTTAGGGTTTGATAAATTAAGCTCTTAAAGTCCGCTGAAGCGGTTTTCGAGATCAGTGAGCTAGTTGGTAGCTAGGTAGGCTTTCTACATTATTACGTAAATATGGTTTTTTGCCTCTCACCAGGATTTTGCTCTGAATCGTTGGTGCGTTTACAAACATTCAATTTCACATACACATTACACTCAGATTCGGAGAACAACAGTTTGTGGGTAACACAAAGACTTGTTTCATTACGAAAAATATCATCCATGTCTTCCTAGGTGACATTCTCAATTCTAACGAGAAATAAACAAATGCAGCACGAGACTGACAGCAATGTAATTTTTTAGGCATGGACGATATAAATGAAATAAGCATGTAATACTTACCCATGATCCAGCTGAAAGAGCCAATCTTATTGAGACATTTGGGGCAGTGCAGCTTGCCCTGCGTGGCGTGCGTGACGTCCCGCATCCAGGCCATCGGCTCCACGAACCACATGAGCCGGCAGATCTCGGGCAGATCAGCGCGCGCCGCAATGTTCGAGTCCACCATGTTCATCTCGTTGTACCCGTCTAACGCTTGGCGTGGATCCTATGAAACATAGTTATTAGATGAATTTTTGTACTATTTTACAATAAATTTGAGGAGGTGTGCACGTTTTTATTTGGATTTACATGGCCAATTTTGGATTATACAGCAAGCAATCTTTGAAAAATATTTAGAAAATGATTTTAAGTCATCATTTTTGCTTCATTAAAGTCAGTATATCACGCATTTTTTGAGCCGCCTCAACCTCCTATAGTAGCCCAGGATCTATAGTGGACACAAACATGGAAACGCCGACGCGTTGAAGTCCGACACATCCCAGGGACATGGATAACTGTCACTCCGATTTATATCAAGACAAAAACAAATCAAAGAAGATATTATTTGAGGTGAAATATGCGGCATATGCATAGCGTGACGAATAGCAGCTGAGAAACGGGTAGTACCACGCGGGAGGTATACTATAAAGTCAATGTAGTCTACTATCGTATTAAACTGCATCCACGACACCCCATACCTGACTGGTTCCCTCCTCACTATCACTGGGCTGACTGTGGCTCTGGCTCTGCCCCGGACTGCTATCTTCGTACTGGTCATCGCACCGCATCTCCATGATCTGTGACGCGAGGCTCTTCAGCTTCTCCAGTAATATCTCCCCGTTCTCCGCGCATGTCAGGCCTGTTAACTTGCTCGGTGGAGGACGAATACCTATAATAGTATAATAATAGTGGTATTTAGTAATAGAAATTTAGCAAAGATAGTCTGCCGCCTGACCAGAACCAGACCCAAGCGTATCAAAGAGCCGATAAGGCCTACTATTGGCCGATGCCCAGCCTGAGTCGCGGGAGCAAATGACGTATCGCGGTCCAGCTCGTAGCAGGAAAATAGTGTGAAAAGGTCCCCGGCGGGGGAAGTTATGGGATGACTATCGAACCGTAAAAAAAACTATATAGTTTGCAATATGTGGTGCCTGCCAAAATTATAAAGGCAATGCCACACATAAAAGTACATTGTAAGAATAAATGTAGGATAGGGTAGTTTTTTCCAATTTACATTCTACAGTATTTATTCAGTAAGGTGCTAAATAAAAGAAAAGTTTTAATTTAACTAAAGTAGTGTTTATACTATTTCTATATGAAGTTATTTAATGTGCTTGTTACTTGTTGCTTTCATGCTTTGGGGCTCAAAAAACAAATTAAATATTATTATTACATTCATTTTATTTTTAGTTATTCATCAAGAAACATTGCGCAACAGCCAGTTGCACAACCACCACTGCGCAAACCGTGCAGGCTATACTAGGTAGATATATATATTTTATTAAACAGATGAATATTTTGAAATTAATAATTTTCTTACCTTTCTTAGCCAATTCCACCTTAACAGGTTTAGGTATATGTGGTATAATATTGCTCTGGTTGGCCACGATACGCCGACACTTCTTGCAGCGGTACACAATGGGGTCTGGTCGCTCCCTCACCAGCCCTGGATCCGGCTTCACCAGATCCGCAAACAACTGGGGCAAGATCTTCACTGGAAAGTTTACCGTAGATGAAATTGTGCAGAACTAGGATATTTTTAATGGCTTCACAAATTTTATCAAATTTCGCGACAGTACTCAAAGCTATCATTTTACAACTAATAATTAATTTAAATAATGAGTAATTTTGTGACTGTGTTAGTATCTACAAAGTACATTTCTCTTAAAAATTACTATAATGATAAATTGTTCAATGTTTTCAAAATATTCGTAGTAAACAAGTATACATACACGCCTATATACTGCCATATTACCAAATAAAAGCCCTGGCAACAATGTATCAGTCTCACTCCACATACAATACTCAAATGAACTACCACTAACTAAAAATTTTAAAAAAACCTTAGTAAAAATAAAAACTTTATACACAACTAGATATCGATTTACATTTTTTACCAAATAAAAAGATTAGAAAATTAATTAAAAGTATCAATAACTTATTTAAAAAAAAAGAGAAATTCGTTTTAAAGATACCATTACTTTTATCTGATACTCGACTTGAAGGTGGCTTAGGAAGACTTGGAAAACCTCCTTTATGTAAAATAAAAAAAATATAAAACTATATGTCATCAACATAGGCACCATACCATACTTTCAAAAAATAATAATAGTATATTTATATTTAAGTAACAGTATTTTGTAAATGAAAAAATATGAAACCCAAAGAGAAATAGTCATTAGCAATTACTCACCTTCTTTTAATTTCTGTCCAGCCAACTTTAATCGGAACTGTTTGAACCGTGGATCATCCCTGTTGATTGTGTAGCCCATGTGCCCAAATAACTTCAGTTGGGCCACAAAGCCCACATTTGGGCCCACAAACCTTCTTTTACTCTTCACTAGGGTAAATGCTTCTTCATAGCACAAGCCATACTTTTCCATGATGTAGCTTATTACTACAGCTGCTGACCGTGACACTCCAAAATGACTGAAATTGCAACATAACAATCAAATTATTTTATATTATACTAGCTACTCTTGCGCGGTTCCACTTGCTGCTCTGCTCCATTTGATTGTAGTGTGATGTTTTATAGCCTATAGAACTCAGGAACATTGCAGCTATCTATCAGTGAAAGAATTTTGGCAATCCCACCAGCAGTTCCAAAGATTACCCCCTACATACAAACTTACAAACATACAAATTTTACCTCTTTATAATATTAGTATAGACTAGTCCACTATAAGACGGCAACTTGGTTAGCAAAAAACACACAAGATGCTTGTTTTGATGTTGGTTAAATCTTTAGCACAATTAACTACATTTGCTTACAAATAGCCAAGATATTTTGAAATATATAATTATAATTTCTCTAGCAACATTTCGATTGAGAATCTACTTTATACCTAATTTTTTTGATTGACTGCTATTATGTTTTATAATATTCATTAATTGTAACAATAAAACATTTATATAATACTGACCAGTGCACCAGAACTGTTCCTCCATCTGCAATAGCTTGCTTGATGAAGTTGTTGGTCTCTGGCAGGTGACTTATTAGATCCTCCTTGGGCACATCAGCCACTGGAAATAAGTTTAAATGATTTATAATTTTATGAATTTTACCTTTAGTTATTAAAATACCTTTTAATAACTAAAGGTAGAAAGGCAATTATCAACAACATATTATTCATATTTCAATACATATTTTATTCTCACTTTTCACTACTTATATTTAAGGGAAATGAAGGTGATACTCCTTGCTTGGCAAATAATACACAAATACTTACATTTTACATAATGGAAGACAAGGTTGGCTTTCTCTAGTATTGACCGAGGAAGTGGCACCACATCTATGGTGAGTATGTGTGTTATCTGCAGCTGTTCCAATGATTTGTAATCCCTTGCACATGCCAAGTTTCCTGAAAGTCATAGAACACACATCTGTAGTAAAAATTTTATTTTCTATGATTTGCTCTGCTACAGATGTTGATGATGTTTTGCTTAGAAATAGATCATTCATATTAGTTTGTGTAGTATAGTGTAGTGAAGTACGGGTCATTGGGTATCCTTAGATGTGTGGTGTTTAGTAAAAGATGAAGGATTGGGGCGAGAAAAGGTATTTAGCCAACCTAAGTATAATCGTTCGTCGATGAGGTCAACGCTGATGCCGAAGGAATCATCCGGGTCAAAGTCATCATCTTCAGCATGGACCTCTACAGCTGCAATTTTGTGTCTAGCCATCTATTAATATTTATGCTGAAAAACATCAAATCATTGAGTAAACGCTTTTTTAATGATTTATAGCTCCGGTCTAATATAAATTTTGCTAGTCTGATATAATTTACGAGTAAAATCACTTAAATAACAGTCATAAACACTGAATACATACACACCTCAAGAAAATCAATACTTCAAAAATCAATATCCGTAGTCGCGCAAGGCTCAGTAACCTCCTTGATTCTGATAATAATGCAAAGATTTAGCAACTGAAACTATAATTACACTTATAAACAATACAATTTATGTGAGTAAACTTAATTGAATGAGATATAAAACGTGGGGCTCTAAAGAAATCGCCCGCGAATTTCTTATTTTGACATTTCATCTGACATTTGTGTATTTTCATTGGTATGCTACGTTTAGTTTTAACTCAATTTTTATAACTATATAATGATATTACACACAAAATCAAAAAATTTAAATAACAGCTAACTACCTTAGCTTAGGTGAACTAATTCAGTAAACCTCTACTAAGTTTAAGTCACAAGGAACCTCGTGCTCAAGAGTTCATGACCAGTGTGTGGGATGCAACGACGTCGCTTATAATTTATTTGTTTATTTTTTTTACGTTATAGGTAGGCAAACGGATTACGTGATGGTAGCCAATCAGCGCCGCCCATTAACAGTCGTAATACCAAAATAGTTAGGTACTACAGGTGCGTTGCCGGACTCTTGTGGATTATTAGCAATTTAAGGATAGGGGGTTTGATAAGGTGGCGGTGTGCACAGCTTGGGCTGAGCACCACCGTTTCCTCGAGGAAGTGATCAGACCTCTCGTGCCCGGCCTTAATCGAGGTCATGGTTCGTAGCGAGAGGAACTGGGAAGCCGTCTCCTCTTTCTGCGAAGCAGTGATGCACGCAAAGGAGGAGGCGGAACGCGTGAGGGAACTATCCTTCTCACGCCGCCGTAGGCGACATTCCGGGCGTCGGGGATCGAGAGATGATCTCGGGCCACGGTCTGCGGACGGCGAGTAAGGGTTGCTCTCCGCCCGACCAGAACCAGACCCGAACGAACGGCGCGTAGCGTTCCGCGCGCGCCTCAAAGAGCCAATAGACCACCACAGACGGGCCCTATATGGCTGATGATCAACCGGGGCTACGAGTTAAGCGCTATGGGACACCGCGGCGTCGGCCCAGAGCAGGAGAAGGAACGAGGTTTTTCAGTGAGTAAGAGTCTGTCACTCCCTCTCGAAACTCTCAAAACTGAGCGTTTGTATTTATCTAATTAGAAATTGTGGGCAAGTACCTAGCAATCTTTCCAGTACAAACTTATTTTTATTGTCAGGTTTATTGGACGCTTATTAATTTCGACCCCGAATAAGCCTACGTAAAACGTCTATCCCACATTTATTACCGTATCCAGTTAAATATATTTTTGACCTTTTAACTTCTCATTGTAATGATAATCAAATCTTGAAATTGTAATGTTAGGTAAGTACTATTACAGACTCATTGGATATTTTGAGAGAAGTCAAACAATGCTACTATCTCAGAGAAATATTGGTAAATAAAATCAGGCATTGTCAAATTAATTGACAAAAGTGTTATTAGTTCCTTCACACTTTCACTTCAGCCAAATGGCAAATACTATATAAATACCTGATACATAGCTGCTCTTCGCTAAAATTTCTCAATGTCAATAATTGCTCTAGACAATGTTATATCACATTTTAAGACAACTTGGACTTTGTACGTACATTGCTTAAGAGCTGGAGCTTGGGTCCAACAGTCCACTGGGTCATATTGTTAGCAATAGATTACAAAATACTTACTTATTGCTCAAGAACTGTTTTAGAAAGATAACTGACGTCAGAAAGAACGGACTTTGGACCCTCATTAAAAGAATTGTGTTACAAAAGACTAACGAACCGTCCCGTCTCCGAACGGGTACCTACAATTCTGCCAGAATGTTTCAGAAATATGTATAAACCACAGAATTTCTTATATCTATGGTATAAACCGTCCTGTTCAATCTCTCTAAGTATTCATCAAAATCCTTTGCGTAGTTTTAAAGATTTAAGCATAAATACCTACATACGGTAGGTTCAAGTTAGGACAAAGAAATCGACATTGTTTTAACCAAATACTAAGTACCTACTTATAAGACTTTTTAGTCATCAAGAAACCTAAAACTGCAACCCTTACCAGGGTCATAGTTTCGACATGTAGAATAAATTAAAGATAGTGACTTTAATTTCTAGTCACAGGTGATAAAGTTTTTGCATACATACTGCACAACATACTTAGTACTCAAGTGAAAATCCGGATGCTCCAATACAACCCCTTGGTAGATACTACAACGACTTTACACCAAGAAGTTTTAGACTATACATAGGTATAGGTACAGCAATTAGTATATTCACTTTATTGGTCACTCTACATATTATAAATGCGTTAGGGTAGGTCAGGGTAACACACTACCTGGTCAATCAAAGGCACTTTAGCTAGATATTTTTATTTTTTCACGTAACACAGTCTATGGTCAATCTGTATCTATACCTTTACTTTTGCATCCAAGACCGGGTAATTAGGTAAAATCGTTATTAATTAGTAACCAGTCTTCTAAACAGCCGATAGTTAACTTTATATTTATCATCGTCCAGCTATATCTATGTCAAACCATTGCAACACACAAACATAAATGTATCGAGGTGTCAAAACATTGACGAAGTCTGCATTTCCACTTTCATATGCGAACAGCCTTGGACTGTGAGCCACGTTACACGCCACCATATTATAATGTAATCATTTCTTGCAAAAGTAAAACGTACGATGTAAAATAATTAATATATGTAGATACAGCCATCTAATTATCTGCAGAGATGAATGTAGGATGAATGAATTTAGTAAAGTTTATCCGGGGATCTATGACCAATACAAATGCAACAAAAGAGGAAGCTCAAGTTTCTGTTTAAAATACTGAACGGTTTCATTTGTTTATATTTTAACAGTTAATTATCTTTTATTAAGGGCCACTAACTCCCCGAGCGAAATATTGTGAGGGAAGCAAAATCAAGTGTTAGTTTTTTGCTGATCGTATTGATATCGTTAGAGTTACTTCTCGACTACAAACCCTCAAAAAATCCATCTAAAAAAATGTCAACACAAAATATTCATATGCACAGAGCTTAGAGCACAGTTCCGAGGGTTTGAACCAGGAGAGGCAAGAAACTCCAACTTCAGACTTTGGCGCCCCCCAGAATTTGTTGTCTTGGGCCATCGCCCCATCACGCACCCTAAAGCGCCCGGCGTTAATCACATCAAAAAACACCTTAACTGGAATAAAAATATCAATTTTGAAATAAAATCTTCAAGTTATCGTCAAATGAAAAACATCTAGATTCTTGTAAAAGAAATTACTTAGGTAATCAGTATAGATTGTTGTAAAAGAAATTACTTAGTCAGTTTTCAATAGATAAGTACCTACGCAATTGTTGTCGTATTAATTCCTTATAGGTATACATCAAAGAGGATAAAATTTCTCTATGTTATACATACATATTTATAGGTAGGTGCGTTTCCAAAGGCCTAAAGCAAGAGAAGGATTGTCGTGGTTTTTAGTTGGTTAGTAAGAGTTACATACACTTGATAATAATAATAAAAAGTCATACAATCCACGAACCATCTTTGCAATTAAGTTACTTAACGTCTACAGTAAGTACTATGTTAAGATGTTCTAACGTCATCGTGCGTATCATTAATGATTTCGTATGTAATATACAAAATAATGATTATACTGATGACCCAGTTCCACGAAAAACTTATTGCAAACGAAAGCCATAATGTGTGAGTGGCGAATTCACACAACATTAAATATTTACTTGGAAGCAGTGATTCTGTATGCAACAGTACACTACATTGCATATCAGTAAGTAATTGATACTTTTTTTATTAAAAGCTTTCCCTTAAGAGTTAGACCATGAAGTCCATCATGCATAGCCCATATACCCTTATGTCGAGAAACAATTTGAATTTTTATTTAAATTTTAATGTATTAGTAATTTTCCTTAGTTTAATGTTTATGTTTACATACGGTGAGTGATGTGTACATCTGTTAAAGATATATATGTACATACAAGAACTCTGACTCAGTCATAAAATTAAGAAAATGTACCTTATGTACATTGTTGATGTACCTTTTTTTGGTGGACTAAAAACCATCCCGGTGTTCCTCCAATTACTCATGAGTCGGAGGGGCGGGTATCGCCGAAGCATTCGTTGCATCCCCCCGACGGGATTGTTGATGTACCTTATTGAATAAAAAAAAGTAAGAAACTTAGGATAGAGTACCTACTAATTATAGGCTGAACTCGTCGTTCAGCTGATGATGTAATGTCACTTGTCACCTAAAGTAAGGATGCATCTGATAACACCATTATGGACTCTGGACACTATTACTTTAATTCGCCTTAAAATTGCTGGATTTGCATATTTCGGATTATCCCTAACGTGGCGGACGCGTGTGATACCAAATACATTTTTTATGATGGTAAGCAATCTGCGCCACCCGTGGACACCCGCAACAATGGAGGTGATACGAGTGCGGACGTTCTCGGAATTAGGGACTGGGGGAGGGGAAAGGTTAAGCTCTCCGGTAACCACTAACGCGAAACACAACGCTGCGGTTGTTTCACACCGGTTTTCTGAGGCCGTGGTATCACTCCGGCGCATATATTTATATCGTGAACTATATTGTCAAGTTTGTCGATGTGTTGGTGTACCTGGAAAATAAAAAAATATGAATAAGGCGCTAAATTCACAGCTTTCTATGAAAAAAACAAGTCTATCAACAAACAACAACGGACCTCTTGATGCACTGTCTTGTTTTTCATACAAACATTTTGTATGTCACGGTTGCTACAATTTCTTCAATCAAGGTCGTTTAAAAATAATAAAAAAAAAACATGTGTTTAATACAACAATGTCCAATTACGGTGTACAATTAATACTTAAGGCTGTGTTCAGACAACGGGCTATTGCGACGGTGTTTCTTCACCGGTTATTGGGAGCGAATTACGTCACGTGGCTACGTAGTGTGCGCCCGCGCATGGCTCTTTCACTATAACGTAATACAAGGAAAATGTTCTGTGCTATATCGTACGGGGTAGCCTACATTTTGTGGATTAAATTATCGAGTATTAAGTGTTATTGGCTAAGATTGATTGGAAGGAAAAATCCTTCAAAAAGCGAATACTTATAATATGTCATGAAGTATTTTGGATTGCATAAAGGAAGAAATCGTTTGGCCATGCCTTTCACATCTTTCAAACTATAATCACACCAGCAAACTAATCCACTCGTATAAATTAATATCGCATTGCAGTTTCGTGTAGGTTTATCTCAATAATATCGCATGAGTAAAGTTAATTCAGTGATAGTGTTAGGTAACGCGGCGTGCGCAGGCGCCGGTCGCCCGCGACGGACGTTGAGAGGCTAGCTGCTGGCTACTTCCTATGCTATTTGTCTGCGGTAATTACTGTATGGTGCCTAGCGGTGTGTGATTATGTGGGCCTTACTATTGGTTCACGATGAGTAGGTATATAAGTCGTCTATACACTTTTATATACTATATATGTATTTGTAGTAAGCATCTCTGCTGTATGGTTATTTATCTATACAATAGTAAGGTTTAACTGAAAGCAAACATAATTAATGTCAATTCTTTATCAATTAGTATTTATTTGTATTTTAATTCCAATATATTTTTGTATCTCGATAGGTGCTTTTGTATCTTGCCCCACATTACGATTTCCTCTTGTGCCGTGAGTTTACAAATATATAATTTGACATAATACATGACACCCAGACCCGAAACAATAACTTTGTGGATAACATAAAGAGTTGTTCCATGCGGGAATCGCATGCGCGTTGTTGCACGGCGCAACCAGTTACCCAGCCACATCGCTTCAATCAAACGCGTTAAAAAAGTGACATTGCTTCGAATATTATCATCTTTCTCGAGTACAATAGTAGGGGTGTCTACAACGATACAATGCTAATAACACCCCAACTACTTTGTAGCTAAAAGCTGGTTAGCTAAATTATAGGTCAGGCGCAACGCGTGAGGGATGCTGCCATAAGGAAAGAAGTCCAGAAGGTCTATTTTTAAGTTCTTAATGTGCTGCATGAGTTTACTTTAAGTATGGGAGAGCCAAGTTTCGGCACGAATGGGTCGGCTCGACCGGTGTGATGCCACGGCCTCACAGAAAACCGGCGTGAAACAACCACAACGTTGTGTTTCGCCGTGTGAGTGAGGTTACCGAAGGCGCAATTCCTTCCCCTCCCCTAATTTCTTCCCAATCCTGAAATATCCGATACCCTTAACTCTGAAAGGCTGTTAACTCCTTTGGTGATGCGGGTATCCATGGGTTGTGCTGATTGCTTACCATCCGGTAATCCGTCTGCTCATTGGCCGACATATACCAAAAGAAAAAAAAAACGAATCAACTTATGTTATGTTACTTATGCCCGCTGCCTCTTGATTAGGTAATTCTCAACTAAATCATTGTCAACGGTGACAAACCCTCCTCCAAGTATATATTTGACTTAAGCCAGTACCTATTTTATTTTTTGACCAATCATAGGTGGTCAAACCATCTTCTTCTTTATGTCTAATCAGAGTGGATATTCTGCATACGCTTGTGCAATGGCTGTCCATTGTGTGAAGAATAGGAACATAGTGTCTTATATAACAATTGTTAGTGGTTACAATCAACCTGCAACCTGCAACTATCATGTGTTAATTTGTGCATATAATTACTTCTCATATTACAACATGTAGCGCTGATTGTGCAATTAGTAAATATTTTATTAATGCATGACGTATTTATATTTAAAGACGCAGAATATGTATTGTACAAAGGTAAGTAACAGATTTGAATATTAATGACAGAAAACAATCCATCAATAGTTTAAAAAAACAATGGCTGACACGACACTTAAACTAAACATAAAAATGTTGATAATAAATGTAACATTTCGTTAAATATGCTTTAGGTATTTAAAATGAACTAATATTAAGTATACAAAGAACCTCAGGAAGGGAGCGTCATCTTATTTACTCGTTTTATAACTCTCAATTTCTATTAATTATTTGTGTTAATACTAAGCAGGATAATGTCATGAAACGACTACTTATTTCACAAAAACGGCTTATCCGAGACTACAAAGACTTTGAAGTATTTGATTTATGATTAACTGCATTTAATCCAATCAAAAAATAAATTTAATATTCTTCGGAATATAATCTAGTGAAGTATGGTGTTGAAAATATAATACAGCAAATTAATATTAAATATACACAGGTTACAACTATACCTGTAATCAAAATATTTTAACGAATAAATATCATATTTTCTGCATGTGTACGTAGACGCCTGTGTACCGACAGTAACACACGGGTCTCTTTTTATCTGTGTAAGACATGAAACGGGCGATTCTTCGTACGTACAATATGTGCACGGTGCACGCCTTTTTCCTCGAAAAAGTACAAACATGCACATTTACATAAGTCATTCAGAAGTTCCCACTGCTTTCATCTGCTCTCACGGATATTTGAATAAAAATGAAAGCTTTCTCAGAACGTCACATCACAATACTTGTACCAGCATATTATGATGCACAACATTCTGTCAGTTCACTAAAAAAAAAGTAATCAGTTCATTTTGTATTTTCCTTAAAGCCTGCGAATTTTTTGATTGCTATAGGTCCACAATTTGGTTACAGCTTAATGTTTATTCCTTTCGGCGTAATGTTGGTAACTATTTTGTTTATGAAAGTAAATTGTAATATGTTCAGCAAAACGTAAAATTTTTTGGATGTGGAGAATGATCCAGCGACTACTATTTACCATACGATACTAATTCGTAAGAGTAGAGATAAACTTTTTGAACTTTAAGGCATGAAACCATTCAATTGCGACCCCCTTTTTCATCAACATGTAAAATTGTACTCAAAAACATTTAGAATAGTATGCAAAGCCGCAAAGCGACTTTTCATCAGTAATAAAATAAAATCAGCTGATGGCAAGATAAAGGCTACGTGGAAAATAATACAGAATGTAATCGTTTCCTACCTGTCTGGTAGGAAACGATTAAAAAATTCGGAATTTTGTTTAAACACTCAAAGGGGACAGATTTCGTCAAGCAAAGATGTAGCTCAGGAGTTTGAAGCATTTTTTGCTAATATACCTGTCACAACTACTGCTCATTTAGAATCATCAGCCAGACTATCGGTAACTTTGCTTAGAGAAAATGTCAAATCATGCAAAGACGATTTTAGTTTTCATTATACCAATCCTTTAGAGATAATAAAGGTTTTTAAAGAAATCAAGATCAAATCAACTGAGGACCTTTGGGGACTATCGGTGAAAGTATGCGGATCACTTATCCGAACTTTAGCGCCGTATCTGGCTTTGATTTTCAATAAAAGTATAGATGACGGTGTCTTCCCGAACCTAATGAAATACAGTAAAGTTATTCCATTATTCAAAAATGGTGACACTAAGGAACCAAACAACTATAGGCCTGTGTCTGTTCTGCCGGTTCTTAGCAAAGTGTTTGAAAAGTTAATGCTATCTCGGATGCTTCATCACTTTGATAAACATGCCATCTTCCATCACCAACAATACGGTTTCACTAAAGGTCGTTGTACAACTGACGCCGGTGTCACTTTGATAAAGGAGGTATTCGGTGCTTGGGAGGAAGCACAGGATGCTGTTGGTTTTGCGACCTCTCAAAGGCGTTCGATTGCGTTGATCATGAAACACTCTTGCTGAAATTAGATCATTACGGGATTAGACATACTGCACTCCGTCTACTAAAGTCATATTTAGAGGATAGGCAGCTGAGAGTTCATGTAGGTGGTTCTAACTCCCGGGGCTCTGAGATAAGAATTGGCGTACCGCAAGGTTCAATTTTGGGTCCGTTTCTCTTCTTAGTGTATGTTAATGACTTGCCATTTCTATTTAAAACTGAGCCAAGAATGGTGCTGTTTGCAGATGATACATCATTAATTTTTAGAATAGGTCGACGTGTTAATAATTTTGACGAAGTAAACAGATCCTTTCATCAAGTTCATAATTGGTTTACAGGCAATAATTTAGCACTTAACGAGAAAAAAACAAAATGTATTAAATTTAGCTTGCCCAACGTACACAGTAATGATTGTGACATAATTTTAATTGGGCAAAAGTTAGAATTTGTTAACGAGACTATGTTCCTAGGTATTACGCTAGACAATAAACTTCAATGGGGTTCCCACATAAAGACGATTTCGGGAATACTGAGCTCAGCTGTTTTTGCAGTTAGACAGATTAGACAGCTCACAGACGTGAACACAGCAAGGCTTGTTTATTTTAGCTATTTTCACAGCATTATGTCGTACGGAATTTTGCTGTGATAACTTGCCCCCTCGTGAATCTCAGAGAGAACTATTTAAAACGATAAATATCCTAACGGTACCTTGTCAGTTTATATGTGAAAACATTATGTACGTAAGGAAAAATTTGCAATTATTTGAAAAAAGAAGCGATAGACATAATTTTAATACAAGAGGCAAAGATAGGCTGGCTGTGCCACGATTCCGTCTGTCCAAAGTACAGAAATCCTTTATGGGGTTCTGTGTAAATTGTTACAATAAAATTCCAAGAAGTGTATTAAATCTTAATGAACGAAAATTTAAAACTTATATTAAACGCGAATTATGTAGACAGGCACTAATACAAACTTTCAGATTATATTGAGGACAAGAATACCTGGCATCATGTTGGTTCGGCTCCACTGGACAATACTCAAATATGTAGTCAGTAGTTATTGAAATTCTCAAAATTAATGAAACCTTGAATGAGTTTATATAGAAGCATTCTTTTGGATTGTGAGTACGCATATGTGAGCGCCATGTTCGAGACAACAAAGGATTAAAAATTTTATTGATAGATTAGATAGACCATCATTTGTTCCTTTTTATTAACAACTTGTCTCTGCATTGTTCTCACATAGGGGTACAGTAATGTATAAAAAATGTATTATTTATGAATTGTAAAACAAATATTTTTTTTAAAAGAGTAACGATGGAGTTTCTTGCTCGTTCTTCTCCATTCGAAACTACAATTTGGAACGAGCACCTAGCTTCACTGACGAACAGACTGACAGACTACTATTCTATTTTGACGTTTCAAAAGTACCTATTTATGGTTTATTTGGAATAAATGATTTTGATTTGATTTGACTTCTCCCGGGTGGGAGAAGTAGGCGGGGTGGGAAAGAGTGTCAAACTCTCTTACTCTACGCTGTAAGTCAAGGAAGGTCTTGTCTGTAGTTGTCAATACAAATAATCAGAAATCAGACTGATCACCTGATGGTAGTCCAGCCAATCAGAGACTGGCTCTCGTAAGACACCTGCTAGTGATATTCATTACTTTTTAATAGGGGGTGGATTAAATAATCTTACTCACACTTCGAAACAACGCGATTATTGGTTTTCTTTGAGGCCGTCGTATCTCTCCGGCCGAGCCAGCCTTATAGTGCTGTACCCTATAAACAGCGCTCATGTGAACTCCGTTACACAATCGGCTGTGTTTTGTTCGGTATTGTGTTTTATACCAAACTAGTTACGCCAAATGGCTTGGTTTGACATTTTCCTCATATTTTGAAATCCACAACAAACGCGCATTGCTTCTCAGATTCCCAAGCTACTTTATTAAGCAGATACACATTACAACCCTTTACAGGGTCGATGAGACTTAAAAAAACCCATGTTTGGTGTTTAGTCACTATCACGCCTGATGGTAAGTGATGCTGAGACCTACGATGGAGTATGCTCACCCATAAGCAACCTATACACTTAGGCCTTGAAGACGCCCAGGTGGTAATACCCTTTCCGGAAAAACAAACTTTAGAAAAGGTTCTGATGCAAAAACTGGAGGCGAATCGCTTGGTGCGTATGGGTGAAATATCCATCATAAAGCGTTGACCTTTTGCCATATTTCTGATTTATAATAACTGTTAAGAATATTGGGTATTGGATTCAAAAAGGGCTTGACGTTAACAAAGAGGATAGAAGTAGGAAGTTATTTCCCAAAAATGTTAATGTAAAAAACAAAAACAACAACACGAAAACTTACTTAAACAAAGCCTTTTTGGTAAACGTGTAGTACGTTAAAATTAGATCATTTGTTGTGTCATTTCTGTCCACCATATTGGAAAAAATAGTTTATTGTCATGTGTTAAGTAGACTAAGGTGCGGCTACAAAGTGTAACTCGGTCACAACGGTAGTTTTAACAAAAGGTAACAAGATAACTGTCGTACGCCTTCAAGAAACATAATATTTACTAGTCAATTTATTCTGGCATTTGAAACTGGGCCGAACTCTCCTGACTTGTGGTAACGAGGTACCGCCTTTTAGGCTCTAGTTTGACCACCTTTTTTCTGGTGTCATCATCCAAAATTATTTGGAGTTAGCACTCAGTACAGAGTCCTTATAAAACAGTGCGCTATTTTATAAGGCAAAAATCATCAAATAATTTCTCCAGCTCCAGATCAGAGCTGGTCAGGGACTCTTACTGTCTAAAACCACCTCGATCCATACCCTGCTCCGGGCTGGTGCCACCGTAAATTCTTGCTTTGAAGTCGAAGCACTGTAATCCCACAGTGGAATACGGCTACATTTCCTTAACTACATTAAAGAACATAATATAAAATATAAGATAAACACCCACCTCTGTGTATACAAAATATGAAATTCGAATTTATTGAAACAATTCAGCAAACGAGCAGAGCCATCTACACCCGGAACACCAGAAAAGGTTTTCCTCCGTGAGTTGACGTCTGCTTTTCAGTATTCTTTGATTTTTCAATAAGATATTACTTAATATAAAGAGGGTATCATAACTATTTTACTATCTACCTATTTTACGCTACTTGGACCGAAGTTGTCAATTGTCTTTCGTTTAAAAATGACAATTATAATTTTTCGCATATTATTCAATAAGTTTCATTATAAACAGACAGTCATATCTGTTGTTAGTAGTTGCATGGGAGGCTAATTGTGTTCAATTCCCACATGAACAAGTTTCCTTGTGTTAAGAAATCGATGTCGCGAACAATGCTTATATAATATTGTAAATATTACTCTCCTTATTGGCATATTATAATGTTTTATCATTTTTGACCAGCGAAAGCTGATCAAAAATTCATACAAACTCATATAGGAAGTACACATCACTTCCAAATCCAAAACAATTATTGAATCACCAAGACGTGGTGCGTTTCGGAATACAACTCATTAGAATTCATAAGATTTAAGAAGTGAAGAAGTGTGGGAAAGTCATGCTTCGGCACGAAGGGGTCGGCTCGACCGAAGCGATACCACGGCCTCACAGAAAACCGGCGTGAAAGAACCTCAGCGTTGTGTTTCGCCGTGTGAGTGAGGTTACCGGAGGCCCAATCCTTCCTTCCCCAATCCCTGAATCTCCAAATCCCAAATTCCTAAAAGGTCGGCAACGCACTCGTAGTTCCTCCGTTGCGAGTGTCCATGGGAGGCGCTGATTGCTTACCGTCAGGTAATCTGTCAGCTCGTTTGCCGACCTATTACATAAAAAAAGATACAACAATAAGTCACATCATAGCTTTAACAATGGAGCTATCATAGCTTTTATTTTCCATTGAATCTCAAATAGATTACGTACCATCAAATGATAAGTGGAAATTTAAAAAGAGAATATCACGATTTCTTGTACAGGCGTATTGTTCATAAATAAAAGACCATCACTTAAATATAAATTAAGGCTTTAATAAACGGATCTCCTTTAAAGACCTCATTAAAATAATAACTACTGCTATACATCTTTTTAAACACAAAATAAGTATCTATACTACCCATCATTATATTTGAGAAGATGACAATAAGATGTGATGACACAACCCATGTTACATAAGTGCCCTGCGCAAGATTCGATCCGGCACCACGATCAGATCGCACGCACTGTTTCATAAGGCGCATTGTCCCATTGTGGCGGGACATTGAGACATGCGCACGCGCAGTACTACACATTTCTCTTCCGCGGTGAACCTTAGCTTGTCAAATGGTGTCTTGCATGAACTGACTAGTACAGTCAAACAATGGGACTTACTATACCAAGAAATGAATACATTTCATCATAATGACCATCATCATCATCAACCTATACTAGGCAAAAGTTTTAGCATATATCACTATGCTTGCTTAAGGCCGATTGACGATTTTATAATTATAACTAGAAATAAGTCCAGATTTCCTCACCAAGATTACCTCCACAGTGTGTCAGTGGTGTCTAAATAATTTAAAAGTACGTAAAACTCATTAAACGTCTCATTGATACTTGCCAGGTTCGATTGGTTTGTGAATTAAATAATCTCCGAAACAAATAGCTAGATTTGAAAAATTCTTTTAATATTGAGAAGCTCCATTACCACCATTAGTTTGTAAGTTTGGATGTTGGTTACTCCTTCATGTAGAAAATACTGGATTGCTTTAGATTTTTCACCATGGTATTGTAAGCTAAGCCGCATATGTAATGATCTGTTTTTTTGGATTTTTGCGACAATTTTCCACGGGTTACCAACCCCTTATATTAAAATAACTTCCAAAGAAGATGAAAATCAGTTTTGCATGCTTAAGCCCAGATTGTAAATAATCAGATTATATCATTGGAGGAGCAGGAAAGAAATTGTTATCTGATATGGTTAGATTCTGTTATGATAGTCTCATATAAATTTCCAGCCAGCTGGCAGCCTGATGATGTAAGGAAGCTTCCTGGTAACCCAATCAGTTCTGAATGATCACACAATGCGATACGGAGGAGTTACCTACCTTTGGCTCGCTTCCGTGCACTCGTCCGGTGATTTGATGTTATGCAACAGTTGCACTTTCGCATTCATTACTTTTAACCTTATATCTGTTGATGTAAGTTAAAATGATTACCAGTCACGCTTCTTGTTTCTTTATTTCCAAACAATATATATTTAGACAAAACGATGTATCAAGTTGAAACGGCAAACGAGCGAATAGTATACCTGATGGTAAGCAATCGGCTCCGCCTGTGGACACTTAATTGCCATACTACAGAAATTACGAGTGCGATGAAGGCCTTTTGAGGATAAGGGCAACGTAGATTTAGGGATTGGGGAGGGGAAGAAGGTTGGCCAGTACAGAAAATATCTTCAAATCTCCTAATAAAGCATGGACTAGATGAACTAAGAAGCATTGCACAAAATATTACATCATGAAATCTGATGAAATATGTATTTGTTATTTGTTGAAGTTCGGACAGTCACTGTGATGAGGAATAATCGTATAAGGAGTTAAAGAAGTTGACAATAATGTGTGAGATGAGTAAATAATATTTGAAGTTGTGCAAAACGCTTTGCGAGGTAAAACTTCAATTAATCCAGTAAAATAAAAAGGTACGCATAGCATATTAAAGTATATACATAAATACATTTTACCTTTTTTGCCAGAATCACGATAAGAAATCATACCATTACGAGTGATGGGTAATTTATTTTCATCGAATATTTTTTTAAGTACTTCATACGTCAATGATTTTTGGGGTTGAGTTTCAGTTGCCACTAGATCAATCAACAAAACGCTACACGCATGTGTAACTTTTAGATCTGTTGGACTGATTTTCAATTCTACGAAAATCATTCATAACCTGGTTCTCAAAGAATTTGAGAAGCACAAATTCGAATATTATCTACCTAGATTTCTAAAATCGGAACAAAGTTCATAATTAAAGAAAATATAAATGTTATTCGCCATAAAAGTGGAATACGGATATGGTAGTAAGTTCACGATAAGATTGGGTCGCCGGCTATAAACATTGCAAATGAATTACCCAACAGAAAGGCCGCAGGTGAGGTCATGGCACGAAACTAGTCGTACAACTCGCACTCAAAATATTTACACACTCATACCGGGAACTTTATTTCGCAAAATTGTTTAAAACTCTTATTATGTAACCGGTGACACGAAATCTTCTCTGGGTCACACTTTAAAGACTAAATTACCATAATCTTAATTATGATGATTTAATTTATTGATGTAAAGGACCATATTGAGTTTGAAATGGATTTTAAACATTTATATAACTGTTTTTTTGTGAGAGGGAAAATCATCAAATGACTTCTCCCGGGGCGGGAGGGATTGTCACTCTTGCTAAAAACACCCCCCTTCCTTGTCTTGCTCTAGGCCGAGGCCGCGGTGACTCATTGCGCTAACCCTCAGCCCCGGCCGAACATCAGCCCTATAGAGCCCCATCTGTGGTGGTCTATTGGTTCTTTGAGGCGCGCGCGGAACGCTACGCGCCGTACCCTCGGGATTTATATAACTGTTAGAAGATGAGCTAAGTTTAAGTTCCTTACTCCTGTATACGACTTCTAGGTCAGATAGCGAAACTATGTAATATCAAAGTCATTTATATCAAAATCTCAAAAAAAAGTTCTAAACCGAAGTCAAATGAGTGTAATAAAGAGAAGCCCATGTACTTACAACATAAGTTTGCAAAATCATCATTTACAAAAGAATAAATCACTCTAAACACCAAATACAAAGACTATGTAACGTATTTATGTATATATGTACCTACCACATAAAAACATCTCATTACCAATAAGTAGGAACCTACAATATACAAAACACTTACAAAAATGAATAAAACATTTGTCCATCTGAAGCTGTGACAGCTGTGACCTGCGCTCGCGCATACCTCTAACAAAGTTCCACTTTCTACATGCCATATGTCATACACACTGACAAAGTTATACTTCAATGTATTCAACAAGGAATTGTTGTAATCTTTAAAATTGCCACTGCATGTTGCAAGGGTATTACTCATATAATTTACAATACATTATTTATAGCTAACAAATAATATACTAATACATTATTACGTTTAATAAGTCGTCACTGATATTGATTTTTTTTTCTTTAAAGAAAAACGTTGACCAACACTAGGGTGCGTTTGCAAACATACAATTCCACATACACATTACACCCAGACCCAGATCAACTATTTCTAGGTCACACAAAGAGTTGTTCCGCAAGACGTTAACACGCTGCGCGGCAGCCAGTAGCCCAGCCACGCACCGTGCCAACCGTATAGTCAAACTATTATTTTCTTCCCCTCCCTCTTCAATTGCTAAATCCGCAAAACCCTTGTTGTAAACCTCGAAAATTTATTTGCAACTTTTCTGGAAATGCAAGTGTTCATGGGCGTCATCGATAGCTTACTATCAGGTAATTTCTGTGATTGTTTGTCGAATAACATAAAAATAGGAGTGTGAGAAGCTGAAAAAGGGCCTTACTGCCTACTTTTTTTTATGTAATAGGTCAGCAAACGAGCAGACGGATTACCTGAATGCAAGCAATCAGCGCCGCCCATGGACACCCGCAACGGAGGAGTTACGAGTGCGTTGCCGACCTTTTAGGGATTCGGGATTATGCATTAGGAGATTTAGGGATTGAGGAGTGATTGGAGGAGGGAAAGGATTGGGCCTCCGGTAACCTCACTCACACGGCAAAACACAACGCTGTTGTTGTTTCACGCCGGTTTTCTGTGAGTCCGTGGTATCACTCCGGTCGAGCCGACCCATTTGCGCCAAAGCATAGCTCTCCCACACTTATGGGCATTTAATGATAACTTGAACGATACATCCTTAATAACGAAAAATTTATTGCTAAATAAATATTAAGGACTGCGTCAAATACTCTTTCGGCACCTTTAGACACCACACAGAAGGAGAATTTTAAAACCTCTTGCTTTTTAAACAAGGCAAAAATTCTATAATATACCTACATTTGTGAAAATAGAAAGTATCGAAGCGACAGGCATGTGCTCAAGGGAACTCGCTTAAAGAAGCTTTTTAAATTTGGAACAATTAGGGCTGATGAATGGGTCGGTTCGACCGGAGTGATACCACGGCCTCTCAGAAAACCGGCGTGAAACAACCACAGCGTTGTGTTTTGCCGGGTGAGTGAGGTTACCGGAGGCCCAATCTTTCCCCTCCCCCGATCCCTTCCCAATCCCTTAATCACCTAAAACCAAATTCCTCAAGGGTCGGCAACGCACTCGCACTCCTCCGTTGCGGGTGTACATGGGTGGCGCTGATTACTTACCATCAGGTAAGCAGTCTGCTCGTTTGCCGACCCATTACATAAAAAAATAAGGCACCAAGGCCTCAGCCTATAGCAGGAGAAGGAACGGGGAAGTTTTAGTCAGTAAGAGTCCGGCGCTCTCTCTCGCCTTACCCTGGGCGGGAGAAGTCATTTGATGATTTTCCCCTGACAAAAAACAAAGCCTTTGTCTTGAATTTGGAACAACCAGATTATATTTGGGACAACACTGACTGGCAGAGCAATAAAGCTGCTAAGAGCAACTTTGAAGTAACCGTAACAAGACTAGTTATTTCGCAATTGACTAGCAAAAGTGAGCAAAAAACGTCTCCATCCACAAACGACCTAGATTTAAAATTAAATATGTGGGCAGCTAAGTAATTGTAGTTACGGTTAATATTTACCTTGTAAAAAAACATTCGCAAATTTTCAACTGGTGCTGGAGCTCTTGACCGCGTTTTTATTTAAGGGGCAAATTCATTTTCCCGAGATAAACATTCATAACATTTATTTGGTAAAAATAAAATATACTTATTTAATTATTTTTTATTTTATAAAAAAACGTTGAGCCACACTAGGATTTTTTTCTGTGTCGTGGGTGCGTTTACAAACACTATTTCACATACACATCACACCCAGACCCGGAACAACAATATGTGAATCACACAAAGAGTTGTTTCGTGCGGGAATCGAACCCGCGACACGTTGCGCGGCATCCAGTTGCCCAACCACCGCGCCAATCGTGCAGTCAATAAACTACTTTACTACAACCCTAAACAGGCCTTCCTGGATGAACGTAAGAATTTTTCAACGCAAAAAAAATTGTTCAAGATGAAACAGTGGTTCCAGAAATATGGGCACAAGAAAATTTCTTACATGTTGGTAAAGATTACAGTTAACTTAGAAATATTTAAACACTTTTTTATATTATTTTCTTTTGCAATTGTTTGTGTGGAATGTGAGTCATGATGACTGTGCGGTTTCTGCACATAGTGACGTATACTATTGCATCTTATTTGTGCACAGCTGATTGTAAATTTTGCAAGAGATGACTAATAGTCGATTTTGCGTTTTGAGTATTGCACGTTACGTATTAATCGAGTACGTCTAAACTAAAGATAGTGGTTTTTCGAAATTTACTTTAGTCGAATTCTAGAATATGTCTTGAGTTTAGTTACTGCCGAATAAGTTACCAAAAAAGGATGTCTTGTTATGTTATTGATTCCGAATATCCCGTATTACAAAACAATAGAGCATCTTATGCTCTCCAAAATTTACTTTTCACAGAGATAAAATAAATTTAGGTAGGTAACTGGTAATAACCAGTTTGATTTTCAAGACAATAATGTACCGCGGCCCCGGGCTAGAGGAAGTTCCAAATTTAAACAGATTCTTTTGTTTTTCGAACACGAAGACGAATTTTCGAACAATTTTTTTTTACAATAATTGCCTCCCGCTTTGAAACCGATAAAAAGAAAGAGGTTTTGACATTCTACTGCTGTTTTCAAAATCCAAAACAGTTATAGACGAGAGTGTACACTGTATTATTGCATGGAGTCTAAATTCTAGGGAGATGGAACCGGTTAATTTTTAGTCAATAAGAGTCTGACACTTCCTCTCACCCACCCAGCGCGAGACAAGTCATTAAATGATTTCAACTCCTCGAAAAAAGGAATATTATAGTGAATGGTAGATAAACATTAACTATATTGGAGTCGATGTGGTCACGCAATTAGACAACAGATTAGTATTACATCAGCTGACGCGACCTGACATCAATACTCAGCTGTTCTCTAGCACAAACATCTCAGCAATCACCAGTAGGCAGTATCTTCACTGTAATTATGAAATATGTGAGTGTTTGTAAACATGTGTTTAGTAAGATACAACTTACAAGTTACCTTTTCTTAAAGTTCAAAGTGCGTTGGATTCCGAGTTAATTGAGCGGACGCAAGAACGGCAATCGAGCATGAAATATCGGACTCGATTCATCGGGATTTTGATAGTACAAAATTATGTTAACAAATTTAACAACATTTTTCCTATCCCGATGAGGGAATTCGAGAGCGATGAGATGAGACAATAAGCTTACAAAATTAACAATGAGCTTCTCGGGTTGCCTTCCCATTAAAAAAAGTCGTAAAATTATGTAGGAAAAGTAACAACGTGTCAGATAATGCTACTTGACTAAAATATCGAAATGAGAACACCGATCTTTTATATCAATACATAGTATGTACAAGATTGTTAACTTATAAACTGAATTTTACCTCCATTGTAATTGTCACAATCAATAGACAATTACAACTTAACACACAGTTTATCTAAGACATTTTATTGACATTAAATGCACTTCGAATCAGTGTTTGTAAGCTTAAAGTAGCGGTTTTGTATGTGGCTTGGAACTATATCGTAGAAGATAGTTATATAGTTCTGACTGTCGGAGACATAGTTATCGATTGATATTATAATTATAATAAGTTAACTAATATGTTAGTCAACGTACAAGTGGCTCAGCGGCACGCATCGGCCGCCCTACAAGGATGCGGCGATCACCTGCGCGCGCGCCGCCGACAGTGAAAGTGCCGCTGTAACTTCGTAACGGCGTTATGTCACAGCCTCGCAGCCGCGCAGTCGTGCCCCGACTATGACGCCGCGCGCGCACCTTTAACTACCGAAATATCATCTCGACTACAAAGTATAAGTGATCGTACTAACAAGCATGTGCGAGTGAAACTTTAAAAAAATAAATTAAAAAATATTTTTTCCAAAATGTCTCCTCTAGTGATAGTATTGTTAAGTGCATTAGTTTTAGTAAATGCTGGTGGTGAACTACAGGGTGACAGCAGAGAGAGTGCGCGCGAAGAAAAACTAAGGAGTGCTTTAATTGACGCTTTTCAGAGCATCAAAAAAGGTTCGGCCAAGGGTGGCGTGGATGAAGACCTAGCTTCAGACCTGATCGGCTCCCTTGCCAAGCCTGCTCCTCCGACCTCGAACCGAAACGAAAAATCCACTACAGAGGATGCTTTCGATCTATTCGCGGACGACGACGGTCTGTCGTTCGCAGACTTCAGTGACATTAAGACTGAAGCGAAACAATCAACGACTGAGAAGTCGCACAATGTGCAGCACATTGTGAAGACTACCAGCAAACCGGCGGAGAAAACGACATCGAAACCAAACAAGGACGTGCTGAGTAAGCTGAGTGACTCCATCAGGAACACGGTGAACGAGTCCAGGAATGTGCTGAGGAGAGAAAGCACGAACAGCACGGAGCTGATGGGGATAGAGAACATGCTGCGGCTCTTTGATGCGGATATCTTGGTGAAGCAATGGACTGAGCTGCAGCAGACTGTCAGCGGGGACTGTCGCCTGGAGATGCAGGAGTACGTGGAGGGACTGATGGAGAGGAAGCTGTGGGCGCTCAAGAGTGAGTACTAACCTTTAGCATTATAATACCAACGGATCAAAACAACACGGTTAAGCCGTGATTTATGGAATTTCGAAATTTTTCGGTTCAGCCTCTTATGAATAACTTAGAGTATGTTGTAAGTGAATATAAATGAAGAGTAATTAAATATATGTGTTCACTAGTGATGATATAATGTCGTCCGTGGATCCATCCAGTGTTGCACAAGATATCACTTTTACCGAACATTGTGCAAATATAACCGTGCACTGTGTCATTACATAAACTTGAAACCATTACTTTTATAATAGGATGTTTAATTCGGTGACATACTAACGAGGTCCGCTTTCCAATCTTATTAAAAATATTTGAAATGCCTACTTAATGCTTTTTTAATACTAAAATAGAGATTTTGAAAAAAGAAACTAAAGAGCATTAAAATTTAAAAAAAGAATTCCTATATTCTATAACTATGCATAATTTTTTGAATGTATTTCAAAATACGTGTTAGCTACTGGACTGTCATCAACTGTTGATATTCAAATAGATAACTTCCACCGTCTTAATAAGGTTAAAATTTGGCCGTCTCTCAAAAACTGTCTTATTTTGAAAAAAGTCTCAAACATTCATTGTACGATAAGTTCTACAAAAATGCATAGATATAATATAACGTGTAGAAATGTGCATTTGTTTACATAAACCTTTTTCATTTAAAACCATATAAACACTATTGGCAATCATTATAATTTACTTACTTGTTATGAAACTTACAAGTAATTAACACTTTTTCATAAAATTAGTTCGTAAAACAAATAACTTACCTTTAGATCGTAAATAACTAAATTGTTGAATATGTCGGAGCGACGATTATTTAAATTGAATTTTGAAGGAGGTTTTATCACAATTCATCGGACGAGGGTACCATAAATCGTACTCTGGCGGAACGTCAAACTGGCAGTTCTGCGTGCGCATTATGTTGGAGAGCAAGCGCTGTGACTGTCATTGGAGACGGATCGCCGACGTCCGTTATTTTTGTAATTTATTCGGCCTGATTATAAAATCCTACGCCCTGCGATGGACTGTGAAGACGATGATCGGGATGTTGATGTTTGTACCAACCCCCCGGTGCCTTCATCAGAAGTGGGATTTGATGGGAAACCATCTGATAATCCGAAAGTACGACCTGTAAATTGACGCGGATAAAGAGGGGGCACGCAGTCATCTGTTTTTCATGCCACGTTTCTACTGCTTGTTTGGAGAAGAAGATCAGCTGTCATTTTAAGCGGCCGTAGAGCTTCTTAAGGCGTGATGGAGCCATCTACGGGTGAGGAAGTTCCTTTTCTTTGTTATAACGGGTTATCATGCTCCTTATCTGCGTGTTCATATGATTGAACCAACGACTGTAGTTATAACGAGTAAGATAGTTCTCAAATTAATTAGAGATTAGTGATTTGATGGTTGTACCTAGTTTCATATGGGTAACGTGAATGTCTGTGAATATAATTGAGTTGGCGTAGCTGATTGTTGGGAAGGATAGTGACGTCCGGTCTATGTCACGTGGTGTCTAGTCGGAGGGACGCACTAGTCTGACCCAGGCAGGTGATCTGGTGAGCTGGTCGAAGGGATGATGTGGTCTTGCCGGAGCATGTTGGCTGGTGGTAGAGGCGCATACATCCGGTCCATGCACACCAATCGCTGAGGCCGTATCAGAGTGGTTTGGGATAAGTTGTTTTGGAAGTAGGTACAACTGAAAATGATAATAATGTTACATCGATGTTGAGTACAGTAACCAGACGATATGTTGAGAAAGCGCATGTTAGTCAGGATGAACGAGCAGCGCGCTATACACGTGGAATCTTTCTTCTGTTCCAGAACTAACACAGAACCTGGATCGCTCGAGGACGAGCGAATGTCAGTCTGGCCGTGTCGGAGCGACGATTATTTAAATTGAATTTTGAAGGAGGTTTTATCACAATTCATCGGACGAGGGTACCATAAATCGTACTCTGGCGGAACGTCAAACTGGCAGTTCTGCGTGCGCATTATGTTGGAGAGCAAGCGCTGTGACTGTCATTGGAGACGGATCGCCGACGTCCGTTATTTTTGTAATTTATTCGGCCTGATTATAAAATCCTACGCCCTGCGATGGACTGTGAAGACGATGATCGGGATGTTGATGTTTGTACCAACCCCCCGGTGCCTTCAAATATATTGGTTTTGTTATTACAACACAAAATTTATTCTGATGATCTACTGTTTTAATAAAAACTTACGATGAAGTGAATTGAGTTTGACATAGCACACAATTTGGTACATAATTAAAAATTCCATTTTGACATCTAAAAATACATTACTTGAAAAACAAATATTAAAATAACTTAAATTAAATTGAAACTAATATAAAATAAACATTTAAAAAAAAATAAAAATGAATATCTACCGTTCATAGGTACCTTGAATATTTTAATTTCATTTTAATAAACCAAATCATCTCTTTCATTATCAAGTTAAAGTCAAAATCACTTTCCAACTAAACCATAATTAAAGTTATGCTAAACTTATCCATCAATGAAAATAGGACAAAATGAGTGAAATTATTAATATGCATAAAAAACTTTACTGTTGTAACTCTAGATCAACGAAAAAGGAAAAGAAAATTATTTATATTATTTTAAACTGTTTCGTAATGTTTTAATTAACCTCGGGTTAAGCTTTAGTCTTAACTTAAATAGCCACACGTAGAGTTAATAACACTAACGAAATCGAGTTTGAATGCCAAGTAAGTAACTTATGTAAGTTTAAACGCCATCATATTCTAATAACGTAACTAAGTAATACGGATTACTGTTCTCGTTATAATTTTATTTACGTTTTTTAATAACTTGTCTTTGATTTTGAAACTGTGTTTTAAGATTGAAATACATTATCTACTGGAACTGAAAATGGAACTGAACTTGTTCCTTTCCTTTGATTGTTTCATATCTTTATGACTGAAATGCAAATAAAGAAGAAATATGCACGATTTTGTTCATTAAACATAAATAAATGTGTTGTAATCAAACTAGGTATAACGTTGGTTATTATAAAAATTTCATAAGATTACTAAGACGATGTCTTTAAATTTCTTATGAAAAAGATAAAAAAGAAAATAACAACAAAACAACTCAATGTATACCGGGCTAGCGGGTCACAAGTTTTTCTAAACGCCACCGTACCGACTGCGCGGAGTTGCGTAATGAGTTTTAAACCAAAATATCTAGGTCACTAGCACCACTAACCGAAGTTAACAAGATCAAAACGATTTGTTTACTTACACAACGGATTTCTTTTTTCACTTAAATAACTGTTTTTGCTAAAATCGAGCTTCTTTGCCTAACGAAAATGAACTCTAAAGTGATGGAAAAGAATGTAAAATGATATGAGAAAAGTTTGAGGAAGCATGTCTGTAAACTACACTAAAATCTACATAACAAAGTAGGCTTATGATACTCATAACAAATGGCTGAATGTGTAAGGAAATTAGTTTCAAGTTTTCATAATAAAAAAATGTGGGAAATTTTAGGTTAACAGTAAATTCCGTAACGGAGGCACATGTAAGTTTACTAAACTTAATTCCAACATAATGCTAATCTGTATTGCAATGTCATAAATAATCATGGCTCATAGAAACTTTTTTTTACCAAAATCAAATTATGTAGTATAGAAAAGCTCCCTAACTTTTTTAGTATTTTAAATTGCGGTAACGGAATTACCTATATCGTTTTTCAAATTTCAGTTTATGATAGACTGCATAATCTTAGTAGCAGTTCCCGTGTTTACTCTTTGCGTACGAAACTTTAAGAATGTAATAAATTGAAACAAAGCAAATGCTAGCGAAAGTCCGTTTATTTGGACGACCCCTTTACTAGATTCAAAGTGTACATTTTTCATTTCATTTATTTATTTATACAATAAATACATATTTTACAAAGAAAGAACTTACAGCCTAAACGTCGTTGTATTCTGCTTGCAAGCAAGCGTGCAAAGTTTTAACATTAGTCAAATTAGTCACTATTTTAAATTACATAATCTCATCCAGATAACTTAAACAGATTGTGGTGAAACGTATGACTATTTATTTTTTAATTCATCAAGTGAACCTTGAGTATAAATATAGTATAATATTTATTTACTAGGTGTATAATAATTTTGGTAATGGATTCCAAATACAGATCAAGGGTAACTTGAGTAAAAGAATATTTGCGATAAATTTGCGGGTATTCACTGCAAAACTTCCAAGGTTATCGAGTTCTTAATTAAATATATTATACCTGGAAGCAGCATTCTTTATCCACTATTTGTATTGTTCATCAAACATATAGCTTGAAAGCCTTTGTCCATCGCCTATTAACTAAGAACGAGGCACGTAAAACAACTTGTTTACTTTAAATCAGAACAAATAATATACTTAATATATGTATGTGTTTCCGCCATCTCATCACAGCATCTCAAATATCGTTGAAATAGGCAGATTTTGCTGTTTGTGAGGACATTTTATTGTTCAAATAAGATTTGTGTCTTTTTTTGTAGCTTAATTTTAGTGAGAAATACTATATATTTGAAAATAACAACATACTCACATGAATCAACTGAGAAAATTTCTACTACACAATTTTACAATGGGTCACAATGGGACTCTTATTTATGATCGGCGGGCGTGCATTTAATTTGTATCTATCGTTTTTATTTAAGTACCTAATATGTGTACCTACTAGCTTCTGCCAGCGGCTTTGCCTGCATTATTAGGGTAAATAATATAGAGCTCAGATATGTGTTATTCCAAACGATACCATATCTCTATGCCAAGTTTTATTTAAATTTCCTCTGTATTTTTTTCTCGAAGATCATCTATCTATCGATATAACATTAGGACATATTTGTACAATATGTAATTGTGGGCTACATAACTTTAAGAAAGACCATTTTGAAGATTTAGTTTCAAACATTTCAGTGTCTAAGTAATCACTTATAAATGTTGAATAATAGGACCCAAGTATGTTAAGTAGGCATGGAACGTTGTAAAATATGGAATAATCGATGTAATACATACAATGACTTATTACCTAAGTTAACCATACGCAATAATTCGAGTTGAATAACCGAATATATCAAAAGTTATTAAGCTAATATTTGACAAATTATTCTTTAGGATTACAATATGTCGTCATTTATTTTTCCTTTATATATTTTATAAGGATGTATGTCGCGATTACATTGTTGCCATAAATTTGCATTTAACATGTTATCATTTATTTAAAGTTTCATGACGAAACTGGCGTCTTATTGCTGTGACTTGACTACTCTAACTCTAAGTTTTTCGTATCTTTATGGACCTAATTACGTTTAGTACTTACACTAATAAGCATTCCTCTGAATCATCACACCACAATTTAAATCTCAATAAAATTGTTTATTAAACAAACTATGTAGTTCGTGAACTGCCTCGCTCGGGATGTTTACTAGTCGCAGTGGATGATAACACATGACGTAAAAAATTCCAATTCATTTGCAATGTCCACCGTTACACCACACCCGACCTTCGCTTTCTTACGGTACGCCTGCGCAGCCCGGGTCCGGACCGCCGACCATCGTGGATTTGGCAACGATGCGCGCGCTTATATAACAATGGCTGCCTTGGTTGAATAAGTATTGGCATGCTATGTCTACTTCTATTAATTCAGTGATTATAATTATTCTGATTTACCCAAAGTAACATTGTTTTATATCCCTCCGAAAATAAAATCAATCAGGTGGTTCTATTTTTGAAATATATTTTTAACGTACTTCAAAAAAAGGAGGAGGTTCTCAATTCATCGGTATCTTTTTTGCTTCTCACTAGATGTGTTAACAAGCATTTGGTTAATGGCGTACTTTTTTTACATATAGTGACATCTTTTGAGAGTTTCGGAAATCAGACGTAGGTAATGAAAGCCTTAGTCTTACGAAGGATATATTTATAATGCATTTGTCTATGATGAAGGCTGCAAGATGCAAGCGTCTACAATCAGTCTCAATGTCAGTGGATCTGCCTTTAGTCACTAGTTGGGAAATGCGAGATGTGGAAATCATTAAAAATGTCTGCTGAAAATTTTCGAAAGTCAAGGTCTTTTGACTAAAGATGTTCTGATTGTCTCGTAATGGTTTAGAAGAGTTTAGATGACGTTCTTTGTTTGATTTTTAAACCATTAATAATTGTAACTTTTCATTTGGTTATATTATACATATACTTCAGTTTTAGTACTCGATGTAATTTGGAATGTTTAAAGCCTAGCATGTTTTAGGATTTGTGTAATGGAATGAGCCCGTATTTTAGAAACGCTTTCTAAGTACTGATTACAAGTATTTTACGATGTTCAACGTCTCTCATTACCTAATTATTTAAATATAGTATGGCCAATGTACTTCAAACGTAATACAGAGGAAATACAAGTAATTACGAAATAACCGTTTTGTTCTGATTACTTCACCAGAGTCACAATTTCTAATGTAGAAAAATAAAAAGGAAGTAGAAATGAGCGAAGCTGTAACTTTGCGTGTTCCGCACGCATTTGTATTTAGGATTGCTTCATGAAACAGTTTGTTAATAACAAAAAGAACCATTAAATGTAACTCATGATTTAGTTTTATTACCCGACTACGGCACAGCAAAAAGGTTATGATTTTGACAGGCTATATATGTATGTATGTGTGTATGTATCTGTTCCCTCCTAACTTCTAAACTACTTATCAGAATTCGACATATGACATATCATTGGAAAAGATATAGGCCGTAGATATATTTCCGCTGGTTATAGGCTATATGATGTATCACAAAATCTAATGTGACGTCCTCTAGAGAACAAAACAACCAGAATAAAAAAATAATTTATTTCAAGCTTATAAATTACTAGTTTAACATAGGTGCTGGTTGGAAATGTATCGTGGTTTCGTTTCAGGCACGGAATAAATGCTTGTCTACAGATAGTTGCTTCGAGTCTGGGTATACCTAGGTAAAATCGTCGTCTTCCTTCGCCCGCCCTGGGTGGGTTAAAGGGTCAGGGTCACACTAACTAAAAACCTACTCGTCCCTTCTCCTACTCCAGGCCGGGCCGCGGTATATTGTTGTGCTTGACCTGCATCCCCGGACGTAAGTATCTGTAAACTTGCATGTTCGTCAACACTATATGTATAGAAGAAAATCCTAGGTTGTCCATTATAATTGAGGTATTTCTTACCATATTTAATTAACGATCGTACTAGGAATACGGTATTATGTAGTTTCGGTCTATCTCTACCTATGGAAAAAAAGGTAAACTTTTTTTTCTCCACTATTTAATAAAAACAGATAAAAAATCTCCCTTTAATCCATTATCCATTAAAAAACAACATAATTGGTTGTATAATTTCAAAGATTTAAGCGTGCATAGGGATATAGGAACAGAGAAAGCGACTTTGTTTTATACTATATAGTGATACATATGCAAGGAAGAAATTAAACCTCAACACCAACTTATGATGATAAAGATCGTTGTCCACTGACCAATCTTGATATTTGATTTATGTATATTCTAAGTAGGTTTGATACAATATCTTTAACGACTATGGTAGTACAGAAGATTAACTTTATTCAAAATGTATTCGAAGCTTTACATAAATAGCAATTGTTACAGTTGAAAAACATTAATTTACATATAAAGTAACTAATATCAAGTATCAAAATACTTTTTCCCGGACCAGTGCTTGCAATTACTTCAATACGGTAACAATACCTAAGTTCACCATTTGCGAATTCCAAATTTAAAAGAATCACTAGACGCACTTTAAGAAACCAGACTCGCGAATTTGAAAAGTTGCGTCGTAGCGTATTTTTTAAGAAATTTTCAACTAAATATATGAAATAAAGTCCAAAGTCTATTGGCAGCTTCAAGTAAGTTGATAGGCTAGTAGCTAAATCTCTTATAATTATTTCTTTCTTTTATATGAATAAACCTTCTACGTTTTCCTACTATTTACATTTATCAGAAAGCTTCTAACTAGTGGCATTGTACTAACATCGTGAGAGAGATACCGGCGCAGCATCAGCCACTTTCATCTCAAATCATATTGTTACCGTTGCGTGAGGTCGCCAGTTCGCTTCCCAGTCCAGCTGTTTACGATATCGTCATGATTGGCTATTGTTTAAACGTGAGTGTCATTGTTTTGGTGAATGTTGCTAATTCATGTTTTCATTGGAGAGAGCAATTGTTCTAAGATGTAAAAATAAGGCTATAGGTATGTACTTATTCGTCAGTTATTTTTGTGAATTTAATTTGAATACAGAATTGTATAATACAAAAAAAAAATATAAAGTTTATATATAGTTTTAATCAGCAGTATTTTGTTCAAACGGCACTGTGACAAGTATTATTAAAAAAACAACTAAGTTTTTATTTCAAAACGTGTATTTAAACATTATCAGCCTCAAAATTATTTCTACACGTTTGACCAATATTTATTATAATACAACTCGCAAACGTTTTGACAACGAAATATTTTATTTTATTTGAGCGGAAATCACAGGTTTGTAATTCTTCGAACAGAATGGTATTTCATGTACATATTTGTGTCAAAATACTACATTCATAAACAAATAAAATATTTGATGTGACATTGTAAGTGTTTGTAATGTGGGAGAGCTATGCTTCGGCACGAATATTTGGGGTCGATTGGACTGATCCCAAGGTCTCCCAGAAAACTAAACTCAAAGAACCACAACGTTGTGTTTTGTCATGTGATGTCACCAGTGGCTTAATACTTTCCATCCCTTCCCAGTCCCTTAATCCCAAAATCAATCCCCAAAACGCCGACAATATTATTGTAACTCTTTGGGTGTTGCGAGTGTTTATCGAAGGCACTCATTTCCTTATTATTTCCCATTTGGTAATCCATAAGCTCGATGGCCGGCGTCTCACATTTTTTTTATTAAATATACATAGTTTCCCACACTTTATACTTATAATAAAAAATAACAAATACCATAAATAAAATAGTGGTTTAGCAACCGACAACCAACAGAGTTAATAAATTACGTATTAGGTATTATTCGAAACGGTCATATAATCGTCGTTTTATAATGGAATTTTGAATAATGCATATTCTGTTATGGGTCCCACAAGTGTCCTCGTAGCTCATGTCATGGCCACTATATAGAATATAGAATGTTTGTTACATAATCTGTACGACCAGACCAGAAAACAAAGAAGCGGTAGTGAACTAGTGATGTGCAATTAATTGAAAGCTGTCAAAATTATGTCAATGTCAAATGCGACGCCATGACATTTGAGTAGGATGTACGTTTTAAAAACGATGCAAGAAAATACACTTGAACGTGAAATTTTTCGTAAAATTAAGAACCGATTACATTTTTATTTACATCTTATCTGTCATTTTAAACTATAGTCAGAATTTTAATTAAATTCCTGATTTGACATGACCTACTGTCATTTTGTGAAATAATGATACCACATATAATAGTGTAGTGATGAACACAAAAATCGATAAACAATCAGTGAATCAGTTTCAGGAAGGCATTCAAAAAATTACGGCTATCGAAAGGTCTAAATGCGTATCCCATGTTGTCAAAGAAGAGAAAAAAATGAGTAAGCTAGATATGTTAATTGACAATAAATATCACAGACACAATTCATAATAAATGTTATAGAAAGTAACAACGATAGCGATAGCAATGACGGCGACAATTTATAAAATGTCTGTTTTATTTGTCATGTTCCTTCATGATCACATTTTTTATTAATTTCACACACAATTACAAAAGAAAAGTCTCAAATCGTTAATTAATTGTCAAAGCTAAATTATCGGTTCAGAAATATTTTATTTCCTGATAAACTTAGTTTACGATAGTAAATTTATAAACGAGACGAGAGGAATCGATTCAGAAATATTCGATTTCCATATCGAATAATTTCGCAACGTCACTATTTAGTACGTGTCATAACGTTGCAACCCTGAAATTTTCAAATCTGGAATGGAATTAAAATTCCGAGTACCTATATAATGATACGGTATGGATGTGTCACAACTTACGAAAACGTATTGTTTTTTCAACTTTTTTTATTATTTATTTATCATATGATTAAACAGTAAACACAGGATTATCACTTAAAATAGCAACCGAAAACCACTAAGGTTTAAACTTTAGTTATCATGAATCAATCCTAAAATTGAAACTAACAATTATGAAAAACTTAAAATAAACGGTCCCTACTGCATGTCAATAAAATGTGATATGACTCAAAAGATAAAAGAAAAATCGCCTATTACGAAGCATTACGTTACATATAAATAAATTAGCAATAACCTATGTATCAATACTAAACGTTGCTGCAATATTTATATTAGCAGTTATTAAAATTTATATTTAGAAACAGTTGAATATAAAAGTAGAATTTGTTATATAAATAACTATTATATAATAATTAATACTTAGATATTCAAATCATTACCTATTATGATTATGCTATAGAGCCTACTGGGTCAGCAGGACAAACAGAGAGATAGTATGATTGTATGTATGTATGTATGTATGTATGTATGCATGCAACGGCATTCATTAAAGTGCCATTAACTTATTTAATGACATATTACCTTATTCATTGTTCTTTTGATACTGGTGGGATAACATTTAATTCCTAGGATTTTCTTATAAATACTGTAGGAAATTTACATTGAAATTTACATTCAAGAAACTGTCTCGCCTGGTGGAAGACTATGACGCGGCTTATGAGACTATAACTATAAACTCAGGCTTTAAAATCACCCAGCTTCCGTCGTTACCAATTGCAACCTTGTTATGTTAAATTAAAAACCCTTTCGTCACAATATGTAAAATGGCTGGGAGTTTTATTTAAAAACCTAACAGGTTCCTTCTACTTTTTAATAAATATTTATCATGTTTACCCATATTAATTTATTTCATAATAAAATAACCACAAAATCATCACTAATAATACATAAAATTATGTCAGTATCATAAACGGTTGCACCACAGTGGACATTAGACGGAGAACGTGCAGGCGGGCGATGCGCGTGCGCAGCTCCGTAAACTATTTCGTAATAGTTATGGTCAGTATGTGTTACATTCATGGGCAAATTGGCAATTGTTTAAATTGTTTTATTATAGGCATTAGTCCTTTTTGGAACATTTACAACCTTTTTGTAGATACAAGCAATTATTTTTTACTAAATTTTTGGAAATCGTACTGTATTTTAACAACTATATATTTTGGGAATGTTAAGGCTAAAGTCAGGCATTTTTTGAGTTTGCGTGTTCCACCTTATTCTCATTGCTTTCCAGGCGTGATAAAGGTAAAACGCACTCATATTAATAAAAAAAATCGTTTAAAGTTTAGAAAATTAAGTAGAGATTTAGTCTTAAACTTTAAACATTTTATTATGCGCATAAACCATATACTAACTCGTGGATTAATACTTTTAGAGCTTTGCGACTTTCAATTTAGACACAGGCTTCAAAAAGTCTAACAAGCACCTACAAGCATCATAACAATAAAACCACATTTAAAAACAAATCATCATCAATCAAAATGTTTTCACGGCCCATAAACCCTGAACCTAACCATAAAAGTTCACTAGTTACGAGACCTTGTTCCTACAACCTTGCGCGTGCGCAAGTTCCCCGTTATAGGCGCGCTATGTCCTGCGCAAACGCAGCCACAGTCGCCGGACCGGACAGGACGTTGACAGTTTCACTTTCTATATTTGTCTGCTTATGTGGACTGTGTGTGTATATATCTGTGTTTATGTGTGAAGTGATCGATTTTCTCAAGTTTTCCTTTAGTATGTTTGCTATGTAGGGTGGAATCTAAAATGAATCGTTTTCTTTTGCCTATTGATTTTATTTCCGATATTTATTGACGCAACATTTTGAAGATTGTGTATATCACGTTTGAATTTTCTCCTGTGACGTGTGCTTTTACAAACATACAATCTCACATACACATTGCACCCTGACTCGGAACAACAAATTGTGGAGCACACAAAAAACTGTTCAGTGCAGGAATCGAACCTGCTAAACGTTACACGACAGCGCCACGTTTTTGTTTAATTAGGCTCTCTCAACTACTTAACAACAAGATTCATCCAAATCAGTAAAGCCGTTGCGGCGTATAAGCTCGACAGATATGCTCAGGGACAAATTTACTTGTATTATTAACTAAGTTTTTAATGGCGTTGTTAAACTAACATTACAGTAAATCCCTTAGACACTACACCATAGATTACTCCATCGGATAGCCAAAGCTGGCAACACTTTCTACTTACCTACACTTGTCTAAGTTTTCCTTCTCTTTATACGTGAAAGTTAGGAGAGAATGTTTATTGCATTTTTGTAGATTTTAATGTGGAGCACACGCTATGATATTGTTTCATTGTAAACAAGTTTGAAGAGTGGGAGAGCCATGCTTCGGCATTAATGGGTCGGCTCGACAAGAGTGATACGACGGCCTCACAGAAAACCGACATGAAACAACTTCAGCGTTGTGTTTTGCTGTGGGAGTGAGGATACCGGAGATCCAACCCTTCCCAGTCCTCACTCCTCCCTAACCCCTAAATCTTCAACACCCTAATCCCTAAAATCCAACGCGCTCGTAACTCCTCTAACGTTGCGGGTGTCCATGTGCTCGTATGCATTACAGGAAAAAAGTTGTTAGGTTGTACATATAGGAGCTATTAAGAAATTCTTCTAAAATATAAAAGTGATAATATTGTACAGATTTTAACGAACGCGCGCTCACATCCACACGCACACATGCACACACAAAACAAACTGAAGTGTAACAATAAAGCGATGAAAATCATTCCTAAAAGACAATTAAGATACAATCCCTCTTCGTGGCAAGTTGAGCATTTCCTCCACCTATCGGAAACAGATCTCCAAAGATTTCCATATTCCGTGATATCTATTTCATGTCGGACAAGCGGAAATTTAGCCATAGTTCCGGGACATGCACCGCTGTGTAAATCCAAGCTCGCTCCGAGCAAAGCCAACCTATAAATTAAGAAAATAAACACGTAAATGGAGTAAGCAATTCCCAAGATAAAAGATACTAAACGGTCCGACAGAAACGCGATGTGCTTGCTAATGTACAACGATGAATTTCTAAAACTTACTGTGCTTATTCGTGTATCTGTTTGTTTGAATTTCTTTATTATTATGTACATGTGGAAATGGTAAAAGTAGAGTAGAACCATCCATCTCTGTTCTCGTTGCGGCTAAAGGACTATACATATGTCTGACAGAGATCAGGTGCCAACACGATTTGATAAACCTTAACCGTTTTGACTGCGCCCCCAAATCATCAAATGTGGTTAGTATGTCAATAAAGATGGTTCAGTCCAGCAGTAATAATAACACGATTTGTGTTTCATCAGCCTGTAGATATTCCACTGCTGACAAAAGGCTTTTATCACACGGAAAAATCTTTAAGCTCCATCTTCACTTAAGGAGGACTGGCTACAAAGTCATATTAAATTTTTCAATTAAAAGTCAATATCCTCGCGATTTTCTACTTCTCCATCATCAGTAGTTACTAAATAACTTCAGAAAGTAGAAATAAGTCGGAAAAAATCACATTGACAGTCCCCAGTTGATAACGAAGGAAAGCGAGGCCTTTAACTTCTAGGCCACTAGGACATATACCTCCATATGTTATATTAATTTTTCAATCACAAACAAAATAAAATTATTTTAAATAAACTGAGCATATTATTATATTTTTGGGTCATCAGTGTCAGCGATATTTGTTCTCCTTCGCCTTTAAGCTTTATTATATTGATGTTCTAGTCTAGCTGATGCACAAATATTGTCAAAACTAAATCCACGACTGTTGAGCAACTTCTAAGTTGTCTTGTTACTCGTAGTAGGAAGTTGGTGTAGGCTTACAAGATTTATAAGTGAATACAAACAAGTAATGAATCAAATCAAAGTAAAGCAGTTTCAAACTGCATTATTTTAATCTGGTGTCTTTATGTCGATACTTTATTTCCATAACACAAAAAACAACATAAAAAATACAGCATGAACTAATCATGGTGGTTTTTTATATGTGTTTTTTGCTTTGAATAAATGTGTTTTACTTTTATTCTTTCTCCCATTCTGTGTCAGGAGTAATACTTAAAAATGTATACCTTTCACACGGTGCAAAAAACATACAAACTCCCTCATTAAAAACCCTTATCAAACAAACCCCAATTAAAACATAAACCACGTTATTTAAAAGTAATATGTAAATAGGCGATGCGTGCGCGTGCGCAGCCTTCACCGCTGCCCATCAAAGCATTATCTTCGGCAAGTAATGAAGCCGCCTGCGTCCGCGCATACAACGTGGGAACCATTGTGTGGTGCACATGACATGGGTCGAGGTCCTGCCATGTGGAACACCCTTACTGCTACTGTCCAATCAGTTTAATAATCATACTAATATAATAAACACGAAAGTCAGTATGAATGGAGGATGTTTGGTAATTTTTCACGTAAAAGCTATTGAACAGATCTAAATGAAAATTGGCATAGAGACAGATTATAGTCTCGAATTACATTTAGGGCTGATTTTTCAATTGTTAGATAAAAGTTACCTGGGGAATGGTGTCGCGTCATAACGTTTGTATAAGACAGTGACAGCAACAATTTTATTCCTCAGATAATATTTACCTGACTATTGAAAAATCAGCCCTTACACAATTACTAAAAACATAAATTGTTTTATGAGTCCCATTAAATATTTGACAAGGAACAAAACTGACACTATTTTATTTGAAACTACTCGTAATGGTTAGTTTTGAGGCAGTATGGAGATGGAAAAGCTAGAATGTACTCGTATTTCATATCCAGATGCACACTTACTATATTAACCTTATTCCAGGATTCGACCTTTGTCAAGAATATGAGATTAAACATAATATTACTTTTACTATAAAAACTATCTCAAAATTAAATTAATAAAATCCTACACACTGGATAATAATTAGCAGTTAAACATAGCAAACAAGCTGAGCAGGACGGTCTAAATATGTAGGTATTATGGTTCATAATAGTACCAGCTATGTAACAATAAAAATAATCTATAGAGTATAATTGGAAACTAACAATCCTAAGACGATAACTTACTTTTCCCTATCCGTTTTAATGTATCATTATCTCTTGGAAGTTTTATAGCTTGAATACAAGTCGGTGCGCACGCGCCGGCCGCAAGTTGCGCAAGCGCTGCGTACGTGAGAGGAGAGTGAGACCGGTCGCTCACGTAACAGATCACCGGATGTATCGCTGCTCTAGTATTGTTCCAGCTGGGCCAAGCACGTGTCCACTGTCGGACATGACTGTGTACACTATGTCTTGCCGTAAGCTACAAAAGTGCTTTCCGAAATGGAAATCTTTTGTAAAAAGTAGGGAGATGTTTCGCGGTGTTAGTTGTTACTCCTATTCTTTATACTGGCCTAATAATTTAGGGTCAGGGCCTTTTCTTACTATAGTGATATTATTCGGGCATGGAATTAACTAATGGAGTTACTAGCTTCTACTACATTATTCTTCGCCGAAAATCTTATTATGAAATCCTTACGTCACTGTTCATAGTTGTGAATATTATCTTTGACTAACATCTAGCATAGTTATTTTTGAAACATATCTACTTTTGTAGACTGTTTAAAATATGAAACATGTTTTTTTTTATAGGCGTTAATGTAGGTTACATATCCGCGACCCTGCTCCGCCCGTACCGAGTAGTGGGAGGATACACTCATATAGTTGGCTTCGATACTATGTATGTTAGCATGTCATGCCTTAGGCGCTTCCAAAATCCCAATTACACTTGATCTGATCGCCCCAAGCATTGATTGCAAAATTGTTACTGAGAAAAGCGCTTCGTTACGTTCTTGTGACAAACTTTCCGCATAAGTCAGTCTTTATCCATTGGGGAACATCTTAAAAATGTTAATTTAAGTAGTCATTGGGTACAAAAATACCCACATAATTGCAAGATGTACGCAATTATTACTTGTATGCCACGATGATTTGATGTCAGGAGCATTATATGCCTACCAAATCTTATCTTTTGAAAATTCTTATTCTAAACTGTGAAGCTGTATTGAATGACGTCGACGGATTTATAATTCTTAAGATACCGCACCCTCGGCCTAATGATGATGATTTTTCCTTCACAAAACAAAAAGGTATCAAAGTTACCTTAAAGGCTTCCAAGTTCAAGTAGTACTCGAGACCAACACCGATTAAAGACAAAACCGGTTGAGTAACCACGAAATTAATTTAACGCAATTTGATCACCGACACTAAGTCAATAACCACCTAATCAAATGAGAAAGTTCCATAAAACTTCGGACAGTGGGTCAGGTCGATAAACAAGGACAAACATACATGCCACTCTATAAGTGCGAGAAGGATAGATGTATAATGAATATTACGTAAGGTCAGGTTCGATTCTCGCGCATTTTAATCGTTTTCTGCGAAGATAATGCGCGTTGCAAAATTTTTAAACGTAGTTATGAAAGTTGGGACGTTAATGTCGATGTGACAACTATGAGACATCGGACTTGAGGTGACTAAGCCCACGATTGGCCTATCGTTACTTAATGTGGGGAATTTGGTTAAGAAAATGACTATTTTATAGAAATGAGCCTAGTCATTCACACACGTCGTTATTTCATAGAACAAATTACTAATACTGGACTGCACGGTTCGTAAGTGGCTGGGCCACTGGCTGCTGCGCAACGTGTTGCAGGTTCGTTTTGCGCACGAATGTGTGATCCACAAATTGTTGTTTCGGTAAACGTACTCAACAAACAGGTGAAAATCTTAGCAAGGGATCACGTTTGCTTAAAAATAATACTTGATTATTTTTATACATGTCCTTTGCCACACTTTGATGGCCATCGTTTCCATTATCATCGACCCAAACATATACAAATTCATAACATAAAATTTAATCAACATTACAAAACAGCAACAAATGTCATCCCAGTTAAAAATCCTATCTTCAATTAATATTTATAGGATATCAGTACAGGTTTACTAAAACGGTACTAAAATGACCAACGTATAGCTTACGTAATTACTCTGCTGACCCAGTAACCGAGTGCGTACCATGCAGGCCACATAGATCAGTCCACTTACTGAATTCTAATCAGCCAATTTAGCCATAGTTGCGTGATATAGGCTTAGATATTACTTCCTTATAGACTTAAATAGATTTATACGAGTAAGAAGATTTTTTCATGTTTCTTTGTTGTTTATCTTAATATATTTTTGTTGTTTTTATTCAATACAAGCTTCCGCCCACGGCTTCTCGTGTAAAACAGCAGCGTTTAAAGCGTAGCTCAACTAAAATACGCAAATCAAGTAAAATATATAGCTTATAACACTAAAAAACATTTTATCTATCTATTAGTAAAATAATTTTGGAAATCCGACCAGTGGTTTCAACGATTAGCCCCTACATACGACCTATACAAATACCTCTTTATAATATTATAGATAATTGATTGATGACCTCTGTCTTAGCACCATAAAGATAAACTATGCTGCATACCCACTCAAAATTACAATAAGGAACAAATCAAATTTCGAATGTCTTTCATCACTCGAAAACTTTCGTATCGGATATTTCTTTGTTTCTAAATTCGATATTTAAAACAGACATTAGTTACTCTAGAATCTAGAAGTAATCGTTAACTTAAAACATATTTACCACAGACAAAATAATATTTGAGCTAATAATAAAACAGACCAAAAATTCTTACGGATACTGTTATTATGAACCTTCGTGTCTAAAATAATAAGATATTATCAACCAAGTATTATTTTACGTTGAAATTTTTAAACCTTAAATCATAGGACCTGCATTCATTAGATCTATTTCACTGACATCTATATGCTTGATTAGTGGGAGCTAAGACAAATAATATTTTTAGTACCTCAATTTTTTATTCAGTTGATCGTATAAAATACACGATAATATTAAAATATTAAGTAGGTGCTTCAATAACTATAACTAAAGTGTAATGGAAAATATTGATATTGTTAATCAGAATGTACATATATATCAATGTTCGCTCTAAGTCCCTGTTTTTAGTTTGTGAATGTGCCACAGTTCGGTTAGCAAAAAAATTAAAGAAAATTTCTATCAGAAAACATTGTGGTCGCTACGGTCAGTTATTACATGGATTATTACAGTTACATAATAACGTTGAAACAATACGACAAAGTATGCCCGTTGGTACGTTCTAAGACACAGGTACTTATTAAATCTTATTTTTGTTTTTATCTATATATTTACACTCTCTTGTACACCACAAAAACTATTACTAATAATATAAAATAGAATGTTTACAATGGGCAGTCTTATCGAAATTTCTTAAAGACTAACTTTAGGAAATTACGATAAGAGTGCCCATTTTTATGGAGCCAGGGATTAGGATTCGGAAAAACTTTATGCATAAATAGGTTGTGAGTACAACCTACATAAATACTACATATACCAACACAATATGTGTCTTTTTGACATTTGTCAGTAAAACTACAAAACCGCATAAACGTATGGATGTTTGCGGTTGTTCCTACTTAGAACCACGTCTTTTAATGATAGCTCTTTAAAAGCAAATGTTTACTACTTACTAAGTAGTTGCTGACAAAATCGTTTGTCTGTTTACTTGTAAGATACTTTTAAGGACTTGTATGATATGCATAAAAACTTACTAAAATTTGAGCACTTACTAACTAACCTATAAGCAATTATTATGAAATGCCTGCACGTAATAGAAATTAAGAAGTATCACATATCACTTCATACGCCTATAAGTGCTCACTGCTGCAAAGGCCTCTACTCACACGGAGAAGGTTAGAGCATTAATCATCACGCTTGCTTCAGACGAATTGTCGATTCTAAACTTACAATAAGAACGAGAAGTATGCATGTACAATAAGTGGCACTACATTATAAGCGTAATTTACGTAAATCTTTTAAGTTACGTTGTAATGTCTAAGTACCTTAACATCTGAACTAACAACACGACAGTCGTATTGCCAAACACCGGCGTTCTAACAACTACACATTCAACTCAACATTATGCCAGTGGGGGAAGGTGTACTGATAGGCTAGATAACGACCTTGTGTGGTTATGTAAGGTCAGTAAAATCATCCTCTATATTTCTCATTCGTATAATGTTAAATAATAATATTATAGGCGCTATTATAATTAGGTATTTTTTGTGACGCATTGAAAGAGATCGGACTAGGACTATTATACGGTTAACGCAGTTATTTTTTTTTAAAGCTTTTAATATTTTTCAGTTCATATTTTACTCAGGTCAAAGTCAACGACAACAAGTCGAATTCATTTATTTTTACAATTAGACTACAATAGGCACTTTTGAACGTCAAGAAAAAAAAGTAAAGAAGTATTTCAAGAGCTTTAACATTAAGCGTGTCAGTCTGTCCATCTGTCCTCTAGTGAAGCTGTTTGCTCGTTTCAAAGTGTAGATTCCTATGAAGAAGAACTTACAAGAAACTTCATGGTTACTCTAACTGTACATAATGCTGTAAACTCTGTGACCGAGGGTGGGGCGAGATGAACTGACCGACTCTTTCTGACAAAAAACCACCCCATTCCTTCTCCTGCTGCAGTTTGAATAATTATTGAAATTAATTAATTATATATGAAAATTTACTTACTAACTCGACTAGTTTCAAGCCAGACTAGGGACTAATATTCATAAACAAAACCAAACGACGACTGTGACGTTTTTCGTGTCGCACACTCCAAAGCCGTTAAAAAAAATTACTTTAATAGGTCAAAAATATTAAAATATCAGAATAAATGTCAATTTTTAAAGATTATCTTATACTCATCTCTACTTAAATATGTTTCAGTGCCATATATTCATACCGTACTACCAGTTTAGAGAGCGACTGTTCTCAGTCACAGGCTTTGTAATGTTAGCGTGTATCTGAATGGGAACATTTGTGTATAATGTGTGTCGTTACGCGACGAAGTGAAACCATCGATAGCTGGGGGTCACTGCGGGTGACTCCACGTGAGAAACAGGCTCGTAGCTTTAAGATAACTTCTTCAATAGCCACGCTTGACTCGTATGTGAGGCTCGGCCCGGCTCGACCAGAATAACAAAATCATGTCTCCATGGGGTCCATCGGCAGTGGCAATTAATTACAATCGGGTGATGATAAGGATTATTCGGCGCTGTTTCAATAAAAAAGACACACATACACTTTTTGAACAGTAATTATCCTGAGAAATACCTACAAAATTTATTAAAAAAACGATTGAGTCCCGCTGTGACTTGAAACTAGTAGAGCTTTTCTCAGTCGATTCACACGAGTAATCGCTAATTTCAATAAACACACGTTCACAATAGAGGCCATAAAAATCCTAATTACTCAAGGCTCTTCTGGTAGAAAATGCCTAAGACATTAAATCCACCTGTGTATCGACTGTACATGGATTAAAATTAAAAAAAAAAAATTTTTATTCAATATTTCAACAGATCATTTCTTTAGAATTACCTATACCGGTATTAAAAAAAAAACACACACACACACACACCTATCTACTTAGTTCTTTAAGAAGGAAGGTAAACACAATCCTTTCGTCGTAAGGTCTGTGAACATTTCCACAACCAGCTTACCTTCTAATAACTTGGAAATCCATGCATGACACATACGTCATTGCACTAATTTTAAAAATTATGCGGCAAAGCTTTGGTAGCCATTATCACTTACTTACCTTGTAGAGGGTGATATTGTAACGAATCAAACTTTCCCTTTTCAAAAAATATTTCTACAAATCTTTAGAACATTACATTAAACGTGTCAAATATAACATAAATCTATTATAGCATGGGAACATAAATATACATACATATACTTATCTAAACTAATATTCTAGAGGTAAAATTTGTAAGTTTTCATGTAAGGAGTAGCCTTTGGAACCGCTACGCCGCGCGCTGGACGGAGTTTTTTCAGAGACAATTCTTTCACTGATTATGATACATAGATAGCTGCAATAATCCTAAATGCTTTAGGCTGTAAATTATAATTGATTAGCGTATTTTAGTAGAGCTATCGCTTTAAACGCTGCTGTTTTTAAAATCCCATTATACATTAATTCAATAGGCGTGCGAAGCCGCGGGGCGCGCCAAAGAAAATATAAATAGCACCTTATACCCAAGAATAAACAAGAACCGTTAATTTCAAAAATAAATCAACAACTCTACGAAGGTTACATAAAATAAGAGAACGTTAAAAATACTGGAGTAAAGAACTTGAACCCTGGCTTGAACTCAACACGGCAATCGAGTTTAACCGCCCCCAGTTAACTTCCTACTTCCGCGAGTAACTGCCATTTTACTTATTTCTCTGTCACCGACTAACGCCTACTTGGTTACAAGAACCTACTTACTAAGAGGTTATCTTTTCTCTTTCAGAACTGTAATCTTTACGACGAAATTACTGTTTGTTTATTTGTATGTATGTATAATTGTGTTTGACTGTTTAAGTAGCAAGTAATGGTAGGTTTTTATGTTTGTATAGTAACTAAAACTGAAAAACTAACTTAACTGAAAAAAGGTACATGAGCGGCGTGCGTCGCGCAACCAACCGATTTAAATTTCTTTGTCGAGACCTATAATCTTTCTTATAAATTCATTCTCTTTACTGATGTATAATTTCTGGTTAAAAGAAAAGGTATTAAGTATTTGTGTTTTCAAACATTTTTAGTGTCCTCTTAGAGAAAGCCCCAACATCCTGCAAGGAATGGAAAGATGCAGTGATTGATATCCTGAGATCAAGTGACATATATTATTATATCACTAGTACGTGATATTATTAGATACATTCGTCATCACAACAACGTCATCTTAATATGATATGTCTATCAAAAATTCATCGTATCTAACAAATCATTTCCCTGATTACATAATGTTCCCAAGCAGTGAAAGTCAAGGATGGGGTCTTTGCCCCTAGTACCTTTTCACGGTATATTAACGCTTCTAATAGTACAGTTAGAGGCTATTATGGCGTAACACGAATGTGTACACTTCTCATTACCAGTGATTTAGTGATATGATTTGTACAGAGACTTTCTTTTCAAATTGTTTCCTTGGTACATTGTAACTGAAGTCATTGGTGCATACAGTGCACTCATTATACAGCTGACTTCTTTCCTAGATGTCACAGATCATATCACATCATCAGCCCTATAAGTACCCACTGCTGAGCTAAGGACCTTCTTACAGGGAGAAGATTTGAGCATTTATCACCTCGCTTGCTCAACAATCTCGAACTTATAATAATATGTATACGTACATCCTCTTGCACAGCCCTTATATAAAAATTATATCTCTGACAGTAAATACCTATCTACCGATATTGACTTTATATATATATATTTTTTAATTTATGTAGGTACAGATAAATAAAAATAAGAGTATCATATAAGAAATATCCCAGAAGAATACATAGGTTTTTTTTATATCTATTTCATAAAAAGAATTGGAGTCACAGCAAATAACCGTTAAAATTGTATGTTGTAATGTAAATATGGCTGTAAGCTGGACAATCATTCAAGATTTCGTTTTTTTTTTTCTTTAGTTCAAATATAATCGAAGACAAATCGATTTTTAAAAGTGCGTTGTCATGTTATCTTTGCGTATTCCTTTATTCATTACTTTTTAAATATTTGTTTAACACATATTTAGACATACGCTATAAAATGCTTGTTATTCAATATCCTTGTTGTTCAACTTAAGAATCAGCCGCCTCCACATACATCCATCCATCCTCCAAACGCATCCATAATTTTGAAATTAAGAACTAAATTAATATCATATTTGAATGTCGACCCTAGAACTTTATACTCGATTGTGAAACTTGCAACCAGTAATCTTACATCATCCCTTTTGGGCCTCATCGCAGTAACTTTACTAAAACAACAAAACAACAATCGTATTAATGACACGACTAGTTTTGTTTTATCCATCCACTTGCTACTCTCGCGTGGTTACACCCGCTGTACGTCTCCTACTGATCGTAGCGTGATGTTTTATAGCCTATAGCTTTCCTCAATAAATGGACTAGCGAACACAAAAAATATTATTCAATTCGAACGAGTAATTCTGGAGATTAGCGCGTTCAAACACACAAATTCTTTTACTTTAAAATATTATAAGAATAGAAGATAATATCATCCATTCCTAAAGTAAATCCCTCTCTTGCATAGTTAATAGATCAAAGTTACAATGAGTTGTCGAGATTCTGTGGTCTATATTTTTTTTATTCCAAAATGGCGGCTCCGGGTCATTGAGCCAAACAAATATTTATCGTAGGCCCTCGTAAACTAACCCACATTCCGTTCCTACTGAGTTTTTGTTTTATTTTCTGATAAAAAGATGATGTAACAGGGATCAGTGTTACTAAAATGAATTCTTTATCTTTGAAGTAGGACTACTTTTTTGAGACCTCATACTGTGTGGTAACCTTTTTATTTATTTTTTTACTTGTTTAAATATGTGAACTTGTTATATTTGTTATGCAAGGCAGGTTACTGTGTCAAACAAGGTTTATAAGTAATGCCTTAATTTTATTTTAAGCTATAGGTAAGTACTATATCAGTGTAACAGAAACAGGAGATTTAAAAAACAAAAAATATAATTGTTGTTATACAACTACAATTGTTTAAGTGTGGGTGAGCCATGCTTCGGCACGAATGAGTCGGCATAACGGGAGTAATACCACGGCCACACAGAAAACCGTCACCGTGTGAGTGAGGTTAACGGAAGCCCAATCCTTCCCCTCCCTCAATCCCTAAATCTCCAAAATCCTAATCCCCAAAAGGTCGGCAACGCACTCGTAACTCCTCTGCTGTTGCGGATGTCCATGGGCGGCGCTGATTGCTTATCATCAGGTAATCCGTCTGCTCGTATACCGACCCTTCACACAAGAAAAAATAAGCAAACAGATTTATATAAACCTGATTAAAAAATAATTAATTTTCGTCGCGTTCAAAATGTATTGTTCCGTTCAAGTGGGTATCCTTATTACAAAGTTAAGTAACTGCAAGTTACATAACCGCTCTATCGAACACGCATCCTTCGAGCATTACCTTCATAATTCACGTTCAAGATTCAATCAAATTATTGGTTCACTGAAGCGTATGCTTCGCGTGGACTTCACCTTGTTTAACAAAAGGTTATGCGCGATTACACCAGTAATGCTAATATGTAACTTTGGTTTAATTATTGAATCCAGGTAATTATTAATTACTATCATAATCGTAATTGTAACTGGTACGCGTGTTACAAACTAACTTACATACATATATGCGTAACATTTATATCTCGACCTTCTCTATAGAAATCTACGTGTAGAAACGAGCAAATAGCTTCACTAGAGGAGTGACGAACAAGAATGCCGTTTTTAATTTTGTTTGATCTTTAAATCACGCTATTTTGGTTTAAATTACTAATATCAAATACTATTTTGTCTATGTCACACGCAGCCAAAAAGATAATTACAATTATAACACTTTAAATAATCATATTGATTGGAGAATAACACGTTACTCACATCAATTAGACCAAAACTTACATTATTGCACTAGATCCGCATACCGGGTTAAACATCAGCCCTGTCTGTGGAAGATGAGTAAAGCTCTACTAGTTTCAAGTCATACCGGGGCCCTTATTCATACGAAATATGCACGGCGCACATCATATTGCTCTTAATAACAATAAACCCATAATTAAAAGTTGACATGTCTAACTGGCACACGTCTGATCACACATGATCGGCAGGGGCCGGAGAAAGTGCGCCAGTCCCAGTAGTCTTGTGGATATGTTGCGCAAGCGCATGGTTATGACAATGTCGCAGCCCAAGACACGAGCGGTCAAGTTCAATCCTTCTGGTTACGTGGTCCTATGCGATTTTGTGTAAATATTGACCATGCAGTTGGTATAAGTTTACTTCATTGAGAAGGGGTATTTAAGGAATCAATGCTTATCAAATACAAGTTAAGAGTGATGTGTATAGAAATTTATAATAACGACGACTTGGCTTCAACTACAAATAAATTGTATTTGAGATTTTGTATCCGTAGATTTGTACAAACTATACAAAAGAGATGTATACACTAAATTAAACCATAATTATATTTATTCCAATTCAAATCGAGTAAACTTTTTACTAATTTTGCCAAAACACATACAATTGACCCCCAACACATATAATTACTTTTGTCTGACCTCCCACCTTGACCTTAGCTCTCCGCGGATCGCTTGTAACTTGCGCCCGCACCCAAGGGGGGTCCCGCTAACAAGCGCACGCGCAACTTATGGCGCAGTGAAACTTATTAGCACCTGTTTTGTGCGGTCATTATTATTATTATTCACTTTTACTCTATGAAGTGGTTATTGCTAATATTTATGTAATTAGAAGACTTTTTTCAAATGTAGTTAATCCAAATATGTTTCGGTCTTGGTCTGGTCTTCAGCTGACCAAACACAATACATATTTCGTTTTGAGTAAGTAATCAATGAATTTAAGTTGTATCTATAGTCCCAATAATTCTCTGGGGTCTTTTATATTTTTTTTAATACTTATTAACTATCATTTCAAAAAATATATTATTTGATACTTAATGGAATACTTTAATTATCTGAATTATCACATTTCAGCCACTTCAGAATTCAAAAAAAAATAATTCGTAATAAACAAATTATATGTATGTTTTCAAATCCAACCCATTTTGTTTATAAAGAAAATCAAACAAAACAAATGCTTTCACATGTGAATTTCTCACCAAAAATATTTCATGACATTTCACTTTTGTCACTGAGAAGAGAAAATTTGACTCTTTTTAAGGTAAATAAAGTATATTTAAAATACTGAGAAATAATGATGAACGAGGCATTTGTAGTTTTATGTAAACCTTAACTGTCATCATCATCACCAGTAGCCAGGATATTCCCATAATCACCAGGGTCGGCAGGTGGGTTTGAATGAGTTATAAACTTTCTGCATCACAGTATAAATTGTTATTGGTAGTATTTCCGGACCGACACTACATTCAAACATTCAAGTCGCTAACAAAATCAATATCACACCAAACGAGGCGGACGTACAATTAGTAACAACAATAAAAACGTACCGTATACAAATTACAACTACATGACTATCGGCAGGTAGTACAACCTAAACAACGGCGTTCGAAATTTAAAGAGTTTCCGATGACGTATCACATGATTACGTCACGTTGCGTCAGCGCATCAGCTAATCGGCGCGCGCGCAACTTGACCGCTCAACACCGCGTTGCCACACCTCCACACGTTCTGATTAGAAACCTCTTAATTACTGAGAGATGATAATTTAATGTTGAATGATTCAAAGCTTTTAGAACTAAGAAGACATATTTATTAATGGTGCCTTTATTAGATAGAAAACCACTTAAATAACAAACACCCTGAATACTTTATACGAAGTTTATAATTTTGTTGCTGGTGCTGGTGCTTTGTATTAAATATGTGACTATACCTAAACTCTAGTCTCAGTCCTGGATACTATGCGATTGCTGAAACATTACAAATCACTACACAAAATAATGATGCACAGCGTCATAAAACATCTAGAGATGGCATGTCGCAACAACTCGTTCTAGTGTCAACTGCAACGCACTGTGAGGAAACGTAGGTAATGCAGTTGTCAGTTACAACAGAGCAGAGGTCAGCACTGTCGACCCATCGCGGCCAGCATGGCAAGCAGCAATCACTAACAAATTGCCGACATGTTGGGAAATGGTGCGCTCACACAGATTGCTAAGTGCGTGAGATGCAAGATGTGGTTAGAAGGTATGCGGCCGAACGGGAAAAAGGAAATGGGGAAATGTTGGTTGTGATAGCACTTCTAGGTAACTTAAGTATCTGGGGCGTTCTATTTGTTGGGTAAGAAGTGTACATGCTAAACGTAATAGAAAGTTCACGTTCGAAACTAAATAAGGTTCTATACTGATACTCTAGCGTTAAAACATATTCGGTTTGAAATCGTATTTAAGTTTGAACGAACTTAGATTCTGGATAGGTACCTGTACACAGACCACTAGGTACCTACAACTTTTTGTACCGTACCAAAATTAACTAATCACAGTCTTTAACAAACTTAATACGCATCTCTAATTTTCTGACGAGCTACTGGTAGAATTCAAATAATCGATTGTGAAGGTTTGAACTAAACTGAAATCATCCCCAAAAGCAAACTGGTAACTGTTATCCATTAGCAATATTTTCGTTTATCGCAGACAAACGAACAGACGTTAGAGGAGGACGTTAAAAAGCCAGCCGAGGTTGCCGGGCTGGCGCCATAAGCCTCGGCTCAAAGCAGAAGAAGAAACAAGGGATTTAAATAAATAAAGGTGTGACACTCGCCCCATCCCAGGTGAGAGAAGACATGTGATGTTTTCCCCTCACTAAAAATAAAAATAAAAGTTTTCATAAAAGTAACACACCTCAAGATAAAATATATAACTTAATTACGTGACATTTGCAAGCTGTACGTAAAGTACATATTATGTACATGTAACATGAGATATGATCACATAATACAAGGTTGCCGTAGATTGGTGTCACATATTTATTAATCTTCAAACAATTACTCGAATGCCTGCCTTGTACCCTGTAGTGACCTGGGTGATTTTCTTGGTATTGTACTTGATGCCGACTGATTCGTTGTCAGAAACATATCTGATGGTCATGAGACCTAGGTTCCAGTGAAATATTTAGATTTTTTAAAAGCAGAACAGGAGTTCCTAGATCTCACATCAGTATGCAAGTAATATCCTTATCAGAACTATATAATTAATATCATACGAAACCATTTTTGCAGACATAATTTTCATTTCGTATTGTATTTGGTTGACTATACATTTTTATCATTTTACTGTAGTAATTTCACAACAAAATAACATTGAAATGAGTTGGAGATAAATTAATTTTAAGCTGTTTTATACAGTGCTGATAACCTTGTTAAAGACACTGTGTAATTATCATAATTAATGTGTCACTAATCCACCATCCAGAAATTGGAAAATTTAAGTCAATTTAAACAATTTACATCCTGACTTGGGTCTGTCTGACAATTCAACCAATTTAAGAAGGACAGCAATATCCTAACATTTGTCACTCATCAACCATTGACTGCAAATCGTAAACCGACTGCCAAACGTAAAGCCTTTGTTCAGCCAAAAATATTCATCTTTGTCCATAATTTTAATGAAGAAATAAGAATATTTACTTAGATAAATTGTCCCTCAGTATTGTTAATACATAAACATACATATGTATAGTTTGTATATAGGCTTTACATTAACAATCGCGCGCGCAGTGCAATCAGAATGAACGCGTGGGGTCGGTGACACGCGACAATCGATTCACCTTGACATAGATCTCGATAATTCACTATTCGATTGATACTTGTTGTTTACTGTGACTCCTTTTATTTATTTATTTTTATTTTTATTTAGAAAATATACTAAAATTTGAAAATTATTTATGACTACAGATTTAGGGCCCATAACATTTACATGTAGCTTAAGCTTTTAATATTATTTTTGTAATTTCTTATTTTACAATCACACAACTTATCTTGGAGGCTTAGCAGATTTATTTAGTCGTTGTGTTCACAATTAGCTGATTAACCGCGCCATGGACCGCAGCATGACTTTTAGTTAAAAAGAGTTTGACACTCCCTCAAGAAAGGGGCGTCATAAGTTTTTTCCCAAAAGCACATCAAGTTTTCATCAAGTTTCTGAATCTCTCAAATAATAACTTAACGCTATGATGATTATGATAGCAAACTTAAATCAGACTGCTTAAATAGTTAATTTGATACAACACTTATTACATTATCCTGACCACCTGTCCTTTTACACCTAACTTCCAAGGTCTAAGGACGCTAAGGTCTCCGCTTACCTGGTGCACAATATTGAAAGCTCACAGCTGCAAAGTTGAGGTCAACCGAGTTGTAAGCTCACTGAACCATTTACAAACGTAATATTATATCTTACAGGCCTTCGGTGGTTACACAACGTAATAAATTAAGTTATTTTAATAGCACATAAATTATGCTCTAAAGAATTGTTTAAAAATACTAACAACTGCAAAATAAGAGAGATTAATTAAAAAAAAAGTACGTACAATGTTAAACATAAGCACATTCTCATTTTAATTTCATTTATATTTATACATAATTATCTATATATTTTATATTAAAACGTGAAATATTTCCCAAATTCCCACATCGATTTCATTGATATCTTATCTGAAACAAGCAGGAAGTCATATATTTTGGAAAGTTTTGCCAATTAATCGAAAAGACTTGTACCCAAGGCAAACCTTCAATAAATGTCGGAACAACACAATTCATCTCCTATAGCACCTCGCAATGTTCATATTTTACATTTTAATATAATCTGATTGATATTTTTCCGCGTCGTGACAAATTGTCCGAAAAGAGCACGTATGATTTTAAGTAAAAGATTCAGTATATGAGATACAAAATAACATAATTGTTTTAAATATAACCTTCATGGTGAATCAGCAATGATACTGGCCACTAAGATAGCAGTGACAGTTACGTTGTAACAAAAAAAAAAGGTCTTGATTTTAGCGGGAAATAAAATTTTATTTTATTTACGTAAAGATAAAATTAGCATTATTTAAATAAATTGTTAACATATTTCGTTTACTAAACTACTTTTTATATTAATTTGTATTTAATTTATACAATTTTTCTTACAATTCTTTTTCCTTTGCATCTTGCAGTGGAAGATGCAAGCGGTCGCTACACATCAATGTTCTACTGGGGCAACAACTACTGGACGGGATCAGCAGAACTGTGTGACATCCTCAACGACCAGCACACGCCAATCAGACAACGCAACAGTAAGCTTAATTTGATCTTCTTTTTTTTCTCTAAGCCCGTGTATTAAAATGACGATATAAACAGTTTCCTATATCATCGCTACGGTATTCGATTACCATTAGGTGGACCATTAACTTTGTTACTAATAAATAGTAGTAAAAATAAATCTAAGAATTGTAACTTGAAGATAAAAAAATATAAATAACTTTCGCGAAATATTTGTCTATATCGACAAATTTTCAATAAGTTAAGTACATTGGATTAAAAATTTTATAGAAACAACGAAACAATAATTCTATCAAAAACCTTTTTTTAATAATTATTCACTTCGACATGTCATAATTATATGTAAAAAAATAAAACCGTTTCAAAACTAGATGAAGCCGGTCTAGATGATAGTCATCATCAATTGGTTCTTAAACTCTTAAGTGGACTTTTTTAGTGTAGTATAATCCAACTTTTCAGTGGACTTTTGAATAACAACATTTTTGACGCAACCCTAAATTAAAAGTAAAGGTTACGGGCATTTTTATTTATTGCTCATCAGTCATCATCAGTCAGTTCATCAGTCGGTTGATATTATGTGTGACAGAATTGTCTAATGTTGCGTAGCGTATAAAAATCCAAGGGTTTCACGAAGCACACTTTTGACATGGCTAGTGTTGGTGTAAAAGTTTTCATGTAATTTAACTACATAGATAGAAATTAAAAACTTTAACTCACTACAATCTTGCAACATATTTTGTACAACGTGCGTGTCAGTCTGCACGGAACTGCGTAGGCGCATGAGATTAACACGCGAGGCGATATAAGAAGATAAATTGGACGCAATAAAGTCTCATATCTTTATGGTTGCGGAATTGAGGAATACGAGTTTAAGGAAAATTGTACTAAGCAAGCAAACCGGAATACTATATACTATTACAAAAATGCTTTTAAAAAAAACATCAATATCTCTTCATTTTCTGCAAAAAGTTAATAATTGTTTATTCATATATTGATGCAAAATAGAAAAAGATACTGTAAATTTTACTAAAGTTTAAATTTATTCCTATTTTCCTTGGTCATATTATATCTATCAATCTATCTATTATCAACGTGAACGTGAACGCAACGTAACCAGTAGAAATGATCATATAAAAATGTACTTATAAATCAAATAATTTTTTGTTATTTAATTAAATTTTATAATGAATTTTACTTAATGTCATAATACAATTTTATTTTATTATTTTGTAATTTGCCGTGCCTGACAGGGTCCATAGTGATCTTGTTACCTATACGCATAAAACCTAGTATAACATTATAGACGCAATAAACATTTATATTAGAATCAAAATATTATTAAGTAACATAGTAGCGTTAATTAGAAATACTAAAACAGTATTATTTAGCAACGAACATGAAAACACGACGTAAAATGAATAGCAATTACTTTCGTCAACGTGAACCTATGCAGATTGCAATATAGTGGTGCCACGCAATATGGCGACACTTGCTTCAATGTACAACACTAATCGATATGCTGGTATCGAATACTATCGATAATAGACTAACTTACACAATCGATTAATGGTTAAAATTGCTGTGGAACAAATTTCTTTGAAAATTGCAAATAGAAAAAGGTAAAATTGGATCTGCTGTATAATGTTAGGTAGCTTGTGCTATTCCGCAGTGATGAGACCGAGAATAAAAAAAAACTTATTATTTTATAAGGGTGGCAAAGAAACTGGCGTCACTGTCTGATAGTAAGCAATCGGCATCCCAAACACCAAAAGAGTGCGTCGCCGGCGCCGGGCCTTTGGGGATTTAGAGGTTGAGGTTGAAGAAAGAGGTTGTATCGGGCCTCAATAATAAAAGTAAGATTACATATATAACATGTACACAATTTCGCGCCTTTTAATTCCCGGCTTATTTACATAAGAGACTCCAAAAAGTGTTGCTACTGCCGCGGTGTATGAAACGCAAAACGTGTAAAATATAAAAGTTATTCAAACAACGACATGCTTTAAAATATTTATTACTTACATTTCTATAAAGTTTATTGTTTAATCATTTTCAATTAGAAAACTTTGTTATACTATTATATAAAAGAAAATAATTAGGAAGTGGGTACATGTCTCTACTTAACAGTTGCATGAGCAAAACAATTATGAAACTGAAGGCTCTTTTGCAGCGTCAACAATGTTTGCGCGGCAACCGGCGCAGGCGCATTGCACTGGGTCAAGGGGTGTTGACTTACGTCACTTTCTACAAACACCCGCGGCCTTGCGCCGGCGCACCACTCGAGAAACGTCCAAAAATATGATGTATCAAGTTTGTTAGCTTCAACTTTTTCGTTTATTGCCTTGGTACTGTCCCTTGGAATGCCCAGTTTTGGAAAATTATTTCGAAAGGTATCTCAACTTACAAGGCTAGTTACAGTTGCTAAAATAATGTTACTAAAGCCATGAACAAAAATGTAAAAAAATAAAGTTTAGTGTTTAGGCACTAAACTTTATTGAATATACGTGTTGCACAAGATTCACTTTTACAATTCTATTTCCTGTAAAAATAACACCTAAAACAGATAATTATGCAATAACACTGACGGATCCGAAACCATTGCAATACTTCAGACATACAACAGCCGTTCAAACTACAAATAAAGAGCAGATTTAATTGTACTGTGATGCAACAAGTGCGCGAAAATACCGCGCGTTGATGTCTTTTGTACTGAGATGCGTGCGCGTAGCGTGCGTTACGAAAAATATATTTCGAACTCACTTTCAAGGATATTTGTACAGTCTAGATATTTTATAAATAGTAATTTTCAAAACAGATTTACGCTTAACACTAAATGTTGCGTTATTTGCAATTTTAAGCAGTTTAAAGTTATAGTATACTTTTATCAACGTATATATTTGACTTTGTTTTTTCAGAAACAATTCGCTCTCAGATCTTCAATGATTGGCGCCAGGATCTGTCGATGGTAGGCCTCGGGCCTCCCTTCGAGACAGCCTTCTACATCGCGAAAGTCAGCGTCACCACCAACTTTACTGAAGTCGTCAAGACTGTAAGTTGATATTTATATCAGTTATTGTAAATTAAATCTTACATCAATTAATATTGAATAATTAACTTAGTGCCCTTAATTGACTAGACCTTCTACTTTAATTAAATTTTAAGAACCCTCTGCACTGAAATCTTAATAGTAATTATTATTTTACATATCCGCATCCACGTTCTCTTGCCTTTATTCAAATATTTATAAATTTATACATATATACATTCTACATAGTGGAAACTACTAGCTACTTATGACCTGTGCTTCTGCAGCGCCGTACTCTTCACCTGGGTATGTGCCTCCCCCGGTCATGCTCCCGCGACGCTGTTTCCGCGATGGTGGCCAGCGCACGCGCACCTTTGCTACGTCACAACGTTGTAGCCGTAAGATCACCTCAACATGGAGGCTATACCTACCTCGGAGACCCTACCTTCAGGGTGTTACTGTAAGTATTCATAGCCTAGTATGTATTATTCAATTATTATATCGAGTAACAAATAAAAAAGAGACAATGATCCTTCATTCGAATCTAAGTACATTTTGGAACGAGAATTTAACTTCATTTACGAATAGACTGACAGATATTCATTAATGGCGTTTCAATAGTTCTTTGAGTTTAGCAGATAACCCAGACATCAATCCGACCGTGTTGAATTAGTATATGCGAAAGAAATTTCCCACTACAATAGACCATTTGTCTGGAATAATACACGTCTACTTTTTAAACTAGTACTACGGGCGAAGTTACTCGTAAAGCCTAGTCTAATATATATAGTTATTCATAATTAGTTCTCATCTCAAGTTTTCATGAATAACTTATAGATATATATTATCTTCACGTTTAAGTGAACACGTGAATAACAAGTTTAACAAGCACAATTACAACAGCGACAAAGTAGGAAGCAATCCTAACTTAAGCAACTTTAGTTATCACATCTTGCGAAAAACTTATTTGTGTTCACGAGTACTGAGTATTATTTGCTAAAGAAAATTTCAAGAAGAACATATACGTATCCACTATAACTTCTTTGCGACTCATTCTTAGATTATTATTTGGATACGATTGGAACTATTTACGCACGACTTACCCTCATTCAACCAACTTCGGATCACACACATTGTTTCGTAATTTTATGTACTCTCTACTGTAATTCTTAGGTTTTAAGAGTTCTATAAGTTTAGACAGTAAATACGGGCTGGCCTCATAAAAAACATCACTATGCAACTTTACTATGTTGGACACAAAACAATGACAACGGCTTGATTGGAGTTCACAATTTTAACTTACAAAATCAACATGTAATAATTCATCCGAGCCGAGAATCAAGACATTTAAAATAATATATATGTATGTACATATGTATGTATATCGATCGTATAAATAATGTTGCTTATTTGAAACTTGACTACAAACTCAGTTATGTAAGTAATCAGGTTAATAATATATTGAAGTAAGCATTCAACATAAATATATGTTTTCGTTGCATTCTGAAATATATTTCTTAACTAATTTATTTGCTTCTGATTCACTTGCTGTTTCAATTTTATTTCTTTTCGTAATAACTCTAGTAAGTATCAGTGGCTTTTTATATTCATTACATTTCTTAACAGTTACTTATTAAAATTAGAAAACTTACTTACTTAGATTAACGAAAGAATTTTGTTCACATTTCTTTTAAATAAATATGGTAATTAATTATAAAATATATAACAAGTTTCTATACATTCTGGCCTACTAAAGATCCATATTTGGTATTTTGAGAAACTGAACGTAACAAGCTGTTTTAGGAATTGTTTCGTAAAAGCAACTCAACTCGGGTCTTACAGCTAATCTTTATAGAAATCTGACGATGTACGTATTAGTTTTTTTACAAATTCACATCAATATTATAATAACTCCTGATAGTCCAATACTGGTCTGTGAGTCTCCTGCACAATGGCCCACATATGATCAGATTTCAACCAGCGTTGTGGAAGAGCTGGAGAAGAAAGGGGTCTGGAAAACAAAGGGTTTTTTTGTCAATAAGAGTCTGAAATCCTTTTCTCTCCACCCAGGGCGGTAGAACTCATTTGATGTTTTCCTAATTTAAAAATATATTTATACGTATGTTTATATGTTCTTTGCTTTCTGATCTTTTTAAAATACATCTTAAATCTTTCTTCGACGACAGTCGCGTAAGTGACGACTGGGTCAAACATAATCTAACTCCGCTGTCACTTCACAACAAACATTACTGCCAATTACTGGAAAAACTCCAATAAAACACACCACATTTACCATAATTATGAAATTGTTGACATTAAGATATTTCCTAAGGCTTGCGATACGCCGGTTTATTCCACTTTCTAGAACCGTGTTTGTGTGTCAGGCATTCTCGGTGACGTCACAGTACTAGACTAGCCGGCAACCCGCGCGATAGACCTTTAGAATGTAGTGCGCCACTTTATGTAATCCGCGTAAGTTATATAATAGCTTAAGCAATTTTCGGGACTAATCTTGATTTGTTATTGTTTCACATTCTTAAAGAGTATAACAAGACTTTATACTCTTAGATCACGAGTTGATTTATGGTTTATTTATTGTCATGAAATTTACATTAGGTACTATGTATTTAAATATTATAAAACTTTTGTTTGTTTGAATGCGCTAAGCTCCTTAATTACTAATTCGAATTCAATAATTCTTGTTGTTTTTTCTTCATGCTACAACTTATAAGAGAGAAGCAGGGTGAAACATCGATAAACTAGATTCTTCCGCTTCTGCGGAAGAATCTAGTTTATCGATACAGGTCTGATACAGATTTTTTAAATAAAATTACACTGAAAATTCATTACATGGTCATATAAATAAATAGTATGCTCAAAACATCTATAGACAATAGAATAAAGAGCGTTTCTTAACTGGTTTGATTGTCGAAGTAAATAATCAAATCTAATATTACTTGTAAACCACGGAACTATGGCCTATACTTAGACACAACGGGGGCAATTGTAAAATAGTTATATTATTAGACCTACAGTTACTGCCAAAGGATATGTTATTTAACGTTACAAAAGTTATGCTTTGTTGAGCGACAGCTAAATTATTGGTCAAGTATCAACAGAAAAATATATAATGAATGTCGTAGAGGGATACGTTTTATTAAATTTTACCTACCTTATATTTTTTAAACCCATGGGTGTGTTTACAAGTGCAAATATATTGATAACTAGCTTATGCCCGAGACTTTATTCGCGTGGAATAGTGACTTCCTGCAGATTTTTGGTTAAAAAAGTCTTTTCTCGAGTTCCAAACTATGTTTTTATAATAACTATCGTGAGACATACTAAATTAACTAAAATTCGCGGGTTACTCACCTGTGAATGTTGAGAAAAGCTCTACTAGTTTCGAACCACAGAGGGGTTCTTCCTCATGAGCAGCGTGCGCGGACGCGGCGACGTCGCGCAGCCTACTGCAAACTATGTCTATACCAATTTCACACAAATAGGTTCAGTAGTTTAGGCGTGAAGAAAAGACAGACAGACAGAGTTACTTTCGCATTTACAATATTCATTTTGAATAAATTAATAAGTGAAAAGCTGTGCGTAAAATAGTGTTCCAAGCGGAATCAAAACTCAGGAGAAGAAACAGGTTTTTAGTCAGTAAGAGTCTGACACTCCCTGCCACCCGGCCCTAGGCGGGAGAAGTCATTTGATTATTTTCCCCTCACAAAAAAAAGCGGAATCAAAACTGTTGTTCAGGATCTGGAAGATCACCTACAACCACACAAATGTGAAGTTAAAAAATTACACTTTTGTTTCCAGAGCCGTGACCTGCCTGGTTACTGTCCTCCTCATCACAGCGACGATTTACGACATAAAGATAGCCCGCGACGTGCACCGACACAGACAGCGCGCTGCCAATATGGCTGCCAACATCGCCAACGGCGGCGCTCGTAGCGACCTCAAGCTCGACCTGAACGGGCTTGACGACATCACTGTCGCTAATGGTATTGAAAATATTTGAATCTTCTTTTTTAAATTTGCTTGAATATGTTTGTTCAAACAAACGATATATCATGTGCATGTATACTACAGGAATGCCCGTCTTGTTTAGACCACATTCAGGAGCCTTTGCCAAAATATTTTTGATGCTTGTTCTGGTTCTTTTGTAAAAAACATTGCCCCACACTAGGATGTTCTCCTGTGCCGTGGGTAAAAACATAAAAATCACATGCACTTCACACCCAGATACGGAACACCAATTTGTTATTCACACAAAGAGTTGTTATATGCGGGAATCGTGCCCGCGACACGTTGGGCGGCAGCCGGGTGTCCTACCACCTCGTCAATCGTAAAAAAGAATTAAGCTACTGATAGCTAGACTTATATTTTTATTAATTATTATGTTTTCGGCTTACTCACGCAATAATTTGACGAGATACTCGACTAGTTTCAAGCCATGCTAGAAGCCCATATTCATGAGCAGCATTCCGCGACACGCCACGCGGCGACTGTCGCGCTGCTACTGGCTACTCCTTATATTTTTATTGTTTAATGTGCAGGCAAGTCGATGTACAACGTGAACAACAACCTGCAAATAAACAGCAACACATCGGAGGAGCGTCTCACCGCTGAGACACTCTCCACTGACGAACTCAAACTCAGTAAGTTATAACATTTGTCTAATGGTACGGAGCCTTATGGACTTGTCACTGCCACAGGTAGTATTTTTGTTTTAGACGTGAATCTCCCCTTATTCCTTCAATATATCCCTAATTTGTAAAAGTGTAACTTCATAATATTGCTTACGATATATGTAAAGTACATTTAGCCCTTCTTACTGATTTCGGGGATGTTTTGTAGTACTAAAATAAGGTAAGTAATTACTAGAACTCCTCCTACATACAACTAATAATTACACTAATCTGTATTAACTCCTACAACATAGTTAAGAGCAATATCCTCAGAGTTGTAAGTTGCTATTATACCATCACAGGCATTTGGTCCGAGCTGCTTCTCTCATTCTCCATGAAGGCCAACGTACTGCAGATCTTCGACCAGTCTGTTGGAGCTGACACTGTGCCTGTCGTGCATGGTCTCAGGTCATTCTCCATGGTCTGGGTTATATTCGGTCACACCTGCATCGTTGTCTTCAAGGTAAACTAAGTTTATTAATTCGTCATTAATTAATGTATTCTAATAATAATAAGCTGCTAATTAATTAATATATACCAGATATTAATTGATGTTTTCATTCAAAAATGCACTACATATTAGGTGCTATCGGCAGCTATAGAATAATAGTCATTTTCCTTTGTTTTCAGTACGCCGACAATACTGCCCTGCGAGCGATCCTGGAGAAGAGCTTCTGGTTCCAACTCATCATCAGCGCCGTCTACAGCGTCGATACCTTCTTCTGTCTTGGGTACTTTATATTTCTCATCATGATCATTTATAACCGTATCTGTTTCACTTCTTTCTGAATCTACTACTCCGAGAGAAAATTGTAGGCTAAAGTCCTTAAGAAAATAAAATATTTGCCAGTAATCGACATTCAATAATTATCGATAGAAGTGTTCTAAGGTCCTATTTATTAATTTCTCTTTGAAAATCTCCAGTGGTATGTTGGTGACGTTCCTCTACTTCCGCACGAAGACAAAGGGCAAGCTGGACCGTCTGGTGAAGGGCCACAGGAAGTTCACCTCCGGAGTTCTGCAGTTCCTGGGACTTATTGGATACAGATTTGCCAGGTTAAATCAACCTCGATAAACTTCCTTAAATTGAATTTCGAATGCAAAGTTAAATTATTTATTTAAAATACACCTTCAAATTTAAGATATATTTTTCGTAAAAATTGAACAATTAGCAAGAAAGAAGAATGAACCTGATTTATATTATGCCTATATTAAGTAGATATATTATCTATGACACGAGTAGCGTGGGTTTTGAACCGTACCGCTGATGTTTATACCTCAATATACCTATGTTCTGTCTCTAGGTTAACGGCTCCGTACCTGTTCATCCTGGGCGTGGTGGAGGTGACAATGAAGTGGTTCGCCCACAACGCAGTGTTCGAGCCCCCGGCGAATGACTACGACACCTGCCCCAAGTACTGGTGGAGGAATCTGCTTTACATCAACACTCTCTTCCCTGTTGAGCAGATGGTGAGATATAGACTATCAATTAAGTCTTTGACTGTCGACAAAATCTATTGAAGGCTAATCCTCCGTTAGCTTGTTTCTAAAAGTTTATCTAATAAAGTCTTTCATTCATCATCATCATCATCATCATCATTAGCCGGAAGACGTCCACTGCTGGACAAAGGCCTCCCCCGATAAAGTCTTTCATTACATTACATTAAAGTTTGATGTTATTTTCATTAACATATTATTTCTTTCAGTGCATGTTGTGGAGTTGGTATCTGTCCGACGACACTCAGTTCTATGCAGTCAGCGCCATCCTTCTGATCCTAGCGACCAGGTAAGAATCATGACAAAATTGTTAAAAATTCGGCAAATAATTGCGAAAAAATGTGTAGTCTTTAGAAGTCTATCTGATCTGCTTTAAAGACAATCATTTCAAACGCCTTAAAAATCAAAACCTGTCTCCTTCACAGCCACTTCAAGGTATCAGCTTCATTGACCGGCGTGCTATTCATGTCATCTCTCTTCACTACTGGCTACGTCTCCTGGAGCAACGACCACATCCCCAACAGCGAGGATCCCTTCACTCAGTTCGACAAGGTGTATGAGAAGCCGTGGACCAGGCTCGGACCGTACCTCGTGGGCATGCTCACTGGATGGATCCTGTTCAAGACCAATTTGACAATTAAGATGTCCAGGGTGAGTTATTTCACTAACAACACCTATTGTAGCACTTAGTTTCCAAATAAAACTTTGACTTTGACTTTGACTTCTGAGACTACGAGTGTCGGACTAAAAAATTCTCTGGTAATTACTTATTTTATTACTTAGTAGAGTATCAGTGATGACATTTCTAGACCTGGTATTTTATTCCACATTTTTTCTCTCCTTTATAAATTCTACATACTTCCCTTATCTCTTGTGCAGATTGGAGTACTATCTTGTTTTAACATTTTTCTGATCGTTATACAAAATTTATTGTCGACTGTTCAAAACTAGTTTTTTCTTTTTCATTTTAATAAAACGTTGCCCTACATTAGAATTTTCTCTTGGGTCATGGTTGCGTTAAGAAACGTAATTTCATAGGTACCACACCCACACCCAGACCGGGGTTGCGGGGTAAGCGCAATGAGGTACCGCGACCTCGGCACAGAGCAGGAGAAGTAACAGGGGGGTTTTTAGTCAGTAAGAGTCTGACACTCCCTCCTGCCCGGCCCTGGGCGGGAGAATTCATTTGATGATTTTCCCCTCACAAAAAAAAAAACCCACACCCAGAACAACATTTTTAGGGATCACGTCAAGAGTTGTTCCGTGCGGTTGCCCAGCCATCGCGTCAAGTTTACGGCCAGCGTTTACATCGATTTGGGAACACAGTCTTCTTTAAAATGTTCTCATATTCATGTCATATTCTATCATTATTTCTACAGGTATGGGCATCAGTAGGGTGGTCAGTATGTGCGGGGACACTGTTGTTCCTCATCTTCGGTCTCTACAAGACGGAGCTGGGCGTGCTATCGGCCGCCGTGTACAGCGCACTCTCGCACTCGCTGTGGGCTGCCTGCATCGGATGGATCATCATCGCCTGCTCTACGGGACATGGAGGTAAGACATTGCACATTTACAATTTGTTTTAAAAGATCATGATAAATTGCCTACAGAAATCTATTAAGTAATTAACATATTAACATCGTGTCACGGCATAGTAAATTGTAGTTTTTGCAAATTCTAAAGTAAAAGTACCTACAACTCAGTGTGTGACAAAAATTTGCTATCTAAAAAATTTGGTGTTGATAAATTAAACATGTCTCATCATAATGATTACTATTTCAATTAAGGTATTTCCATTGTAGCCTATATTTATAAAAATAGTGTGTTGGCATGTTATTCTACATTCATCTTTAAAAATGTCTATTGTTGTCACAGGTTGGGTGCGTCCTCTGCTGTCTGCGCCAGTACTGTACCCATTCTCCCGAGTAACGTACTGCGCATACTTGGTGCACCCTGTAGTGCTGCGCTACGTCGCCATGCATCTCACACACCCTATACATATGGGAGAACTCTTCGTGGTAAGTATTACTTGAAGTTACTTGTATAAGAGATCCATCCCCTTCTCCTCCAAAAGCTGGTAAGGCAAGTGTAATCCTTTGATATTGTGGAAGTCCAAGTACGGTGCTAATCCTAGTGATTGATCCAATTGCCCATTTGTTATACACCATAAACACACTTAGTTGGAAAATATGCCTTCTAAATTAATACAGGATTCCAGATTAAGTAGTAGCTGGTATATTATTTTCAAGGTCTCCTCCAAATCCTTGACATGGTGGAAAAACGTAAATTAGAAAAACTAAAAACACATTTTTGCTTTTAGTTCATCATGTTCCTGGGTCTGACAATGATATCGTACGCGTTAGCGTTCGTGATATCAGTAGCCTTCGAGGCGCCCATGGTCACCATGCTGAAGATCGTCTCTCCGCAGAAGAAACCGCGCAGAGTATGAAGCCACCACCCACCCTTAGCTTTACCCACAAAGACTTTTAATTACTTCCCCAGTTTTACAACTGACCTGCCACAAGGCGGATGGAAATAATAAGTTGGTACATTGCGCAGGAGTTTAATAGGCCAAAATGTTTAAATGAATTCCGAACCTGCGCAAGAGTCGTTACAAAATATTTGTACAACCCAATGGCCGCGCTGACTACGCTTCGCTACCTGATAGTTAGGGCGAATGTGATGTTAGTTATTTTATTCCCAGTCTCTATTCAGTAGAAGACAAAATATTTCTATGGAGAAAAATATAATAATTTTCTCTAGTAGCGCCATCTGTGATGCGTCACTTTCTTATGAGTAAACAAAATAGTATTTCAATTTTGTTCGAAAAAAATATTTGTGTCGGATAATAGGGACCGGGCGTTAGTCTATTTAATGTTAAGCATTCCATTGTATATTTTACGTAGGTACCTATTGTTCTTTATATACTAAAGTTATTGTATATTTCGCCTCGAGGAGGCTGGCTGACTGAGCAGTGAGCGATGAAACGTGTTGCGTGGAATTTGATTGTATTTACTTTGAATTGGTTATGAACGGTTATCTCTTTGTATATTTTCATTTAATCAAATCATCATGACAAAATGTGCCCAGTGTTGTGTAACGATATATCATTGCATGTAGGTATGTATGGTTTCCATAAATTATTGTACAGGATCAGAGTAAATACTTAACTAATTTTCTTCTTAAAATATGTCCAGTGAAGGTCTGATGTGTAAAAATCAAACAAAACCGTTGATTGTATCAATTTATTATTTTTTACAAAATTTACAGTACCACTATCAATCCGGTAATTAATACAATAAATAGGTAAAAATTAAATTATGTTCGATCAATACTTACATTAAACTTACTTGTATATAGTTTTATGTACATAAATCTAGGCTTGTAACTGAGAAATGTGAATTTATTGGACTTTGCTTAATTTAGTTTTATTCTGCCTCAAAAACGCTCAATGGAATTGTGTGAATATTAAAATCAATAAACGGGCTTGACATAAGCTTTGACATAATTCGTAGAAGTTCAATGTCAACCTGGTGTCAAATGTCATCAGCGTTGACATTTCTTTTCACTCAATTATTAGACTATATAGCAAAGACTACAATATAATAAAGGGTAGTATATTGTAGTATGTATATATACTACAATATAATATATGCTATATAGTATCTACGCCATTTTTCTTATAGCAGTGATCTCTAAGCACAGACAAGCAATTTAAAATTCCTATAAATTAACGTAACGTATACCTGCCTTTCATATCCCCCAAAATCTACGTTAAAGTTAACTTCTGAACAAAACCATACTAAACTAGTGTTAAATACTATTAAAATTAAAATGTACATTTATTTGATGTGTACCTAACAATGTAAATAAGCTGTAAATATAAATAGTTGTAAGTTTTCTACTATCTATATATAGTTGTAAGTTTTCTATGTCGTGGTGGCCCGGAGGTTATGGCGCCCGCTTCTCATGCATGAGGGTGCGGGTTCGAAACCTGGCAAGTACCAATGTGACTTTTTCCGAGTTATATGTACTTTCTATGATTATTTAGACACCACTGACATACGGTGAAGGTAAACATCGTGAGGAAACCTGGACTTATAATTTATAATTCTAAGTTTGAAATCACCAACCCGCATTGAGCAAGCGTGGTGATTAATGCTCTAACCTTCTCCGTGTGAGAAGAGGCCTTTGCTCAGCAGTGGGCACTTATAGGCTGATGATGATGATGATGATGAAGTTTTCTACCGAATATTATTAATAAATAAACTTTTTATTATACATTGAGTATTGTTTTATTGGCGTTATGAGGCGCAGTCGGATAGTCGTCTTAGAAGGCTGCAGCACGGCATCTCTACGAGCAGGGAGAGGAGGAGGGATGCCAGGATTGTACCTAATGTTGTTCCCGCGAAGTACAGCCACTGTGGAAAATTTAACTAATCAGGAAGCAACAAAAATAATAGGAATCTTACAAAGTTAATGTAGATAGCTATAGGTTTTAATTTTATCAAAGGTAAGTTCATTTTTGAAATATCTACTTACTGCAAAACCTATTTTTTATAGTATAGGTCGGTAAACTAACCAACGCACTGATCAGCTAACAGTAAACAATCGGCGCCATCCATGGACCCGCCAAATAGTATTTTTAAGGAAAAGAACTTTTAACTTTAACTACATTCACTTTATGAAGAACAAAAAATTCTGAAATATAGTTAAGTAAAGACTCACAAGACACAATGTAGTGGAACAGAGCGCATTGTCAACGGCCAGCAACATGGTTCGCGCCACAGCTGCGTGCATCAACAACATGCCGTAACTCAAGCGACTCAGCGCGGCTATTGACGAATGGGTCGTTACTTTGCGGAACATACCTATGTCAAATTAAATAAAATCAGTTTGTAAATGATGACTAAATATTTACATAGCACAAAGTAAAGCAAAAAACTATCGCGAAGACGATTAATAAAAAAGTAATGTAATTCAAAATTCTTGTTTCTCCAAACTCTTACCCGCCATGTTAGTAGCGCCCATCAACACGGGCCATAGCAGCGATATAGGCCATGTCAGGTGCAGCCACGAAGCTAACCAGGGCAGCCCCACCATCGGCACAGCAGACGACGTAAACATGAACGATATTGATGCCATCCATAGAAGTAGCGAGGTAACCTAGTAGATAAATTATGGTATTTTTATCATTTTCACAACAGCTTTCATTGCGTACATCATCAGCCCGAACTATTCAAATTTAATTACACTAGTAGAATTTTCCGATTCATTAGCTAAATATTCGACTGAATGGAAAGTAATTCTCATGGCGTTTCTTGCTAGTAGCATAATAATTAACACTTTGAAATGAACAAATAGCTTCACTAGAGGACAGGCCGACAGACACTGGAATGCCACAGGGTTTCATCTCAGGACCTCTTGAACTAAAGAAAAATGTTTACCTTAGAAACCTTAAGCTTTCCTTGTACAACATGAATCAGCCATCCAGTGAAAACGCCCATGAAGTAAGGCGCGATACGGGCCCACGGTCGTTCAATAATAGTGGCGTAGGCGCCAAACGAATTCGCAAATCTAAAGAAAAACAGACAAATTCTCATTTAAAAGCACAAAGCACACTAATTCAATAGAAATTGGCAATTACTTACAATTGTTGAAAGTCAAAGTACGCTGAACTAGCGTCAGCAACAGTTGCCGACACCATGGCGACCAATGTGAGCACAGCGGCTATGCGCCCACGCAAAGTAGATGTCGCACTCATTGCACAAAGCAGCGCACCCAACATATGAAGCTGCGTTTCCGTTGAGAGGTACCATGCGATTTGCATGCACTGGTAAAAAAATAAAACAAATGAGATATTGAAAGTATAATACAATATGTGCCGGTTTCCAAAGAACCATATAGAAGAAGTATTATCTGTTCCTAAACAATACTACTAAACAAATATTTATTGAAATTGAATGAACATATCACTTTTTTACGGCACCTGTTCGTTTTTAGGGTACGCTGTAGTAACGTAGAGGAGGTTCCTCCAGCTGTGGTCGCGGCAATTGACCTCATCACCGTCGGGTAGGGCCAGCGACGATGTGTGGTGAGCTGACTGTGCCATCACCGCGGATACCAACACCGCGTACGCATACGGTGGTAGCAGCCTGGACATAGACAAGTTAGTTTATTACATTAGAATGATATGGGCTCATTGGAAACGCTAAGATGAACTATCCTTAGCAGATCCTCTCATCACAAACCTGATAACTCTATTTGTGACGAAGCAAATGAACTGAAGAACCTCGCCGCAGGCACCCTGGAACCCGACCAACTCCTTAACGCTGTACTGACTCTTCAAGAAGAAGAAATGGTGGGCGCTGAAGAGACCGCTACAAAAATTTCAAACAAAACATCATTTAACTACTTACTAATTTATTCATAGACAATTTATTTGTTTATAAACAGCGGATCGAGATAATAGACAGACATTGGAATTTAGTACAAACACCAATCAAAGATGACCAATTAAGAATTGAGTTTGATTAGAAGATTGAAATAAAAGGTAATTTTACAGAACTAATCTGTAAGTACCTGACGAAAAATAGCGTGTCAAAGGCTATTGTTCCAGTTGCGATGATAAGGTAAACTCCACCTTGGTCGTTAATATTCACAGCGGAATCTAAATAAAAAATTAAACGCTTTATCAATATTTTCAGAATTAACCAAGAAACTTTCATATCTAGTATACGTACCTGATATATACCCGACAATAACAGCGACGTGCACAAACATTATCCAAAATGTCGCCAAAACTCTCATTACGTGTATCAACGATAAGTCTTTGTTCGCCATGTTCGTGTTGAAGATTCTCTTCCAGCAGTACGCCAGAGAGAAGCACAGGAGCAGCCGGCAGAAGATGTTCTTCTTCTTACTCTGCGTGCTCAAGCTCGCGAAGGAGTTGTACTGCAGCCGCGGGCAGGGCGGCAGGTTGTCGAGCTGGCGCGGGTTGCTGCACTGCTTCCTGTACTTCCCACATCTCTTGCAGCTGCCGACTATCTTTTCCGCACAATTCACGTCCAGCGTAATCGTGGGAGCGCTGCACTTCACAAGACTCTCCACCGCCATATAATGCGTGTTCGTATTTTCCGCACCTAAAATCTCCGTCTCTGTCTTTGCTTCATGCTCATGCTTCGTACTTGCATTTTCTCTACCTAGTTTCCTACTAGGATCTGTATTGTATTTTTCTAGATCGAATGTCATAGATTTCGACCCATACGGTAGACATTTCATCAAATCTAAGTCTACTACAGTAGCGACGATGGCCAAAGCCACTAGAATAGTTGTAATACATACGAGTAGGACCCCGGAACTATCCGACGTGATATTGTAGTGTCCTACCACACGCCTCACAGTTGTGACCCTCGCCGCGCGTGAGGTTGTCTTGTTCGCTTTCAAGTTATCGTTGACCATAATGGAAAAGTTGATGACAGACGCGACGTCGCGAGGTGTACACGAGTAGGGCATGCAGAGACCCAAGATTATATCGGTGGACTGAAAAGGAGGAAAACAATTTAGCCTCGTGTAGGTACTATCTAGGAAGCTTTAGTTGAGCTCTTGATAGTATGTAAACCTTTATCATGTTGGTCTTCGTGATATTCAGGGAGACTCCTAGCGCGGTGTATGCGAGCCGGAATGGTGGCCAGGTGTCCGCAGCTTTATGGACCACGTCGTCGTGGTACACCATCCATCTCCACTCGTGTCTCTCTATGAATCGAAATGAGAAGAATTTTAATAGAGTTGGTTTTGTGGGATATAATCAACATTTACGTAAATGTGCAATAGATTACCGTCATCAAAGTACTTCGTCCTCGATACTGAACTAACATCGTCCTCACCATTTTCTACCAACGGTGAGCTTCTATTCGTTATAAAGGACTGTTTATCCTGGAAATAAGAGACATAACAAAATGAACAATAAAGTACCTAAGACGAGTTACCGATAGTGAAGTTTTAACATACCAAGTCGAGACACCGTTCTTTTGATCCCAACCAGAATCGGTTGCCCATGAACAGTCCTGACCCGTAACGCCCTGATGCGTCCAATACTGAAAGTTAACAATAACTTTACTAACTAAAAACATAAACACTTGATAGACTTGCTTCCAGCAGCTCCTTCCGCAGTACCTACTAGGGAAAGACATGTCTATGCCAAATATAATTTAGATGCGCTCTGTACTTTTTACTTAATAAAAGAGTTACTAAAACTCATACATACTTACAAACTTTCGCGTTTATAATATAAGTAGGATAAACCCCTATTTCTGTTATTGTCAGAGTGAGTTACAAATTACAATACAAGTCGTGTATCTATAGAACTTATAGCAATCGAAACACAGTGTGGGAGAGCCAAGCCTGGGCACGAATGGGTCGGCTCGACCGGAGTGATACCACGGCCTCACAGAATACCGGCGTGAAACAACCACAGCGTTGTGTTTCGCCGTCTGAGTGAGGTTACTGGAGGCCCAATCCCACCCCTTTCCCTATCCCTTCCCGATCCTAATATCCGCAACCCCTATCCATAAAAGGCCGGCAACGCTCTCGTAACTCCTTTGGTGTTGCGGGTGTCCATGGGCGGCGCCGATTGCTTACCATCAGGTTATCGGTCTGCTCGTTTGCCGACTTATACCATAAAAAACAATCCTAAATGTATAATTTCTTTTGCTAGATACGTATTATGACTAGAGTAATTTCTCCACATTAATTTTTATAAGTGCGAGATTTAACTCTCACTGTGTCATGCTGAGTGGGCTCACGTCATCTTACCCGACACTATTGCTGTAGCTGTGCGTTCATTGTGTTTGTACCTAGGTACGATTTAACTGTACGAATGTCGCTATGGTTACTGAGAGCTACGCGACGTACCTAGCCTAAATTCGACTACGCATGGATAACGCTTGCAATGTTTCTTGCAGATTAATGAGCGCTCTTGTATTTAGTTGACTAAATATTGGTGTAACGCTGCGTTACATTTTTCTCATACAATAGGACGAACTTAATAGTGTAACTAATAATTAGAATGAGAAACTGATTGAAAAAGAGTAACCATGGAGTTCGTTGCTCGTTCTTCTCCATAGACATCTTCATTTTGGAACAAGCAAATAGCGTCACTAGAGAACTGATCGACAGCAACAAACTGACCCTTATTACCTTTAAATTAAATTACTTAATATCTAGTGTCATTAATATATTTTAAAAAAAGAAAGAGAATTACAAGTCTCACGACAGGCTTTTTGTCATAATACCTATGGTAGGTAACTTCTTTTCTGAGGCATTTCAATAAAAACGTCTGTAAGTAGTATTGCTTCATGTAAGTATGTTTTGTTGACACCGCGCGTGCTAACAGCATTAAGTATATTGTTGCGTGAATACTTTTCTTTCTAGTGTTTCTCATAAATGCGCATACTTTGTAGTTCAAGCGCCTAACAGGGTTTTAATTCGAGAAATTTCATTTAAAACATGCTAGATTAGTACGTAAGCCAAAGCTAAGTGTGAGGTTACGACGAAGTAGAATACTTTTGTTCTGTCTTCTTGAAGTGACAGAGACAGGTCGGTTGCGTCCTCTGACCCTTTTAAAATGAAGTCTCCAGCCTTGCCAAGCGAGCAGATTAAACCCTTGTAGGTATTTAAGGGTGCCCAATGCCCATAACTCAGAGAAGGGGGTATAAAAAAATTAACTGTAAAAAACCGCTTATAATTATAATCTTTTCGGTAGGAAAAAAAACCCACCGTTTTCTTTTCTCAGCAGGTTGTTCGATGTTCGCTATTAAATCGATCAAAGTAGTCACAACTTAGGGCACGTCTGTACAGTACGGGTCCGCGCGCGCCTCATAGTGGAGTCCTGCGGTCGGGGTGACGGCCGCAGTGGGTGACGGGGCCCGCCTTACCATCTGGCGGGCCAACACCCGTCGGGGGGTTGCGACGAATGCTTCGGCGATACCCGCCCCTCCGACACATGGGTTATTGGAGGAACATCGGGTTGGTTTTTACTTTTAGTCAGTAAGAGTCTGACAGTACCCTTCGCCCTTCCCCGAGGGCGATGGGTCTCCATGAGGATTTTCCAATCCGACACCAAAAAAAAAAAAAGTACGGGAAGTATGAGTAGACTAAAAAGGACTCGTACTATGTACAGTGCGGCTGACGTATCTTGGCGAGTCTGAAGTTAGCCGTTTGTCTGCGCAATGGATCTTTTAGGAACAAAATTGTGTACTGCGCAGCTAATCGGCAGTGGCCTTAGCGTTTATCACTGACCAATAATTACCTACAGTTACAAAATTTTTGTGAGTAACATAGCGTTCTACTAAGTAGTCCTCGGTATAATACGAGCTATTGATGAAATGAAAACCAAATCTATTCTAAAAAAACTTTACCAATAAAGAGATGTAATTTGTAAGTTTGTATGTAGAGGGTAATCTATGGAACAGCTCGTCGGATTTCCAAAATTCGTTCACTGATATTATTATATACCTACATGTTCCCGAGTGCTATAGGCTATCGATCATCGATCGTGGATGTGTGATGTTTTTGATCGTAACGGGTGAAACTGTGGGAGAGAACCTAATAAAACTCAACACCTGGCACTGTAGGTATCTAGTTTTTTGAACGAACAACAATGTAGACTTTTAATTGACCAAATACAATGAAGCGTCCACAACAAAATACCATTGTCTAGTTCGTTAGTCAAACAACAAACTAGACGCGACACGCATCATCATAAAGGCACAATATTCACTAAATCAAAATCGAATGAATGCTGCGCTAATGAGCCGATGTGCACGGACGAGCACTGAACTTAAGAACGTTCACATTGTAACGAATAATCGAAAGTTAATGTCGATTTGTTGTCACGCACGTCGATGACCATACAATTATTGATATAATGAGGAAAATTACTTTTATCGTTACTTTTAAGTGCCTGCCTACCAGTGTTCATTTCTAATTTATTGCCAGGAAACAGTATTAACTATGTAAGTATTTATAGATACCTAGATCTACTTAAGTAAAAAACATACCTCGGGTTTTAATAACGAAACGAATGAGCTTTTAGAAGATGTACCTACCTTCCTCCACTCATAATAATACCTACTTATAGTAAATGATACACAACACAAATATTATGCGTATTTACGTGGGACAGTTTTCCATATATTGTTCCAAGTCCAAAATCATAAAAACTAGGTATCGTATCGGTATATTGTGTAGGTAGTTAACTACTAGATATCGTATTTAATAATAGGTACCTCTGTACTGTAAAACTTAAAACTGTACCTATGTCTTTCTAAATTCTCTTTACAAGAGCTTTTCTCTCTTTTTCTCTTTCAAGAATGGACTTTACTAAGTTTTCAAGCCTTGCCTTGATGTTTGCGTATTGATATTTAACTAGGTATCTAGTTCAATTAAAATGTGCTTACTAGTTTCCAAAAATTTGGGCTTGAAAGTTTGAACTTTTGCCCATGATAACCATTAATGAAAATAAGAGAAAAAAATATTGAATATGTAGGTATGTGCACATAAGCAAATAGATATGCCTAATTATATCGACCAACGCCTTCCCCCGTTTCGTGAATCGCTCACGAGACCGTGGAAGACTCTTACTTCCTTAAAACCACGTTCCTTCTCCTGCTCCACAATTATAATTATAATAAATAAATGGTAAATAAATAGCATAGGTACTGTATAAAACTGTAGGTTTTAACTAAATTAGTCGGACATTCTGCAATTTTAAGGACAAATCTGAGAATTTTATCGCTGCGTATGTGATGTGTGTCAAACATTGAAGAAAGTGGGTAGGTAATATACGACGTAGTTATACCGCGAAATGTATAATATAGAAATTCATGCATGCATAATAAATGGAAATGATAGGCGGGTAGGTGTATACCACAGAGGTACTACTTTCTTCGGAAAAACTGTAATTAAAAGTAAATGGATCATATAACAAGAGCGAGCATCTCTAGCACTAGGTATTTTTTTTTTTTTTTTTTTGTGAGGGGAAAATCATCAAATGACTTCTCCCGCCCAGGGCCGGGCAGGAGGGAGTGTCAGACTCTTACTGACTAAAAACCCCCCTGTTCCTTCTCCTGCTCTGTGCCGAGGTCGCGGTACCTCATTGCGCTTACCCCGCAACCCCGGCTGAACATCAGCCCTTTAGGGCCCCGTCTGTGGTGGTCTATTGGCTCTTTGAGGCGCGCGCGGAACGCTACGCGCCGTACGCTCGGGCTAGCACTAGGTATGATGACCAAATTAATTCCTTTATTTGAATATTAAATTTATTTTACGTTATTTATACATTTACCTAATATACCTAATCTATTAGAATTATCTCAATTTGCAGTAGCCTGTCTATCACAGAAGTCGTGCTTAACCGTTGGTATGTGCGTAGGTCATATCATGAGAGTTTGAGGTGCATCCAACTGGCAATCTACACATAGTATGATAGTTATCATCTTCAACACTCGTGAGATAAATATCTGCATTATTCGCTATGGTACGTTATTAAAAAGTAAGTAGAAAATATTTTTTCCATAACATACAATTACTAGATTACCGTACTTACTGTTTTCATTATCTCAATGATAGTGCCGTTAATTAGTGCGACTTACCGTTGTATGCCCATGCTTTGCCTTCCGTCAAGTCTTTGAAGAAATATCCGAGCTCTTCCCAACAGTTGGGATCAACTAAAATGTGCATTCCATTCGTGATTTTGGGCCAAACAACTGCCAAAAACGTTGGATCATACACATTAAACAAGTTATCAAACACTTCGATTTTTTCGAGACGTTTCCCAGCTCTAATTTCTTTTCTCGGTAGATTTTGGCGTGAATTGCTTTTACCGCCTTCAGCCAAGATTACGAACAACAGCACACAACACAACTTTAACATCAACATTTTGCTTAGCACATTTTATTTTTATTTCTATCACGTACTGAAATGCGTGCGTGCACTGTACACACACGGTAACTAATGTTCACTAACTGCTGCAATCGAGACTGCAAGTCGCGCCCGACTATGTTTACAAGCAGTCCATTGTAGTAAAAAATAAATAACGATTTAGAATCCTATTACTAAGTCTAATACTTGATTAATTATTTTATTAACGCACACATCAATGTGTCAATAAGAGTTACTGCACTTTATAAACTAAGGTTTCTTCATTTTCCTAGACGTCTACACCTACACCTCACACGAATTGATCTAACATTTGATTTTCCGATATGTTTGTGCTTTTAATAACAACTTTCTCTTTTAATCAAGACGTTATGGTGTAATTATAACGGGGAATTAAAAGCAATTAGTACAATTATACGCGAAGATGAATACAAACAAGGTTGTCGGTACCTCCGGCAAACACACTGTAGGGTGGCTTTATAAGTGGACTATAATCGATGCGGAAACAAATTACAACGAAACCATCTCTCAAGTATTTTTATAGACCGTGAAATTCGATAACAAATTATTTTTTCGAGTTAATTGCATAGGTTACCCGTCTACACATTTTGTCGCATAGTACAAACTCTAGTCCGAATATCCAATGTAGATTTTTCCAACACTTAAAATAAATTTGTTCCAATATTTTTGTAACATTTTGAGTACCCAGTATGTTTTGACTGCCAGAAATCATTATTTCACTTTTACTAAAACCCTTTCATTCCTATCAAAAGCATCCCAATCCCTAAACATGATATACTTCACCTAACCTACCTTTGTCAAAATTGTGCGGAATGACAAATGCAACTACTAGTGTTGTCGTGTTCCGGTCATACAAACGATGTTATGTGTTAATTAAATGCAAATAAAAGGGAAATGCTCAGCGCAATATTACTTTCTGTTTGCTAGTGAAATTCGGAATAAAAATGAAACAGCCATGTAAATGTTAGTAATTACATTTATTACCTGTCAAAAAGACATTAGCTTACAATTATTTTATTTCATGTACTTAGTAAATACAATTAGCTAGATTTATTTCTCATTACTGATACTGCAAAACATGTCACTGTAGAAGTCTCTGATAGGGCGCTCTTCACACTCACACACACGAACATAGGAGGACGATGCACGACACTGGATCTTATGTCTTAAAACAATATGGTTACATTTGCCGGAGTCGCTTGTTTGGCCGCTGGCCGTCGTTCATGAACCCACCCTGCTGAGAAACGAATTACGATTAGATTACACAATTATTTTATCGTTTATTTATTGTTCATGAGTCATTATCAAATGTTTCGTCTACCAACACAGCTAACTACTGTCCTCGCCACCACAAAACATGCTTACTTTGTGATCGACAAGCAATAACGTGGTCATGAAACAAATATAAAACTACAATTACATTGTACCATTTGAATACATGCAACCAAAACAAAACTAGTGAAAGTTAATAGGTAGCTTACATTTAGAGGTATCATTGGTATTAGTATAAATACCAATATCGTATTTATTGTTCCCTAGCAACAAAACTGTTCCTTGGTTGTTTGTACACACTTGGCACATATTGAAAGGGCGCGCCATCATATTACCTTGCAATTAACTGGCGTAAGTTTTCTACAGGTAGTTCTGAAAAGAATGCACAGAATGTGTTAATGCACAGAGAATTGCAGAGATGGTGTGTATTCTGTCCTTTTTCCAGTGTCTCGTCATTGTACTGCATTTCTTTGCACATCTTTCTATGCACTCATTTCTAAGGTATGATTGTAATTGTAAGCATGCAATAGTCAAGCCTTCTTAAACATTATTGCAAAAAAATACAGTTCGAAAGAAGTCAACATAATGTGTTACAGTGTATGGGAATAAATAAAAATTGGAATACGTAAATAGTATACATTTATATGGTTTCCTCTACCACATGAAATCGACACTATCGTAACGAAGTTCAACAAAGGTTTGTACATACTAAAGCAATGCTATATAAAATACGGGTGTGAAACGGACATGCAAAAGAGCATTTGCATTCAATTTAAAGTATGTGATTTGTTACCCTTTCTATTTACTATTTACATCTTAAATACGTACATGTAGCTATCATAAATGTTTTTAATTTTGCAAATAGTTTATTATTTGTTTGCCTTTGTAATTGTTTTATTATAATCGCATTGAAACAAGCTAATGGTAAACATTAACAAACATGCCTAGACATGACTAAAGTGGTAACATAGCTATGGGATGCAGTGCAGCTTCAATTGTAGGATCTAATCATAACGCAGAGTAATAAGCCAATAAAAAACAGTAATAAAAAAAATAATCCTGTGACTTATTTTATATTTTTCTTACAGAAAGGGCTGGTTTCATTAACTTAAGTACATGAAAAAGGTATGAGGCTTTTAGTTCTTACTTTTTTGTTCAAATTTATCTGCTATACAAGAAACATATTACAATGGTTTTGTAAGAGCAATTTAATATGAAATAACACTGATATTAGGTAACTACATCCAGATACCACTACTTTATAACATGAAGGCAGAAGACTATTTTAAATCCCTTTAAAAAAGTAAATCTAGCTTTCAGTCCTGTTTTCAATACCAAATACTTGTTACGCATGTCGATTGACTTATCACTCTGTCTTTATGAGATCACACTAGTAGCTAAATAGTCATAACAGGTCGAGTGTAAGATGTCTTACCGGGCGGCCCATGAAGCCCTGAGGCGGCATGTAGGTGTTTACTGGGGCGAATCCTCCGCGGGGGAATGTACCTCCGCGACCTCCGAAACCACCACGGCCGCGCGCTCCTGATAAAGTAATTTTTGAACTTAATACAAGCTAACTACTTTTTGTGTCAATTATCCTATAATACTTAAACTTAATATAAGTACGATTTTAACATCTAAAGATCAAAATTTTGATCACTTATAATAGGACCCCGCAGCCAAATGGGGCGACAACTGGCGGACAGTGGTGTACTTAACTTTTACAGACAATCGAAAATGAGGTGTAACCATGAAGTTTCTTGCTCATTCTTCATAGGAATCTTTATTTAGGAATGAGTAAATAGCTTCACTACAATATATGTTTCTACATTAGACAAAGATTTTAGATTAACTGTTTGACACAATTTAGACACGGAAGATTAAGACATGCCTTTAATGGTCTAATTGAAATGATTTGACTCTCAGTAGACTGTCCAATAGTAAATAGTAGTGATGATGACGATGAATCTATAATACCTCTGAAGTTGCCCCTCGCGTTGAAAGCTCCGCCACGGGCGCGGAAGTTGTTGGCGCGGTTAGAGTTAGGACTGGAGTTTGTGTTCGCGTTGGAGTTATTCCTGTTCTGTTGCTGGTTCGGGTGCTGCCTCTTGTTCTGCATACAGAGTAACAAACATATAATAATAAGTTTCAACCATTGCTATTTAAACTTTCTGTATGAATCATTGACGAGGTTGAATCACATGATTAGTGAGACAGTCAATATTATACTATGATCACATTATTTCACTCGACTCCCTGATATGACGTAAATCTCTAAATTGCATGCTACCAACCTTATTGACGTTGGCGGCGTTATGCGCCTTCTGTTCGTCTTCGTCGCGGTACTTGGAAACGGTAACAAGGAAGCCGTTGATGCGCAGCTCGCGATCCAACTTCAGAGCTTTGTCCACGCAGTCCTTGTCTTGGAATGTTACTCGCACTGCAAACATTTACAAAATGTTTGTACAACACTTTACGGCACACCAGATCCTAAGAATTAAGGGTAAAGAGTCTGTTACACGATTACATAATAAAGGCTTTGTATCAAATATACTTATTTGAACATAATGAAATTTATTTCATCTGGGTGCCATGTTTAAAAGGCACTTATATGAAGGTGACGAAAAAAGTAATTGATAGTAATTCATTCATTTTATTTAAATAGAAGAATCAATTAAGTTGTCTCTTTTCGAGTCAGATAAAATAAAAGATGTATATCAAACAAGTGTGACGACCTATTAGATGGACGCACGTCACTAACCGACAGATTGGCGACGTCTTATAAAGGGCAATAGGAAAATTAGTCATAGCCAGCAAGACATGCAAAATATTAATGGACATAGAAAATGTCAAAGACGTAGGCTTATTGGCACATTTCTTTCGCCCATTACACCCATTTATCCCTATTATGGCAAATACGCGTGAGAATTAACTCACACCATGTATTTGTGTGTAAAAAAGTAGTTTGACGGCTTATTAAACCGTTTCGTTCTTTGACCGCGCATCGAGTACGGCCACCTGCTACTCGCGCTTACGTCACGTGGCCTTTTCTCGTACTTAACCTAACCTTATAACGACGCGAGCGGGAAATTTTCTACCCCGACCGACAGCAAAAAAAAATGTACTAAGATAATCATGCTCTATTTTTTCTACAAATGAATTTCAATAAGTAGCAAATGTTTATCGCAAACGTAGTAATATCGTAATCATTATCTCAATTTTGTATGAGTATTTCACTATCGTTAATCAAGAATACAACTTCTGTAGGTAGGTTACAAGTACTATATCGAAAAACATGGGCCAATTAAATCAATCATTCAATAAATTCGCTTTACATCTGATTTAATTATCTTTTAGAAACGTAAAACTACACTACACACGACGGGCGGCTACAAGAGCACTCGCGTGATCGAACCTGAATGACGAATGTCCGATCTGCCAATCAATACTTACGCTGTCCGAAGCTGGCGTCATCATAGAATCTTATTATTATTACATCGGTACGAATAGATCGTCAGATGAACAAACATCCCAACACAGCTCACGCCCCTCGATGGTCCCCGATCGCGCAGACGTGGGGACCGGGGAGATGCTAACAACATTCGTATACCTATGTATATACGTACAGTCAGTAAGATAGCTGGCGCGTCAATCTCTACGTCCATTTATAACCTTACGTCGATACTACACAAGCCAGATTCACACAAATTAGAAACGCGAACAGGGTTTCTATCACGGAAAACTACGTTCTCATAAACACAAGGAAACAATGTACCGGGTGCTTCCGGTCATTGAACTCTGAATCTTTAATCTTTAATTGTCTTACAAAGATTCGCATAACAACAAAGTTTAGTGGCCACGGCTCTGCTTCTACTCTGGCATTACGTGACTTACACAAGTATCATTCTGTACTTAGCCGGCAGACCTTGAAAACTATCGTAAACCCATAGTGGTCAGTAAACTTTACACCTTACATCACCCTTTATAAATTCATTATTCGGAATTAGATGATAGTGGTATCGTTATTTATATCATAGTTACTCCTTAAACATGTTCTAACTCAAATGTTATCTATTTTAGAGAAACAAGTGTTAATTACGTTTATTGTGATTGTATAAACTACAGTTGTAGCAAGACTGACGGACGTGAGCGGGCGATAAGACTGTATGTAGCGTTAATATCATCTCCCCTCGCATGGGGAGCTACCCCTCTAGCACGCGTATTCATTTACATATTCGACTCTAACCGTGGGTACTGATCGTGTAATAAATCAATAAATGAGCTATATACGATTCTCCATTTGCTCTAAGCCTAAAAGAAAACTCAATAAATGGCCTATATACTACGTAGTACGTCTTGAGCGGTGAGCGCCGTGAACACAAGTGGTTAGGGGGCAACCCTCCTTACTGTGAAGGGGCCACGGGCTTGTACAATGAACACTTGTCAAAAGGACGTACACTTGTAATCTTACTTTGACGGGGCTACCTTTTGTATATGTTGTTAAGAAATATAAACAGGTGCCAAGAAAGTGGCAAGTTGAATTGTGCAGTCGCTATTCAACGATTGTGCGTGATCCGAGAGCGGGTAGCAAAGTAATCAATATTTTTTCTCCCGCGTGGCCACCGCGGCACCCTTCCGTTACTCTCCCCTTCTGTTGCCGCTAATGCGGATGCCGTATATATTGTACGGGAGGGGTCGTTACCCCAAAGCGCATTGTTCAAGCGAACATTAGATAGATGTTACTAGCGCACCCCCGATCACAGCTTCGATTTTGTGCGTGTTACAATATTCTGAACCTAATTAACTGGGTTACTTTATCCTATTTAAGCGGAATCATTATATGTATTATCCAAATGATATATCAAATAAATTTTCTATGTTCCCAATAAATAATTATTTTAGTTAATTTAACCATGTATGGTAAAACATAAGATAGATGAAACAAATATTAAAGGAACTTACGAATTTTGTACTTGGTCTTGCTGAACTCGTGTATGTGGGTGACCTCGCCGCACTGCGAGAACAGCAGCTTGACGTACTCGGTGCTGGCCTCGTAGGGCACGCCCACCAGCACAGCGGTCTCGGCGCGGGACTCCACCGACACGGTGATCCTGCTGCCTTCTAGCACGGTGCCCTCCTCGGACAACGCCTGCGTTTTACCAAACACTCAATATGCTTCCAAACGTACGCATTCAGTGTATTTGTAAGGTCTATTTTGAGGATTTATAGGAGTTTGTGTGTAGTTAAAAAACATTGACTTTACAAAACAGGAAGAGATTATTGCTTGCGTTTCAGTTCAAGACCTCTCCTTTGGTAATTTTAAAACATCCGAATTATATTAGTAATTCTTACGAAATGGTTTTAGCGACATAATTTTATGGAACCTGAAGTAGATCAGTGCTCTATTGATAGTTTATAAGCTATTAAACACAAGTACTGGCATCAGGCATGTAACACAATGCACGGCTCTAGCCGCAATTACGATGAGTAAAGATAGAATCGCATAAACGATCTTCGGTCTGCGTGGCCGACTAACGGACAAACTAACATACACCACATTATTGAGAGGAATTCTCCAAGGATATCGCGACCTTCGTTTTGGGTCACGCGTCCGTAATCACGTTAAAATAAACATTTGTATGTCACTTGTTCTACTAAAGAAATTAAGCACATCTTGTTCATTTGGCCTAATTTCGACATTAATGAATAACCATGGGTGTCCGATAACTGCTAGAAAACAACGCGAGGTAAACACGAATCAAAATGAGTGAATTGAATGTTAGGCGTAAAAAATATAATTTAAAATTCGGAAAAGTTCCATTTGTAATTTGTAATATTTACATGTGAAAATCATATTAGTTCGTATTTTTTGCGTTACAAGTGTACGCCAGAACCAAACAATGGCGGCGCCAGGAGTCGGCATGGTAACCGCGTCAGCTATAGCCCAATGTTTAGTCTGTCAGTTCGCGCGTTCGGCGCGGCTTCTCGTTATGGACATATACATTACATTTAGCACATACTGCTGCGAAATACATCTGGAGTTCTACTTACCAACCAGGCTGTGCAGTGGGTTTCATTCATTCAATACTCTCAGTAAACTACTACTTAGTAAAATTCATTCATAAATTAATACAACTTTACAATGGGATAGTTATTTATGAATAACAGATTGGAACAAGACAGTCACCTGTGCAACAATAGCGCAGCACACATGAAACACGAGACACTGAATGAAGCCCACTGCACAAGACCTGCAACTTACCAGCTGCCACTGCAAGTACACATAAGGACAAGTCACAATATGGACAAGAGATATTCATCAGCTGATCTACTACATCACATCACATTTCAATCATAATTTAGATGTTTACTTTGTTAACAGTAAAAAGCTGCCAATCAGATGCATATAGTGTAGCAGACCAGCCTGTTCTAACATTCAAATAGTCACTCATTCTGCACATGACTTGAGGAAAGTGGCAACAATTCTGTGTAATATACATAATTTGGAAAAAATAGTCTTAGCCATAAATACAGCCTCTTTTAGAAGCAGGCTAATAAAATTCTAAAATCTACTTATCACTTTTCAATATAAAATATAAAATGTTAATAAACTTTTGTTTACCTTTTCCAGAGACTCTTTGTTTTTGAATTCGACTATTGCCGATAATGTCGGAGTTGTGGTCAGTTCAGTTACAATGATTGGACCACGTCTAAAAAGAAAGAAAATTTGTCTCATTAATACTCCGTACAGTAGAGCCCGTGTTCCTGTGTTCTGAGTGCAGCTTGCTCCTCAAGAACACAACACACAATTATCTTAGGTATACTAATTCAACTTCAATTAAAAATACAAATAGTGATTCATCCACAGTTTAGGACATTTCAAGGACTGATATTTGAATGTTGGCAAGTAGTTTGTCTCAGTAACACAGCAGATATAGTGGACCTTGTATACTTACTTGACATTGGTAACTTCTCCATGTTTTGAGAACAACTCCTTGAGTTTCTCCTGGTAGTCGAACAGGTACGTCGAGGGGAGGTTCTCAACAAGTATTTTACCAGACTCCACTTTTTCCTCTTTCTTATCATCGCCGGAGGCATCGCCTTCGGCATTCTCCTGACTCTGGTCGGCGTCTCCGCTGCCCTCGGCGACGCTGGTGTCGCCGGCACCATCCTCGCTGTGCTCGATTTGTTCGGCTTCGCCATTGTTGTCCTCCGCCTCCACAGGCTCGGAGGTCTCCATCTCGGGCGCAGGTTCTTCTACAGCTTGGGCGGCGGCCTTAGCCTTCGCTGCTTGGTTTTTAGCACCACGACCTTTCTTCTGGGCTACCATCGTGACTCTCCAGCTGTTGATCACACAAGAACCCACTCAAACAATCAGGCGTAAGATCCGTCACGCTCTCACAGTAGCAACGTTTCCCGCCATATCTATTTTTTGCTAAAACTTATCTACAATACTTGGCGCCTATTCTCAGATCTCAAGGGCGTAGTTGCTAACGCGCGAAACATCATATTACGCAGAATCACAGAAAACATACGCCTGTTTAGAAGATGAGCTAATTTTAACTATGTGTAACATCACAGATAACGGTAAATACATCATAACAAGCCATACGCGCCATGAAGCATGCCTCTAATTCGAGTGGAAAATTCACGAACCCGAAGCGTTACCTCGTAATAACTTGTTACTATGGTATTTTGCAATCATAGAGGAATGCATTATAATATAATTGAAAGTTTTACTCACCAATCGTGTATTAACAAGTAAAATCAATGATATCACAATTCCACAAGGAAAAGACGCCAAACTATATGCAATAATAACACGAAACCGGCATCACGCAAGCGCATCCGCCATTAAATAGATTTTAAAAAGTGAGGTTACCAGTGTTGCCATATCAAAAATTTTGGTTCTAGAACCCTAAGAGGTGTATCCGATTTTTTTTATTAGGTACGTAGAAGTAGTATCATTAGAACGACAATAAAATTCATACCTATAAAATTAAAGGGCCTGCCCCACTTCGCACGGGTCCAACGACCCCAATTTACCCGCCGACTTTTCTAAAATTTTATTTCATAAGAACTTTCAATAATAAATACAACAAAGGTTGTCTGGAAAAGATGATAAGACCACCAGTGATAAGACCACGCAATATACACAATGTGGTTGTAAGCCTGCTCTTTGATATTTTTTTTAATAATGTATAAAATAAAGTATTATATAATAATATATAACAAATAAATAACAAAAAATCCGCAAGGCAGCTTGTGGCGAGCTGTTGGGCAGTGGCGACCCCACGGACCTGACTCCCGGGAGTTGTCTTGTTTGTCACCTCCGGTTAGTCCTCGTGACGAGCTGGAGTGAACACTGATGAAGAAGAACCCCTCCCACCTCATTCTTGCCTTAATTGGCTGGCTTGAGAGGAGATTCGCAAGAGAAGGAGTTGAAGGAGACTCGGGGGAAGGACCGTACTTCCGGGATTGCTCTGATAGCCATTTAATGCCTCTCCTTCCCCAAGCAGCTCAACGTATGTTGCCCCCGTGTCGCTACATGCTAGCGGCCGTTTCCGGGGGCCCATTAATTGAGTTTACCAGTCACCCCCTGCCCGTTTATCCGTATGTATCCATATTGGTCAGGGGCAGGGGCCATAGTATTTCCATAGTTTTCATCCACTAGTGCATAGCAACCCATACCCATAAGCCTATAAATTTTTACCACATTTCACAATAGTCCTCCATCAACCGGGGACGTCCTTGGGTGCACTTTTATGGTGCATACAGGGATAATAGCCAGCTGTGTCCCATCACATTTAGATTAAAATTGTTCAACTGGCCTCTGCGAGCTGGCTTCGGCTCCTCGTGCGCCTTCCAAAGGTCCGTGACCCTGTGGTCCCGTGAAAGGAAAGAATAACAAAAAAAGACTTGGAAAACTGGTTCAGGCATTCTCGTTACGCGCTTACAAACATATTTTGCAAAAGATTTTTATATATTAAGATTAAATTGCCCACAAAACCTAAATATTCCTAATAATTTTATTCCATGTTACAATATTATTTTATTTATAATTTTGCAGGGCAGATGGCAGCAGTGGTATCTGGTCATTGAGATAGAAAATATTTCCTATGTCAATGTATCTGGTAGACAGCTGCTAAAGTGCAAAACATAACCTCTAAATATTCGCAGCAGTACGTCCGAGTTATCATGTGTTTTTAAAACATTTATTTTCCTTTTTTAAGTTAAAAAAGACTTGTTACGTTTAAAAATGAAATCCAAGTCATTTGATTTAAAAGTAAATTCCACTGAAAATAGAACACTGGACAGAACTGCTGATTTTGCTGGCTTTTATCAATCGATTGAATCTAATAAACTTGGCGAGAAACCTAAACCTGATGGAGTTGTGAATAAAGAAAGTACAAAACCGAAAACGGCCAAGTTGAAGACAGAAACACCGATTAAAAATAAAAAACGGAACAAGCAGGAGCCGATAGATATCTCGCAGATCAACATCGATGGCTCCACTTTAAGCTTTCCTCGAGCCAGTCCTTCTCACGACATCAAAACTTCCACTCCTAATTCTAATGGTAAAACTCAGGACCAAGGTGGGAAAGTAAAGTCTATCATGAAGAACAAAGCCCCTGTTGAACAGTCTGTAGATAGTGCCCGATCCCAGGTATCCAATGGGAAGCCCAAGAAGAGAAACAAATCTGTCAGCTTTATGTTAGATGATCATGAAGAAGTGGTAATAAAGAGAACTAAGTCTGACGACACAAAAATAAATCAACAACTTGAGTCCAATGCTACCGTTGTAAAAAAAAGTAACAAGAATGTCAAAAAATTAAAAAAACACCAACAATCTGAGAAAGAGAACAAAGCTGCTGAAGTTAACAATCAGAATATGGATGTAGAAAATGGAAAAGATTCATTTGAAAAAAAATCAAGTAAGTTAAATAAAGCTCAAAAATTGCTTGATGTGTCTCAACCTGGAGATATTAAGAATGTTACTGACGAAAGTAAAGAAAAGAAGAAAGTTAAAAAAACAAAGAAACAAAATTCACAACAATCAGATATAGAAGTTCACAACAACGAAATGTCTACTGATGTCAAAACAAAGAAAGGTAAAAAGACAAAAACTAAGTCTCCTCCAACTGAAACAACACAGGCAGAGGGAGAGCCATCACCTAAGTCCCGTAAGAAAGATGGTAACCCTGACATTGCTGAGGACTTAGAGAACCTGAGCATTGGAGACAATGCTCATACACTGTCAAACCTGTTGGATGAAATGACTGTGGTGGACAAAGACAAGCGTAAATTATTGAGGAAAAAATTCAACAAGAACAAGAAGTCAAAAGGTGCTCAGAGCTCTAAGAAAGAGGCTACAGAAAACCCTGAGGAAGTAAAGGAGAAAATAAAATGGAAGAAAAGGAAATGGAACAAGGACAAGAAAGGAGAAGTTAATGAGGAGACCTTGTCCAACACATTGATTGTGGAGAACCTGCCGTTATCTTTAATGCTAAATTATAAGAAAATGCTAGCTGAACATTTCAATAAACATGGACCTATTAAAAAAATCGGGTGAGATATTACTAATAATTTTTAAATAAAATAAATTTATGAGTTATGCCTAGTCAGCTTCATCTAATTTCAATTTTTTCTTGCAGCATTGCAGAGGTGTACCCCACAGAAGAGTCAAGGCCTGTCTTCACCACCACAATAGGTTTCCAAAACAGCTCAAGTGCTGAACAGGTAAGATCTTGAACAATCAGATAACCAACTTCATAGTTGGTAATTGTTTTAATGTTATTCGATTGTCTCATATGTCCAAGGTCAATTCTGTTGTGTGTGTGTCTAGTCAGCAAATAGCTTAAATTTTATAAAACTACTAAATGCGAAATTTGTTAACCCTGATAAAAAAACGTATCTCAAGTTTTGTTTTAATTATCAGGCACTTGAAGAAAATAACTCATATTTGGAAGGCAGCCGCATCCAAGTGAAGCGGCCACTCCCCGCAACACAGACAACAGTTGTTGTCAGGTCGTATGCAGAACTCACTGACCAGGCGATATGTACCACCTTTGTTGGCATTGGCAGAATCAGGAGCATACGACATTTGGTCAAGGGAAAGAAGAGTATGGGTATGTATAGTATTTTTTATTTTATTGAGGGTATCAAGCATGAGAATTAATTTTATTGAAGATAAATGTTGTGACTTTGACATATTATTAAAATACCAGCCATCGCTATATATAGAGAGCGCAGGGGTGTCTTAGGGGACCCGAGGCGTGTGCCACAAGTTAGTGCAGAAGCAGATCTCGTACGAAAAATATAGGAGTGCCTAATAAGGCGCTCACCGGGGTTAATCTGCCTCTGGTCTACATTAAAGAAGCTCCATATCTGTATTATCAAAAATGTTATAGTTTCTTAGCCAATTTGCTAATTGAGTGTCAAACTCCTTGCTGAGCTATGAACTCAAAGGAGCAGCCTAATAAGACTAGGACTGATAATAAACTAAAATGTTCACTATTTACAGCAACAGCGTTTGTTGAATTCGATGGACCGGCAGCTGTGGAGCGCGCAATCAAGTCAGCTGGTGATGCCAAGATAGGCGGAAAGAAAATTCACTTGTCCGAATTCAAGATTCGTGCCAAGAAACCGAAGAAAGACAAGAATGAAGGAGATAGCGCCGCTGATGCAGACAGCGAGGATTCTAACGATTAGATCATAATATTTCCAGTAGAGTTAAGTCAAAAAGCCAAAAATGCGACATTTGTATGGCATTTCAATAATTCTATGACACTGCCGTTGTCTTAATATCCACTAAACAAGAAAGTATTAGGTCTTTACAATTTATTAATTTCAGAAATTGGAAGTTAAATGTGTAGCTTTTTATAAAGAAAACAGCCAGATATGTGATTTGAAGATAGTGTTCTGATTTGTATGAAATTGAATTCTCGTGAATTACTCTGAAGCAGTTTTTCAGAGTAAACGTAGTTTATTAATGATACAACTTTTTGTACGAAATAGTATAAATTTTATACATTTTGATAATCTCGAATGCTCAAGTGCTACTAAATTTTAAGATCTTGAGGAGCGAGGCTCCTGATTGCATGGCGAGCTAGCACCAATCGGACATATCGTTGGATAAAGACAGATTTCACAAGACAGCCAGACAGAGTTCTCAACTATAAAAAACCACGGTGATAGCCGAAATAAACAACTTAAAATTAAGTGGCATTACAGTATTCAGGCGTAACACTTTAAAAAAGTAATATTAAGGTTTCTATATTCAATTAAATATTTTACTCTCTATACATGTTTTAGTATCAATATTATTGATGTTATTATAGAGTTTAAAATTCAGTCAATGACTGAAATGTTAGCACGCGTTTATTTGTTACAATACAATGTAAAACAATAAGGACTATATTCCCAGCATATACTGTTATAGCATTTTTGTTGAATTATTATAAATTGATTCCGTGCGCCCTCTTTATGTATTTTGTGACTATATCTAATGTAATATTTTTTAAATTGTTTGTATATATTATGTTGAAAGGGCTGCAGTACGGGAGTCATGAAGTAACAACAATGTAAGATGTATGAAAATAAAAGTTTTGAGTGACGAATATCGTGAACCGATTCGTTGAATTTTAATATGTTTTTCATTCAACGCATACCTCCATTCAATTCTTCCTGAGAGACTTAAAAAAACATACGATGTTAAGTACTAAATAAGGTAAAAATATGGGCAAAGTTGCGTGTCTAGTGCAATACCTAAGTTACCGCGACCTCGGCTTCGAGACGAGACAGAGAGGGAACCGGGTGGATTTTAGTTAGAAACTCGCTCTCGCTCCGTCCAGGGCGAAGGGGCAGGGGAACGAAGTAATATGATGATTTACCTACTCAAAAAGAAATAGCAACTCAAGAATTTGATGTGTAAAAAAATCTATTTTAAAAATATTCAAAAGTACAAAAACTATGTTTCCGCCCGGGATCGAACCGGGGACCTTCTGCGTGTTAGGCAGATGTGATAACCGCTACACCACGGAAACTTATGTATGAGTTGCGAAATTATGAAACCGTATCTACGCTTGCTGAATCATAATTTATTTTGTATAATTATTATAGAAAACACTTGCTACATACATACATATTACATGTAATTGCACTATCATCTTTCTTTCCGAGGTTACCGGTACAAACTCAGTAACGTAACAACAGCGGTTCGGGGAAAATAGTATGTTAAATTGTAAGATAATTCGTCAGCTTCATCTAAATTAATGTGTGAATAATTTAAGAAGGGATTGATTCTCTTAGCGCAAGTGTAGTAAAACGTTGGTGAGTAGTTTTTTTTGCTGATATAACATTTTCTCGGGATATTAAGTTCCATGGTAAAAATACAAATGAATAATTTGAAACAATAATTTATTGTGTTCTTAGAGTTAATAGTTATGCGTTAAAATTAATTATACTGTATACACAAGATTCTTAATGTTCCGACATTAGACTATGGTCTTTGTTACAATTAGATATTTACAATAATTACGAATAAATTATATTTATGTCTCAACACGACTCGGTTACAACTATATCGTACAAATAATACTTTTAAAACATACATTATTACTATCACTTAATGATGTATTGAGATAATACAAAAATATTTCATTTATATCAGAAAAATAACGTCCATTTTGACCGGTGCGCCTGCGTCGCTTGCGCGGCAACTAGGTATTAATGTAATATACTAAATAACGGTTAATATTGCCTAGGGCAGGTCCAGTCAAATACGTAAATGTTATTTTATTGCATAGCAACTTGTTTTGATGTCAAACATGTTCATGGATGCAATGTACGGTTTCATAAGACTGTTTAAGAACATCAAGATATTATCGTCCTTATATGCTAGTAAATACCGCTCACTCTCGCTCAGATGCAAATATTTATAAGTAGTCTACGATAAAGGCGAGTTTTATAAAATTTCATTTTCTTTAGAATTGGTTAATTTGCGATGATTTACTTACATCTATCATGTACAATTATGAGACACAATCGGTACTATTGTGTAGGAGAGAAACCAATAACTTTGAAACGAATATTTTCTAAGAACGAGTCACGATTCGAGCGACTTGTGCAATTTTTAGATCGCGTTAACTCTTGGATGGAAACAATAATAAATAATTTTCAATAAGTTATACAATAAATAATGATAAATACATTCCGAGATCGTGAACATATCGACAGTAGAACCTTATTCCGACTGACTGCTACAACCAACTTGATCACCAAAATCATATTGTGAATGTGATACATTTTTGAGTATGAAATATTTCAAATTGATGTCATAAACAGAGTCCTCAATATTTTGTCGCGTATAATAAATAAATTGGATATAAGGAGATAGGATCAAGTCATAATGTTACTTGTTCCTTTTGGAAACCGGTTAATAAAGGAAGATGGCTGTTCTGCAGAAAACATTGAAGTTAAAGAAGAATAGATTAACTTCCAATAGGAGGGTAATCGCTGATAGATAAATAAAAAAGACTACATACTGCTAAATATACTTCACTAAGTCGTCGACACACAAACAATATTGATTTTAGTACAGATCCAGTGGTCATAGCGTCGCAATTATATCGGCTTGTTCAAAGTCCCAGCTGATTTTTGACTAAGTTAAACCAACTGTTGAACAGCATCGCGGTTGAAGCTCATATCTTGCGCTCTCCAGACAGCCATCACAACTCCCCGATAGAAACTATGTCGTAAGCCACACATAAAATACTGTCTCACATTTGTCCTCCGGCATTATCACATTTTACACTGAAATTTAACTATACACGAATTGGTTTTCAATACAGTTCGATATTCTAGCTAAGGCCGCTATAACACTGCAGTCCGCCAGTAGACTAGTCAAGATATTTCCTTCGAAAGATCTGACTAATGCCTGATTGAGAACACGCCTGTGATGCACTGCACCGAGAACGCGAGTTGCGTGCCTGAGACTAGGTGGAGTGTGATACAGACCAAGGCTAGTGCTAACCAACTCTCGGGGACTACAGTACGCGCGCGGGGCAGCTACGCAGCGCAAGCGGCGCCATCCCTGGAGGTTGCGCCGCTAGCGCTGCGAGGTTAGTCGTAGCCCTTCAGCAACCCCTACGGGTGCCGCTGGTTGGGCACTGGGATGCTGTAACAAGACATGAGTATTGTTATAAACTACATTATATTTGATCACAATAAATGAATAACAGTTAACGAAATATCGGCACATTGCACGTACCCGTAAAACGCCGGGAAACTGGTATCGGTGTTGAACTGGAAGTTGACTGGCGTTTTAGGCGAAGCGCAGCTATAGCTGAGGTAGTCGTCAGACGCGTGCAGTTGTCTGTTGAGGTTCGGTTCGGACGCACTGCGCGTGATCTTAGGCATGGCGCGCAGCATGGACTCTAGCGAGGCCAGAATTTGACGAAAGAGAGGACGCTGCTCTCTGTCGAACTTGATGCAGTCCTCGAACAGACGCTTCAAGGCCTGCGGTGCGTCCTGGCGCACTCGGCGAGCGTCAGGTCGCAGGAAACCTCGCCCGACCATCCAGAGAATCTGAGCAGGGACAGAATCAGAATATAGTCGCAATTGAATAAGTACAAAAGGTTATAAAAATAAAATGAGAACAGTAAGAAGTAGTCACCTAAAATTTAGGAAGGAAAATATTTTAAGTTTCTACCTGATCTTTATTATTGAGATGCGCGTAAGGTAGTTCCCCAGCCATAAGTTCGTAGAGTACGATCCCGTACGCGTACACGTCGGAGCGGAAGGTGTATGGCGCGGGCTCCTCCATGCGGATGACCTCGGGGGCCATCCACAGGATCGAGCCCGTTGGCTGCTGCCACTGGATACCGCCCGCTGTAGATGTGTCTGGAATACCATACCATTTTACAACTCAAATCATGTTTTATTTCAATAGTGAAGCTATGGGCTCATTTCAAAGCATGTATTATTTTTTATAAATATTTCAGTCTGTTTTGAGACCATGATCACTTAAAATTTTAAAACAAAATTTTTACTTGTAGATGTGATTTTTTACAGAACAGTATAGAACTGATACATAGAACAAATGGTACTCACCAGACCACCGCACCTTGGCCGTAGCTAGACCGAAATCTCCAATCTTAACAGACCAGTCATCTCTCAAGAATATGTTGTTTGATTTCAGGTCCCTGAAACATTTATGATGTGATTATGTAAAAGAATATCAAACTTTGACATTAAAAAGAAATGACGAGCGATAATATAATTAAATTTGTAACTACAAATGACGGACAAAAAATAAACTATAAACAATATCATTACGAGGCTACACTACCTATTCAATTTCATAAAGAATTTACTAAAATGAAATAGCTGATATGCACTAGAAAAGTTACCTATGTATAATATTCTTAGCATGCAAGTAGTCCATGCCCTGCGCCGTCTGTCGCGCCACGTCGATGAGGTAGAGCAGCGGGAAGGGAGTCTCGATGACGTGCAGGTGCTGGTACAGCGAGGAGCCCTCGCACCACTGCGTCACTATCGCCAGCGACGGCTTCGACACGCAGCCCATGAACAGCAGGATGTTGCAGTGCCGTGTCTTGCGGAGTACTGCCACCTACAAATTATGGATTTAGTTTTTGTAAATACGCTATATAATATGTACTGGTACACTGGTACATGGTGTAAATAAAATAATCGCGAGTCGCCGCCTCGCAAAATTTGTTTAGTTGTGTGAGACTAATTTGAAGAATGACCTTCAGTGCTCATTTTCAGCCAAACCGTTGGTCCTAGGCAAAAAGTGCCCAGGTGGTTTTCGCCTTACTTAGGTATTCTATACGATGGAAATTAAAAACTAGGCATTTTCAGAAAGTCCCAAAAACCTTGCACACCCTTTGCTACACTCCAACCCAAAATGTTCCATGAATATGAAGACTCAAATTATTATTTTACACTATTTACATTTCATGGTTTGCTAGTTCCTCAGTCTTATGTTTTGCAAAACTTTCATGAATTATTGGGTAACGCGCTTTCTATAATAAGATATAGTTATATCTTTTTTTTTTTCTAAAAATGCTCATCAGTTTAATACAGATATGTTATAGACAGTTAAGACTGTAAGTACCTCATTCTTGAAGGCCTGGAGCTGAGCGGGTGTGGGTGTCTTCACGTTGAGAGTCTTCACAGCCACAGGTCCATGCCAATGGGCCTTGTACACCGTTCCGAAACTGCCAGACCCTGCACAAATAATTAGTAAATAAATTAACAAGACATTTTTGGAGAGGTAGCGATAGTGAGATTAGCACTTCTTCGGCACTATTGGTTTAAATTGATTTTTTTTTTTTTGTTTTGTTTAGTTTTTCGAGGAATGCTTTATAACATCACCCTACGACCACTAAAGCCCGAGCAGCGGTACAACGGCGCGGAAGTAGCTAGTTTTAAGTCTGAAATTTTGCCAGTTGCAAGAACATGACATTTCTGTGAGAAAATCAAAAAATGCAGGTATCATAATTTTTCTCCTTTTTTAATAAATCCCACATATTTTTGATTGTCGATGGTGTGATTATATTATGTTTTAAGCTTACCTATCCTGGCCCCAATGAGTATTTCGTCGGCATGTATGACCCAGTCATCGTAGCTCTCTCGCGGTGACAGCGCGTTCTTCCACGACTCGTCCGCAGAGCGCGCCCGCGCACGTCGCGGCCTTAGCGTACCCGTCGGAGATGCCTGCGGACAACACATATTATTATGATGATTGAAGTATTACAGCTTAGCAAGCAAGACTTGGTTATGTTGGATACATTACCTAAATTTTGGGGAAATCTGTAGGAAGAATAGTATGAGGTGCAGAGATGATAAAATACAAGGTATAAATTACCATTTTTTTTTTTTTGAGAATGTTATGCAGTACAAACCACCCTCTGTTCCTTTTCCTGGTCCAGACCGAGGCCGTGGTGCATTATTGCGCTTGACCCCGGGTTGAACGCTCTGTTGGGCCCAAGCCCTTGTCGGACGGCTTACGATTTGTTGCTTAGTAAGATTAATGTCAAGGTGGCCCAGAAGTTAAGGAGGCCGCTTCTCATGCTGTGAGGGTGTGGGTTCGAAACCCGGCAAGTACCAATGTGACTTTTTCCGAGTTACATGTACTTTCTACAATTATTTAGATACCACTGACATACGGTAAAAGTACATCGTGAGGAAACCTGGACTTATAATTCCTAATTATAAGGTTGAAATCGCCAACCCGCATTGAGCAAGCGTGGTGGTGATTAATGCTCAATCCTTCTCTGCGTGAGAAGAAGCCTTTGCTCAGTAGTGGGTACTTATGGGCTGATGATGATGATGACGATGAAGATTAATGGGTAATAATGGTTTAATACAAATGCAACATTATCATCGGAGTTTTTTGAGCCAAGCGTTAAAAGCTGTGGGAAACTGTTACATAGTAATGGTTTTACAGACCTGTGTACTCTGGCTGTGCTGCTGGTCTCCAGCCTTGTCCTTGTCATCCTGTTTGTGTCTGCCTGAAGTTAGGTAGTTCGAGGACTGCGGCGAATTGTTGTTACCCTGGTAGACAACATAATTATTATAGACTGATTTTATTTTATGAATGAGAGTTGAGTAGTTTTATTTCAACTCTTCAAAACTATAAACACTTAAAAGAATTGATTCAAAGTTACGCTTAGTCTTCGTATTTTCTTCTAGCTAATTTAGGAAAAAATGTACTTATTTTATTTGAGACAAAAATTGTATGACTCACAAGTTACTATGTCATACAAAATATAAAGAAAATTGATGTTTTTGACATGTAAAAAAAAATATTACAAGTGACTAATTTTACCGCCTATCTCTGAAATCAGAAAAATACTTATTTTGTTCTTTCTGCTTATGTGCATATTGAAATACATGCAGAAAAAAATATAGTAATTATAGAAAACCCACTAAATAACAGAAGAGGCCTATGATTTACCAGTTTCATAAATCACAAATCAAATCAAATCATTTATTTGTGAATACAAAAGGATATTGTACAGAATCCACCATACAATTTTAAATAGTTATGAAACATTGAATGCGTATATGGGATCTCTATTGCGTTTTGTTACCGGTTATGATACTTTGAAATAATAGACGAATAATTCTGTCATCACATCTTTTCTAAACCCAGAAAAGCACGATAAACAAACGGACATACGACGAAACACTGTCAGATATTGATGATACACTTAACCAATGCAGACATTCGCTTCACGCGCAATTGCGTACAAATTTCTACGCATTAATCGTCTTTATTGTGATTGTGAATATTACGAGTGAAAGAAATTCAATACATACTTTTGATTTAATAGTATATTTTATTTTTCATGGTATTACTAACCAACTACACAGTAAAAGTAATTGGATAGTTTCCTAGGTCGAAAAATAATTAATTCGACATTTCTATGCAATAAAATATTGAAAAAATAACAATACTTTTATTAATCGATCTGTCAACACAGTAAAATTTCCATTTTTTTTTTGCTAATTTTACAGAAATAAGTAAGCTATTTGACGTTAAAATACTATGACGTCATAACTTGCACTTTCATACAAATTTCATAGAAAAGTATCGTTTTTGACATTTGGATAAAAGTATTGAATTTGACTAGTTGGAAACTAACGTAGACATTTCAATTGTAAGTACTTTTATTCATAGTTTTAGCGGTATACTTAATTTTGTCCGTTCGCGCACGCTGCTCATGAGGAAGAACCCCTCTGTGGTTCGAAACTAATAGAGCTTTTCTCAATTTATACAAGTCAGTAACCCGCGATTTTTAGTTAATTTATTTCTGAACTATTAAAATCTAAAATTAAGTATACGCTAAAACTTTGAATGAAAGTACAGACATTTCAATAAAAGTATTGAAAACTACGGGATTATGATGTCAGGTTTTATTTCTAAGTAGAATATTAAAAACTGGTTATTTATTTAGAAATTATTAATACCTGATATAAATTTAGTCTCAAACTCTACTTGACTATTTATAAGTAGACTCTTGTGGGAATTAGTAGAACCTAACAAAGAATACCCAAATATAATTAAAAAAAAATATTAAGTTTTATTTAAATACCAGCGCGCGGTTCACCCTGTGTTTTACAAAAATTCGAACCAGTAGTTTCTGAGATAAGCGCGTGCAAACAAACTCTACAGCTTTATAATATTAGTATAGATAAAACATACCTATAGATATAAAATATTCGTATATCTGTAAGTATTACATTGCGTAAAAAAGAGCTTGTAAGATTATATGTAGGGGGAAACCTTTAGAACCTCTGGTCGGATTTCCAAAATTCTTTCACTGATAGATAGATACAATGTTCCTGAGCGCTTTAGACGAGCTATCGATTTAAACATTGCTGTTAATTTAATCCCAGGGTACATTATTTTTATACGCATGTGAAGCCGCAGGCGGGCGCTATTTAAAGTATAGAATTAATCATACCTGATTATGCTTCCTCTGGTGTTCTGCGAGGGTCATAGGTCTCTGTACCATGTTTATGCAGACATTTGGAGCAGAATTAGACCTGTCCTGCTGGTTCAGTGAGCGTGGATGCTGGTGCCTGGACAAACAATTATTATAAACCTTATGTTCATGAAATTAGGTGGTAAGTGCTCTGTAGGGAGTATTTACATTGTGGTGGAATAGCTTGGGTACATATTAACAAGTACTTAAATATAAAGCTTTGTATAATACATGGGATTTTGATAGAGTTATTAGGTTATTAAGGTATGGTCTTCTTTAATAAACAGACAACGCATTACAAACAACACACATGATAATATTAATTAACAGCTATCATTTTACTATTGATTTCAAGATAGGTATCTGTTTGAAAGGCATAAAAGACACTAAACAGCCTATATACAAAAGCACCAACTTAGCAACGCATTCTAACATATATTTTGAATTGTAACTCTTGTGAGATAATAACTAAATTATGTATTACGGCTACACCATGTAACTTTTTGGTCATGACCAAAAACTTACGTGCCGTTGGCCGTAAAATAAACCAAAACTTGATTAATTGCTGTTTTTTGACAATTTCGCGCTATAATTATGGACTAACTAACAAAGAGATAGTTGTTTGTCCTACTAGATACAAGAGCAAGTCTAGGAAGAAGGGAAGTACAACTGAGTGGTATAGACACACAATTATAGATTGTTGGAGTTTGTATATGTTGGTTGGTGCATACCTGATCAATTATATATTTATGTATGTTTGTAGCTAAATGATAAAAGATATTATCTTTTATTGGGATACCCAGAATCAATGGAAACGTTAGAGATACTACAAACATTAACGTGACTGAAAGCACAGAATGTGTTACGCCAATTATTATTACCAAACATGTTTAAAAAAAAACTCTCAACTAAACAATTATTGCAAACCTGTTAAAGGAATACATAAAATCATTTTTAAAACCAAGATATTTGCGAATTCAAAACGAAAACGTCATGTTATTTTTATTAGGCGTCAAATAATACATTTATTTTGGTGCCATCAGGTGTGCGCCAACCCTGATCGTGTATGTAATATTTGTGTTACTGTGTGAGTGTAGCGTTGGAATGCGTTCACAAAAGCAAGCAGTGCCAATCTAGTGACATATATTCACCAGTGGACATCAAACTCCTTCATTTTCTTTGCTGGAGAGATAGACCTGTACATCATTATATTGCTTAGTATCTTGCCTTCTTTGTACTTATATATGTATAAGTTAAAGATATAGGTATAATTTTATATTGATTACAGGAACAATATTACTGGTAAAAAAGTAGACAAATTACGAAAACATGAAATGTAAGAATCACTAGCGTAAAATAGCGCTATTTGCGCACGTGTACTCAAACTTTATTTAAGAAGATGGTAATACTGACTTGCTCTGGTCGGATCTGGAGATCATGTGGTGGTATCCAAAGTGAGGAGGGAAGTGCAGGATGCCAGCCTGCGTCTCGGGGTTCTGTGCCAACAGCGCTGCGTAGTACGTGTCCGTCATACGCACCTGGAGTAAGACAAGGGTTACAATACAATAAAATACTACCCGCGGGTTTAGTCAGTACGGTCGTAAGCCGGATTTACGAATAGTTTTCTATAATTTTCGATATCTTCACAGGGTTGGTTATAAGTGTTTATATATGCATTATGTGAATTGCACTGCCTTAACATTCACCTACCCATTCAGTAAAACGTCTAAGATATAAATTGTGGTTGAAAATAAGATACTATACATCTGATTTTACGACGATATTCACGATGTCGTCAAAAAGCTATGATAATACTACATCTTTCTGAAAAAAACTATTATGAATGTAATTCACATACAAATTAGCTTGATTGATTGACCACATATTGATTTGACTAGAATGTGACAATGTGACAATGAATATATTATAACAGTTGTCTACAGCTAAATTGAGAAAGTTAGTTATAATCAAGTGGACAGGTGCTGAATAATAATGCTGATGGGTAGAGTAGAAGCACATTGCCAAATTATCATTTATGATGGACATTGTGCAAGGAATTAAGGAAAAGCGATGGTAGAATATTGTATAATAAAGATAAAATAATTGTCATAAAGTTATGTATAATGTTTGAATACCTGATGACAGATACTGGGTACTTTGTCAGCACATCGCTGATGGAACTTGAAGTTGCACTGTGAGCAGTAGAAGCCATTGAACAGTAGTCGCCTACAACACTCACAGAAAGCAAGTGTGAAGAATGTCTTCCGAGTGAATTGGTGCGATATGTGGGACATTATCGGGAGCTTGTCCAATGTCCGTACTGTCACCTGTTGACATACAATATTGTTAATAGGTTTGTTGACACTAGTATTCATTCTCCACACTTACAACTTCAGACAGTTCAGGGTATTTAAACATAATAAATTTCTGTAGTAGGTGGGAATCTAGCACTAGCTATAAAAGCTAGTAAATGATTTATAACAGCTATAAACTTAGAAACATTAGTTCTGTAATATTTTAAATAATTTTTATATTAATAAAATGCAAAACAAAATTCTAGTATACAATATACAATGCAACCACAGGTAAAGTGGATTTTAAATATTTCACCAAGTTAATTACCTGTTAGGTATATTTTGTCAAACAAGCAAGAAATTAAACAACGAACACTTTCATTGATTAAATTTTTTCAAATTTTAAGTTTTAATCATGTAACAAACTCAACATTTTTATTTGAAGGAACATCAGATGTGAATCAAATGCGATCTTTTTTGGTCAGTCTTTTCATAAATTACACACTTCAAACCAACCCAAATTAATGTAAAAATTTCAAAGAAGCAAACTATTTGACAAGTCTGCCATCACTACATTGACGGATGTAAAAGTGTTTCACCCTTTAATTCCATGAGATAAAGCAGCTTACAGGTGACATCAATAATAAAGTAGAAATCACTTCTTTATACACAAAAGACTTCAAATATAGCAGACTTGTGCAGTCAAATCATTAAGTTTTTAATCCACATTATAGGCACATTTTCAAGACCAAAACAGTGACTGTGCATCAGTTGGCAAGAGTACTACTAAAATCATAAAATAAAATTGGTTCTTATATCTCTGTGATTAAATAGTTTTTTTTTAGCACACCAACAGGCAGACTGATCTACTACCAGCTCCTATCTTTTTAAAGTCCCTCACAAGCCTGTTGTGCCACTCTACAAGGAGCCCAAGAGCAGGAGATGTGACCCAGCAGGCTGCAGCTGTGCCACAGACTTACCATCACCAAAACAAATCAAACTACACTGGACTGACCTCCTCGGCGTCGATCATAGTAATGTCGATGTCCCACGGTATCACTAGGTCATTGCCTGTCCGCACCACTTCACACATCTCACAAGTCAGGTTCCGCAGCTTCAGCGCCTTGGAGAGCGCGTCCCGCAGCGTCACGCCCTCCTTCACCTGCACACTCGTCCGCTGCTGGTTGGGCAGGTGCGCCCGCAGAAACACCTTCGGTTGCCGCGTAAGAGTATCGAACTTTTTACTGTCATCCTGTAAAGAGTACTCCTCACTTCTGTCCGGCGATTCACACTGTAGCAATTCACGTAAAGTTCGTTCTCGTAACTCTAAATTATGCAACTTTGATGTTAGCTCCTGGTATTCAGACAAATACAATGACGGTGGATGCTGGAAACCAGCAAATTTTGCATTCAGAGCGTCAATGTTTTCACGGGTTACGTTTATGATGCTTTGAATGTTCCTAATTTCATATGTAGGATCCGCTACGTCGTCACTGTCCGTCGACGTCGACATATTATCACTATTGAGAGATAATGCGGGTATATTTCCATTAATTTTTCTTGAACAATTTTCTTTCTCTCTAGTAACTGCCATTTCTTTTCCTAATATTTTTTTTTATTTTTCTGCGCAGACTCGCGGCGCAAGACAAGAATGTTGTTGCCATCATTTTATTTTATTTTTTCAATTTTTGGTAATGGTCATACAAAAACGGTGGGGTTCACATATCTGGTTTTTTAAGTAAATGTACGCTTGCCATACACCATTCTAGCAACTTAATGTACTAAAAATTCAGACCTCATGGATAAATGTCTTGTACAAAACTCGACCATCACAAAAGTTTATAATTTTCCAAGTTTTGAACAGGCATACCACTAATTTGATTTGAAACACAAAAAATATAGATAAGAAACAAAAAACCATGGCATGTAAAAGTACGTATAATCACATACGTGAAATGGTATAAGTTAGTAGAAAAATATTTGTTACAGATAAAATTGTATTTCAGAACGAAAAAAAAAAATATTATCAGCGCAGCAGTCCGTCATCAGTCATGTAAACAGAATTTTGACAGTTTATTACGATCATTTGTTTTTGTTGATATTTTTCTCAGAAGTGCATATTATAATGAAAATTAAAAAACCTAAGAAATACAACCCGTATCGTTAAGTTTACGTATGCTAGTCGGCAGATTCTGTTGACAGTAAGTAACCTTTGCAAATAATTAATCCATAAACAGGGGAATGTAAAAACTAAATAATTAATAAAACTGCTATAAGTTTAAATTATCTGAATTCCAAAATCTGTTTTGCGTACCAATAAGTGGTCGAGAAACGGAATTCGTGATACGATATCATTCAAAACATATTTATTTATTTGAATCAATGAATTACTCTTCAGTTGATGAAATTCTCTCAGTAAAAAATACGATAAAATAGTGTTAGCTTCTTAAGTTTTAGCCACTTAAGGATGAGTGACAACAACGCACAATCTCGTCTCGTATCATATGAACAAGTTAAGTCTATCATAGACTTCATGGCACAACATGTAGAGTTTGCATCTGGCAGCCTTCGGTCTCTTGAAGCAAGACACACATCTAAAAGGCTATGGGAAGAACTGGCTAAAATACTTAATTCCTGCCGAGGGGGCACCAGAAAAACTACTGATGGATGGAGTAAGGTTAATAAAATGATATTGCAACTAACAGTTATCAAATTAAAATAAAACACCTCAATTTCTGTACAAGATGTTTAAATTTTGTTTTCAAAAAATGTATTCAAATGTTTTACAGTATTGGAGTGACTTCAAAAATAAGTTAAAGAATAAAGTTTGGTTGCTGAAGAGAAAGAAAGCTGGAAACTCTCTTAAGGGGATAAGACCACTGACCAAACTGGAGAAGCGAGCGTTGGCAATACTTGGGCCTTACTATGAGAAGAAGAAGTCCAGAGATGCTGATTCACAAATGGTAACAACATTTTCATACTTTTTTTTAAGTATTGTTATTGAACTTGTAATATTATTGTTGTCAGTTTTTACCTCCATATTTTACCAGTTGGTTTTATCTTTTCAGAACAATATGCATCCAAAAGTCAAATTGGAAAGCATCCATGAGACTGTGCATGTGAACAGTTTTAGTAAATCAAATAATGGCAACACCCTCTCAGGTAACTGATATATCTGTAAGATTTATTTTTTCTATTTTAAAATTAATTTTCTTTATACATCTTACATAATATCTTGATCTAGAATTCTACATCATTGTTAAAAGTTTGTTATTTTGATTTTAAATTTCATCAGGTGGTGAGGATGAAAGTGATGATAGTGCAGAGTCCTATGATGGTGAATACACCAATGATAATGATCCAAATGTACCAGCATTACAGAGTAAGTAGCTTACTAAATTAAAACAGAAAAATACAAAATATATTTCATTCACTAAATACCACCATTGCCTGCCTATGTATTAGCATCAACATCATCTCTTCTATTTAGTGTGTATTATTTCATTAAACAAAAGAGCACATCTTTTACCAGGCATTTATCCGAAATGGCTAATAGAAGTAGAGAAAAAGCGTGCTGATGCAGAATTAATAAGAGCTAAGGCAGAAGAGCAGCGTGCTGTAGTCGCTGCGAAGACTGCTGAAGCCTCACTGCTGCAGGCTGAAGCACTTAGGAGATTGGCAGATGCTGCCACTTCACAGGCAGAGGCTATCATGAGGATAGCTGGTGTACTGGAATCCAGGGCACAGAGAAACAGTATGCTGGATTTGTGATTTAGGAATTGGTGAAATTAGTCCTTTAAATTTCTAATCTATTGTTAAGAATGAACCTCTACAATGAATCAAAATGTATTATATCATGAAGCATAACACAACAAACTATGCTAGGATAGATCTCATGAGGCTCACAAAGGAATTGAATCTTGTATATTGTGTAATTTAATTGATGTATATAAGTTTTATTTAGATTGGACTGTAGAATCACCTGTTAGCATGTTCCTAGGATTCATGTCTTTAAAAATAAATAGTGGATTTATTTCAAAGCATAGTTGTTAAATATGATCAAAATATCTTTTAATTCATGTTGTATAAAAATGTAGATATTGTCATATCAAAAACTATTCTTTAATTAGAGTGGCTAAGGCCTTGATAAATAAATATAGAACATAATAAAATAATAATAGCAATTCAAACTTAATGAAACTTTTTGTATTTATTTCAATAATCTTACAAAGGAAGTCTTACACTTAGTTATTAATATTTACATTATACTAAATAAGAATTAGAATATAATAATTAGTCATCCTCAGAATGTTACAGCATCTCAAAATCATCCCTCTGTAACAAAAACAAGACATTAATTTACCATATTATTTTTAAACAATTATTATGTTTATACAATTCAAGGGTGTTGTAAGGAAAAAGTATAAGAAGGCATTAAGGCACAATTCATTAAATTTTAATAAATAAATAACTGTAGTAAAGGTGTTTACTGAAGACTAAATAACTCACCAAATCATTATACTCCATGACATGTCTCCTGATTGCTGACCCATCAACCCAGGTAACAAAGTCCTCTAGAGCTCTGGTTACAAGGAAGGCAGGATCCTTTACAACTTCTGGCCCCACACGAACATGTCCTTGTTCAATATATTTAGTTGCTTCTTTCATATTCTCTGACATTTTATCTGAAAATATTTGTCAAGAAGTTGTCAAACTAGTTGTAGAATAAATAATTTATTCTACTACTAATAATTTATTGTTCTAATTAAACAACTATTACTAGACTAAGAACCATGGTATTTGCTCTTGCACTTGGATTTGCTTATAATGTTTAACCAAATGGAAGTTTGTTAGGTGGTGTTTTAATGTTACACTTCACTCATTACTTACAACACTTATTTTTACTTACTTCGAACCATTACTGAAGGCAGTCTTCGTCTGCAGAAGGAGCTCGCTGAAACATTGGTAGCCAAGGCCAAGTCCCACCGCGTAGGAATCAAGCCCATTTGATACAGTTTCTCCAGTAGCTGAGCACTCGACTCTGTTCTAAACTCATTACCAGCGTCCAGATCCTTAATCTTATTTGCCAATTCACGGATTTCTCGTGATAGTTTATTGTACCTATTATAGATTAAAGATTAGTTACAATAATTGGTTGTTCTTACCAGCGAAAGTTTTATTCAAAAGTGTTACTTACTTGGTATAATCTTCCCTCTTTTGAATATGATATTTTTTCATAACTTTCACTTCGTTGAGGTTATTGTCGACTTTCCATGATATGAAGTCAACTTTCTTAAGTAGTTTTTGTTCATGAAACTTTAATTTTCGCACCATTTTTTATATTTCTATCGAATACAAACAAACCTCACAAACTAAAGCACGTGTGTATACCTGTCATCTAAAATGACACATGACGACATGCCGAATTGCCGATACCATCGCAAACACATTTTTTTTTGAGTTTATGGCCTGGATACTGGATAAGTCTTTTAAGCAAGAATATTATAAAGTACACTGGATGTTGCACCAAGAAAAAAGAACTGAGGACTAATAAAATGACCTTGATACACGTCATTTATGTTTTGCATCTCTTTCATCAGGGTGACAACTATTTTTACTAGCTTTAGGATATTTTGTACATATTTATGATTGTTTAAATTCAACATTTCTATTTTAGTGTGGTTTTCGATCGTATTAGTTTTGGTTTAGTAATATATACATACATATAATTGTAAATCTGTAGAGAACCAATGATGTATAAAACTATAGATACGTTGTCCGCGCTCTAAAATGACAACATGAAATGAAGGCAATTGACAACATCGCGCTTAGTTACGCACCAACCTGCCGCGCGACGCTACGTTTGTTTTTAATTTATATCGTGTGTGTAAACCTGTGCGAAACATAAAGAAAGTATGCCGTCGTGTGTGTTCAGACGATGTACAAATTATACTGCAAAAGTTAAAGACAAAAATGTGTCATTTCATGCGTAAGTTCACCAAACAACCTATTTTTATTTTATTTTTCGACGCCGGCGCCCGCCATTTTATGGCGGCCGGCGCATGAAGGTATAGTCACGTGCCGATGTAACTGAAGATGTATATTTATCTCCCTCTAGCAAAGGCATTCCACTATACGATGTCATATTTTCTTTCCCTTTCTTTACTCGTAGAAGTAGTTATCTAGTATTTTCGCCGTTTTTAAGCGCCGCGATGTTGGTTCATGACGTGTCTATATATAATACGTCATTGTAGAGAACTCAATTCTGTACATTAAATATATTTTCAAAATAACTATCAGGGGTTGGTAGTCGATAACTCGATACTGATGCTAAAAATACAATGGCTAAAATGTTTGTCTGTCTGTCGTATGTTCCTTATCCCATTCGTTGCTACCAACGCACCATTTGCGTTGATCGAGAAAACTACGTCATGCCACCAACATACCGTATGCGTTGAGGGTACCTTAGGACGTTTATTGGCATTACATAAAAATTATAAAAAATATTTAAATATTTGTCAACATTTCATGGCCAGAAACATTTTTTAAATGTAGAAATACTGTTGGGTTTTGCTTTGAACTGTGTTCTTGTGCTGATAAGGAAACAACGGTTGGTGCCTTGAAGATCGATTTTGATTTTGGAATAACAGATGTTTTAATGTGTGTGAATTGTCCAACGCCTGCGCTGCGCCGGCCCCATGCCTTTGCTTTACGTCGCTTGCGTATGTTTTAGGTCTAAGGCGAGCACAAAGCGTGCGCGGATGCTGTGCGTGTTCAGCGCATGTTATCTTAATACACCCTTAAGAGTACTTACGTATACACACAACCGTTAACACTTAACAGTAATACTGCTATATCTAGATATCATTTCTTTAGATATTAAACTTGACACAAATATTTTAGCAGGTAAGCAACACAAATTAAAAAGATATACTACGTATGTAAACAATAAGAATTATAATGATAGGTATTCTTTCAAAAACACCCCTTGAAAACAAGTCAAGCTGATAAGTTCCCATTTAAGCTTAAAAATTACTTGCAGCTAAAAGCCAATACCTATTTGATTTCATAAGTCCTTACCAGTCCACGATATCAACCATCATCATCTTCCTGCCCTTGTCCCGTTTTATTTGGGGTCGGTGCAATATGTTTTTTTCTTCCATTCTGTCCTGTCACTCGTCACGCTATCGCTAACTCCTCTGTCTTCCATATCACTTCTCACACGATATTAACCATTCAATAAATTTCCTTAAACAGTTACAAGTCCTCGTTTTTATTCCAAATCATAAAGCCTAGTATCAAGTCCTTTTTATTTAAATAATAACAATATCTATACATATTGAAAGAGGGCGAATGTAAGATCATGTGTGTTGACGATAGGATCCCGATCTCGATTTTCAGCCACCATAGGCACGGGCTAGCGGATGGTGAATAATTGGTAGGTTGCCGTCAGACCGTACCGGGGATATTAAAAAAAGTCATTACAGTGCAAAATCATTTTTATTAATAAAAATCACAAGAGTCATTACAGTGCAAAATCATTTTTATTAATAAAAATCACAAGAGTCATTACAGTGCAAAATCATTTTTATTAATAAAAATCACAAGTTTATATCACACGTGTGAAAATAAAACAGTTTTATGCAATTTTTGCCTTGTCACCCAAAAGCTTTTGAGTATAAGTTTTCAGATAAGAATGAATTCTTATTTTAAAAAAACTATTCGAAATATATTTTATTATTTCAGTTTCGAAATATATTTTATTATTTTTAAGTGTGGGAGAGCCATGCTTCGGCACGAATGGGTCGGCTCGACCGGAGTGATACCACGGCCTCACAGAAAACCAGCGTGAAACAACCACAGCGTTGTGTTTCGCCGTGTGAGTGAGGTTACCGGAGGCCCAATCCTTCCCCTCCCTCAATCCCTAGATCTCCAAATCCCAAATCCCTAAAAGGTCGGCAACGCACTCGTAACTCCTCCGTTGCGGGTGTCCCTGGGCGGCGCTGATTGCTTACCATCAGGTAATCCGTCTGCTCGTTTGCCGACCGATTACATAAAAAAAATAAAGTTTCGTGTAAATCCATACAAGTATCAGTGATTGGATGTTTAGGCACAAATAATTCCTGCAACAATGGATAAAATTTTTCCAGGACCGCTAACACTAATTTCGATTGTACATTATACCTTTGGATACCGAGTGCTTAAACAAACTATCTGAGTAGCGCACTACCTCGAACGCTGCATCAGATGCGAAACATAATTTACCCCTATTTACAAAGGTCGTAAACGCAGAATGTCTATTAATATTAACAAAATAATCATGATCATATTTTTTATTTCATTTTCGGTAGTTAATAATTGATGACAAAAGTTACAAGTGTTTTTTTGTAAAATTTTATGAACTATGAATTCTGTTATATTCTGTAATTACGAACAATGTTAAAACTAACGACTTCAAATCTTTTATTTTTTGTTCATTTCGCGCAACTTTTTGTTGTAATTTTTTTTCGTTTTTTCCAAACACTTTTCCCTAGTGACTTTATTTTACATTGAACATTAAAATCTTTTAAGCGGCGTCGTTTCGCTGGCGGTTCATTTTCATCAACTACCTGTGGAACAAAGATTATAATCAGTAACAACTAAGATGATCAAAAGGTCTCAATGTCTATCATGAGCTTACTACATCGTGAAAAAACAAAAAAATACCTAACCTGGATGTTGAAGGTTTGGTTTGACTTCTATGCCATAAGTACAAGCTAATACTACACAATAAATTAAATACTTACAATATTTTCACTGTGTGTTGTGCGTTGGTATTGTTTCATTTGATGAAGCCGAGCACTTGCATGGCGTTGTACTTGCCTGTAATTTGAAATATTATTGTTAACATGATTGCTAGGTATGTAAGCAGCAAATTTTGAAAAGGATAAAAACATACCTAAATACTAGACAATAAGTTAAATACTTACAACATTTTCATTTTGTATGATGTGTATGTCCTTTTCGCAACAGCTGTGTTCTTTTCCTGACACTGGAACAAGTATCAGTTTCTGTCGGTATCATTGCATTAGGTGAAACCAAGCATTTGGATGGCGTTTTACATGCCTGTAATTTGAAATATTATTCTCAACATGGTTGTTGGATGGGTAAGCAGCACATTGTGAAATGTAAAAAATGCTTACCATAACGTTATTACCACAGGAGCATAATTGTACAGAATCAACCGGAACAGCACTATTTAAAAGCCTTTTTGGTCTTAATGGATCATAATTCTCCGGCTTAAAGTGTAAGCTACAAATCTTTGCTGATTCATAAAACTTCCCTTTTAATGGTATAACAGACCACCATTTCTGCCTTTTTTCCGAGTCCTTGGGAAAACTGAAACATAAAATTAATTGTATATTAACCAAGTTGACTGATTTAATTTACTGTAATTAGAGCAAAATAGCAGGACCTCTCTAACCTTAGTTTCAACACTCTTTTAATTATTAAAATTTGAAGACCTTTCTGTTTTACCCTCAGATATAATACGTTAGTCTCATTATAAGAGCAACGAGGCCTACATAAAATTCAACCATTCCACAAACCAAAAAGTATCTACCTAACTTAAAAAATATGGTCACTCTTTAGCTCTTTGTTTACAAACATACAATTTTGACGTCTAAGACTAAACGTACCTGTTTTTTAATAATTAAATGCGATTTACACATATAAATTTCTAAACGATGACAAAGATTACTAGATAAATGTTTGTGACACCGTTTCGAACGTAAATATTTACAGATTTTTTAAATATTGGCATAAAATAGGTAACGATAATGTATAACTTAAAATATGGTATTTCTGGACTTACCTGTGAAAGATGACATTTCATGTTGTTCCATACACTTGTACAATCTTTGACTACGCAATACATAATAAGGCACTTTAAATTAATTCACAAATCCTCGAAATACTTCAGTCAAACACTTCGAGTAGTCGAAAAGTAATTGACAGAGTAGCCATTTTGGATAATTTTTTTTTTTTTGGAGTTTATGGCCTGGATACGAGTCCTTTAAGCCAAGTCTTTTAATTTACTCGGTTTTATGTTATTATATACTTTCCAGAGTATTTTTAATGAAATTGTATAACGGCACTAAACACTTTGGATCACGTAGTAGATCTTCTAGGCGGCGGGAGGAAACATTATCTACAATTTCACTTAGTTCACTGGCTAAAATCAACCTTTGCATGTTGTAGTCACTGCATACCAACACTATGTGACTAATGTCACATAAGACGTTACAATTCAAGCACTTGTCATTTGTATCGAGTTTGAGTCTTGCAAGGTGTGCGGGTGTTCTATGATGTCCGAATCGAAGCCTGCATATAGTAGATATAAAATCTCGACTGGCGTACTTGTATTGCTTTTGGTCATACCACGGTCTCACAGGTAAGTCCGATTGAATAGTACCGTACCACTTTCCTTTTTCTTCTTGGTCTTTCTTCCAGAAGTCTTTCCATACATGTTTTATGTTTTCTCTAATCAGTGCATAGCAGTCCGTAAAAGGTACCTTTACAATATTAGATACATTTATACAATTTATCCCATCAAATGCAGCTCTATCAGCGATTTCATTGCCAGTAATCCCTTTATGTGAAGGGATCCACATAAAAGAAACTGAAATGCCTTTATTTTTTAAATCAAATAAAACTTCTCGAATCTTAATTAAAAGATAATTTGTTTTGAAATGAAAATTAATATTCTCTAATGCTTTAATCACACTTAAAGAGTCAGTCAAAATTAAATAGGTTGTGTGATGCATTGATGAAATTTTTTTCAGGGCCTCAAGAACTGCATAAGCCTCTGCAGTGAATATGCTACATAAAAGACTAAGCTCAAAGCTTTGACAAAACTGAATTTGAGGATCATAAACAGCACTGCGAACATGAGACAAACCCTTACTGCCATCGGTATAAAGTCTATAATAGTGACTGTTAAGGTGAATAAAGTTTAATAACTCCTCATTATTACTAACTACTGTATTTATAATTGAGACTTCAAATAACAATATCTTGTACTTTGTGGAGTAACATGCCCAATGAGAACTTTTAATTATATTTGAAAATTTAAAATGTGCTTCCAGGATAACCTGAGATAAATCTGGGATAATATGACAGTGAAGGCCAGCCCCAGTCACACCAGACACATTGTGAACTACTGGATACTGAGGTAAAATTCTTCTTAAAACTTCATTATTATTAGCTGCAAATAGCTTTAAAGAAAATCTTTGAGCAAGTAGATATCTTCTTATACTAAGGGGCATCACCCCTGTCTCAACTTCCATGGCACGGATGGGAGTTGAGCACATGGCACCAGATATTATCCTCAGACCTTTGTTTTGTGCTATATCTAATCTATGTACATAATTACAATCAATATAGGCTAGACAACTGTAATCAAAATGGCTTCTTACAATGGCTTTGTACAAAATAGCAAGAGTAACTGGGTCAGCTCCCCAGGAGACTCCTGCCAAACACCTCATGATATTTAAGCCTTTCAAAGAATTTTGTAAAATGTACTTGATATGACCTTGGAATGTCAGTTTATTATCAATTTGTACACCTAAAAATTTATGACTGCTTACTATAGGAATTGCTTTATCATTGTATAACACAGACAAGCTAGGTAAATCTTTTGTTATAAACATTACATTACTTTTGTTGGGATTGATATTTAATCGAAGTTTATTGTTGTAGTAGTGATATAATTGACTAAGAGCATTATTAATATTAGCAATTGCCAAATCAATATCATTATGTACACTATATACAACAAGGTCATCAGCAAACTGCAAAATATTTACATTATCCATATTTACATATTTACAAATTTGAGATGTATATATATTATATAACAATGGGGACAAAGTTGCCCCTTGCATTGTTCCTTTTGACACTTGCCTAGGACCATGTAAAATATTATTGTGTTTTACATATAGTATTCTTTCATTTAAGAAAGAGTATATCCATTTACAAAATTTTCCTGGAATACCTAAATCAGACAGAATTTTAATCAAAATACCAGGTTGCACATTATCAAATGCCCCCTGTACATCTAAAAAGGTACATACTGCACTAGCATTATTATTTCTTGCTCTTTTCAGATCTGAGATAAGAGAAACAAAGCTGTCTGCACAACTTCTGCCTCTTCTGAAGCCAAATTGAATAGTTGGGATAATGCACTTCGATTCCACATACCAATCAAGACGAATCTTAACCATGTTCTCAAAAATTTTTCCAAGACAGGATGATAATGAAATAGGTCGATATGAGTTAGCATCATTGACTGGTTTATCTGGTTTAAGCACTGGTATCACACATTGCGTTTTCCAAGACAGTGGAATTACTTGATGGAGCCAAAGTGCATTAAGAATATTCAGAAACAATTTTTGCACCAATATATGTAAATGTTTTATCAAAATATAAGGAAAGTTGTCCAATCCAGGCGCAGAATTTTTTCGGGAATGAAGACTCATATTAAACTCATGCCATGTAAAAGGTTCAATTAAAAACTGTGTGTCATTATTATCATTATTAATATTAAAATACATATCAACATCAACTATACCATCAGATCCATTATCTGATAGTTTATCTAAGAATGGCAAAACAAATTCATCAGAAAGTGATTTATTATGAGTTTTCCTACCCTTAAACATTTTAATATAGTTCCAAATCTTACTGATAGGAGTATTTCTATTAAAAGACTCACAGAGATTGCGCCAACCATTTTTCTTTTCTTCAGATGTGATTCGCTTTTTCAAGGCGTCTAACTTCTTATATATAATGTAGTTATCCATTGTAGGATTACTTCTATAGTATTTTAAAGCTTGATAAGACTTAATAACGCTTTGTTCGCACTTCTCATTCCACCATGGCGCTGGTGGCCTACTTCTATATGAACTAGTCTTGGTATACTTTGGGATGCAAAGTAACTTCAAAGAGCTCAGTCTATTACAGAAGGTATTATATGACTTCAAAGGGTTCTCAGTATCCACATTGATATCATTAAATAAAGTTTCAGATATTTCACAGTACTTCACCCAATCTGCTTTTTTGTATAAAAATTTCTCTATTGGAGGATTTGTTTGATATTTATTAACAGCTAAAGTAAGATTTGTAATTGTAGGGAAATGATAACTACCCATACTGTCATCATGTACAGTCCAATCACACAGTGGTGCTAAAACTGCACTTGTAAAAGTGATATCAATAGCTGATGGGTTACAATTAGGCCGATTATTTGTTGTGAAACTGCCATCATTCAACAAGCATAGATCCAACTCATCAATTATATCATATAGTTGCTGCCCTCTGCCCTTGGTGCTTACACAGCCAAAAGCAATATGATGAGCATTAAAGTCTCCTGAAATGAACACTGGCTTGGGCAGTTCTTTTATGATATTTCTCAATTTGTTTAATCTAGTATGGCCACTGTGTGGTGGACAATACACAGTCAAAATAGATAAGTCACCTAACTCTGTAGAAAGAGAAATTGCAACAGTTTGTACATCTTCATAAAATGTGGTTTGTAAAGTTGTATACTTTAAATTATGTTTTATGAGGATAGCTATTCCCCCATGTTCATTAGCTGCATTTTTGAAATGTATATTATATTCAGGAATGTGGAAAGGTTTGTTATCTTTAATCCACGTTTCATTTAAAAGGCAAATATCAATATTTTTATCATTAAGAAACTTTAAGAGTAAGGGCTTTTTACTGTATACACTTTGTATATTAAACTGAGCAATGCATAGCTGAGATTGTATATTGGAGTCTATATCCATTATGTAAGATTCTCCAGTAGAATATCTTTAATAGTTGTTGTATTGATTGGAGGATCATCATTGCCCTTATTGGCGATTACAATGAGTGTGCGAACAATGGCCTTAAGTAAGTCATTATTTGCCAGGAGTTGAGCCTTGACATCAGCAACAGAAATTATTTTAGGTTCAGTATTTACAGGTACATTATTTATAGGTGCAGAATTTACATTTTTATTTACAACAGAATTTTTATTTACATTGACCTGAGGTCTTGGTTTGCGCAATGGTGGGAAATCTCCCTGAGTCACATTAAGTTTAGTTTCAGCCTTACTAGCGTAAGTAATACGTTCCTTTTTTTCCATTATCTTTTTTAACTTGATTTCGCATGCCTTTGAAATTGCTAAATGTGGTCCACCGCAATTAGCACAGCAGATTGAAGGGGTTATCACACTCTCTATATGAGTGGTCCCCAGCACAAATGCTACATTTTTGTTTGCCATTACATATTTTGGCTGAGTGGTTAAATTTGAAGCAACGGTAACATTGTTGTAGAGGAGGGATATAGTCAAAAATGCGGTAAGAGAATAAGTCATATTGTACATTTTGTGGTAAAGAACTGGACAGAAAGGTAATGCTCACTGTATGAAGTGGTACCCGTTCTTGTCCAACCTTTTTGGTGAATCGTCGGACTGCAATTATTTCGTACTCCGACTCTAGCTTTGAGTAAAGCTCCTTGTTAGATAAGTTTGTGGGTACGTATCGGATAATTCCTGTTCTTTCTATGTCTGCCGCTGGTATGAACGCCTTAAAGTTGTACTTCTCCAGAAATGAAGAGTTACTTATAAAATTATTAGCAGTATTATACTGCTTGAACACCACCGCAATCTTGTTAGCATTGATTCTACGAATCGCTACTACACCTTTTACCTCATTTACAAATATATGATTTAAAAAGGTTGGACTTTTATTGCCAATTTTTTCACCCTGCACGTAAACTTTGAACTCCAAATTTGAAGAATTTTCTGGATAAAGTCTTTTGTATCCGGGTTTTAGATAGGGTAAAAAATCACTTTCCTTACCCCCGCCGCCATCGTCAAAGTCTTTAAGTTTATGTTTTTTTGGGGCCGGGGGTTTTGGGCCCCCGCCCTCGCCAACATCCATGTTTAATACACTCTATTATGTACACTTTACTATTTACATGCAATTTACAATGAAATAAAGTATTAGATTCAAAAAAAATCACAAATGAAAAAACTTTTCATGCGCTATATTTGAACTCCCGCCAAAAAGTCCATTTTGGATAATACTACCCCAACAGTGTTACAAGTTTTGAACTCCACGTTAAAAGTTTAAAAGTGGGTAAACTTAAAAGTAATTTTAATAAAAAAACAACTTTAAAATAGCCTGAATAAACTATGAATAACTTTTAAATTGTTTAAATTTTTAAGGCTGATATTTGGATTTCAAAATAAACATAAAATATGTGTGCCTCTCTTTTGGTCATATATTTATGATCAGTTACCAAGGTAAAAAGTCATTTTATTATGGCAACATTTTATTCAAGTGTGAGCGAGATAAAAAACATACGAAAGGTGAATAAACTTGGATTCAATAATTTCTTGTAGGGGCAACATCCAGTGTTCTATATAATATTCTTGATTGGCTTAAAGGACTCGTATCCAGGCCATAAACTCCAAAAAAAAAAAAATAATATTCTTGCTTTTAACTAAACGTAGTGGTTACATACTCTTTGCTTTTAACATTGAGATAGAAAATATATAGAGGCGCCGTGTTACTATAGAAGTATACATGCTTATACAAATATGAGGGAAATATGAAACAAACTATGAAATATCATTTTTTCTCACTCTTTCTAAGGCAATAATTGTATTAGACAAAAGAGACAACAATATTTAAGTTGTTGCTTAATATGGAAACAAATCATTTTGACATTAGCAAAGTTGTAGGTAAGTGCCATGTCCGCCATCTTAAGCGCTCAGAGTACCTGAGTTTCATGGTAGTTGTCCTGTCAAACGGTTGTTTATGTTTTAAATTATTGCGGTTTTTCAGTAAATTACAAAGAACCATTTTTTTAAACTTCAAATATATATAGTGAAACAAAAAAACAATATGCCTGTGTGTTGTATTGTGCAGTGTGGTACAAAAAAGAACGAAAATCAACCTCAATTGTCTTTGTATAGGTTAGTAAACAGTTTTCATCAAATATTACTTAGAATAATCCACATAGATAGAAAAAAATGTAACTGATACTTTAATCTATTGCCAAAGTATATATATTTACTTTTATTTCTGTCTGTGAGACAGTTTAAGTAAAAAATTGTTGTTTACAATAATATGTCAATATGGCATAGTTACGTACCATTTCACAAAAGTATCGATATAATCTCCCATTTAAAATTCAACATATATTATACTAAATAATCCTTTTTAACAATGGATGTTTCCGCAGTTTTGTGTAACGCTAAAGTAAGACGTCAGTATTTTGGTATTGGTTTTAGTTACATAAGTAGAAGTTCAAATTATCATGTTTTATAATTATACGGGCGCGATTGACAGAGCGGCGTTGGCGACAATCCCAGTGCGACCACCAAGCGTAATAATAAAAAGTGAGATACATACAATAAGATTGACTTCACTACATATCTATTTTGTGCTAACGTAGTTTCGAAGATATCATCGCTTAATCAGACGCGCCGAAATTGTGCGCGAGCACTTCACAAATACCCACAGGTTTTCCACATATATAAAGATAAACATTTAACAAACACTATCTTTTTCTATTTCACCATTCCATTAAACGCTGTTCATAAACACAGTCCTATTTTTTTAAAAGACGCTTTACCTAGAATTATATGAATACAAATTCGACTTGAGAAAATCATTAGTCAATCAAGAGACCAAGTTAACCCCGGGTTCCGGGTTCTAGCTAGGCCGACGGCAAAGTAGGAACAGGAGTTGATTTTAGTCAGTAACGGTCTGTCCCGAAAAAGGCCGGAGATGACATTAGATGATTTCCCATAAAAAAATACCGTTAATCAGCTGGCTAATCCCTAAAACTATACCTACGTAGAACTTTTACTCAAATTGTATCGATACTCGTTAAATACTTAGTCGGCACAACCCTAGCAACGGCAGCCATCTTATGCGACATTTTGGATTGTAGGTAGGCACCTTCTTTTCGTAGGTATTTCAAGTCCATATATTTCCTATGTCAATGGCTTTTAAGCAAGAATATTATAAAGTACACTGGATGTTGCACCAAGAAAAAAGAACTGAGGACTAATAAAATGACCTTGAAACACGTCATTTATGTTTTGCATCTCTTTCATCAGGGTGACAACTATTTTTACTAGCTTTAGGATATTTTGTACATATTTATGATTGTTTAAATTCAACATTTCTATTTTAGTGTGGTTTTCGATCGTATTAGTTTTGGTTTAGTAATCTATACATACATATAATTGTAAATCTGTAGAGAAGTCAATTCTGTACATTAAATATATTTTCAAAATAACTATCAGGGGTTGGTAGTCGATAACTACAATGGCTAAAATGTTTGTCTGTCTGTCGTATGTATTCCTTATCCCATTCGTTGCTACCAACGCACCATTTGCGTTGATGGAGAAAACTACGTCATGCCACCAACATACCGTATGCGTTGAGGGTACCTTAGGATGTTTATTGGCATTACATAAAAATTATAAAAATTATTTGTCAACATTTCATGGCCAGAAACGTTTTTTAAATGTAGAAACTGTTGGTTTTTGCTTTGAACTATGTTCTTGTGCTGATAAGGAAACAACGGTTGGTGCCTCGAAGATCGATTTTGATTTTGGAATAACAGATGTTTTAATGAGTTTTTACCGCATGTTTGTGAATTGTCCAACGCCTGCGCTGCGCCGGCCCCGTGCCTTCGCTTTACGTCGCTTGTGTATGTTTTAGGTCTAAGGCGAGCACAAAGCGTGCGCGGATGCTGTGCGTGTGCAGCGCATGTTATCTTAATACACCCTTAAGAGTACTTACGTATACACACAACTGTTAATACTTAACAGTAATACTGCTATATCTAGATATCATTTCTTTAGATATTAAACTTGATACAAATGAAAAGATATTAAAATTGTCAGGTAAGCAACACAAATTAAAAAGATATACTACGTATGTAAACAATAAGAATTATAATGATAGGTATTCTTTCAAAAACACCCCTTGAAAACAAGTCAAGCTGATAAGTTCCCATTTAAGCTTAAAAATTACTTGCAGCTAAAAGCCAATACCTATTTGATTTTATAAGTCCTTACCAGTCCACGATATCAACCATCATCATCTTCCTGCCCTTGTCCCGTTTTATTTGGGGTCGGCGCAATGCGTTTTTTTTCTTCCATTCTGTCCTGTCACTCGTCACGCTATCGCTAACTCCTCTGTCTTCCATATCACTTCTCACACGATATCAACCATTCAATAAATTTCCTTAAACAGTTTCAAGTCCTCGTTTTAAAGTCTAGTATCAAGTCCTTTTTATTTAAATAGGTAATAACAAATGTCTATACATATTGACAGAGGGCGAATGTAAGATCATGTGTGTTGACGATAGGATCCCGATCTCGTTTTTCAGCCACCATAGGCGCGGGCTAGCGGATGGTGAATAGTTGGTAGGTTGCCGTCAGACCGTACCGGGGATATTTAAAAAAAGTCAGTACAGTGCAAAATCATTTTTATTAATAAAAATCACAAGTTTATATCACACGTGTGAAAATAAAACAGTTTTATGCAATTTTTGCCTTTTAGTGCGAATCTCACCCAAAAGCCTTTGAGTATAAGTTTTCAGATAAGAATGAATTCTTATTTTAAAAAACTATTCGAAATATATTTTATTATTTCAGTTTCGAAACATATTTTATTATTTTTAAGTGTGGGAGAGCCATGCTTCGGCACGAATGGGTCGGCTCGACCGGAGTGATACCACGGCCTCGCAGAAAACCAGCGTGAAACAACCACACCGTTGTGTTTCGCCGTGTGAGTGAGGTTACCGGAGGCCCAATCCTTCCCCTCGCTCAATCCCTCCTCAATCCCTAAATCTTCAAATCCCAAATCCCTAAAAGGTCGGCAACGCACTCGTAACTCCTCCGGTGCGGTTGTCCATGGGCTGCGCTGATTGCTTACCATCAGGTAATCCGTCTGCTCGTTTGCCGACCGATTACATAAAAAAAATAAAAAGTTTCGTGTAAATCCATACAAGTATCAGTGATTGGATGTTTAGGCACAAATAATTCCTGCAACAATGGATAACATTTTTCCAGGACCGCTAACACTAATTTTGATTGCAAATTATTAGTTTTGCTGTGAAGCAGTATACCTTTGGATACCGAGTGCTTAAACAAACTATCTGAGTAGCGGACTACCTTGAACGCTGCACAAAGGTCGTAAACGCAGAATGTCTATTAATATTAACAAATAATCATGATCATTTTTTTTTTCATTTTCGGTAGTTAATAATTGATGACAAAAGTCACGAATTTTTTTTTGTAAAATTTTATGAACTATGTATGAGTTCATAAAATTTTACAAAAAAAACGAACAATGTTTACTAACGACTTCAAATCTTTTATTTTTTGTTCATTTCGCGCAACTTTTTGTTGTAATTTTTTTTCTTTTTTTCCAAACACTTTTCCCGCAGTGAATTTAATTTTACATTGAACATTAAAATCTTTTAAGCGGCGTCGTTTCGCTGGCGGTTCATTTTCATTAACTACCTGTGGAACAAAGATTATAATCAGTAACAACTAAGATGATCAAAAGGTCTCAATGTCTATCATGAGCTTACTACATCGTGAAAAAACCAAAAAACACCTAACCTGGATGTTGAAGGTTTGGTTTGACTTCTATGCCATAAGTACAAGCTAATACTACACAATAAATTAAATACTTACAATATTTTCAGTGTGTGTGTTGTGCGTTGGTATTGTTTCATTTGATGAAGCCGAGCACTTGAATGGCGTTGTACTTTCCTGTAATTTGAAATATTATTGTTAACATGATTGCTAGGTATGTAAGCAGCAAATTTTGAAAAGGATAAAAAGATACCTTAATACTAGACAATAAGTTAAATACTTACAATATTTTCATTTTGTATGATGTGTATGTCCTTTTCGCAATAGCTGTGTTCTTTTCCTGACATTGTGGAACAAGTATCAGTTTCTGTCGGTATCATTGCATTAGGTGAAACCAAGCATTTGAATGGCGTTTTACATGCCTGTAATTTGAAATATTATTCTCAACATGGTTGTTGGATGGGTAAGCAGCACATTGTGAAATGTAAAAAATGCTTACCATAACGTTATTACCACAGGAGCATAATTGTACAGAATCAACCAGAACAGCACTATTTAAAAGCCTTTTTGGTCTTAATGGATCATAATTCTCCGGCTTAAAGTGTAAGCTACAAATCTTTGCTGATTCATAAAACTTCCCTTTTAATAGCAGACAACCATTTCTGCCTTTTTTCCGAGTCCTTGGGAAAACTGAAACATAAAATTAATTGTATATTAACCGAGTTGACTGATTTAATTTACTGTAATTAGACCAAAATAGCAGGACAGCTCTAAACTTAGTTTTGACACTATTTTAATTATTAAAATTTGAAGACCTTTCTGTTTTACCCTCAGATATAATACGTTAGTCTCATTATAAGAGCAACGAGGCCTACATAAAATTCAACCATTCCACAAATCAAAAAGTATCTACCTAACTTAAAAATATGGTCACTCTTTAGCTCTTTGTTTACAAACACATAATTTTGACGTCTAAGACTAAACGTACCTGTTTTTTAATAATTAAATGCGATTTACGCATATAAATTTCTAAACGATGACAAAGATTACTAGAAAAATATTTGTGACACCGTTTCGAACGTAAATATTTACAGATTTTTTAAATATTGGCATAAAATACGTAACGATAATGTATAACTTAAAATATGGTATTTCTGGACTTACCTGTGAAAGATGACATTTGATGTTGGGTTCCATACACTTGTACAATCTTTGACTACGCAATACATAATAAGGCACTTTAAATTAATTCACAAATCCTCGAAATACTTCAGTCAAACACTTCGAGTAGTCGAAAAGTAATTGACAGAGTAGCCATTTTGGATAATACCAAAGAGTATGTAACCACTACGTTTAAGAGACGGGACTCCCATACAAGCCAGTGGAATCAATTTACACGGCACTCTAATACCTACATTGCAATGAATAAAAGATGTCAGCCGTCAAAATCAATAGTACCAACCTAAAAGACCAAATAGTTCTGTGGTAATTGTATACTAGGTTTAGTATCGATATCGATAATATTTATAGGATAGAAATCGAGGTCATATTACTTTTTTAATTTTTAGTTTCGATCTTTAAGATAAAGTTCGGATTTGAAATAAAACATTGTGTTATATTAAAAACTAAAAAATATATTTTTGTAATAATATTCAAATTCATGTTATATACGGACGGTGTGATGGACCTAACTAAAATTATTTAAATTAAGTGGACTCTAATACTTAATACATATATTGGTTCAGTAAATTGGTTCTATGGGCACATACACTAAATCTTCTTTGCCAACAACTTTCACCCACTGCCGGCACCTGAAAAATGGAAAAAATCAAAATGGACAGTCCCTGACATGAATAACTCTAAATTGTGTAAACAGCTGGCGTTCCTTATATAATAAATGCATAAATTTTACGAATACAGTATACATAAATTTTTATCTACGTTTAATCATTAATTTCTTAAAATCTACTGGGTTTGTCGTGTCACAACTTTGTTCAACAGCATCTAATAACATCATTCTTTGGTGTGGTCTGGAAAGTAAATCACGAAAGAATAAATAAATCAAGGGATCTTTGGAGTTTAGCCCACACATAAGTCTGTGACTATCGATACTTGAGGTACATCACTAGTACACAATAAATACATGAAAATCAATTTACATGTATTTGTAGCCTTTTATACTTAGAATTAAATAAAATTATATCATTTAATGCTTACCGGTCCTCATCCAAAGGAAATTTCGCCATAAACATCCTTTTCTCGCCATTTTTACGACCGGATCGTCCTCCGCAGATTTCACAAGTTAGAAACCGTTTTTTTGGTGGCATTTTACTTGAACACGTAACTAGTCACAGCCGTATGCACTAACCACTAATTAACTAAACAAATTATACGTAAATTTATGAAATTATGAAAATAACAACATAAACTTACAAAAGCAACGACATTCAAAGTTCAAAACTTCAAACAAAATGGCCGACGGATTAGTGAAAGAAAGAGAACTGTACTGAGGGAGTGGGATGGCAATATCCGGCTACTTCCGTGTGCCATTATTTGCCGTGCCAAGCCCATACATTTTTATTTTTCTTCTAAGTTGCGTTAGGCTGGATAATACTACCCCAACAGTGTTACAAGTTTTGAACTCCACGTTAAAAGTTTAAAAGTGGGTAAACTTAAAAATAATTTTAATAAAAAAACAACTTTAAAATAGCCTGAATTAACTATGAATAACTTTGAAATTGTTTAAATTTTTAAGGCTGATATTTGGATTTCGAAATAAACATAAAATATGTGTGCCTCTCTTTTGGTAATATATTTATGATCAGTTACCAAGGTAAAAAGTCATTTTATTATGGCAACATTTTATTCAAGTGTGAGCGAGATAAAAAACATACGAAAGGTGAATAAACTCGGATTCAATAATTTCTTCTAGGGGCAACATCCAGTGTTCTATATAATATTCTTGGCTTTTAAGTCATGCAAACACAAACCATCGGCACTGTCACAGATTATACTAAATATGAATGTAGACAATATAATTTAAAATCATTATTCTATATTAAATTAATAATGGCACGATGGCACGCTATACAACAATGCGATGCCGAGATATGACATAAGTTTTATGATTACACTACAAGTTAACTGCAATGTTGAGTGAGCTCATTTATTTCTTTAGATAAATGTTATCTTTTATAAATTTCTAAACGTTAAAATGCTTGTCAGTTGTCACACAGCTGAAGCTAAAGTTGTCATGTCAATGTTGTCATTCTATAATTGTCTTTGCTCTGCACTCAATTGATCGAACTTCTATGTGCATCTAAATTCTGAACAACGAAATAATAAGAAAACAGTATACTTAAATTAAAACAAAGATCAGTGTATATTAATAACATTACAAAGATTGAAGATGGGTGAACACATGAAAACTAATCCTGGCGAATTTGCTGAATACATTCAATCGATCTTAAAATTAAACGCACTAGAAAAAATGACCAATGATTTGGATAGAGAATTGGAAGATTCTCAAAAAATAATGATGGAGATAAAATCTATGTACGACTCTGTCTCTACAGTGCCCGGAAATTACGAACAACCCGCTAATAATGAGATGCGACATGAGAACATATCGAAATTCTTGGAAGCCGGGGCTCCTAAATTATTGATGCCAGATATGGCTGAAGACAATATGGATGTTGATATTGATGAAGCAATTTCCTCATTGAAAGGCTACGCTGAGCGTCTAAAGCAGTCCTTAATCGCGCTAGAGCAGCAACCTCCTAGGCCTGCAGGAATGATTGATCTCAACTTGGATCAGTATGCACAGAGCTTGGATCAGCTTGGCAAACGTTTGGCCAACATGAAACTAAACAAAAATGATGATGTGAAATTGAAAAATATGGAACTTGAAGCTAAACTGCAGCAGCTTTGTAGCGATGTTAATATGTTTACTAAGGTTAGTAGATAACAAAATGCTTAAAAAAAACATTAAAAAAATCTGTATAAATTTCGATCTATCTTACATAGTGTTTATGTTTCAGTTGGTTGACTCCAAGAAAACTTTGAGCGAGAGCAACCAGAACTGGACTGAAAGCAGGCAGGATGGTTATGAGTTGCAGTATGACAATATTATAAAGAAATTGATCTCTGATCTGAATGAAGTCTTATATTTGCTGCAAAACAAAGCTTAAATTATATTGTTTCTTTTTTATTAAGGATCTCTTATGTTTCTTGTTGTCAAAGCACAGCTTTTGGGTAGAGTAGGGTTTTAAACCCATTTTTTAATATGACTCTGATACTGTTTTTATCTCCAAAAATGTTATATTGAATGTTTTTCAGGAATTATTGTTTTTTTAAATAAAAAATGCCATAATTGTATGTCATCTAAATACTTTTTCGTAATTTTTGTGTTACAGTCTGTACAATTATACTAAAATAATGCATTGAATATGTTATGTCTGTATGTTAAAGTTAGGGTCCAGTGAAATTTTTATTCAATTGTGATTTTTCTAGATATAGTTTAGTAAGTAAGATGTATGTGTTGGCTGTATGGCCATGTATCTTAATATTATTAGTTTTAGTAATGAAATAAGTAATCTCTTATTGCAAATAAAAAGTCAGTATTTTTGTTTGTATAATTTATTGTTAATTTTGAAATGAATTAATTTGATTAGAACTCCAAATTTCAGGTCTTTTGGTCCTAGATAAATAATAATGTCATCTGTAAAAGTACAGAGATCCATTTATAATGTATGTTGTAAATGAGTAAATTTTTAAAGTACATAGTCAAATATGGTCTTACATTCCAAAATAAAGAGTCGATTCATAAGGGTGTAAAATTGTTTCAGTAAAGTCAGTAATAAATAAGAACCTAATTAAAAAAATATAAATTAACAAAAAAGCTTGAAATTATCATTGTCTTCCTAAGTTTAACAACATTTACAACAGCTGCATCAGATCTGTACTTATAATTTGTGTTGTGTCATCAGCTTGAGCTGGAGTCTTGTAATTTAATTCTTTTACGGTCAGTGTATTGATCTATACCATTCTCATCATCAACATTAATTTTATCTTCTTTGGATGGTCTCTCATCTGCTTCTAGTACCTTCAGCCTAATATCACACAAAGTGGCCCCATGGAGAGTCTTAATGGCTTCCTGAGCAGCTCTTATTGATGCATATTTTGCAAAACCAAATGTTTTGTTAGGGAAAGTAGACACATCTATGAGATCACCAAAGCGGCAGAAGGCATCTTTCAATACCGAAACAGGAGGAGGATGTGGTTTAAAAACCAGAAAACATCTTTGGGCTACTCTGCTGTTTATGTTGGCCAGTGGTTGTGGTGGAGGTAGGCTAACACTGCAGAATTCTGATTGACAAGATTCCAATTTTAATTCTCTGGGACCTGAAGTAGCCTCTTTTATCAAAGTTGATGCTTGAGCAATAGCCTCTGCAAGCTGTACAAGGTCAGGATTTGTTGAGTCAATCGCATTTTTAAAGCTGTTTACAATACTGGATAGATTATTAGCTGCCTTGCTCAAGGGGTTATCATTGGGTTTTACAGATATGATCTCTCCCGAAGGAAATTCAAAATTATTTAATCTATCCACAGCATGAGCAGCAGATTTTTCGTCTTCATATGAAATAATGGCCTTGCAATAACCATTGAAGGAATCAGAAGTGTATTTACAAGATGTCATTCCTGGTATAATGTTAAATAATCTTTCTAGAAACTTCTGTGGCACTTGTGGGCTACATGTTACACTAACTGTGTCATAGTTGTGAGGTTTTGTCCTGATCAGTGAAGTCAAACTATCTCTTTTGACTATTTCTCCTCTAGGCTGACTATAGTGGTCACTGAAATTTTCTTTTATAATACTAGAGTTGCTTGAGTGAAAATTCTCAGTGAAATTTTCAATGCTATTCCTACTTCTTTTTAGTTCTTCTTTAGGTGTTGCAAATATAGCTTTATATTTCCTATCACATTCTTCGAATGCCTTGGCTGCATCAAGAAATGTGTTATAATTGACATAAGCAAAACCTCTACACTCGTCAGTAAGTTTGTCTCTCTGAAGATGAATTGATTCTACATGACCAAATGCTGAGAAGTGTAGTCTTAGCTCACCCTCAGTCACCTCTTTATGTACTTTTATAAAGAGACGCTTGTACTTGTCCTCATTAGTATTATGGTTGTCATTCTTATGAGTGGCAACCATAACTCGTATAGGTTTGTTACTATTCTGAATAGTTTTTAAGTGCATCTCCTTAATTGCCATTGCTGCAGATGATGTCTTAGTGTACTTAATGTATGCGATGCCCTTGGACTCCCCAGTGTTACGATCCCTGGGCATATGTATGTCTTCTATTTGTCCGAATGCCTCGAAGGCCGGCTTCAAGTCTTCTACACGTAACTGCTTGTTACAGACTACGAATATTCTCGAGTAAGGTGGTTTATCGTCATTCCGGTCGTCATTTCGGATGGTACTTTGATTCCAATTATTCATGATCACAGTCTAACGGTAAATTAGATCAGTAACTACGAGTTTGTCAATGAAGTCGATGTTACAAGCAGTCTGAAATAAGTAGTCTCACGTTAGTCTGTTATTTGGTCTGCATGTCCAGTTTATACTCTCCAATAATTGGTAAATAAACAAATATTCATAATAATCACGAAACACAAAAGAAAACTAAAAAAAGTTCATTCACCTCATTGTTATTTTACGGAGACAGGAATAGAGAATAGAAAATCTGACAACATAGATAACAAAAAATAATAGGACCATAAACAAATACAAGTCACACAGCGAACGAAATTGAATTAAAAAAATATTTGATTTATACAGGCTATTTTCGGCTAAATGGGTTTGCATGAAGTGAAATATATGTACTTATTATCACTGTTATTCAAGTGCCCTTTGGTAAATCAAAAAGCCAAATCTTATCTATAATAACTTAATAAGTGACAAGTTGTTTGTAAATAAATAAATACGTCCACACCACATTTATTGTCAGTTGGTTTGGTTGACTTGACTAACGTCAATTTTCCGTCAATCTGGTTGTGTATTTTGTTTTCCTTCATGAAAATAAAATGAAACGCAGTAAAGACGCAGTATTATTAAAAATGAGTTGAATTATAAATTGGTTCTGGAGTATAGTACCGTGTAAAACGTTGAGTTGGCTTCTTGATGAATTTGTAACTTCTTATAGCTCAATATCGTTAAAAAAAATGTTTCATAAAACTGATAGTTGTTTCTTACAATCGCGTCAGAGATTTTTTGGAAATGATGATTTTCAAGACGAATTAAATAATTTGTTTAATAAAAAGTTCCAATTCCGTTTCCACAACGACTGGGAATTGCCCGAGAAAGAGTCGTGGTTCTCAACGCCTCCCTGGAAAGTGAAGCAGTTAGAGATCTTGAAAAATCGATTAAATTTTCACAAAAGTCAGTTGAATGATTTCAATATTGAGGAATGGAGCAGTCATACGCGGCGCAGAAACCCAGCGGGGGAAGTTTGTTGGAAGATCAGATGTCTCGTAAATCCAGAATTCCTTACACAGGCATGGACCAAGTTTTACGAGTGTGCGTGCACGTATAATATTATTCCGGCTGAGGCAACGCTAGAAAGGAAGATGGTGTCACTACATTTATGTGAAGCCCCAGGAGCATTCATCACATCCCTGAACCATTATCTGAAGTCAAACCATCAGAACATAGAAGTGAGTGTGGGAGGGCCACACAGCTATTAATATTAGTTTGCATATATAAACAATTCAAACCAACCATTTTGAAGGAGCACCTGTTTATACAACATTATCATATCTATGAATATTAACATTAGCTGTTATTAACCCAAATTAATAGCATTTTGTGATGCATGACATCATTGTACTTATTACTTTACATTCAATTTCCACTAATGAAGTACTTTTTACCTTAATTAATTACAAATAAGTGATTAATATCTGTACTTTCAGTGGAAGTGGGTGGCCAACACACTGAACCCATATTATGAAGGAAACTCTCCATCCAACATGATCAGTGATGACCGCTTCATGTTCCACACTCTGAACAACTGGGACTTTGGGGTTGACAACACTGGGAACCTCATGGACTGGGAGAACTCACAGGCTATCATCAGGAAGGCCAAATCTTTAGGAAAGGTTGTTAGCCTGTAATATACATTTTGTTTTCTACAAGGTATTTTTACACTCATTGATTGATAAGAAGATTTAAAAGTGGAATTAGTAATATTTATTTATTTTTAATCACTAGCTAAATTCTGTTTTCTTGTTATGCAACTTAGGTTCTGCTGGTTACAGCGGATGGGTCAATTGATTGCCTGCAAAAACCTGATGCCCAGGAGGAAGTGACATCACCTCTCCATTATTGTGAGATAATTACTGCTTTGCAAGCACTTAGCCCAGGTACTGGTGTGACACAATTTGGGAACATGAGAGAAGAATTGAATATGTATTCGTTTTATCCATTATATCTTTATGTTTCACAGGTGGCACACTAATCTTCAAGCTGTTCACACTGTTCGAACATTCAACAGTGAGCCTCCTGTATCTTGTCAACCATCTGTTCAGTGAAGTGAACATTTACAAGCCAGTTACATCACGACAAGGCAACTCTGAGGTCTATGCTATATGCCTGAAATATAAGGGCATGGCTAGCTTGGAGGTTTACCTTACTACACTGAAGTCTGCATATGGAACAGATGTTTATGGAAACTTTGCTTTATTCCCTCTTGAAGCAATACCGGAGACATTTGTTAAACAGGTTGAAGAGTGTGCTTGTTACTTCTGCTCTATACAATGCCAAGTCATCAACAATAATCTCAAGGCATACCTCATGCAGAAGAATATAGCTCTTCACAGAGATATCAAGAAAATCAGAGGAATAGTAGCTACAGAATTTATCTGGCAATATGATCTGAAGCCCTTAGATATAGAACAAGAGATTTTGAAAGGGATCTTACATGAAGAAAACAAAATTAACATGAACCCTAGATACCATCGTGGATCATACACAGAGAGGCAACTCTATACTAAGATGTCTCTTAGAGAAAAATTAAATAACTTAAATTCATTCCTCCAAGCTGAAGTACTGTCTAATCCTCTGATATTAATTAATGAACAAGTGAAATGGATGTACTTTTATGATGAAAAGACAGAACTGAAACTCATCTTTACTTATGGTTGTCCTTTACAGAAAATAAATAGCTCAAAGTTTATATTTGTACCTATATTTAAGTTATACCAACAGATTTTAGCTGAAGAAGAGTTTAAAGAAATTATATTTTGTAAAGATGGTAAAAATATTGATAATGATAGAGACTATGGACTGGAGATACACTTGAGACTGATGCTCCCTGAGTATGAGCATGCAGAAAGCTACCATGTGTTTGAGAAAAGATGTTTTAAGATGCTATTGCAAACTTTGAACAAGTTAGCAGTGGGACAAACACTCCTCATCCAGAATATCAGCATGCTGTCCCACTTCAATGTCAGTGTGATGTACATCATTACTAAGAAATGCTTTGAAAAGATTGGGTTTACATCTCAGAACACAATTGTGTTGAGAAATCTAATGAACAAGTCTGCATTGAATTATCTCGAGCAAGTGGATTCTGAGTGTGATGCAGTGAGGGGTGATGGTACTAAAGATGTACTAAACTCCCTTATGGTACAGACAACAAATGTCGGCGAATTTTACAACAGCATTGTTTTTTATAACAATACATTTTATCGGAACAAATGTTTGGAGTACCTCACTAAGATTGAAAAAATAATTTAAAGCTTTTCTGCATTTTTAACTATGTGTACTTGAAAACTATTTTTTAATATTTTTATTGTTATGAAATGTTCTCGTTCTGTAAATCCTGTTTTACAAGCATTTAAATAAATCTTAAATGTTGTATGAAAGTTGTAGTTTGATTTCTTATTCCTATTGGAGTCATATAAGTTGTTATCTAGATTTCATACTTATCTCAGATTGGATGGTATTGTAGATTGAGGATCTTAATATGTGATTCAGTGTCTTGAAGCAGAGATAGTTCAAGAGAATCAAAATCTATGTAATTGGGCATCATACTTATGAACATCAAATAAACAGTAGTATAGAACATTGAACTATATTACTAGCGTAGTAGTAATACCTCAGAGGAATTAAACGATTTTTTGAAAAGCTACTTATTTTATTCCTAAAATAGGTATGTAACTATTTTAATTTGCAATTAGTGACATTAGCATAGGAAGATTTAAAAACAAATTTTAAAAATGTTTTAAAATAGCTGAATATTACAAAAAAGGATGTAGAGTTACATATTCGATTGCACTTTCCGAACGCAATTTGCTAGAGGTTGCGCGCGTCTACTGAGTTTATGACTAACTGTCACACAAGTAACTTGTGACAAGTTGTCAGTTGAGCTTATTTCAAAACAGTTAAATAAACTAAAAACTTAAGAATTTCGGGATAAATATCGTAAAAAATCGTGTGCATGTTGTGTATGTTATAGTAAATTGCTATTGAATATAGAGCTAGGGCTCAAAACCAACGCTGACTGAACAAAAAACACAATGGATATAAACGAAGGTGAATATTTGATTTTCTAACCTATTAAGTAAAGGTTTTAGCGGTACTGCTGAAAATCTTTGTATTTTCTTCCAGTAATACGTCATTATTCTTTAGATATACGTTATTTATAAACTAGTTATCTAAATAAAGCCTGTCTGTATTAATATGGTTTTTAAAAACAAACTTCTTTAAATAGTAATTTGTTTGGTTGAAGGTTATAAAACAATTCCCTTGTGATAGAAATAAAATAGTTTAAATCGGTTTGTATAGATATTTTGTAAAGTGAATCCCTATAAGTGAGAAGATGTGTTAGTCAGAAGAAAATATTTGGATCCACGTTCACACTCACACACAAGTCACATTTAAATCTTATTCTAAGCATAATTATGTATACTTACTGTGTACAGGTACTACTGCTGATGATCTATGGACCCCATTCAAGGAGCTGGTGTCTGTGGTGGAGGGCTACCTTGCACATGAAGGCAAGGGTGCCCCCTATGCAGTCCACACATTTGAAACAGTACTGAGACGGCACAAGCAAACTTTTCTGTCACTGTTCAAAAACCCTGTAAGACTTAAATTTTATATTAAAATTAATTTAACAACTTGTAAAAAATACAAATTTTCCTTATTAGTTAATTAATTGGATTAATAATATGATTTTGTAATTGAATTTTTTACTTGCATATTATAAAAGAGAACCACACAGCTGGAAGCCAAGGCTCCTTATTTACTTTTATGTATAATAATACCAACTTGTAGAATATATGCATTTTCCTTATTATTGTAATTAAATGCTTTAATACTTTTATAATTGAACTTTTTACTTGCACATCACAAAAGAGTATTAATTCCAGAGCTGAAAGCCAAGTTATTTACTTTTATGTAGTCTAATATAAAGTGACTGAGTTTTAAAACATAATTTTTATATGATTTTAGGCAAAGAATGCCAGTAGTCGGGAAGAGATTAGACGAGGCATTACTGAGGGAGTCACCCTCCCTAGTATTGGAAGGACACTCCTCTCTAAAGAGCTGGTGGAAGAGGCTATCATCATATCAGGTAGGTTTTTGTATTTCTATTATATAAATACTTTATAATATTAATAATATTGTTTTTTTATTCATCTGTGTTTTATCCTATTAAATTCCATTGTTCTCATGTGCTAAAAGTGTAATAAATAAAACTTCCAATTAGACAAAAAATTAAAACTGTAAAATTATAAGTTTTAACACAATACCAAGCACCTAACTTCACTGATGAACAGACTGACAGGCTACTATTCTATTTTGATGTTTCAAAAGTACTTGTTTATGGTTTAGTTGGGATAAATGATTTTGTTTTTATTTGAATATTATAATGGAAAGATAAGTTTATACCCACATTTCACTAGTCTGTGTGTCTTTTAATCCCTTGCAATAAATAGGGATCCTCTGGAATTCATGCATAGTGTATATTCTACATAACAAGTAAATGTTATTTTCACAATTTTTATATTTTTAGAATGTTTTAATATTTATTTTAAAATAAAAATAAAAATTAAGTGCAATTGTTATTTGCGTAATGAGGTTCCCTATAATTGAAGGGACACAAGGCTTGTTTACTTAGATTTGTTTTAAATTAGCATGTAAGTGTATGCTTAACTGTTGGAAATACTAATAAAAAAAATCACAAATGAATACTGTATGTAATGCAGATATGTACAATGTAAGCGAGTACCTCGCCCTGGAGCTTCTACACACGGCGCAGCGCCAGTCGCCGCGGCACCCGGGCCTGCCGCGCGGCCTCGTGGCCGTGCTACTCTACTACGATGGCAGGAGGGCACTAGTACAGGCCCTTAAGGAACTTGTCATGGCTAGAGATGGTGTCTGCTGGTAAGCTTAAAATATTGCTGCTCAAGTATTTTTTGGCGTTTTCTCCTATGTCTTGGGGTTAACATGAACATTTGACTAATACTAAAAAAAATTAACGGATAATTGTATCCTCAACTAGCTTTTCGCACTTTTCGCATTTTGTTTTATGAGTGATTTGCAAGCATCTGGAATCTGAATATTTTCCTAGCAAAATTATTGAACAATTAATTATTTCAGGTCAATCAATGCTCGCGAAGAGATAATCTCGTATGTGTCCCGCTACGTGGAGCAGTTGATATCAGATGGGTTGCTAAGCAATGCTCTTGATTCTCTCCGCCGCTTCACTCTAGAAGTGGAGATGGAACTGCTACAGAACAACCGCGCGCTGCCTCCAGGCAGACACCATGTTACTCTCGTCAGTACCATTGAGACTACTAGGTGAGTAAAGTTTACCTCATTATGGTGGCAGGTTAAGCATTTTCCCATTGACATTATTCATTTAAAGTGGGATAAATATAATGGACTTTATTATGGATAAAGTGGTTAATTTCATTATATTTATCTCACTACATATATAATATTAGTGAATTTATGAATATATTAACAAAAAGATAAGCTTAAGTTTAACTTAGCACATCATATATTTTATCATTGTATTTTGTCATAGAAAACTGCTGGCTGGAGTGGTGTTTGCAGCCTCAGCACAGAAAGGACTCAGCAGAGATATCATATTGAGGATTATAGCAGAGGTATGCTTTTAAGTAACTGGTTATATAACTGCTAATCATTTTGCCATTCAATATTTTCTAATCCTATTGTATTATTCAGCAAACTACGTCGCCGACGCAAGGTCCAACCGGTGCACTCGACGAGATCTCCCTCGCCTTACAAATGGCTCTACTGTATGCATTGGATTTATCAGTATTACACAGGTAGGAACTGAAAGACATTTAATATTTTATGTTTATGTAAAATCATACTTTTTTTTTAACTATTTTATTACATATTTTTTAGACGTGAAGATGGCGAAGAGTTAGCTAAAAAGCTGCCTCTCATCCAAGATCCGGAGCTGATCTCCGTGCTACTGGATGAGCTGTCTGGAACACCAGCTGAGCAGGGCCGAGGGGCCGGAGTCAGGGCCCTTTGTCAACTGTCTTTGGGATTAGCACTCGCGGCCTTGAAGAGGGCGCCACAGTCGTTATTGCGGCGGACTAACTCTCCTCATCTCAAATGTGAATTGCTGGATCAGGATGAAATGCTGGTCGATGCTGCTATTGATGGCAAGGTAAATATGCAGGATTTTGTTCTGTAGTGGAACTATTGATGGATGGATATATATGAAAACTGTAAATTTAATAGGTATAGTGTACTAGCTTATTTCGCGCGGTTTCACCTTTCTCGGCTCTTAAAGACCGTAGCGCAATGTTAGCCTAATATAGGCTATATAGTCTTCCTCAATAGATGGACCCACAAACACAAAATAAATTGTTCAATTCGAATCTGTAATTCCGGAGATTAGCATGTTCAGACAAACAAACAAACTCCACAGCTATTAATATTAGTATAGATATGAGTTATAAAATGAATTGGTGACCACCCTTTTGTAACTATTCTTCTTTGGAACAGGTGTTCGAGTATCTGGACGAGGCCATCCTTTCGACAGACTTTGTGGCGAAGGAGGAGTATTACCAGCGCCGCATTCACACACTCATCACAGATTTCATTGTGCTCATGCACTCCAAGCTCATGGAGATGAGGGTCAAGTGAGTACTTTCAGGGTTTTGGGTTATGTTGTGTTCGATGTCGTGTGTAATAATGCGTGGTGCGTGGTGCAGGGCGGACGAGGCGGCGCGCGCGGTGTCGATGTACGCGGCGGAGGGGCTGGCGGCGCCGGCGGGCGCGGGCGCGGGGCGCACGCGGCTGGACGCGCTGCTGCGCTGCGTGGAGCGGCTGTACGCGCGCGACCCGCTGCGGCTGCGGCGCCAGTACTGGGACGCGTGCGGCGGGGGCGCGCGGGGCGCGGGCCGGGCCGCCACGCTCTACAAGTTCGTGCGCCTGTCGGGCGAGGTGCTCTGCGGCGCGCTGCTGGCGGGCTACCTGCGCGCGCTGGCCAGCCTGGCCGTGCCCAAGCACACCTGGGCGCTGCTCGCCAAGCGGGACGCGCTCTCCGCGTACCATCTGCTCACTGCACTCGCCAGATACCACAGGTTAGTCTCCTTAATGCGTAAAACAAGTTTGCAGCTTTAACGTGTTTCCGAGCCAGTATTGAATATCATACAAAGGATTTATATTTCAGCAACCTACGTGCAGACCCAGCACCGTTCTCAGAACACGCGCACGCGTCATCACTGGGCGCGTCCGCTATCGTGACACCAGCTGCGCGACCCGGGAAAATGCTAGTCCGGCAGGAAGAGGTCAGATCTATGTTTCACTATTATAAAATTGAGGAATAAGTTATACTAGTGATGTAACAATAACCGAATAATTGTGCAATTGATAAATTGTTTCGTATACTAGGTAGAAGCACTGATAGCAGCGCTAAAGTTAATAGCAAGCGTCGCGCGTGAGGACCACGCTGCCTGCGCAGCTATATGCGAGAACCTGCAGTGGGATGCTGTCAACGTCATGTTTGGTATGTCCAACTCACCTAAGTCACCTCACTCACTCACTAACTCATCTCACATACGTAATCTCACTCATTAACCTCGCTCACCTCACTCATTGACCTCATTCGACTCACCTACTTACTTCACTCATTGCACCTGCCAAGGTACCTCACTTGTTCACCAAGCTCATTCAGCTCGCATACTAACCTCACTCACTCACTTTGCTCACTAATCTCATTATTACCTGTCCTCATTCACCTCATATCTGACTCACTGACTTCACTAACCCACATTACATTCCTTGCAGGTCTGATCTGTTGCCACATCCCACTGCAGCTGAAGGCAGAGCTGTGCCTGACACTAGCAGCGCTGGGCAGTACTCCCGCCACGGCTGGCAGGGTCTGGGCAGCGCTGGAGGCTGCCCAACTCGTCGCCACCAGCAATGAAAAGAGGGCCCTCAATGCTGAGCTACACGAGGTAAACAGAATTGATACAGATTCTTATAGCAAGTAAACATATTGATGAATGTGGAAATACTGATAAATAATTCTCCTTTGCGTTGTGCATTCAGTTACTTATTTTTTCTCATTTTTCCCATTGTTTCCCATGTGTTTACAATATTAATGATCAAAATGAAACATTATTGTGAAATCCCAAATACCTACTACTCGCTTCTGTCGTACGGTTTCACTCGCTGCTCGGTTCCTACAAATCGTAGCGTGATATTTTGTAGTCTAAAGCCTTTCTCGATAAATGTACTAATAAACACATTTATTCAATTTGATACAGTAGTACTGGAGATTAGCGCGTTCAATTAAACTTTTCGGCTTTATAATATTAGTATAGATCGATGGGTTAATATATTGGTGTCGTGTTTACAGGTGGAGTGTCGTATGGAAGAGTACCCGTTGTCCCGCGCGTTCCTAGTGCTGCTAGAGTCGCTGTGCGCGGCGGCCCCGCTGCCCCGCGCGCTGGGGGCGGGCGCGCGGCCGCCGGGGCTCGACCCCTACGTGGAGCACGTGCTCAACCGCCTCGCCTTGCCCGCGCCGCACAGACCCTACGCCAAGCCTACTGAGAAGTGGCAGGTAAATCCTATTAACATTTAATTTTCCAATTCTCGCTTAGGGTCTGGGTGTATCGAATACACTAACTTGTGTTTTTAAACGCACCTATGACACAGAAAAAATCTTAGTGTGCGAAAAACAATAAGCAATATATTATTGTGATTGGCGTTATAAAATCACCGGAGGCTCAATCCTTCCCCTCTCCCGATCCCTCCCCAATCTCTAAACCTCCAAAACCCTAATAACTAAAAGCTCGGCAACGCACTCGTCACTCCTCAGTTGAGGGTGTCCATGGGCGGCGCTGATTGCTTACATATCAGGTTATCCGTTTGCTCGTTTGTCGACATCAAAAACCCTACATTTTTGGACAAAATTCATTACGAGACTATTTTCTTAATAGCTTAGTAAGTACTGTGTTCCAAAAACTTTAATATCGGTTAGTAATTTGCGTAATTTGCCGACAGATGCTGTCTCTCTGCTTCCGTCTGTTCGCGCGTTGGCTGGAGGCGTACGAGCCGTCCCCGTCGGACTTCCCTGCGCCGGGTCGCGAGGCGGACACGAACCCTCCCCCCGGGTTCCGCCTGCTGCTGCAGCTGCACACCAAGTCCGAGCTGCTGCGACTACTGCTCACCACGCTCGAGGAGGCGCACGACTTGCTCGAAAAGCACCCCCAGCCCGCTACCGTAAGTATACGAGCGTATGGGGCTACTGTTACTTTAGTGAATTGGGAGGGGCAAGCTTCAGCATGGATGGGTCGACTCGACCAGATTGATACCATGACCTTACAGTAACTTATTTTTTTTTTATGAATTTACTACATAATGCATGGGTCGTAGCTGTAGTATCATGGGTGGTACTTTAAATAAGAAGATAGAAATTATAATGAAGAGACTCGTGCGCACTGGATGAATAGATATGGTAGCAGCGAGTACGTGTAGTAACGCTATACGGCCCGGCAGGAGTTCGCGGAGCTTGCGTTGGAGAGCTGCCTGCAGGTGGTGGAGCGCGCGCTGGGGCTGGAGCGGGCGCTGCTGGCCGCCGCCGCCGACGCGGGCCGCGCGCTCATGCTCGTGCCGCTCTCCAAGCTTATACTCGGTACTTAATTATACTTCCACTACCAAGTCGCTGAACTTGGTCAATTTCTCCAATGATAAATGTGATTATACATATAATTCGTCTTAAAATCCGTTGCAAAGTTTCAAAGATTAAAGCATACATACATATGTATATGTATACGAATAGAAAGCAACTTCGTATTATACTATGTAGTGATTTATCTTTTACATTTCGTGACGTGCTTCATGTGAAGAAGTTGGAAAAGATCGATTAGTTTATGATGATCGTTTATAGGAGTTTTTTCAGTTAATTCAAGTAGTTTTTTCAATGTTCGTAGTATGTTTCGTGATAGTTGTAATAATTTTGTTGCTCAATTTTGCTCAGTTTTCTTATAACTAAGCCTTATATTTGGACAAATTATTGTCCCACACTTTGTTTGTGAGTGAAATGATATTATAAGTAAAATGGTATAGATAGGTTCCGTAACAAACATTCGATTTTTAAAAACGGCACACATGAATAAATCGTATGATACGCGTTTTAGTGGGATGACATGATTGAATAATCGCGAGTGAACAAGAGACAAATATGAAAAAGTGTGGCTAGTTAGCCACATTTGAATGTATCACTTGTTGAGTGCTTGTAACCTATCTACACCTTTTTACTTATAATATAATTGGTGTAAGTGTATGTCGCGCGTTGCAGCCCCGGAGGGCGCGGAGGGCGCGTGTCCGCTGGTGACGTGTTGCCGCGTGGTGTCGGCGGTGAGCACACGCGCGCGTGCGGCGGCGCGCGCGGTCGCGCTGTTGCTGCGCGCGCTGCGCCCGCCCGCCGCCGTCACGCACCATCACGCACTCGCCGCAGAGATCAGGTACCACACACGCCTCCACTTACTGATCACCTTCTGCCATCCATAGAATCAGTACAGGATTATAACGGAATGCTTCATCACCAGCCTGATTTCTTCCACTGTTAGACATAGGCTTCCCCAATTACACGCCACGGAATGCTTAGTGCAAGTTATTTTTACATTAACGCGATCAACATTACCCATTACCATTATCATCAACGTACCTATAGCGCTCTGATTGGCTAGAAAACTTGACGAAAATCCATAAGCGTGAAAAAAGTGAAATTCACTGAACGTCATAAACATTTAATTTTTTTATGATTTATAAAAATGTTGCTCCAATCCAGGATTTTCTCCTGTGTTGTGGGTGCGGTTACAAACCTCCAATTTCACATACACATTGTCATGTGTATGTCTGGTTATCCCCAGACCCGGAACAACAATTTGTGGATCACACAAGGAGTAGTACTGTGCAATTGTATTAAAATACCGCACTTGACGCTCAGCGTACTGCTGTGTCATATAAAAATCGCAAATAATCATCGATCACTAATAAAGAACTAGATACACAATCAGTGACAAAAAAATGTCCTAACTGAAAGTCCACCAAACTCAACATCGCGGTGTAGTTTTAGTTTAGTACCACTCAAATGCTCCGACGGTAAACACGCCTCAGTGCTCGTTTAAAAACTGCAAAAAACACACATCTAAGTCGCAAAAAAGGATGGAATTTCATATTTTCGTTAAGTAATAATATTATCATTATATAATTGTCATCATTCTATTTTAAATATTGATATTTTATTAAGAAATCAACTTTAAAACTTTTTCCAAATGAAATCGTATTCAAAAACCGGGGTACAAAAAACGTAAAATCATTCTCTAGCATGACCACTTAAGTTATTCGGTTTACGTGGATTGATTATGTTCCGTTTAGCGGAGACGCTATTGTTTCTAATTTTATTTATTGTTTTTTTTTATTAAAAAATAGTTTTTATTTAATATTATATTTCTTTACTGTGTTTATTTAAAATATGGAATAGGCAGATATAATGGATTTAATTTTAACTGCAGTAAAGACATTTTTTTTTTAGCTTTCATCAAAATCCCTTGCGATATGAAAAATTTACAACAATAACGCCAACATTTTCAGTACTTACTTTAGATATATATTCTTTTTATTATTTTACATCTTTTTTATTTGACTTCGAATTTGGAATATTTTTCAAAGTATACATATATACTTTGAAAAATATTCCAAATTTAGGAAGGATTAAGGAGGACGAAAATAATAAAAAAAAATTATAACTATATGCATTAGTTTCATTGGTAAATAAATAAACAAACCTATAGAAAAGAATACTATAAGTAATGCGTTTTAATTTTCGTATTTTTTTTATAAATTATCAAAAAAAAATTGAAAGAAATATATTTATTACGAGACATTTCGACTCCAATCATTCTTCGTCCTAGTGGTGAGCCGAAGTCGTTAAATTTTATTGCTCATTTTTGACACATTGTAAATTCGACTTAAAACCATGCGAATATGGTTCAATTTCTTATGATTTATGCAAAAAATGTTTAGATTTTGTATATCACTTTGTGAAAACAACTCTATGAGTTGCATTTAAGGTTTAATTTACATTAATGCATGTTTATTTCAAGTATAAGTACCTAAATACAGTTGGCGACAGTTTTGAAGCGAACTTTTGTATGGGATTGTGTATCTAGTTCTTTATTAGTGATCGATGCAAATAATGCAAAAAAAATTGAACGATGAAACTTGACTACATTAAACTTTTACTTCAATCATTTTCGTGCATGAGTTTGATCTTGGTTTTAGAAGCAACCGAAGAATAACACCTATATTTTTCCTTATAAGGCTATCATCCGCTATCACTACTACTAACTAACATGCTTATATATTACCAGATACGGCTTTGTGGAGTGTTTGGAAGCAGAAGAATGGAGCGAGCCAAGCGTGCAGGCGGAGGGCGCGGGCGAGGCCGGCGAGGGCGTGGTGGAGGGCGCGGAGGGCGGCAACTACGTGCGGCAGGCCAAGGAGGGCGTGCTGCTACTGCTGCAGCATGTACTGCCCACGGCGCCTCCCAACCTCGCGCACTTCCTGCTCGGATATAATCTCTCCGATGATGTATGTACTTAGAATTACTTGCCGCTGCTAGACTCCTATTAACTATAGCGTGATGTTTTACAGCATATAGTCTTCCTCAATAAATGAAATTTCCAAAACACTAAAATATTACTAATTTTTTTCTGGAAATTATGGCAATAGTTAAATCAAATGTAACAAAATTCTAAACGTGAAATTAAATGAAATTATTATAGAATTCCTTTAAAGTCAAAAGTCAAAGTCAAAAACGTTTATTTCAATTAGACAGATACAGGCACTTTTAAACGTCAAATAAAATTGTAAAGATATTAAATGTCAGTCTTTAAAGTATTGTTCGACATTCAAAAGTGCCTAATTGAAATAAATGAAATTTTGAGCTTGTAAATTTTTATTTTAGAATGAGTAAATAGCTACTTAGATCGACAGACTTACACATTTTATCTTTATATTTTTTTCACATTCAAAAGTGACTACAATTAATGGTCTAATTAAAATAAATGATTTGAATTTGTCTTGTATGTATATTAACGCTGAGTACATTTGTTACAAAGGTGAGTCGCAGTTCCCTGAACGAGGCGGGCGCGGCCGGGTACCCGCGCACGTGCCTACACTCCATACTCGACATACTGGAGCAACACATCGCCTCGCACAACCGGTAACTATATAAACCATACATACGTAATAATGATTATTAAAATGTTCCATTTCTAATCCAAACTAATATTATTAATGTGAAGGAAACTCTGTCTGTCTGTCTTTTCTTCACGCCTAGACTACTGAAGCTAGGGTGAAATTTAGTACAGACCTAGTTTGGAACTCGATAAAGGACATAGGATAGTTTTTAAAAAGAAAACCTGCAGGTAGTCACTATTCCACGCGAACGAAGTTGCGGGCAAAATGTATATATCACTAATATAAATTAAGTATCAATTAAAAATATAGAAACTTTTAAATGCTATTGGCCAAATCAGATAACAAATTTGCCCACCCTATATTGTCACCAAATCGTCTGCATGCCTTTTTCCTACGTTATTTTGCTTCTGCGGAATAGTAAGCTTCCACCCGCAGCTTGGGTCGCGTGGTATGTGGATAAAAAGCAGCCTATGTGTATATAACCAATATGTCACTAAACATATATAACCTATGTGTGTGAGTCGTTTGTGCGTGGAAGAATAGCAAACATATTGACAAACTTTCACATTTATAATAATATAACTGGCTAGTAGGATTATAAGGTTAGTATAATAGTAGGATAGGATTAGAACATAAGTAGGCTGCATCAAGCACACAACAGTCTAAAGGGAAACAATTAAAAACCATTAAATGAACAAAACTTTCGTCATTAAGTAGGATTTCTATGAATAATAAACAAACTTCAACTTTTTGATTAAGATGACAATGCATAATCAACGTTAAGGTGAAGTGTTAAAAGTTTGTAATTGTATGTCTAGGGAAGCGAACAACCTAGTGGAGAGTTGCTACCGGCTGGTGTACTGGCTGTGTGCGCGACCCAACACCTCGGCTCCCATACTGCGGTTCCTGAGGACCAGGGACTACTTCCTGTCCAGGCATGTCAAGGCTACTATTGATCTCAAGGTAAGATCGTAGTTGATATTCGTTGCTAAAACTTTAGTAATTAAGCTATGTCCTACGTACAGGACTTCGACTTTCATTACTTACCATCTTTTGGATGACAAAAATGGGGATGGTAAGGATTGAAGAGCTGTTATGGCATATGGATGGGTATATACATAGCTTGCAGAACTAACCGGGACAAGAAGATTCCCAATTTGAGCCTCAATTTGAGAATGGGGTGAGTCCTCGTTGGGTTCTGGGGCGGCAATTCTTGGCTTTCAGCTGGTGCACCGCTGATCTCGGATCCAACTAATCAAAGAGCTATACATTGATAGTAATGGTAATGGGTAATGTTGATAGCGTTAAGGTAAAGTAACTCACACTTAGCACTCTAGTACCGTCCTGTACTTATTCTATACCAATCTTAACAATACAGTAGTTTTCAACTAGTCAAATTCAATACTTTTCAAAAAAAAAACAATACTATCCAAATGTGAAAAACGATACTTTTCTATGAAATTTGTATGAAACACTGAGTTATGACGTCATAGTATTTATGCGTTAACTTATTTATTTCATGAATAAAGATTGATGAATAAAATTTTAGTTATTTTTCAATATATTATTGTATATATTGTATCTATCTCGGTAATCTGCGGAACGGCGTCATCGTCGTTGTTGTGGGATGCACTGGGCCTGGCAGGGGATCGGAGTAAGGCTAAAGGCATGTTTTGTTCCAGAATGCGTCAGTGGTGTCGCTGTCGGCGCGGTCGTGGGTGGTGCGCGCATGCGCGTGCGAGGCGGGCGCGGCGGCGGCGGGCCGCCAGCACGCCGCGCTCTCCGCGCTGCTCACCGCGCTCACGCACACCGCGCACCATCCCACGCAGGTACAACCACTTACATCATTCGAGATCTCCTTATAAATCCAATCCTCAGACTGGGTACCGACATTATTTTCGGACGCCGGACAAATGTAGCTCGCTGCCCTACCAGAATCTTGTTCAAAGGCAAGATTGAGTGATTTAACAATAGTGTCCAACTTTTATCCAAATGTCAATAACGACAATTTTCTATGAATCTTGTATGAAGTAGCACGTTGTGACGTCATAATATTTTAACGTCAAATGTACTTATTTCTTTTGAGTTAACAATAAAAATACAAATATCAAACAAATCGTAAAATAATGAATTAATGAATGAAGGTATAATTGGTTTTCAGTATTTTATAGTTTTATACGTTGAAATAATTTATTTTATTGGAGAAACAAGCCCATTATCTACATCAGTCTTTTGATTGAAAATGTATACTTCTGTCTGTTAGGAATGGGAATGGTGCCTACTTCGGCGGACACTGGAAGAGTTGCCGGTGAGCGTGGAGCCGGTGGTGGAGCCTCGCTGGGAGCTGTTCCAGGCGCAGCAGCTACGACAGGCTATAGCGTCCTGCGACCTACCTACTGGTAAAACATTCCCAACTTTATTTCTTATTTTGAGTCTTTTTGTGAGTATCAAGCTTCAGGATTGTTTCTTTAAAATGAGATTAATGACTACTCTTATCTTATAGAGATTATGTGTGTGTTATAGGCTTAGGAGGAAAACGAATCAGTGTGTCGCGAGTGCATGCGCTTCTGACCCGTGAGTTAGCTGCACTGCATGCCACCGCGCCGCAGAGGAATCTCGTCGCTACCGAAATACAGAAGGTAAATTATTTGTTTTGCAGAATGGTTATTTTAATAAATATGTTACAGATCAAGCTCTATACTACAATGGATCTCCTCCGCTTAGGTGCTGGACTACGTGACTGAAGTGAACAGACAGCGCAACCTAGCGGCGACGCTGACGCACTACTATGACTCATGGCGCCAACTCACTGAGATATTATTCTGCGTGGCGCCACACGACATCCTTCCGCTGGAGTCACGCAAGAACTTACTCCTTAACATCCTACAGGACTTGCTTAACAAGATCCCACCAGCTGAAGTATTGCCACAACTCGGCAACCTGGCCTCCGGAACAGTCCTACTCCTTCTAGTCAACCTCCGACACTGCTATCTCCTACAAAAAAGAGAGACCAACCAAAAATCCTCAGAATTCGAAATGAGCTTCTTCGGCCCCTCAAACCAGATTATGCAGACCAACTCTCTAACTTTGAAGTTCATTTTACACAAGATTTTGTCCTGGATTCTCGTGTCTGGTGGATCTACTCAGAAGATGAGGGTCAATCTCTATGGAGCATTGTTGAACTACTTGAATATTGTCAATTTGAAGACTAGTCCGGCTGACCCTGAGGAAGAGAATATGCCCACTACTTACGTGAGTAGGCTGGACAGTTCTAAAGCTCGGCCTAGCAGGGAAGAATCAGCGTTGAAGTCGATGGTGATAGATGTGATCAGTGACTTTGGTGAGAACCTGTGCTCGATAGTGTGTGGGGACTGTATCGGGGCGGGGCACGACGTCTGCCGCATGGTGGCGCTGGCGTGCCTCGACACTCTCATAGAGATCAACCCGCGGACTGACTGGGTCAACACGCTCACCAACCAGGGGTACCTGCGGAGCCTGATCGATAGTTTATTGCAAGACGATGAGGGGCTCAAAGAGGTGAGTGCTACTTTTAATGCTAGTACCATGTAGCAGCTTTTAATTACGATTGATATTACATATCCAATGTCTATACCTCATTTTGTGCAAATTAACAAACACATTTAATTGGACTTCCTTGTAACAGACTCTAGAACCAAACCCGAAGTCGCTGCGCGTGCTATACGTGTACGAGTCGAAGATGGGTCTGCTCCTGAAGCTGGCGGGGACCCGCGCGGGCGCGGAGACGTTGCTGGCGCAGGGCGCGCTGGCCTGTCTCGCGGGGCTCAGCGCCCTCGCCGCGCACCCCGACATACACACTGGGTACGCCTCGCACAAGGATACTGAGTTTGTGCCCAGTGTTGCCAACAGGTAAACCTTAATTCCTACTACACTTTAAAATGTTAGCTTTTGTCTTTTCAAATAAATATAAAATATAATGTTGGTAAATGTTGGTATATAAGATACCAACATTTTAAATATCGTAATTGTATTTTAATGCAGTCGGCACAGATTTGAATATTATTTAGTAATATTTACCTATAATACTGTTTGACAGTTGTGTAAAAGTAAAAAATACTATATTACAAGTTGTTTTGTTTTTGTTAACGCTGATATAATGCATCTATCTTTAGTTCTCCAAATTTTCCTTACCCTCCCCCAATCCTTAAATCTCCAAAAAGTCGGCAACGTTCTTGTAACTCCTCTTTTGTTTCGGGTGTCCATTGGCAGAGTTGATTGCTTATCATCACGTAACGTCACGTCGTGAGCTCGTTTGCCAACCTATCACATAAAAAAATAGTTTATATTGATATAATCATTAGCAATATAATGAATGTTGTGTACGGTGTGGCAGGTTCCGTCAGATCCTGGTCCCCGCGCTGTCGCTATGCGACGCGCTGCTGACGACGCTGGGCCCGCAGAACCACAGCTGCGTGCTACACGTCACGCACGCTCTGCTCAGCCACGTCGAGTGCATCGACGCCGTGCTCAGGTACCTCTACCCACTACTCACCTATAAGTACCAAAATATGTTAGTCCTCAACGTGTCAACTGTAATACTTTTATTGAATATGTCTGAAACGTTACTTTTCTTTGAATTTTTCTTTCATACCCTATCTATGACGTCATCGACGACTACCGACGACGATATCGACGTCTTTTTCGTCGAATTACATAAGTACTTATTTCTGAAAACTTAATAAGAAAAATATAATTTAATATATCGCCAATCAATTGCCAAATCAACTAATAAAAGTATACCTTGATATGATTTTATGAATAGATTTTCTACTGCTACTTCAATTCCCAATTTACGTTAGTCGATTTTGAACATTATTCATAGAAATATTCAGTCGAAAATCTATTAGAGTGATACATTTGCGTACTAGTCTAGTTTGTAAAATAAGTTTTAATTTGTTTTTACAGAGCAGCACACCCGAACTCTCCAGTAGAACTACTAATAGAAGTGGAAGCCATAACGTCAGTGATAGGGCGGGCATCAAACCGCGAGGTGTTTGGTGGCGCGGTGGCGGTGGAGCCCACAGCGCTGCAGGCGAGCGCGGCGGCCGCGCAGCGCGTGCGCTGGCTCATGCTGGCCCTGCTCGGCAGGTTCCACCGTCCCGCCACCGACCTGCCTGACCAGAACAACTCCAACCTTCTATACTATAAGGTAAGCAAGATGTTTTTCAACACACCTTCTCATAAAGTGGTACTAATCCCACGACAAACAGACAAGTAATGACATGACTATAATCAAACTGTAACTTTTTCATTACTATTATTCTCAAGTGAGTAATAGATTTTTTTTTATTCGTTGAGTTACGCTTACATTTGCGCTAAAATAATATCCGCGAAAAGCCCACAATAAAGAAACATAATTTTTTAGTATATTGCCGATGCGCGCGCCGGCGCTTATATACTGATACATGTTTCCCGCCATTAACACATTCAGTGCCCCCGACGCGTATGTGCGTTTTCTCGCACGCACATACGCGTCGGGGGCACTGAATGTGTTAAGAAACATTTTTTCTCTCGTTTTCTCTTTTGAAGTTTTTTATTTAAGTATTATTTTATTCCGAAGTATGTTAAATAACTACGTATGATATACGTGTGTATTGACGATTACCGTCCTCGACTCCTTAAGCCCCTCGCCTCACGGCTCGGGCTTTAATGCGTTTCTCCGGTAGTCACCAACTTCAATCACTTGTATCATAATGTACTATGCAATAATGACACTTTAGGGTCTTTGTACTTTTAAACAATTGATTATTGATATTTCGACAAATAAGCAAGAGTTTGTCAAAATTAAATTTAATGAACGATGAAGAGTGCATCCCATTTGAGTGATGATTGCATAGTACAGACCGTGCGTAAGAAGTAAAAACTTTCACTAATACCTTTACCCGTACTGGTACCACTAAAAGCAATGATTTTGATAAAACAGGTCATTTGAGATTATTGATCGTGGAAATGAGTGTTCAAGTGGACCCTCACTTGTTACATAAAATTTAGAAAGTTATGTTAGAGAATGTTATGTTGAATGTAGTTAGTGTATGCACCACACGTAGGATGTAATGAAACCGTGAAGTTTTGGAAGGATTTTGATACGGCCTTAATGAACATCCCTGTACATGAAGAGTTGATAGTGGGAGGTGATTTTAATGGACATGTGGGAAGAATGAGAGGTATGTTTGAAAGAGCACATGGCGGATGGGGATTCAAACAATGAAGGAGAGACACTGTTGCAATCCGCTACTGCATTTGATCTAGCAGTAGCTTATACGTGGTTTCAGAAAAAAGATGAACGCCTGGTCATGTATAAAAGTGGAAATCATAAGACGCAAATAGATTACTTTCTAGTTCGGCGTAACCACTTAAAGTATGCGATGGATTGCAAAGTGCTACCAGGAGAAGATAGTCTCGCAACACAGACTCCTGGTTATGACATCAGTGGTTCAAATTCATTGTAGGAAAACCAAAGAGCACCCGCCCCGTAGAATAAAATGGCACAGGCTAGAGAGGAATGACTGCGCGGAGAAGTTCAGAGAGCGAATGGTGGATAGAATGATAGAGATAGGAGACATGAATGATCGAAGTATAAATGAAAGCTGGAATGAGATATTTTGATATTTTCGGAGAGACGAAAGGAAAGGGATAGATAGAGATACATGGTGGTGGTCGACAGGAGTTCAGAATGTATTGTATTGGGAAAAAGCACAGGATGCCATCGGAATATTTTGCGATCTTTCGAAGGCTTTTGACTGTGTTGAGCACGAGACACTATTACTGAAGCTGCAACACTACGGCATTCGGGGAGTATCCCTAAATTTATTAAAGTCATACCTTCTAGAAAGACTACTTACAGTACAAGTAAATAAAGTAAACTCACAGGGTGCTAGCGTATCTATGGGCGTACCGCAGGGCTCAATATTGCATCCATTCCTATTTTTGGTTTATGTGAATGATCTGCCCCATTTATTCCAAAGTGAACCGCATATGGTATTATTCGCTGATGACACATCCTTGATTTTTAAATTAAATAGACGATCAAATAACTATGACGAAGTGAATAATGCCTTAATGAAAGTTCATAATTGGTTCACAAAAAACAACTTAGTACTTAATGATAAAAAGACGAAATCCATTAGATTTATTTTGCCAAATGTTAAAAGTAACGTGGTCAGAAACTGGAATTTGTAAAGGAGACCACATTCTTGGGGATTACTGTAGACGACAAGCTGCAATGGGGGCCCCACATTAGATCTCTAGCAGGGCGGTTGAGCTCGGCAGCTTATGCTGTCTGGAAGATCCGTCAGTTAACCGACGTAGGCACGGCACGACTAGTGTACTTTAGCTACTTTCACAGCATCATGTCGTATGGAATTCTGTTGTGGGGACAGGCATCCGACAATGAGTCTTATCTTTTATCTTACAAAAGCGTGCCGTCAGAGCTATCTATAACTTAGGTCGTCGCAAATCTCTCAGAGAAAAGTTTAAGGAGATCAACATTATGACCGTACCATGTCAATATATTTATGAAAACATTATGTATGTTAGGAAAAACCTACAGCTATTTGTAAAAGTATCTGACAAACATGACTATCTTACTAGACATAGAAATAGATTAAGTCAGCCTTTATTTAGATTAGCAAAAGTGCATAAGTCGTTCATGGGATTATGTGTTAAATGTTATATAAATTATGTATAAAGAAAGTATTATGTCGGCAAGCATACTACAAACTAAATGATTATATAGAAGATAAAAATGCTTGGAGGGTGGCTGGTTTGACTGCACAGGATTAAAATTGTTAAGGTTAAGAGGAATTTTGATCTCAATTATTAAATTAATCACCATGTTGTTAATTGTTGATAAACTGGATTTTTGTAAATGTGAGAGCCCTGTAACTTATTATAATTGAGTTAGACTTATAAACTTATAGTATATTGGTACTTGTGTCAGTTGGGAGTTGTCATGCTCACTCAGGAGTCTCATTGGCGGTGGCACGGGCACTGGACCGCTCGGTTCCCTATAATATGGTTGAGTTGGGCGGTGCTGGTGTAGGTGTCATGTTCGTGAACGGACGCCGCCTACTGGGACTGGTCAACTCGAGACTGTCTAAAATTGCTGTCCCTGAGGTTCATTTCTTTTTCGGATCCTTTGGTTAAACACTAGTGTTACACTGTTCTCACATAATGGAACTATCTAAATTATGTAACACTGCATTGTAAAAAGTGATTGAAAAAGAGTAACCATGGAGTTTCTTGCTCGTTCTTCTCCATAGGAATCTACACTTTGGAACGAGCAAATAGCTTCACTTGAGGACAGACGGACAGACTGACACATATAAAGTTAAACCTTATGATATCTTTTTTGCTTGACGTTCAAAAGTGCCTTTTGCGGTCTATTTGAAATAAAGAATTTGATTTGATTTGATTGAAAGAAAAGAAGAAAAAATTCAACGAATGACAGTGTGTATAAACATATAATGTTAGTTTGAAAGCTGAAAGAAAGAGTGAGTATGATGATTTAAAGAAAAAAGCAAAGAAAGCCTTAGCAATTGCAAAAGCAAAAGCCCAGGACAAACTATATGATACATTAGACAGTCCTGCAGGGCAGAAAGAGCTGTACCGGCTCTTTAGAATGAGGGAAAGAAAGGCGAGGGATGTGTGCCAGGTAAGATGTGCAAGAGATGAAAGTGGAATGGTTCTATCGGATAATGACAAAATCAAAGAGAGGTGGAAGTAATATTTTAAAAAGACTTATGAATGAGGAAAATAATTGGAGTGGGGTTTTAGAGAATAAACCAGTGAATGTGGGGTTAGTGAGAATGGTTAGTATGGAGGAAGTCAAAGTAGCAGTGAATGGAATGAAAAATGGTAAAGCCATTGGCCCAGATGGAATACCAGTTGAGGTGAGGAAGTTATTAAGAGTAGATGGATGGGTGTGGTTGGCTTTGTTCTTCAATAAATTGTTGCAGGAAGAAGCCATACCTGATGAATGGTGCAACAGTTCTTTGGTGCCCATCTTTAAAAACAAAGGTGATGTGCTTGAGTGCAACAATTATAGAGGAATAAAGCTAATGTCGCATACCATGAAAGTTATTGAACGGCGGCTGAGAGAAGAGAGTGAAATTTCACAGAACCAATTCGGCTTTATGCCTGGTCGTAGTACAACGGATGCCATATTTGCTATACGCCAGTTGTGCGAAAAATACACATAAAAACTGCCACATGGTATTCGTTGACCTCGAAAAGGCATATGACCGGGTACCACGTGAGGTTCTGTGGTGGGCCCTTAAGGAGAAAGGTGTGCCTGGGAAGTATGTGCAGTTGATCCGATCAATGTACAGTCGCTGCAGTACACAAGTCCGGTCTGCAGCGGGCACCACTAACAAGTTCAATGTGGCTGTCGGTTTACACCAAGGGTCGGCTCTCAGCCCTTACCTCTTCCTGATAATAATGGACGCTCTGACGTCGGACATTCAGGAAGAGGCTCCTTGGTGTATGCTGTTTGCCGATGATATTGTGCTGGTTGCCGAGAGTGCCCTAGAGGTCCAGAGCAGATTGGAGGTGTGGTGGCAAAGACTGGAAAGTGTTGGCCTAAAATTGAGCTGAACTAAAACAGAGTACCTGTTCTGCGATTTTGGCGGTCTCTCTAGTCCTGTGCCCATAGCTCTCGCCGGAACGCCCATACCAACCTGTTCCGATTTTCGGTACCTTGGGTCGCTTATCCAAGGGAATGGTGAGATAGACCGAGACGTCGGATCAACTCAGTATTCATGAAATGGCGACAGGTCACTTGAACAACTTGCGGCCCACGGATGCCCCTCAGGTTGAAGGGTAAAAACTACAAGTCAGTGATAAGGCCTGTCCTACTGTATGGGTCAGAATGTTGGGCTCTGAAAAAGACGGATGAAAAGCGATTGCATGTAGCAGAGATGAGAATGCTGAGATGGATGTGTGGTGTGACGAGAATGGACAAAGTGAGAAATGAGTATATTAGAGGAAGTTTGAAAGTGGCGCCAGTGACTAAAAAGTTGAAAGGGAACCGTTTGTCTTGGTATGGCCATGTGAAAAGGAGGGATAAAACTCGTGTTACAAAAAAAGCCATGAGTATAAATGTGGATGGATGGAGAGGGAGACCAAAGAAAATATGGATGGATTGTGTGAGAAGTGATATGGAAGACAGAGGAGTTAGCGATAGCGTGACGGGTGACAGGACAGAATGGAAGAAAAAAAAACATATTGCGCCGACCCCAAATTAAACGGGACAAGGGCAGGAAAATGATGATAAATGTTTAATCTTAGATCGTATGCAATCTACTGACGTACGCGCGCAACATAATGTGCGACTCGTCGGGTCGTTGCGTGGGGCTGGCGGGGGCGGAGGGGGGCGCGGGGGGCGCGGGGGCGGAGGCGGGCGGCGCGGCGCGACTGCTGGCGCTGCTGCAGCACCTGGCGCGCGCACACGCACACCACGACAAGCTGCTGGCCACCACGCGCCACCAGCTGCACAACCTGCCCACCATGAGCCTCGACGGTAACTATACCACCAACACTTACTTCTTCTCGCTTTTCTTACTTCTTCTTGCTTCACCTTAGTTCTTCAATGATAGAAAGGTCTCTCTATGAACGAGGCCTTGCACTTTACTTGTCATATGATGATGAACTTAGTTAATGTAGTTTGAAATCGTTTTACGTCCTAGCCCATTCTTAAATTGGAATGTACAGGGTAAGGGGTGAAGGGCAATGAGTAAAACGTAAACGAATAATAGGTAAATGGTAAATATGGGTATATTCATAGGTTACAGAAGATTTGAATAAGAATAAAATCTCGTATATTAGTAAAATACATTTTCCCACAGACATGCGCAAGTTACTGCCTGAAGAGTCATCGTCCCTGTCCCCGGTGGAGTGCCGCAGTCGCGCGGTGTCGGTGCTGGGGGCGCGCGTGCGCACGCGGCGCGCCGAGCTCGGCGCCTGCGCACACGCACTCGACTGCGCACTACATCTGCTCTGGGCACATACTAGGGTACTACTGCGGGCCGGCCTACCTACTGATGATAATGATAACTGTACGTATGCAATACTTTTTTGACAACATTGCTGAAGAAATAAAATATTGACCAATTTTTATAGACTGCCAAAACTTGCGATAGCTCATTGTTTTCAAGATTTTTAGGTCATTAACTTATATAAATATTATAATTTCTATTCGCATTAAGACAATTATTGTTATTAGAAACTTCGTGTCATTTACAAACTGCTGTTCCGGATCTAGGTGTATAGGATAATTCAAGTGTGGGGGACGTTAATTTGCAAAAATAATAATGTTGTTTCACGCTTTTCCATGTTGTTCGATGCGGAAATCAAACCCCCGATAAGTTGTTCAGCAGCAAGTTTCCACTACGCCAACCATGCAGTCGTCATGTTTGGCAGCTTTGGTTACATTACACGATCTAGCTAAAACCGTTTTGTTTACAGCGCTATTGAACGCGACGGGCGCGTGGCGTGGCAGTGGGGATGACCTGCCCGAACTTCGCAAGGAACTCATCGCAGTGTTCAACGACAGGTTCACCGAACAACTGCTAGATACTACCAAGGTGAGAACTTAAAAATGATGAATGCACAATTTTATTACGAGAAACCATGCTTCGGTACGACTTGGTCGGATTCACTGGAGTTAAACACGGCCTCACCGAATTATCTTCATTACCGAACCCATAGTCATCATCAATCTTATAATCAACAGCATTCTCGTCAAGAGGGATGATGAATATGATTATACTCCGTGATGGAATCTGTGATCGTATCTTTGATCATTTTAATGAAATTGATGATAACGTTTAAGATGATGATGATAGTGGTGACGAAGAGATCGTTAATGATCTTTAGAGTAGTGATTGTTGATGATGAAGAAAATAATGAATATGATGTTGATAGTGATCAGAATTATGATGATGTATCCTAATTTCCAGAACCAGCCACAAGTGCAGCGCAGTTTCTTTGAGCTCCTGGTGAAGGATATCAAGACGATGGTGCAGTTCTCCCCGCTCTGATCTAATCATGTTACTACTAATTACGTTATGTTAACTAAACTATGATGTCTCGTTCGATAATAAATTTATTTTGTAATTAAACGTGGTTTTATTACGTTATCAAGCTTATCATTGTCATGTGTTTTTTAAGTGTGGGAATGCCATATTTCGGCACTAATGGTTCTGCTCGACCGAAGTAACAGAAAACCGGCGTGATACAACCACAGCGATGTGTTTCGCCTAGTAAGTGCGGTTACTGGAGGCCCAATCTTTCTTCCCCTCACCTGATTTCTAAAATTCCGAAACACTGATTCCTAAAAGGCCGGCAACGCACTAACTCTTCCGGTGTTGCGGGTATCCATCAGAAAATCCGTGTATTATTCAGAAATTTCGGAAATTAAAAGTCAGATCACAAAGGAATTAGTTAAGCTTATAAACATAATGAAAAAAGATATGTTGCTTACAGAAGTAAGCGATTTAAAAAAAGGCAAGACGATCAATATGGCTATACATATATAATATATAACTATGTGGATAAACGAATAACAGTCTGTGTAATATTCTGTGATATGACTCAGGCTTTGGATTATAATCACCATGATAGCCTTTTGAATAAATTGGAAGCCTATGGCATAAGAGGTAACGTCCTTAATCTAATAAAATCGTACCTATATGGATGATATTTTTATTGATGATAATTAATCTTAACAATAAAACGAAGAGAAATAGCGTTCATCGGAAGGTAGTGTTAAAGGTGTTCCCCAGGGCAGTGTCTTGGGCCCGTTATTATTTATTGCATATGTTAATGATTGACCAACATGCCTAAAAGTACCCTTGTCTCTATTTGTGGAAGATGCCACTATAACTATAACTTGCATCAGTATTGATACATACGCAAATGACATTAACAATTATATCAATTTCATTATAAATGGTTTTACTGGTATTTTAATGGTAAAAATGTCGTGATGGCCCGGAGGTTAAGGAGCCCGCTTCTCATGCATGACATCCTCATAGGTTCGAAACCTGGCAAGTATCAATGTGACTTTTTCGGAGTTATACGTATTTCTATAATACACCACTGACATACTGTGAAGGTAAACATCGTGAGGAAAACTTACGACTTATAATTTTTAATTACAAGTTTGAAATCGCCAACCCGCATTGAGCAAGCGTTGTGATCAATGCTCTAACCTTCTCCGTATGAGAAGAGGCATTTGCTCAGCAGTGGGCACTTATAGGCTGATGATGATTATAAAATGGTTAGATGAAAATATTTTAATAATGAATATAAATAAAGCGAAAATAATACATTTTAATTAGCTTACACCTCACACAAGGCATCATAACATATATTATAATATTGATATTGTAAAGGAAGCAAAGATCTCTTAATTTCTTGGGTTGGAAATAAATAAAAAACTAAATTGTCAACCACATAAAGAAAGTTTATGTAGAAAATTGAGCAACTCTTTATATAATATCTTCTTAACTAACATACGCTGTTATTACTGCCTATTACGGAATAGTCGAATCCCACTTGCGATATGTTATATTTTGGGGCAACATGCCTTCAACGTCAACTGTGCATCATTAATATTAATTAACTTACGAGTATTAGGAAGATGTAACTTTGAAGGTCAGCCTTTGCAGAATCAGTAATACAGTCTTTTAAGAATTTTGTTCGAAAGTGTCGCCCTGCGCGCAATGGACAGAGCTGCGCTCGAAATATTTTGACGGATAATATCCAAATTAAGGGTTTTCGGAAAGAATAAGCACCGGCATGGCCTTTAAAATTTGCTAGTTGAAGTGCCATATTTCTCCAGAGGGCTGACGGCCGATGGGGCAGGAAAGAATTCGAATAGTGATCACGAATCGAAAGAAATGGTCAACTTTAATCGATTTTCTCCAGGAAAGGTTTCGTCTTATGATGTCGATGATAATGATGACGCTAAAGCTCGCTAGATGTTACATTTAGTTAACTGAAATAGTTTATTTATTTAGAGATAACAGTAAAATAACCTTTTATAACTACTGAAACTTAGCAACGGTTTGTTAAGGTAAGGTAATGAAATGAAATGTTGTATTTACTTTTTCGTAAAAGATCAGAAAATAGCATTGCTCGTCGTCCATAATAGCTTTTCTAAGATCTGTTATGCAGGTGTATTTACTTTTTGGGTTTTAGAAAGTAAATTAAAACAAGGGACATTAGTGAGAATTCGGCAAGACACTAAACATTTTCCAGTTTTCAAGCAAACATTAATGTCAATAAAAACATTCGTAATAACTTCAACTTTATTACTAAGCAATGCCAAGAAAGTAGATACCTACGTCTTTACATGGACTACGTTTTATTTTTTCGTTTGTTACTAAAACAGCTCATCGCATTAAAACAATAGAATACAATAGCTTGCTTAGCTCAAGTACTATAATATTATTTTTATTACGTGGTATAAATAATTATTAATTATCGTATTTAATTTGATATTCGTGTTGAGAATTCTGACGCTTGTATGTGTCAAACTACTATATCTAATAGTGGAATTCAAAGGCTTGGCTGTATGAGCCATAATACCAACGAAATAAGAACAAAGTGTACTTACTCTGTGATAATATCTTTGCCTAATAAATACCTCAAATTGGACCAAAAATTGTACGACTAACGAACTAACCATTGAAGGATAAAATAATTTAAAAGATTTTTGAAATTAAAAAGTGTCCATTAGTGTCCCACGAACTATCGTAATGTTTATTATTGAAAAAAACTGGTATCTTATAAAGAAGTAAATGTTTGATGCGTGTTGGTCCATAGGTAATTTTTGTCAATGTCCTTTGCATTATGAAAAAAAACTAGGTGAGACTATTTATTATCTTGACTACTCCGAGAAGAGACGTTCAAAAAACTCAGAATAATAAAATTACTTTAAAGTTCAAATAACTTAAAAAAAATATATTCGAAATTATTGTTTTATTACTTATATATATAATAAGTTATTGTTTTATTACTTATATATATAATAAGTAATAAAACAATAATTTCGAAGCTGGTTTAGCAAAAGGTTACAGTTTGAGCGATAAGATGCAACGGAGTGTCCGAGAGTTAAAGAATAGGCGTTTTCCTCTTTCTTACAACAATTTAAGTGTTCTGTATTACTTAACTCAATGCCATTTACAAGATGAGGTGTAATGCACTACAAAGACAATGCAATCATATCATACAGAGTCAAGTAGGTATCTAACCCCGATTTTACGCTTTAGTTGCGGCGAAACACTATAGCTGTAGTTCGTAGCGCATTATTCGTAGCTCGTAGTACGTAGCGCGTAGTCCTTAGCTAGTCGCAAGGCTGGGCACTCGAGATTTATTAGCCCATATAATGTAATTTGTTTTTCATCAATTATATTTTTACGTTAATGTATGTAGGTGTTGATCCAAAATATCCCCCAACAGTATGTGGTACTAGGTATTTATAGATCACTGCGTATAAAGTACACCATTCAGTCATGACGCTTTACCAATCGTCCACCGAGACACAAAAGAAAAAACCCAACCCAGCCCGGGTAAAGCACAGGTCATGAATATGTTTGCTTACAATTGCATTGCATTGCAATATAAACATTATTTTTTCCTTTAAAAACGTTGCCCTATTCTAGGATTTTCCTCTATTACATACACATCACACCTAGACCCGGAACAACAATTTGTGGATCACGCAAAGAGTTCTTCCGTGCGGAAATCGAACCCGGAACAGTAGCGCGGTAGCCAGTTGCCCAACTACCGAACCAACCATGCAGTGTAACTGCCGCCAGATAGCTAACCACAGTATTAATTAACTATTATCAACCATAAATCACAAACGTAACAGCACAATTTTCGTTTTGTACTGAGAGTTACCGCAGAATTACTTTGACTAGGTACTTAAATAAAATGATAAAAGTGCGTCCCATTCCCACCGAGGCCGCCCGCGCCTTCCACTCGACAAACAACTATCAATTTAATTGGAGAACCGCGGGCAGCCTCTTTACCCCGCTTAACTTTTCGATTTACATTCAAAACGGTCTTTTAAAAAACCCAACTCAATAACTACAAGTCTAAACCCTTGTTCGATGTGTACTTTAGAAATCATTCGGCTATAAAACTTTGTGGCTGTGCCGCCATTGGCGCCGAGCGGCAGGGAGGAGCGAGCAGGCCACGCCCGGCGCCCGCCGCGCATGCTAAACGCGCTTTAAACCCCGTTTAAGCGGTATTTTGGTCCAAAACCACAAGAAAATGCATGTAACGTCGGTTAGGGGCAGGGCGTAGCTAAATGAAAAGATTTTCGCGTTTCAACGACTATTTTGCGAATATGGCGGACAGTTATCTTGAATGCGCGGGAAAGTGCAGGCTGCTTACTGGGCCACTACTGATAATTATTGCAATAACAATTTGAATAATTTTATTACTTTAGCTTAACTATTTAAATATAGGTAATATTAAATGGACAAGCACTAGTGTTGTAAAGTTATTAAACTTATTAATAAAGTGCTGTGATGTGAATTGATTGCGGGAACAGATTATAAATCTAGTCATTGTACGTGTGAGGATGGATTCTAGGATGCAGGACAGTCACAAGTCGTTCCTTATCAAAGATCTGCTCGGCGACGTGCTGAGGCCCGGCGCGGCCGGTGTAATAAGTATGTATCTTTTTTATATTGTTATTAGGTAATTACAGTCTAACAAATTCTTAGACGTTAATAAGAAATGGCGCCTTGTCGAATTTGTTTTATTTATTGATGAGTGAGTGAGAAGAAAAAGTGAAAGAGTTTGTATAGAAAGTTTTTTTGAAGTTAGATAAAGTAATCATGTAACTTCTCTTAGGACTAGTTAACCTAACCTAAACTTTATAAACACAACATTCGTTCTAAGAAGTCTAAAACTAAAATAAACTGTTGGATAAACAAGTCACGTTTACTTTACATCCGTCTACATTATCTGTTTCTATTGGGATGGGTGACTGAAAGATTAATTTTTATAATTATGTAGCATGTTAATTGTAAAATAAAATATGGGAAAATTATTCTTATTCTTCATTCTGGATTCATATGGATTCATTATAATCATAGAAATTAAAAAGGAAATAACGCTACAACGTAATTGTTTGTGTAGACTAGACAATGCGTAGCTCTTTCGTAGCCACGGTTACGAGGCGCGTAGCATAGTCATTCTGGATCGTAATATTTAATTTTTCATTCTTTATAAGAGTATTATTATGTAAATCATATACTTGACAGCCAAACTTGTGTGAGAGCTTCAATTAATGACGTGAATTTGGTAGCATTTGGTGTTATGTATATTATTATTATTTAGTTTTAATTCATAATATATTTTATTCTCGTCTTCTTTTTGTGATAGGAATATCTTCACATGACTTCTCCTGCTTAGAGTGGGGCGAGAGGGAGTGTCAGGCTTTTACTGACTAAAAACTCACCCGTTCCTTCTCCTGCTCTAGACCGAGGCCGCGGTGCCTTATTGCGGTGGTCCAGTAATCCCGGCCAGCCGTATAGGGCTCGATAGTGGTGGTATATTGGCTCTATAAGGCGCGTGAAACGCTACGCATTGAACTGAACACTGCTTCCCAGTTTCTCTCGCTGCATGGGTACCATGGCCTCAACTAATGGCGGGCGCGAGATGTCGACGCCGCCTATCACTTCTCTGGGGACACGGCAGTGGTCAGCCCAAGCACGGCACACCGCCACCGTATGCTCCACCCTGTCTTTTGGCGGGTCCTCACAAACACGGCACTCGGGCGTTTCCTCCTGCCAGATTCGAAACAGGAAACTATGGAAGCTGCCGTCTTCGGTAAGCACTTGCGTCAGGCGGAAGGTGAAGATGACATCGTATTCAAACTACTCCTCAAAGCGGTTATATGTATAGCAGCGCTAAGACTAGGTCTTAGTATATAACAGCGTGCCCGGCCCTCGGTTTCTCCTCTTAAACGTCAATTTAATCTCGACAGTGCTACGAAAAAAGCGTAGTTCTTGTAGTTTTTCAAAATTTTTTAAAGACTCGGATATTGTCTCCGGAATATTAATATTGACTGAATATTGTCAGTTATTTCTAAGTACTTATGTAGCGTAAATTATCATTTTTTGCGTTTACAAATCCATAAAAACACAAACATAGGCATATGTGTGTAAAAAAACAAGGCGAAGACAATACTTACAACGCGTTTAACAGTGTTTAATTAAAATATATTTTCATTACTTTTCATATTACCTACCTTCATACTTTTAACACTTACTAAATGCACTGAAAATGACTTAGTGTAAGTAACTACTTAACCGAAGGCCGAGCTCACTGTTATAGCAGCGGTAAGACCCCTCTTTGAGGAATGGCTTGAGAGGTTTCATGGCATCCTCATCTTCCGCCTGACGCAGTGGCTTATCGGTCACAGAAGTCTCAAGAAATCCCTGTTTTGGATTCAGCGGGAGGAACGGCCTCGGTGTTGTCAATGAGAGACAACTCGGACCACACGGTGGCCGTGTCCCTGCTTGTGCTGAGGACCGCTTATGGAAGCGATTGGCGGTGGCGACCTCGGTGAAAGCATTTACTGATTCAAAATTGCAAAAACATAAGTCTTTATGTAACTTCGTAATGCTCGCTGAAGAGGAGATGGAGCGCGTGAGGGAACGGTCGTCCCATGCCCTAGTAACCGTAGGAGACGGTTCGGATATCGGAAATTGCTATACGATCTCAAGGACGATTACTAAGGTAACCTCGCCGCCCGACAAGGGTCCAGAAAAGCCGAGCGTTCCGTGAGCGCCTTATATCATTGCAGACGGGTCACACTGGGGCTGATGTCCAGCTGGGGTTGCAGGTGCAAATGCAGTGATGTACCGCTGTCCGGCTTTGATCATGAGGAGGAACGGTTTAGCTTTTAATCAGACAGTTTCACCACCCTAACAAGTCGTTGAATGATTTTCTAACCCTAAGTCAAGTCACAATCATTTATTCCAACTAAACCATAAATAGGTAATTTTGAAACTTCGATATAGAATAGTAGTCTGTCAGTCTGTTCGTCAGTAAAGCTAGGTGCTCGTTCCAAATTGTAGATTCAAATTGAGAAGAAAGAGAAAGAAACTTCATATTTCTCTTTTAAAAAATAACATTAATTTTACAATTTTACGAATACATTGTTTAGTACACATTATTGTACCTATATATGTGAGAACAATGCAGAGACAAGTTTAAAAAAAAGAACAAATGATGGGATCTATCACGAAATTTTAAATCCTTTATGATCTTGAACATGGCACTCACATTTGCACGAAAAGAGTTGCGGTGAATTCTTGTCAATTTATTTATCACAAGTAAAAGTAAATACGACAGCCCACGTCTAACTACATCAATGCTACTTAGGTATTAATTTCAGAAATTAAAAGAAGAAGGTATCACAGTCACAAAGAACTTCCGTCAGTAGCTTAAGTGCTATAGACATTAAAGTAAAAGAGGAGAATTATGTCATCTGTTGAAAGTTGTATAAGGATAATATCGTACCACATCATCAGACTTATAAGTGCTGACTACTGAGTGAAGGCCTGCTTCTTCTCACGCGGCGAAGGTTTGAGCATTAACCGGTATGCTTGCTCAAGGCAGGTTGGAGATTTCAAAGTTATATATAAGATTATCATTCACCGTTTGTCAGTGGTGCCTCAATGCTTTTAGAAAGTAGAAAAAGTCACACTCATTGTGACTTTTGCCATGTTTCGAAACTACACCTTAATACACGAGAAGCGGGATCCTAAATAGGGTTGCCAACTTTTTTTGACAAATAAACCGTATAAAACTGGTTTGGGTAGGAAAAAAATAAAGTATTAGGAAGAAAAAAAAGTATATTTCAAATTTTATGTTTTTTTTTGCTTTAAAAACGTATTTTTGTGTGCTTTTCTTGTGTCCAATGCCAGCTGAACTGATTGTAAAATTCACGCCGCAGATTTTGCATTTTGCATTACATTTATTTTGAAGATCACTTGTTAGCCAGTTGTATTGTTTTTCCCAATCAGGTTTATATTTTTGTAAATGTTTTGTTACTTTATTTTAGCTTTTTAAGAGTCACTTGTGTGTCGCTATCAGAATTACTCATAATTTTCAGCATTTCGTTGAATAATTAAAAATTGTTTCCATTATCCGTTTTAAATATTTTGTTCAGCAATTATGCATCGTTAAGTACTCATAATGAGTATTTTGTTTTACGCACCACAGTGAAGGTTTACAATAAAGTATTTTTGCATACTTTATTTGTATGTAAAGTATAAAATATAGTTACCAAAAATAAAGTAGGATACGTTATTATAAAGTATGGTTGGCAACCTTAATCCTAAACCACAATGTTTCAAAGAGAGAGAGAGAGAGAGAGAGAAAAGTTAAGAGATCTCTTCGTTTCAGAAAAATACATGATACACAAGAAAATATATACGAAAAACTTTTCTCTCAACGAAGTTTTCATCGAAGTAAAAACCTGAGGTGAATCACCTTAGTAGGCGGCCACAAGCCATGAATATATGCAGGCACTAGTGTGTACTTCTGTCGTCTTAAATAAAAGCATTATTAGCAGGTTGCGTGTCTAAGTGTGCGCGGCGCGGCTCTAATAAGCCGGCAATTTGCAAGTGTGCGCGCGCCCTGCACTTGCATACATTAGCCCGGGATAAGCCGCGAGTTAGCGAACATGGTGCATGCTGATGATTTCTAGCGCTCAGCTGCATAATTAGCTGTTATTATGAATTTTTCATACATCTCCTGCCATTTTCACGGAACATACTCGTGAGGAGAGGGGCAATAAAGCAGTACGAGGAACAAAGTACTACACATCATTGAATTTATTTACATTTTTATTGTATCCGATTGTTTTTTCTGTTGTTTTGTGTTTTTTTTTTAATTCGATCGCCATTTTGTTCCATAGAAATAAAACCAATGAAATACCTTCAACAAAATATAGGTTTTTAAAAGATAGATCGGCGAATGAGTGAATGTATCACTTGATTATGTTATATCAACTGCACTGCACTCTCATGCATGGGAAGTGATTTACCTAACCTCCAGGCCACGACGACGTTAAATGTATACCTATTTACATAAAAATGTATAGTATATACCAATAATATTTTATCCCGTTTTGGTTTTTCCAATAAGTTGTAGTGAAGTATGAGACGTGATGTTTCCGATGTCGTGAGGTCACGCGCCGCGCCGCGGGTCGCCCGCTCTCCTGGCTCACAACTATCGACAACTGACAAACTTTACCGACTTTTAAGGACCACTCAGTGTGTTGTCCACCTTACTTCCTTACTTGTTATATTGTTTCTTCTCTAAAAGTGTTGTCAATTATTTAAAATTTTATGATTTAAATGTTGGAAGACATTTTTTTATTTATTTTGTTTGTAATTTGTATTCGGGAGCTGCGAAAAGTTTGGATAGTTTTTTTTTGACTAGGGAAATTTATCTAATGCCTTCTCCTCCCAGGCTGTAACGAAAGGGAGTGTCAGACGCTTACTGACTTAAAACTACTACGTTTTTTCTCCTGCTCCAGGCCAGGGCCGCTGCCTGTGCCAATGTAGGTCCTCGTCTATGGTGGTTTATGGGCTCTTTGAGGCTTGCGACGTACGCTCGGGTCTTGTTCTGGTCGGGCGGCGGCGGCGAGCTGCCCTTGCTCGCCGTCCGCAGACCCGTGTCTACGATGGTCGGAAATTCGTCGCTAATAATAGTTAACTAAATTCGTTGGGAAAGAGCGACCGGTGAAAACCGGTTAGATAAAATATTTTAAATGTTTGATTAAGAATACGAACAATACCTCCTTAGTTTAACTTCGGTTAGGAATCACACTGAGCTCAGATTCACGATCTCATCGGATTAATCTTGGGTGTATTAACCGAAATCCTTATACATAGGTACATTGGTTTCAAATGAGTGCCGATGTCGATGGATCACCATTAACCTCGAGGATTTAGCTATCCCAGACTCCGAGTGCCCTAGGAAGAAGTTAGACACATCTATAAGCATTTATTGCTGGCTGGCTACACTGCGTATACATAATAATGAAATATTAATAAAATGAAAAAAAAAAGCTCCCAATGAACTTAACTTCTTTTATAGTTCATAAATAAACACTTAATAATAGAAAATCATTTCAATAAACTATGAGATAATGATCGTACAATGCTGCTGCATATGCTCTTCAGCGCAGCACGCCGCCACTCGTGTGCGCACGCGACCGCCACGCGCCGCGGTCGAGCACCGATTGACTCCGCGCCTTCACTTTTCAAATTAACGATTTTTAATTTGTTTTGTTTATTACTTCCGAAATCAAATTCAAGCTTTGTTCGTTTTGTTTGTGAAGTATTTATTTAAAAATTTTATTGGTCTTTTAAAGAAAATCACAAAGTAATTTATTTTATTAAGTTATGTTTTTCTGTAAGCGTTTGTTTTACAGATTCTTGTTCATGTGTTTTTTGTATGTGATAGGGCGGCAAACGAACAGATAGACTACCTAATGATAAGCAAGCCGCTACTCATGGACACCCGCAACACCAGAGGACTCACGAGTGCATTGCAGGCCTTTTGGGGATAAGGGTTTCAGAGGTTTGGGGATTGGGGAAGAGAAGAGGGATTGGGCCTCCAGTAACCTCACAAACCTTTTCTGTGGTTGTTTCACGCCGGTTTTTTTGACAACCGAAATTTCGTGCCATCTAATTGTGAATGGTCAGCATTGGTTTTTCAGATTTATTTTTATGTGCTTTAAAAATATATAAAGTCAAAATTAAGACTGACTAAAATAAAATAACTTCGCTTCGTTTGTATATAGACAAAATATAGCATCTCCTTGATCAATTACGTAATACGAGTGTGTTTATGAATGTCTGATATCTGATCCTTCACAATCAGGAGCTATTGATAGTAAATTGATCTCTTACTGATCTCCTAGTCGTTATACTAATGACTTTACTTATATTTGACTTCATATTACGACAGAACGTTTGCGTTTTAATATAAATGATTTGCCGCAATCGCAAAATACTTCGTTCTTCGAAATTTTCTATTCAATTAAGGGTTTCCTAAGTGACATATTCCACAATAACACAATCTTGCAGATATGGAGCTTGCAACGTATCCTTATTATAAATTCTTTATTAATGTTCACTGTAAAATTTAGTATGCAGTGCTAGCAAAATAGAATATCACGCTTAATGGGTCATTTTGGTACTAGGGTGAAATATGTCATGTTCTGTATAACTATTATCATCCAATATACTATTATAATTTAACTGGAATAAATGATTTTGACTTTGACTTCACACTTTTTGTATTACTTTTAGGAATTATGAATGGTATGTAGTATAGATATTAATATGTAAGTCCCGTCAGTTGAGAGGTAGCGTTCTTCCTGTACTTTTATTTTGAATAATCCCTCGTTTAAATGTAATGATACATAAGAAAATAACCAAGAAGGAAAGTATCTTGGACTTGGAGGATGTGATGTGTATTGAATGTGGAGAGGTAGCAATAATTGTCGTGATTACAAACAATTGATGGCACAACCCTTTACAATAACATTAATGATTGTACTGTGATCGTATAATCTTGATAGTTGGGTTAATATCCTACAAAAGTATAACGAATTTAATTGCAATGAAATGTGAAAAACATATTTAATTAAGTTTACTATGTCCGTCGTCCGCCAGCCTGCTTGTCAGTGTCGTAAAACTAACAAACCTTTCAAATTTGTGATCGTATTCATATATACTTTAGAAATAATCGCGAAAGAAACGCATTTAGTAGTAACAGTAATGTGAGTACATGGGAAGTGTAGTTATCATCAATCAGTTTCTCTTTGAAAAACACAGGTATCATTAATACCTCACCACTTAACTCGATCTATAAATCTAGTCAATAGAATAGTATTTTTGTTGCCTAGTTGCAAACCCAAATTTAGTCAAGAAATCGAAAAGGTTACTGAGACTTCAAGTATCAAGATTGATATAGCTTAGATTGGAAGGCGGCAGGGGTGTCGATGTTTAAGAGCACAGCGGGACATCGCTAATTTGTCACGCGTGCTATTTACATTGTCGTGTGTGGTCTTAGGGACCCGAGGCCTGAGGCCTCGAAGCCCCACATAGTGCGAAGCAAATTTAAAATAACGCTGTCTTTCATAAAGTTTTCAATTGTTTGTGATTGATTGCCAATAAAAATGAAGAAAGAAATATACTCGGTAGTTGTTAGAATGTTCTCCAGATAGTGCTAATAGCGATTAATTAAACTTTGTCCGTGTGAGAAGAGGTATTTGCTCAGCAGTGGGCACTTTCAAGCAGATGACGTTTATTTTATTTAAAATGCTTCTACTTATTACGCACGGTCATGAGCATTTGTCACCAGACAACCTTTCGGCGATTGTGATATTATTTCTTTTTAAATTAATAAATCGCACATCACACCTTAAATATACCGGTATATACACGTAATCACACCATGGTTTCCTCTTGCAGAAATTTTATATAAATTTTCACTCGCTACTTTTTTTCGAAAATCTTCACATTTTCGCTAAACAAAATATTCAAAGTTAGGATTTCAAAAAGCTTATTGCTGTAGAAAGTATATTCATCTAATTTATACCTATCCATTAGTTCATAAGTTTACGATAATGTTGAACCATGGATAATATGACACCAGGAGAAAAACAGTTTCTCATTTTTACTTAGACACCTCGTAGGTAAAGCTGCTCTGTGCTGGTTCAATTGTCGGTAGTACAATTATGTTGTAGAATGAGTTCTTTTTCCGTCGGCCGTACCTATATCTATTCGCCGCCCGTCCGGAGCATCGGAATATTAAATACAGATTTAATATTCTGTTTGTTATTAACATTGTTGTTTAACAAGCCATGTCTACTAAATGATTAACTATATATAACATATTTCTTTGATAAAAGCACTTGTAATTTAATCTTTAGACAAATATCATTATATTATGAATTCAGCAGGGGCCGAGGCTACTGATTTTTACCGCCGTACTTAGAGTTATTAAATTTCTACTTTATTAAATCCTAAGCAATTGTTACAGAATCACCGAGAAATACTTTAGTTTTAGTAATTATGATGTCTCAGAGTATTGCAGTAAGTCTATCTATTAGTAAATATTATAACTTTCAATGCGTTTCAATTGCCTTACTGCTTACCAGCTTTTGCCTGCGACATCGTTCGCGTAGAATAGTGCCTTCCGGCACATTTTTGGTTTTCTCCACATAGTTCCTGATCTCGCGGGATTTTTTCGGGCTAAAAAATATCCTTATGTCCTTTCTCGAGTACCATACTATGTCTATTCCAAATTTCACACAAATCCTTTCAGTAGTTTAGGCGTGAAGAAAAGACAGAAAGAGTTACTTTCGCATTTATACTTATGTGCCGCAGACCCTGGAGTGTTCTACGGTGGCTGGCGTGAGGAGGATCTTTCGATCATACTCGCGCCGCCTCCTTCATTGCAAGCACAACTGTTTCGCAGAAGGAGGAGACGGTTTCCAATTCCTCACATTTCGCACCATGACTTGGACTAGATGATTTACGTTCATCAGTTTTAACTGATGAAAAGTAGGTTCTATATTGCATTTTCAGGTGTCACCTATTTTTTTTTTTTATGGTATAAGTTGGCAAACGAGCAGACGGATCACCTGATGGTAAGCACTCGGCGGCGCCCGGGGGCACCCGCAACACCAAATGAGTTATGAGTCCGTTGCCGGCCTTTTGGGGATAGGGTTTGCGGATAAAAGGATCGGGAAGGGATAGGGGAAGGGGAGGAATTGGGCCTCCGGTAACCTTGCTCACACGGCGAAACACAACGCTGTGGTTGTTTCACGGCGGTATTCTGTGAGGCGGTGGTATCACTCCGGTCGAGCCGACCCATTCGTGCCGATTGCCGAAGCTTGGCTCTCCCACACAGATTATTTTATCGAGAGACGATCTCCGGCCACCCAAAGCACAGGTTTGCGGACGGCGAGTAAGAGTATCTTGCCACACGACCAGGACCAGATCCGAGCATACGGCGCGTAGCGTACCGCGCGCGCCTCAAAGAGCCAATAGACTACCACAGACAAAACCCGTCTATTGCTCACCGGGGTTACGGGTTAAGCGCAATAAGTCACCGCGGTCTCGGCCCAGAGCAGGAGAAGGAACGGGGGGGGGGGGGAGTTAGTCAGTAAGAGTCTGACTCTCTCTCGCCTTACTCTGGGCGGGAGAGGTCATTTGATGATTTTCCCATCACCAAAAAAAGGTTTCACCTGTTTTACAAAATGTTATCAAGTTAAAACATAATCAATTTACAAAAAAACCGTTGTTCTTGGGAAATGAATTATTCTGAGAGTTCATTTAAAATTGTAATATGCGTTGCTCGTCGCCCGTCGCCCGGCGGTCCCTCGCTCCATTTCTGCCAGGCCTGATAAAAACTTTAAATAATTTTTAGCAATATGTCCTAAAACAAAAGAATACCAACACCATTCTTTGCTTTTTGTAGTGAGTTATGATTTCAATATTTATTCAGTGTTCTGAATTCTCAATCGCCTTTTAAATTGTACGTGTAACTTAGACCTTGTTAGAGGATTTAGTATCATGGTGTATAGGTACACACTTCTTCTAGGAATTACATAAATAATTGTGTTTTTTGCAGTTCTGGTTCAGCCTGCTTAAAATTTTCTTCTAAATAGCCGCTTTGTACCAGAATTTTAATATGAGTCTAGTACTTTATAATAATACTAGCTCTTACCCGCGGCGTTGCTTCCTTCATTTGACTACCTACCCTACTCTACCTAACCTTCTCTACCTACCCTACGAACCAACCCTACTCTACCTACCCTACTCTATGTACCCTATGTCCTTTTCCTGGCTCTAAACTACCTTCCTGCCAATTTTCAGCTAAATCGGTTCAGCCGTTCTTGAGTTATAAGTGGAGTAACTAACACGACTTTTTTATATATATAGATAATTATAATAATAATAGGTACTTTATTTCCATATATTACATAATAATTGATTGTTTGATATAAATTAATATTAAAATTACAATTAAAGTTGTGGTCCTATACTTGAAGGTGCACAAGGATTTGTAACTGCTGTAAATTAAACATAAACTGTTTAATTTTTAGCATGTAAGTTGTAATCTTTGTTGGAGATCTAAATGAATACAAATAAGCTCATTGGTCACTAATGTGCAGGTGGTGAAATACTTGGAAAGTTTATTTAGACTACACTTTCAGAGTTAATGAAAGCACACCAAGAAATACTGAAATAAAAAACATCAAATTATAAGATTGACATCGTCAATCCGCTATGAGGGAGCGCAATCCGCTATGAAATAATTCCTTTTCCATGGGTAAGGCTCTCTCCTGTAGTATATCTTGATATAAGTCATCCTGTATATGTATGTATTCGTTTGTTATCGATTGCGTATAATTACTGTCCCACTGCCGCGTTTTCAATACAAACAAATCTACAATGAAATCTTCGTCTCCTTATGAAGTTACCTTTATATGACGATAACGGACTGTAGATATGTTCTTCCTTTTACGTCTACGCTTATCTTGAGCCAGTAGTAGTAATACGGGTTTTTTGTGAGAGGAAAATCATCAAATTATTAGAACCTTACACGCCGTCCACAGTCCTCCGCTTGTGGTCGAAGATCATCTCTCGATCGCCGATGCTTGGAGTGTTGCCAATTACGGCGGCTTTCTTTGCTAGCATTACTAGTTCGCGGAAAGAGGAGACGGCTTCCCAGTTCCTCTCACTCCGCACCATGACCTCGTATAAGGCCGGACGTGAGAGGGTGCCGTCGCCGATTACGGGGTCTTACCGCTGCTATAACAGCATGCCCGGTAGTAAGGTATACGGCTAAACCACACATTTGGACTTACTTGCGAAGAATTCCTGGATAAAATAGGTCCTGGGCAATGAGTTTCTTTGTCTTTCTCTCTCGGTAAACAAGCGATTAAATGTATGAGTTCATAGCGCTTTTTCAATCTTGGTTTCTTGTAAATTAAGATTTTAAATATAAATTCGCTCAGGTTTCAGACTTTGAATATAGAACTAGCGACGCGTCCCGGCTCCGCGAGAAATTTTGGTATAAACAAAGCACGCGTGTGCTTTGTTTATACCAAAATTTCTCTACTATTTCCCACATCATCAGCCTATAAGTGCCCACTGCTGAGCAAAGGTCTCTTCTCGATTCGCGATTTCAAACCTATAATTAGAAATTTTAGGTCCGGTTTTCTTCACGATGTTTTCCTTCACCGTATGTCAGTGGTGTCTAAATAATCATAGAAAGTACATATAACTCGGAAAAAGTCACGTAGGTACTTGCCAGGCTACGAACCCGCAATCTCATGCAAAAGAAGTGGGCGCCCTAACCTCCAAGCCAGCACGACCTATCTGTACTTTTATGGATGTTATTACATATAAACCTTCCTCTTCAATCTTTCTAATCTACAAAAAAAACCGCATCAATCATCGTTGGGTAGTTTAGATTTAAACATACATACATATATAAGATATAGGGTCCAATAAACGGGCAAAATGCATGCTGTCGTACCTTTTATTGAAAATTATATAAACATAGACTAAGTATACATACATTTCCACATTTAGGTATATTACATGGGTAGAAAGTTAGAATATAATATTTTAACGATGTTTTCGTAGAAGATACTCATGCGGAAACATTAAGATCTCTCGAGGTCGCGAGGAGTGCACGCTAAAACATATTTATGCGATATTATAACGAGAGAAACACTCGAGGGCCGCACTCCACGCCGCCCGCCATATAACAAGTAATCGTGGCACGGCCACGCCATTAACAACGGGGCACACAAAAGTTTAGCGAAAGGAAAACATATGAAAAGCGACCGGCCTGAATGCCCCACGCCCACTCCTCACCATTTTCACGCAAATTAAAAGACACAAACGTATCCATAGACAAGAATTTCCCGCGCGCGCTAAAACACACCATTCACAGACGTCGTATTCAATTGCTCGAGAGCGAAACGGAACGCCCCGAGGCATTAATTAGAGCAGAAAACTCGCGTCTATGGCCGTTCCTTTTTTAAAAGTAAGGTCTTTATGCGAGCCCCCGCCTTTGTGCGCGTTCCGTTTGTGCTCACGGTTAAGTGTCAAGTCTTAGTGTCAAGCGATGCTTATAACCTCTTTGTTGACTATAATTTACGGGAAATCCGCATCCCACCAACAAGCTGAGGACCTTTCAATTGCAAGCAAATTCCTTCGTTTATGCCTGCTACTTGATACAGTATTCATTTGACGTAACGTTTTGTTCCCAGGTCAAACAAATATTGAAGAAGACCAGGACAGGTTGCGGTGCAATTCAACAGCTAGTCCGAACGTTGAAACATCCGATGCTGAAGATGATATTTCCGTCGGTGACAATAGAAGCGAGACATCCACACCGAAAAAGTCATTTACTTTCCCAGATGAATATAAAAAGAAATTAGATGGAGAAGATGTGGAAAGGTCATCGCCCTTAGAATATAATTTGAATAACCAGGCAAATTACAGTTCTCCTTTTAAAGAAGACGAGAATGAGTATGATAATAGAGCAGAAGAACGAATGAAATTGTACGATACCAGTCTATTTCACTTGTATCGATCGGAAAGAGATGGGAAAAAGGACGAGGGATCGGAAGGGCCTAGTTATGAGCACATGGCCGGCTTGTCCGACACAATCTATGGAAGGTCGATGGATCTGTCGAAGAATTCGTTCCAATCTCAGCTGTTAGCTGGGTTTGCGTCTGTCATTGCTGGGAATACGCAGCGTGAGTCACAGGAGTCAAACGGTAAATGTGAATTTTTAATGGTACTTACAGATTTCTTACCTTTAGGCCTTGCGGTTAAATTTAATCTTTTATCGCGAATAGAGTTTATTAGATTTTTTAATTAGACTAGCTACTGTCGCGCGGTTTTACGCGTTGCTTCTACAGGTCGTAGCGAGATGTTTTATAGCCTATGTCCTTCCTCGAAAAATGGACTGACAACACAAAAATATTTTATCAATTCGAACCAGTAGTTCCGGAGATTAGCGCGTTCAAACAAACAAACTCTACAGCTTTATAATATTATAAAAATAATGCTACAGATTTATTAGTAGATTTAGTTGCATTACAAATGTGTAAATGGCTGTTTCTCCTATCTTAGAGCGACAACCTGGCAGTAGGCCGACAGTGTCATCAAATTCAAGTCGCAAGCCGCGCAGGCGCCGCACGGCATTCACGCACGCTCAGCTCGCATACTTGGAGCGCAAGTTCCGCTGTCAGAAATACTTGAGTGTTGCTGATCGCGGAGACGTGGCTGAGGCGCTCAGTCTCAGCGAGACGCAAGTCAAAACTTGGTACCAGAATCGAAGGTAACATTTGTTTTATAATTAATTATATATCAGTTTGGCCTTTGGCCACCAACTTTCTAGTCATAAGCAATAATGTGACCGACAATCAGAGAGAAAGAAAATCAATTAGTGACTAAACCCCGGACTTTTCGGTTTGATGTAATTTCATGATTCATGACTAGTCGTCGGATTGATGTAGTTTCAAAAAGTCCCATGCCGGGCGCCAAAAAATTTTTTTTTTTCATTTTACTTCAGTTAGATTTCTTTGGATGTACTGCCGTACTGTAAGTGGGATTGATTTAACGATATATTGGGTAATTGTTCAATTTAATAAGATTATAATAGAATAGGTTTGTGCGCAGGACGCGATTCTTACGTATAAAAGTCTTGTTGCGACTAGAAACCAAAACTGTAAAAGTATCACATAGCGTATGTAGAAGTATGAATAGTACTGCGCTATAATATCAATATTTGACTGATAGGCACACACATAGCTCGATTGGACTAGGCTCCAAAAATAGTTGGGTTGGAACTAAATTCATTTCAGGTTAGCCATACAATTTACTGAACTTATTCGAAGTGATACAGAATACCCACTTAGTAGGTCATACAGTTTATTAAATACTTATTCATACGTTTTTTTATCCTTTTATTAGAACTAAATGGAAGCGACAGAACCAGTTACGTCTGGAGCAGCTGCGTGCGCAAGCGGCGAGTGGAGAGCGCGAACTGTCGGCGCACGCGCTGCCCCTAGCCTGCGCTTTGCTACCACCTTATCCTGCATACATGCACTGTCATCTTTGAGCGTTTAACAATCACAAATTAATATAATATACTTGTTAAATCACATCACACATCATCAGCCTATAAGTACTCACTGCTGAGTAAAGGCCTCTTCTCACACGGAAAAGGTTTGAACATTAATCACCCCGCTTGCTCAAGGCGATTTCAAACTTATAGTTAGAAATTTTAAGTCCAGTATTCCTCACGATGTTTTACTTCGTTGTTTGTCAGTCGTGTCTAAATAATAATCATAGAAAATAAATAAACTGGGAAAAAGTCGCGTTGATACTTGCCAGGGTTCGAACCCGCCACCACCACTACAACTGTTAAATATAGTAAATAATAACTATTAATTTATCATGTTAAACACTCACGCTAACGCGCGGCGTTCACTGTATTATGTGTCGTGCAACACTGCTCATGAATATGAGCCCTCAGCGTGGCTTGAAACTGAGCGAGTTATCTTGTCAAACTTTTACGTGACGCTTAGTCACGTAAGGGTAGACATAATTAATTAATGAAATATGTATCCTGAAAGTAATTCCTACAATAATAACTATGGCTAAAATGTTATATTGTCATTTCCTTATAATATATCATGTTTAGGTTTTTATTGAATCGTAAAGTAACGATACTGTAAGTAAAAAAAATCGTTATTTGATTTTTTTTTGTAATGAAATTAGATAAATAAATAAATATAAATATGTAGTTGACTCCTAGATTAAATTTTAAACAGAAAATTAACTATTGTTATTCTTATCATAATAGTATAACATAAATATAAGTTGTAAATTATAGATTAATTTGGTAAAATATAAGTCTTACATTGTGCAATAATTTAGAACTTGGTTAAGAATTAGTTAGATCATTGGTTTATGGATATTTATGAATCTAGTACGTATGATACTAGTATCTAAGTACTCAGTTTTTAGCATATATGTAAATAAAAATAGGTAACTCGTAACCAATTTGTGTAGAATCAGGAATTTATTGAGGTGAATATATATGTATAGTTTAGTTTTGTTTATATCAACTTTTGTATGTTCTATCACCTATAACATTTTAAATATTTAGTTTTACCACTCTGTAGTACCTATCCATAAATCCAGTTAAATTTTATCAAAAATTGACAATTATCTGTCATGCGTGTAAAATAAATCATTATAATGTTGTACAGTTAGATATTCATAGTACGTACGGTAGATATTCCAACACATCTCTGTGTAGAATCCGCAACCGTAGCTTAATGTTGAACGACATAAACCAAATGGTAATAGAAAGTAAAATGATCTTAAATCACCCACAGCTTTTCAATCAAGCTCCATTTCTGAACCCGCCATTCAATTCTGTGCGAATTATGCAAATGTTTTGGCGCCATTCCGAATCATGGCTGCCAACCGCTCGCAATTTGCATCTCTTAGCGAGTTGTTAACATTTGAAACGAGAACAAAGCCGCTACAGCGCTCGGTATTTTAAGTGCAGTAAGTATATGCGCTCAACTTTACCTCGCTTTAAAGCGCAGCAACGCTTTAAGAATAGCAAGTTTGCGAAGCCGGCAACTTTGACCGGGTCTCAGAGTCACATTTACTGTTCAATTTATTCAAACAAATGCTAATTTGTAGCTTTTCGTTTCAAAATTGTTGATTATTTATCCGTCTTTATTTCAGATTTGAGCAAACGAGGGTTTATTAAAGGGTGGCTTCGTGTAATTGGACTGTTTTGATGTGGCGGGGTGTGGCGGGGGCGGCGCGGGGGACGGTGAGGGTAATTGAAGTATTTTCCCGACGTTTGGAGGGTAGTTACGTTACCCGAGGCTGAATGGATTAGTTAGCGCGCCCGAGATAACGATCTGTCAATGATGCCTGTATAATGGGCGGTGTCACGGCGTCGCTTGTATTCTTTTATTAGCAGTTATTTGCTGGAGATTACGTTCGCTTAGTTTATTTTGATTTAACCACAGTGTGTGCCCAGCGTGCTCACTGGCTTGTGGACGTTTTGTAGCGACTTTAATGATGTGATTACTGTGGCTGCTTTTATGTATGTTTTCCTTTCATATCATGGGAACGAACTATTACCTACATTTTCGATCATAAATAAATTAATATGAACATTTTGTTTACGATCGAAGATGGTCAACTTTATATCATGGACTTAAAAAACAATTTACATTGAAATCAACTTTTCGGTGGATATTATCGGTTTCCAAAAAGTGCAGTGATTGTATATTTGTAAGATTTATTCAGTATACCTTGTTTAATTGGTTAATAAGCTATCATTTTTATGTGTTTACTGCTGTAGTCATAAAATAGATAATTAACATTATTTTAATAAAATAAATTTGACAGATTTAAATTTTTTCTTGAACTAGTAAGATTTCCATCATGTGTTCAGGTGTTTTGCTTCACATCCTTTTCCTTTTTATTTAGCAGCTTTCACAAATTCGTTACAATTATTTAAAATACAAATTATAAACATATAGGCAGGATATTCTTGAATACGCGTTATGACTTTTTCTTCGGCAGTTGATTAGTTCTAACTTTGTTTAGGTTTCATATCTTACCATGTAGTTATTTTTTAAATGTCTTTCTTTATTTGGTTGTGATTAAAAGTGTAATTTCAGAAGTTCTTTCAATCTACACGCACATGATTATCTCCTGTGTCGTGGACTACGTTTACAAAGATATACATCCACAAAGTATATCTCGTGTATATCTTGTAATTTTTGTAATCCACAAAAATTACAAGATATACATACACAAGCCACCCAGACCCGTAACTAAAAACTTTTACAAGAAACAATTAAAACTTAATAATAAAGTAATAAAAAAGTTTCAGCTTTTTCTTAATATTTTCGAATATTTTGAGGAACGGTATTTAGGAATTTGGGAATTAAATGAAATAAAAATTGGAGATGGTGGATGGTCGATGAGTCGGTTTCATCGGAATGGCCATTCCGGCCTATTTGTGGTTTCACCGGAATGGCTCATTCTTAATTTATAGAATCAGGCGTTACTTTGCGGAAATCCATGACATTAAATGTTAGGGTAAATATTTAGTTTTTATTCCGCGACAAAAATCCAGGCTTGTTGCAGGATGCAATCCAAAACTAAATATTTTTCCTAACATTTAACGACTCATTCTTGCCAAAGCATGATTAAGAATCAAAAACTTACATAAGCACTTTAGTAAGACTTAACAGAGTACGCTGACAGTAGTTAGATAGTGTTGCCTGATACGTGCAATTTGTACCATTTGAATTCGAATCCGTAATTTGTCGCGTAGTATTATTGCATCTACCTACAAACTACTCGTATAGGAATACTACAGTTAAACTGTTCAAGACGCAATGCTCGACAATTTTGATAAGGTTCCGCTGATACAAACAAGAAACTAGATAGCCATCAGCAAACCATTTTCATAGTGTTCGGAAAATGTACACAACATATTATTGAAAACTTTATACCTACTCTTAAAGATCTACTTACTATTTTTAATTAATATTTCAACATAGTAGTAGTAACTTTAAGACAGATTTGAATAAAATCAACAATACTGTAAAATAATTCATACCTATGCTAAATATACAAATATTGAACGTCCTAGCCAATAACCATAAACGAAGTTATGCATCATCGACCAAATCATAAACAGGCTTTTAATCAAATCTGGTGCTAGTCTTGGCATTTGTAAATGTTAACAATCGCAAAAACATGTTTTTCCTTTACCACATTACCCTATTTGTAACAATCAGTAGCATTAAGTGCCAGCAAATGTTAAATGAAGAATTAGTTATTTCCGAAACTAGGGCTGGCGAAAAAGGGAACATGCGGAAGACAAAAGTGGAAAGAAGGTTTCTCGAAGATTTAGATGACTACGAATGGCACGTGGCTCATCTTCGGGACGCGACCCTCGATGGCAGGAGAGATTGTATGGATGATACGTTTGCAGACAAAGTTAGGAGGTACAGGAGGATGTTAAAAAATGATGGGGCCAGAGTCGACTTCGTGTCTAGTGATCCCATTCCCCTAAACACTGCTGATGTAGGAGATAACGTTTGCAAAGTAAGTGATGATAACCTGAAAGAAAATCAAAATGACCCTCTGAAAATGGCATCGGCAAGTTTTGTTAATGTCACTGGTAAAATAAATATCGCGCCTACAGCGTCTGCATCAAATGTTACCGCGTCTGAGAATGCAACAACGGCCATGAAACCGGAGACCACCACTACAAAATTGAATCACCAGGCGACCACGCAGAGGGCAGAAGCCAAGCCTGCCTTGAAGAAGAAAAAGAACATAGAGAAACAAGAGAAGGCAGGGAATGATACGGCAGGGAGACGAACCAGTGAGTATATGTTCAGCTCGATAGAGTACTACGATGAGTCGGTGGAGTTCAACACGGACATGTGTCCGGATGCTGTAGAAGTGATCGAACTGGAGATAGACCAACTCCGGAATTACGACATCGAGTGCGAGATGACTGTAGAGTGGAGGAGTTTAGAATAATTGATTTTTTATTTTTATTAAAGAGACTGTTAAAAGAACCTAAAAAACAACAAGGACATACAAGGCCAGTTTATTATTCAGGTTCAGTTGACGAAAATTACGATAACCTCACTGGACACATGATTACGTATTAGTATTTATTTGGTTTTAAAGTACGTCCTGTATTTTACAGAACTTAAATGTTTTCCTTTCTTGGCTAAGAAAATTTGGAAGGTATGGATATAGGAAAAATAAAAAATACAAACTTTTCTTGCCTAGCAGTTCACGTTTTATAAATTCTTTCAAAGTAGGTAGAGGTGCGCATGTGATGTCAATACACCAACGATGTTTAGTCACGCATTTTATGTCTAGGACTCTAGATTTCGGACTCTTAACTTTAAAGAAAGAATGAGAGTAAGTAAGATAATTTATTTGTCAAACATGCAATGGGTCGGACATGCAAGGTATTAATAATATGTTGTGAGAGACCATGTTGTCTTTTCTTTTTTATTTTTAATTAAAAGCTCCCCCACGCTAGTATTTTCTTCTGTGTCGTGGGTGCGGTTACGAACATACACATGACACCCAGACCCGGAACATTAATTTATGGATCACACAAAGAGTTGTTCCGTGCGGGAATCGAACCCGCGACACGTTGCAAGACAGTCGGTTGCCCAGCCACCGCACCAACGTACAAATACTGTAGACCTAAACATTATATTATTTTATTACACAATACACAAGAAATTAATGATAATTGGGGTCAAGATATGATATGAAGCACATAGGAGCAAGAAATTATGTGACGTTGTATGGAGGCCGGGCAGTTGTATAAATGAAATTATGTCTGAAATTCATATTATATTGTTTTTTTCAACCAATTCTTAACCACAAGTGGAAAGAGATCCTTTTCATTCAAAAAATGTACAAACACTATAGTACACTTTTTTTACTAAAAAAAGTAAAAGCTTATTTTGAATAGCAGTAACGGCAGTTCTCGACAACTTTTGGGTAAAATATTATAATATATTATAGAAGCCATACAGAAACACTTTTGCGCATATGAGGTGTTCTCGCAGCATGAGAGCGTATCCTTCTGTTGTCGCGCCTGTTAGGTGGGACAATCTGACCATTGATTGATCTGATTCATTGTTTCATTTCATCCCTAATCCCCAAAAGGTCGGCAACGCACTCGTAACTCCACTGTTATTGCAGGTGTCCATGGGCGGCGCTGATCTACCATTTCCTCCTTTGCCGACCTATCACATAAAGGGTTTTGGATATTCAATTCAATCTGCTGAACGTTTAACATTTGCTCTTCTTATTCGAGTTCACTTTTTATAAGACACTAGCCAACCTTCCCCGGGAACCCCCACATATAAAATTTCAGCGAAATCGTATGGCCTGTTACCGAGATAACATGCTTTTATAAGCAATCAGCGCTATCTGCCGGGCTGATTAGTAAATCTAAACCACAAAAGGCGCCACTCAAACACACACAGATTTTTTTTTATGTAATGTAATAGGTCGACAAACGACTCACACGGATTACCTGATAGTAAGCAATCAGCGCCGCCCATGGACACCCGCAACGGAGGAATTACGAGTGCGTTGCCGACCTTTTAGGGATTAGGGTTTTGGAGATTAAGGGATTGGGGTGGGATCGGGGAAGGGGAATACACAACGTTACAGCAGAATTATATATGTAAAGATAAAGCATTATCTCTACAGTTCTTCTTAACTTTTAAAGATTGTATTGCTTCAGAACCGCCATCTGTCGTCCGAAATTCTTTAAATTTTCCTTTGATGTGTATAGATTGTTCGTGTAAGAATCTAACTCTATGATAGAACCCCTTACCCAACATAAACAGTTCGAGTATTCGTCGGGAGATGGCGTTAATAATAATTAACATAGCGGTAAGAACTCCAAGTAATGTGCTACGACCTCTGTTCAGTTAGTTTCGGAATGTTTTACTAGATGGCAGTAGGTATAATTTCAATGCGTGATGAATGACCAAAGGTTCCAGTAAAATTAAACAAAAAAAAAGATAGGACTCCATCTATTCATAGTACAGTCGGGATAAAAGAAGCTTTACAAAGTTGGTAGGAACTATTACTTCATGTTCCTAAGAGCAATAATAACCATTACTGGCAAAAACTGAAGCGTAATAAGCTAGTATACGTTTCTGTACAGTTGTATTGTGCGATATTATGTTATGTAGGGAAATATGACATACTTACTATTAGTATGTTACATGGAACTACAAAGTTGATTACTTCGTTGTGGCTTCAGTTATTTGCCGAGTTAATTAGTTCGCCTTTGCTAGAACGCCGTCAAAGTATAAATTTTCAAATCAGCATTTCTCTGAATTTTATAATTACACTCACGGCTTCGATGTAAAATTATGACAATAAATTCAAAAATGAAAATCAAACACTTCTAAAATTATAATTTTTACACTCTCTGTAACACTTTCTGTATTCTAAAATTATTTTTTCTCTAGTATTTCCTAAATGCAATGCTTCAATGCAGCCAGTATTGTTAGAGCTAGACTTATTACATATTAAAATTAATTAAGTTTAACGACCTCCTTTGTTCGATCCAAGAATCGAAGGACCAAAGCTCGTACCAAAAGGACCTACATTTATTATAAAAGTTTAAAAACAGTTTTTCATTACTTCCATTCATGTTAAAGCTGTCATTTGAAAAATACTTATGTAAGGCAAAGGTGAATCTACAGTCGTAGAAATGTGTGCAAACAAATCTAGTAAGCTGGCCACTACTAATGCCTCCTTGGATTGTAAGGAAGGCATTAAGAAGCCCTGCGCGGCGGGCTTTCGCAAATATCAGGGTTTGTGGGCCGACACACGATTTCATATGTTCACTCACTTCCGACACAAAGTTGATTGTAACTATGTATGTCTTTGTGCTTTAGAAGTCGATTCGATTGCTGTGTGTGTCCGTGTCTTTATACAGATAAAGTTTTTAATAAAACACCGTTTTAGTTGATGCAAATAGTTTTTATTAATATGCAACAACATTGTTAGTAGTTGTCAGTAAATATTGTATCACCGTTTTTTTTTTCAAATATATAACCACATTACTGTTAAATTAGATTAGAAGGACATATAAAAAAAGAATGTTAATATCAATTGCATTAATAAATAGGGCCAAACAATTTTTACGTAGGTACTTCCTATCAACTCTGTTGCACCGGGAACTGAAAGATTAAGTATATTGTCTACATTGACTATCGACCTCTTCCCTTGTCTGGACGCCTGGTACTTCGGGAGCACGCAACACGTGAGGTGACGTGTTGCCACGTGTAGACATTTCACACATGGAGGGGTTCCCTCTTGTCCGTAGGGAGCACACGCAGGAAATGTTTACATGTGGTCGACATGATGTGTCGCCATGTTGAACGGAACACTCAGGGTGCCTTTGGTAAGACACCCTCGATGTTACCTCCATAAGTCCTGAAGTTTAAACGCACAAAAGAAAAGTATGTCAATGAATTAACAACTCCTTACATTTTAGCGTTTTTCCGCACATTTTCAAACACACCAAAATTCAAGAAAAATTGTCATCATTTTTTATGAGCGTTTTTAAATATTTTTCTAAATTGGATGATTAGGTAATAGTACCTACTACATTAAAGCATGATTGATATTAATGATGATTACGTACCTACGTATAATTTGTTGCTATCTTAGTGATATTACATTATTTTCTATCCCAGCGCCAAAGTCTAGCGTTCACTAAATACTAAACACAGTCAGCTTTTAGAAGGACGCCAGAAAAAACATAGCTCTCTCTTTAATATACCAAACTTCCCGACTTGCATCCTTTTCCCACGAGGGTGTCCTAGGGTATGCAATAACACAATTTCCCTGTCCTAAATATACGAGAGTAAATGTACTTTGTTTCTAACTAGATAAGGTTGACAATCGAGAGCTTTATGAATTAGAAGGATAAGGGGATGAAAAGGAAAGATATTTTCGTATTATGCTGCAAGCAAAAATGCATTATAAGTTGTATGCGTTTTGTTAGTGATTGCTATGATGGCGATTATTATCGCGGCAAGGGTGACTGTGACCAATTTATTTGAAACTTTATTGCATCGGGTTTAGGGGTGTATGTAGCTTATGGTAGAGAACTCTAATAATTCCTGGCTGTTTCTGCTATCCTAGTGACGAATGCCCTTTAAAACGTGACGTCAGGCTGAGTTTCACACGGTTCTCTCAGCTGTTTTTGTACCAAACAAAGATTTCCGTTTTTAACGGTTAAAAAATAACGGTCCAACATGTGAGAATACGCAGGTACACAGCTTTGGAATGTACTTTTTTTTTAAAAGCACAAGTTGAAAAGAAATAGATTATGTAGATTGCCGAAAAAAAGATTTATTAACAGAGCGGACGGATTACCTGATGGTAAGCAATCGGCGCCGTCAATCTACACTGGTGATAGGTACCTATCAAAGAAGTTATTACAAGTGCGTTGCATGCCTATGGGGGGTGGATTGCATTTTTAATCAAAATCATGGATATATTTGTAAAGCTAGGTAATGATAATGGAAGAAAATATAAAAGTTGTCTGCTCCTTTGCAAAACCTGCTCGAAAGGGAAATATTAATTTTAATAAATTATTAAATAAAAAAATAAACTTATGTTTAATTGAAATTTTTGCACTCCGAGTTATGTGTCCGATAGTACAATCACTGCATTTTTATTGCTCAGGAGTTGAGCGTTGCACACAGATAATTTGAACCCCTGCTAGTTGCTGCTGTCCGGGTATTTTATGTCCTTTGTGATGACGTCACTGGTATGTCCATCCTGGCCATTACTTTTTATAATAGTTGTAATATTAGAAACTAGCTACTCTCGCGCGGTTTCACTATTTGATCGTAGCGTGATTTTTTATAGCCTATCGCACTCAGGAACATAGTAGCATATCTATCAGTGAAAGAATTTTGGCAATCCGTGAAATAACCGTTGTGTTTCGCCGTGTGAGTGAGGTTACCGGAGGCCCAATCCTTCCCCTTCCCCAATCCCTCCTCAATCCCTAAATCTCCAAATCCCTAATCCCTTAAAGGTTGGCAATGTACTCGTAACTCCTCCGTTGCGAGTGTCCATGGGCGGCGCTGGTTGCTTACCATCAGGTAATCCGTCCGCCCGTTTGCCGACCTATTACATTAAAAAAACCGACCAGCGGGTCCAAAGATTACCCCCTACATACAAACTTATTAATTTTACGTCTTTATAATATTAGTATAGATTACAAACTTACAAACTTACTTACCACTTTATAATATTAGTACAGATGACAAAAATGAAATGACACAAGAAATGAAAGAGTAGCAAAAAAAATGTAATATTGAAATAAAGATCTCTACTTACAGGTCTTGAACAAACATAATACTTAGACATTAAATTTCCTTATTTTTAAGACCATTACAACGTATCAAATATTTTTTTACATCATGAAAATGATACATCCTTGTCAAGTATGTTTATGTATGTATAAAGCACAAACGTTTGTCTTCACGTAGTCGGTGAAGGGTTGACACTTGACAGGCATAGATCAAATTATCAGATTGCTTCGTTGTTCCAGTAGAAACATAAGCCACTGCCTCAAAAACAATACGAGTAGTGCCTAAAGTTCACTAATTGAGAGGAAAAGAAGTCCATGTTTATAATTTTAAAAGTGTCAATTATCAATCACAGAATTATTATTGTGAAGCCCATATTTATTTTGTACATCAAAGGGCAAATAGATTTTCGACTTTATTTCCAACTCAGTTAATTTGAATATCTATTGAATGTTCACAGTTTAGGGAAGCTCTAGGATGGTGTCTACAAAGACGAGGGTTGTATTTATGAAAGCTACTGCAGCTTATTTTAGTTTACTACTAGTGGTTTCTGGTTGCCTGGTAACCCAACCGTCGGTGAAACGTGACGTATTCGCGCCATTGTTTTTCGACCCCACATGGTAGGTATTTGTTTGTGGGAGATTTGACTTGACAAAAATAAGTGTCAAAAAGTGAAATTACGTGGCATGGACCATTTAAATATATTAATAAATAATGTTTTGTGAGTCTTTAGTGTGCCGTACTGCTTGATTTTTATGTTTATTAATTAATTGATACCCTACTGGCTTAGGGGCTACAGGCCAGCCGGGGTTGCGGGGTAGGCGCAATGAGGCACCGCGACCTCGGCCCAGAGCAGGAGAAGGAACAGGGGGGTTTTTAGTCAGTAAGAGTCTGACACTCCCTCCCGCCTGGCCCTGGGCGGGAGAAGTCATTTGATGATTTTCCCCTCCCAAAAAAACAGGCTTAGTAAATACCTATCTAAAAAGTCGTGTTAGTTAGACTATGTATAACTCAAGAAACGCTAAACCAAATTAGATTATAATTGGCGAGAAATAAGGTCAGGACCAGGAGACGGGCATAGGATACTATTAAGTAGGTATGTCTTTTTGTAACCCTCCACTTCTTAAAATGGGGGATAGAAGTTTGTAAGAAACATTCCGTAATTTTCCACGTAGAAAGCCAAAACATGGCATGTGGATTCTTTCTGAAAAAAATATTGAGTACTTCTTTTTTAAATACGTCCCGTGGAACTTTCAAATGATGGTGTTGAATTTAAAATGTGACGTTTCGCAGTACTTACTCAACGTAAAAGCTAAAATCGGTACTTAGATTTTTTGTTACCGATGAAAAATTTCGCCTTAGACTTTTTGATAATTCTCACCCAGCCCCTAAAGTATCAAGGATCTTTTTTAAAATTGTATCAGACATATATTTTTTATAAATTTAAAGACATAATAGGTATATTGTCTTTAGTGACTAATTCAATTAATATACTGTTTCGAAGTTTCTTCTGTTAAGAACACAGAAATTAGGAAACCTCTTTCCGTTTTACCCAGAAATAATCGCGAGTGAAGTTGCGGACGAAAGCTACATAGTACCTATAAGTAGTAACATAAATAAATGAATAAAACCTCAAGATTCTCAATAACATAATTAACAGCTAAGAAAACAGTACTTTACAAAAAATAAAAATAGGTTTTTGTTTAAAAAAATATCTAATTTTTAGCATCGCTGCAGCAAGCAAAAAAATGGCACTATGATATATTTTTCTATAAAGTAGGTAGTGTAAGATTGAACGTAGGTAGGTTTATGGGAATGTGTATTTGAAACTCTTGGTATCTTCTGATCTCCTGGTAGCTATAGTTCCCTGAAACGTGACGCGACATGTTCGTTCCCACGGTTACAGGGTGGTTGTGCGGGGTTGTCAAGAAGACCGTTGCGTCTGCATTTTTTTGTTACATTTTTTATGATAATCATCATACTTTGGGTTCCGTCCCATATTTATTCTCGGAATTTATAATAATATAACATATCGCTCATGAGGCACTGACACCTTTTTTTGTAAAAAGTAATTGTTAAATGGCTTCTTTTGTGTATTTTTTTTAACTTTGGAATTTGGGTCTTCATTGTAATTCGCGTTTTCGACATCGCGAAATTTGTATATATTTTTTTTATATCGGAAAATTTACTACTAACACATCTACGTCTTGGAACGAGCAAGTAGTTTCTCTGACGGTAATTCATTGACGACTTTTGACGTTTCAAAAGTGTCCCTTTGCGTTTAGTAAATAAAATACACTAAATTGACTATGCATATTGTCAGATAAAACATATTCACGTACCAACATTTTTAGAAAACAGATTACGTTTAGTTATTTAAGTTTTGTGTTTAATATTTCAGAAAAAAACAACTCCTAAGAAAGTCTGACGTCCTAGTGGTTGTTGCACACATATACTAGCATGCAATACTGTGTTATACAGATTTTAGTTTTGCATGTATGTGTTTCTAAAGTTGCTTACAATATTGCAATTAACAATATTTGCCGTTACTACGTCATGATTCATTTTTAATGCCATTATAAAACTGAGGTATTATACTTTGCCAGACTTCGTGGCAAGGTAAATAATGAGACTGTAGATGGTTAAGGTCTGTTTATTACTTTAATTGCTGGTGCTTATATACTAAGAAGATGCGTGAGATTTTCAGATTTAGCTATCCTAACAAACGTGCAACAATTAACATGTATGTCTTATCTCTATCGTATCTAAGTAATGTAGCGACGTGATAGTGCCGCTACATATACTCCCCCCTTTTAAAAATAATTAACATATAAATTGAAAAAAATTAGTATGTACCTAATTATATAATAACTTAACCTTGCTGATAAATTACATCCTATGCGTAATAATGTCATTGTTGCTAATTCGAAGGAAATAAAAACTGCTGCCTTTGTTGTGACGGCGGCGGCAGTCGATGAACTATCCACTGCATTTGTGCTGATTGTTTGCTGCGTCGATTTGATCAGGGTTGCGGGCGTTGTCAGCTCAGTTACCCTATCTATGAGTTTTCGACCAGCTATATCGACTAATAGCTTATAATGCTCTAAAAAATCTGCTCCAATAATCGGTTGTGTTACATCGGCGATGACAAAGTTCCATACAAAGTTTCTTCGTAGCCCGAAGTTTAAAGAGAGTGTTTTTTCACCATATGTCTTAATTTTTGTACCATTGGCGGCATAAAGTATACATTGTTCATCTTGTATTAGTGAATGTCTCTGTGGCTTGCTAATAACTGAAATATTTGCTCCCGTGTCAATCAAAAATCTCATACCACTTTTTCGGTCGGTAATAGTGAGGCGGTTGGACGGGTGAATAGCACAGAGTTCCGCCGTTGTCCGTGCTTCAATTAGTTTCCCTGTTTCCTTGAGTTGAGATCCTGTTTCCAATCACAAGGTTGAACACACTTTTGTGCATATTTTTTAAATCTTCCATGGTAAAAACAAAAGTGCCTTCTTTCTCTTGAACTCGACTGTGGTAGGAAATGCCGACGATTGGAATAACTTTGAGTGCTGCGTCGATAGTTTTTTTGACCTTGCTGAATTGCATTTAGTTCCAATTGCATTTCTGCTAACTGTGCTAGTATGCATGACATTGTATCGTCGCCAGATTTGTTTCCGTTTACAGCTGACACCTCTGTACGTGTTGAATTTATTAATATCTTGTCCGCGATCTGGCTCATCTTGTTCACATCTATGTCTTCTGTGACTGCTAGAACCGAAGTCACTGATGGTGGCAGAAGCCTCAACCATAGAAGTTTGATGGTTTCGTCGCTGATATTTCCGTTACTCAGGGTCCGCATCTTGCGCAGAAGATGTGATGGTTTCTGGTCGCCGAGATCCATTTCAGACAATAATTTTTGGAGCTGACGTTGGTCTGATTCCTCATAGCAATTGATTAGGCGTTCTTTGATAGCCTTGTACTTTTCTATTGGCGGTGGGCAAGTAATGAGGTCACTAACCTGTATTATTTCTTCTTTTGGCAGTTTTGCAATGGCCGTATAGTACTTGTAATCGTCTCCTTGCTTCTGTGGTGCTACTATGGCTTCTAGTTGCTTAAACCATAATCTGGGTTGGTCCCTCCAAAATTCCGGTACTCCAAATCTCCAAGGCTTCTTGTTGGCTGCTGCTTGATTTGCAGGGTGAATGAGTCATGTTGATTGTTCTTCGTCGGGTCACCAATTTGCCAGACTTCGTGGCAAGGTAAATAATGAGACTGTAGATGGTTAAGGTCTGTTTATTACTTTAATTGCTGGTGCTTATATACTAAGAAGATGCGTGAGATTTTCAGATTTAGCTATCCTAACAAACGTGCAACAATTAACATGTATGTCTTATCTCTATCGTATCTAAGTAATGTAGCGACGTGATAGTGCCGCTACAATACCTTACGTCAGTAGAAACTTATTATTTCGTAAAAAAATAAAAAGGTTCTATAGTTATGTATTGTAAAACTCATTTGATTTATAGGCTTTGCCATAGCAAGTGTCTATTTGTCTATGACTTAAGCTATTAAAATACTTTTTACAAAAATCTTTTTTTGTTTTTGAACTAACCTTTTTTGAATTGGCACCCAACGTGGGGCCAGACATCCAACCTACAAACAATGCGGAACTAATCAGTACAGTTACAGTCAAAATTAATACAAAATACAGTTAAAAAATACTTATGATTGACTCAAAAACACACACATATTTTCGTGCCTTCGTAGTACACAGTAGGTAAAATAGGTTAATTAAGTAATTAGAGTTATGCATAAAAGGATTCTTTTTCGTCTTTTGATTGCAATAATACTTCCAAAACCTCAACAGCGAAAGTGAAAATACAACAAGTGCAAATCTACCGTGAAGGGGTGAGAAAATAATAGCGATGTCGTTACTTTATCTCTTGTTTGTGTGCACTTTGATAGTTAAAACTTGTTTAGAGTTGTGTGCGTGCTTTTGATGCAGTGAGAGTTACTACACCTTTATGATGTCCTGGTACCCAATACCCCTTAACAGCTGACATAATCCCATGTCGCGGAGGGGTGATTCTGATTTAGATGCATTCGTTGGATGAAACGGAAAAATAACTTTGTCAAGAAAGACAAAGCTTTTTTTCCGTTTCATCATCCTTTTTATAATAGACTTGTAAGAAAACATCTCCCATTCCATACCCAATCATCAAATCACTAGCAATTCACAAAAGTTCGGTAACGTACTTATAAGTCCATTGATGTTGCAGATGTTCATAGGCAGCCAGCCAGTAATAAAGCTATGATAAAAACTTTTTAATTATAAGGTTAATAGTTTGTCATTGCTGAAAAATGAGAATTGACATCGAAATTATAAGGGGAGAACCATGCTTCGAAACTAATTGACCGGCTCGAGCGGAGTGATCTAACGGCCTCACAGGAAACCGGCGAGTGATGATGTTATGGATTGGCATAGAGTGCTAAGAGATTAGAACAAGGTTGGCAACGCACTTGTAATTCCTTTAGTGTTACTGGTATCCAAAGGCAGAGCTAATTGCTTTCCATTAGATGCAACGTTATTATGATTTTTACGTGCACGTTTGACCTATCAAATAAAAAACGAGCTTCTATTTCAATATGCTTCATTGTTTATCACTATTCAACATGTAAAACAGCAATTGAATCCCAACTGCTATGCTAAAATAATACACTCCTGTAGATGTCTAGTGTCCTAGTACTCGGAACCAAGTTGCCAGGCGCGTAGTTGCTATGATGCTGACCAATGTTGGTATTTTTATTTTTTTATATTGTTGTGTTATTCATATGTAAATGAGGTCACGTAGACAGGCAAAAGAGCAGCAAAACTGGTTTGTTTAATTATCGACTTGAAACATTCATAGAATTCGAGGACCGATTAAATGATAAAAAAAAATTGGAAAAAATGCTGTTTATTCGTATATAATGCTATAAAAGTAAGGGAGATGGCACAAATGGCATAATTTTATATACGACTTTCAAACTTTAGTAGATTAGTCATAAGTAAAGCGGTATGGATTATACTTACCCAAAAATACATACGTATATACCGAAAAAAGTCAAATTGTCAGGATGGAAGTATATTTTTATGTGATTTCTTCCAGAATCCAAACTATGGCCGCCTTTAGAACAATCTAAAATAAAAACAAATGACACGTCAATGACGTCACGCTTAAAATGATAAGAAAGGAAGTAAATAGTATTCTCTTTCTAAATTCAAATGATTGCCGCCCTTAGTACAAAGAAAAATAATACCACAATGCCGCCATCTTTTAGATGACAAATGTGTTCTTTTTTGAGTATTAAAAACAACGGTTTTTGACACTTTTTAACGTCAATCAATTAATTGCAAAATAGGTAAGTGTGTACTAAAAAACTTAGGTACCAAAAATGTTTTCACGCAACTGCAACAATTTGTATTACATACGAAATGTTTTTTCAAAATGGTTCCGTAGAATAGAACCGCCAGATCATTGCTACGTCATAGATTAGGGGTAGACAGTACTAGGACATCATAAAGCAACAAAAGTTCACAGACATGAGACTACATTTAGGGGTAGTTTGCACCCCTCGGCGCTCGTAGCAAGCAACACCTTTGTTATAGACAGTCAGCTGTTTTAAAGCGCGATAGCGCACCGTACAGTTTAGTTATTGAAATAAATGATTGTTAACATCTTTCTTTTTTGCCTTATTATATAAATATAAGCAAGTAGGTCAGGATCTAAGGTCCTTTAGAAGAGGGAAAAAGAATTCGTAAGTGTCATATACTTCTTAAAATGTTCAAGTTCTGTTAAAATGCAAAAGGGAATAGGATACTAAAGTATGGGAGAGACATGCTTCGGCACGAATGGGTCGACTTGACCGGAGTGATACCACGGCCTCACAGAAGACCGGCGTGAAACAACCACAGCGTTGTGTTTCGCCGTGTGAGTGAGGTTACCGGAGGCCCAATTCTTCCCGCCCCCAATCCTTCCTCAATCCCTAATCCCTAAAAGGTCTGCAACGCACTCGTAACTCCTCCGTTGCGGGTGTCCATGAGTGGCGCTGATTGTTTACCATCAAGTAATCCGTCAGCTCGTTTGCCGACCTATTACATAAAAAAAACACTAATGGACTCAGTTTGGCTCGAACGGGTTGGTTGCATGGATTGGCTAGTACTAAGAGATCAAACGAGCAGACGGATCAGGTAAAACGACTGCTCGTTTGCTGAAAAATAACATAAAAAACGCACATGATTGTAGTACAACTTATGACCGTGGCCGTGGGTATGGCATTAGCTCAATTCCTATTGGCGCCATCTGGTGAGCAAAATTTGTAGAACCCATTGGATAACCTATATATTTATGTAGTTTTTTATTGTTAGTAATTGCAATCAAATTTACCTTTTAAAAATTAATCAAATTGGCAAATGTTTTGCTTGCTTGATTTTCGTAAGTATGTAACAATTTACATAACATTTATATTAAGTTTGTCCAATCGTACATAGTAAGAGTATGCATTCTTTGTTTTTATAATAACTATCGTTATTTACAACACACATTACTACTTTTGTAAACGTATATGAAGGCACCGGGGGGTTGGTACAAACATCAACATCCCGATCATCGTCTTCATAGTCCATTGTAGGGCGTAGGATTTTATAATCAGGCCGAATAAATTACAAAAATAACGGACGTCGGCGATCCGTCTCCTATGACATAGAAGGACCTTACTAGTAATAGATATAGAGGCAAAATTAGAAGTATGCCTAGTAAATCTGCCTTAATGAATAAGAGTGTGTTTTGCATGTTATCCAAAATATACAACAAATTGCCTCGTTGTATTTCAGAAATTGAGAACCTCAACATGTTTAAATTGAAATTAAAAGAATTTCTTAATGACAAAGTGTACTATAGTATCAAAGATTATCTTGAGGGGAATCCTTATGGTCAATAATTAATAATTAACTTTATTTATTTGACATTGCTTGTGTGACATTTATAATTGACATTTACCTACCTTTTTACATTATATATATATCTAATTTGACATTAATTTTTTGACTTCATTGGTATCAATAATTCTAGTTTCTTTGACATTAATGTATTGTAACAACGATTAAAAATTCAATTCAATAAACCTAATTTTATTATATAATTATTTTTACAACATATCTTGCATGCCAAGTGAAGGCAAAATATGGAGAAACTAAACCTTGTTAACATCTATATATTATGTACCCATGTTTGCAAATGATTAAATGAATATGAATATGACAGTCACAGCGCTCGCTCTCCACCATAATGCGCACGCAGAACTGCCAGTTTGACGTTCCGCCAGAGTACGATTTATGGTACCCTCGTCCGATGAATTGTGATAAAACCTCCTTCAAAATTCAATTTAAATAATCGTCGCTTCGACATATATTTTTACTGTTTCAGAACGGTGGTGAGGGGTCACCGTCATTGGCATTGACCGACATTACGTCATCCCCTTCTCAATAAATCGAAAGTGGGATACCCAAACATTAGGGTGATGTTTCGAGGCTATGCGTACCAGGGTAACAGATTAGAATAAGAGGTATATTATTGCAATACAAATCTGTACCATATTCAATATATTGGACTTGATTTCGACTTGATTCAACTGCACGGTTGATGCAGTGGCTGGGCAATCGGGTGCAGCGCGACGATGCGATTCCCTCGCGAAAAAACTACTATTTATAGTGAACCAAATTTTTTTATTCTGCGTCTTGGTGTGGTATGTATGTGGATATCTATTATTTATAGGCGCGAACACAACACAGGAGAAAATCCGGGTGTGGCAAAAAATTACCGATTTCGCGATTTCAGGAATTTAAACAAAAATAGCGTAACCAGGAAATAAGTTGTTTTTATTTATTATGTTTTGAATTTTATTTTGCCTTATTGAGATTTACAGCAATTTTGGCAATTTCTGTTATTTGGTGGATGGAATACAAAGATGGCTAGTTCAGATCCTGCGGTGGGATTCACACGGTTGTCATTATAATGTCCCAACTATCCACAACAACAAAAACTATGCAAATAATAATAACTCGAACAGATTTTATTTATCTGTAGGCATTAGTAGTTATTTACGCAGAGTCTGTACATTCAATGACAATAAAAACGTCAGAACTCCATGAAAATAATAAACAGTACCGGTATTGGTTCATATAAAAAATAAAATGAAAGTTCTTCTCTCATATTTTTTTACTTTTATACGCATATGTATCAATATTATTATTTTATTTCTTTGTTCTAACCAACGTCTGATAGTAATGATGGTTATTTAATTATTATTTATGTAATATATGAAGTTATGTTTATGTTTATGGAGTTATCTCAATGATTTTCTCATTCAAACTTTTATTATTTACGTGAATAAATAAATGCTTAAGATAATTTAATATGTAGATTTATTTTGATATCGTATGTAGTGAGTTCTTGAGATTACGCAATGTGTCCCATTTCTTTTGGACACTTTTACTTCACTGTAAGATAAATGGTAGTTAAGTTAGTATCAGTCAAATAAAAAATATTTTTCCCAAAATTATTTTCGTACTTAATAAAGCGTTATGCTTAAAATTAAACCGAATTGAGCGTGCTTCATCTACATGAGGGAGGGACGGAATAAAAAAATACCTATATATTAAAAAAATTAATACCTAGTTCCGACGTGCGGGTTGCATTGAGGCCACGTGTTTTAAAACGTGACTTACTAGGGCATCATAGGAACAACGCAGTACCGTTGCGATGTTTGACGGATCAATTCATGCAGCAGGGTTCCTTCCATCAAACCTTGTTACAAAACTATTTTAAAAATCCACAATATATGCAATAAGAAGTCAATAAATCAAATCAAATATTTAATGTAATTTCAAAACAAAATAAGCCTAAAAGACCAAAAAACTAAATATTTAAAAATCCAAATAAGTTTTAGTATGTACTTATTTGGTTTTGTTGATTATTTGTTACAAATTATATTTTTGACTTCGATGCATAGGTTTAAATTTAGTTTTACTTTATACCTTTTTTACTGAGTTTATGAGAGAAAAGTCATTGTGTTAACTAAATTACCTACTTAAGTAAACCTTTAAAATAAAAGTGAAGTGACCAATCCCAAGAAGTTGGCTTCTACTGCATCGTAGCAAGTTCGTAGTCGAAGCTTAGTTTTAACTCGCCACATTACAATTCAAATGCGGCCATTTTGCGAAATATGAAATCGGGTTTGAGGCCACGTGTTTTCGTTCCAACGATACTAGGGCGTCATTCTGAGCGAGGAGTTATTCTGCACTACAGTTTTTTAAGGGGTGCATCTACTGAGGGGTGCGTGGTTCGGAACAGATGTTCTGTACCTGTTAACCTTGAATTGGGGAACACATACAAAGTACACATTGGTGTTAGTAAGGTGTTCAAATAGGATGATCAATCACGTCAGTTGTTTCAACATTTTTTTGGCGAGATTAGTAAACGTAGTATTATAGTATAGTAAAGTAGCAAATTCCTATAATGAGTTGAATTGAAAGTGCGATTAAAGTACTCACCTGTCTTGTATAATACATACATTCTATACTAGCGAAGGAGAAACATTGTGAGGACTGCACGGTTGGCGCGTTGGCTGGGTGACTATTATATTGGCTACCGCGCAACGTGTCGCGGGTTCGATTCCCGCACGGGACGACTCTTTGTGTGATCCACAAATTGTTGTTCCGAGTCGGGGTATGGTGATGTGCATGTGAAATTGTATGTTTGTAAACGCACACACGACATAGGAGAAAATCCTAGTGTGAGGCACGTTTTTTTTTTTAAGTAAATAATACAAATAAATTATAATTTTGTAAAGTCAGTCCGCTTTGAGTATGCATGGTGATTCATAATGTTGGTGTCCCTTTTTCAGTGCGGGAATAGGCCTTTTGTCAGCTGTGTATTATTAACAAGCAGATAACAATGTCTAAAAATTACAAAAAATGACCATATATTTTGTTACTTTACAGTTTACAGTATTCTTTCTCTTAGCTTTTTTTGTTTACTTACAGCTGTAGACAAAGTTTTACTTGCCCAGAGGCTTCACGCACGCGCCACGTGGCATATTTGGCTTTTGGTACCAGGCTACCAGAAACAATTAGAGATGATTCCATTAAATGCAGTAACAAAGCACTCAAAGCTCTGAGCTTTCACCACGTGGTATTTTTATACTAAAAGATTTTGTTCCTGTTTAGATACAAAAAGTAAAGATTTAAAGATAAAGATAAATTTATTTGCAAATATGGGTAGGTACAATACAGGTGACAGAGATTTTACTCTGATAATTATTTCCGTACCTAATAACTACATTATAACGTTACATAGCTAAATAGCATGATAAGTTTTATTTCTGCAAAATAAGGAGGTGGTAACTATCACAAAGTTTTTTTTTAGCTGCATGCATTTTGCTGTCAATGTTGAAAAGTACTTACATTCTTAATTTTTTTTTTACTTAATTGTGACGCTTCCAAACAACCTTTCAAACTGTCCTTGAATTCGTTAAATTTTGAGATTTAGGTCCTGGGCCGCAATGTCTGATCAGTATACTAGATCATGAAGGAGATCATATTATTATGGCCAATAAAGAAAAAGGACGTCACGTACGGGTAACATAGATTATGAATCAGAATCAGAATCAGAATCAGAATCAGAATCAGAATGTTTATTTGTGAAACATAGGTATTTACATTTAGATCTTAGGTCATATAATATAGGTGCGCTATGTTTTGCCGTGAAGGCGTACAAATATTAAAATAAAATTAAAAAACTTTAAAAATTAAAAACTACATACATATGGGAAAAAAACAACAAAATTAAACTCTTACATGTTAAAAGGACCTATTTGTTTTAAACTATTATAATGTATAATCAAAACTAACACAATAAAGAAACAGTCTTAAAAAATCTCTAAGCAGTCTTAAAAATCTTACTCATAGGTTTCTAACTAATAAATTAATATTATAAACTATCATTTAAAAAATCTTCTACAGTATAATAACACTTTTCCATTAACAGTAGGTAGAGTATCTTCTTAAATTTAACTAAGGGTAATTGTTTTATGTTGGTAGGTATTTTATTATAGATTTTCGGAGCCATGCCAAAAAAAACCCTTTTTACTTAAAGCGGTTTTGCATTTTAAGTTGCACAGTTTATTTGCATATTGAGAACGCATTGGAGTTTTTTTAACATCAGCGAGTTTTTGAAATAGATGCAGATTGATTTTGACAAACAAGGCAGTTTCGTAAATGTACATAGCAGGAAAAGTCAATAATTTTAAAGATTTAAAGTATGGTTCACAAGTTTCGGTAGTTTTAAAGCCACACATGGACCGAATACATAGTTTTTGCGCTTTAAAAACCGATTCTCTTTCAGAAGATTGCCCCCAAAAAATAATACCGAACCTCAGAACAGATGCAACCAATCCGTGATATGCTAATAAAAGTGTTTGAGTATTAACTTTTTTTGATAGCTGAAACAGGGCATATGCAGACTTGTTTAATTTCAAGCAAATTTCTTCAATATGGGGTTTCCACGTCAGCCTACTATCGATAATTAAACCTAAAAATTTTGCCTTTTCCGTATCTTCTATTTGGCATTTGTCATACATGATATGAACTGGAGGTTTTTCACATCTTTGACGGAAGTGCATTACTTTTGTTTTGTTTAAATTAATGACTAGGTTATTATTTATAAGCCACTTAATTATTTTGTCGAGGCAATCATTTATATCATTCTCGTAATAGTCAGGGTTATTACATTTGACAATGGCTGTACTATCGTCAGCAAAAAGTACCATATTTTGAGTTATAAATTTTGGAAGATCGTTTATATATATTAAGAAGAGTAGCGGCCCTAGCACGCTACCTTGTGGTACCCCGTATTTTATAGTTCTTTGTTGAGATGTATGAATGGTTACTAAATTACTTTTTTGGCATAACTGTGAGATTTCAGTGCACTGTGACCTGTTTTCTAGATAGGACTCCAAAAGTTTTAGAATATTTCCTCGAATTCCATAACCATACAATTTTTCAAGTAAAATCTTATGGTCCACATAGTCAAACGCTTTAGTCATATCAGTGTACAAAGCACAAACTGGAGATCTTTCATCGACAGATGTCATGATATGAGATAGGAGGTCGAACAATGCCATATTAATATTTGTATCTTTTCGAAATCCTTTTTGTTCGTTACAAAATAACTTATTCTTTTCAAAATAACTATATATAGAATTATAGATTACTTTTTCAATAATTTTTGAAAAAATTGGAATTTTGGCAATGGGTCTATAGTTTTTAACATCTGATTTATCATCTCTTTTGAATAAGGGTTTAATAATTACTTTTTTTAAATTATCGGGGTAAACACCATTTGTTATACATAAATTAGTAATGTGAGCTAGTGGTTGTGCTATAACTTCTTTGACGCATTTCACAACTTTTGCACATACTCCATCATAGCCAACAGTATTAGTATTTTTAAGGTTATTAATAATTTTTATTATATCAATCGGTAAAACTGGTTGCATATATAATGATTTTGTTGTTAAATTGTTAAAAGTATTATTTTTATTCAAATTAAGGTTACTGTTTATATTTTTATATTATGGTGAATTAGAAGTATTAATACAACTACCTAGCCATCCGAACATCGAAATCTGGTAGGATAAAATAAATATACTCATTTAGGAATTAAGGGTAAATTGTAGGTTTTGCATGTGGTTCTATGAAGGTGACATGTTCGCACACTAATATTCAATACCTAATGATAAAGGAGAACGTACTTTGTATGAACTATATGCCAAATATATAGCTTCCGCCCGCGTGGTATTTTGATAAAAAGTAGCCTATGCTCTACCTATTCCGGAGTGTATTCGAACATCGTAACTTTCCCATGTATATTACTAAGATAAGTTTATTGGGTGCTAAGGTGTGAAACAGATCGTCTATAGTCGACTAGTGTTTATGCCATTCCGATACTAGGGCTATATGGATTACGTGGAGGTTCGTGTGCATGCCGTGTGTGTTAGGAATAATACCTGTCAAATTGTCAATTAATGCAGGATTATAACACATTGAGCTAGAAGGGTTAATCTATAGATTAATACAACGTACTGTTGTAGTGACCTAATCTAGTTTATTGGGCTTGCACATCGGCTTACCCGTGATGTGACCGTGACGTGTCTTGCCTTGGGTGTGGAAAACCCAAAAGACTAATAGGTTCATGAATTTGACAGAGCGACAAACAGCGTTTCTACTAAACCTGAACATTTTAAACACGTCTGCCAAGCGTGACGATTGTGGCCGATGAGGGACCCTACAGTCTATCAGTGCAATAGTGTGTCATCGGCTATTTTTACATCAGTGTGTGTTCTTTGGTGTATCCCCCTGTAGATTACATAGAAAGAGACGACAGTATGTCCTATCTAGCTCTTCAGCGCAGTCTAGACTGCATCGAGGGTTGGGGTGCGATGTCCTTGTCGATGACGTCACACTCTGACGTCATATTTACCACCATCCCTTTCTGGTAGCCTTAGTACTAACACAGCTTTGAATATTTTGGAGCTCAATGTTTTTAATCATAGTTCATTTGCAATTTAATTAGGTTGATATTAAAAAAATATTTTAGACTTTTTCTTGGGTTTTAAAAGTTATGCTACCAGGATCTTAATCAAAGTAGAAAGTTCTACAATTCAAAATTATAGGTACCTACATATCTTTATCGACGTTGTCCATATTAAACATTGTAACTATAAAGCTATATTAAACTTAATTGGATAAAATAAATTTAGTATGCATAATGCCCTGCACTAAGATAGGAAGAATAGATTCATATTTTATTACATAACATTAAATAAACCAAATCCTATTTCATACCGATGGTCTTGTAAAGTTGTAAAACAATTTCCTATCATAAATGATTGCGATTAACAATGAAAATGCCTGAAAGCTGTTAACAATCTTCTCACATGTTATGATCCCTTAGTACTCTATGCCAATCCATGACGTCATCATTTGCAACCCCTACATTAACACATGGTCGTCTGTGTAGTAATAATAAGGATTCATGTCTACTAACTGTGTGCTAACTGTGCTGAAATATATAAAATTTGGAAGTAATTTTTTTGTTTCGAAGAATTGCTACAAAACAAAGTTTACATTTACAAGTCTTTCTGTGTTTTTGTGCAGCATGAAGTTTTGTTCAGCTTAAATTCTCAGTGTTAAATGACAGCTACATTGATGTACTTATTAAAACAAACATGGTCCTGTTAATCCTCATAAAACAACAGAAGCGTGCTTCGTAAATCAGTATATTAATTAGCTACAGGCTGCTTTCTAGTTCTAGCTACCCGCAAACCCGCAGGTATCGTCGGGGTAAGTGAGGGTTGGTGCGGCATCACGTTGCAAAAATAGTTACGTTACCAGGGCATCAGGACTCCTGTAGAGTAGAGCAATAATTTTATAAGAATACTGCAACCGCTTCCACCGAAAACTATACGATTATACTACTGTCATTATTTTATTTTGTTTGTATATTTTTGTAATTTTTATGGAAAAAGTAACCTAACTACATGGTTGTTTATTCTTTAAATGTTGGCAGTGCACACAAAATACCACGAGCGGGATTCAATTTGTATTTTGTTATTGTTTATTCAGTTGTTATCTACAAATATGTTATTTGCCATAGTATAACGACACAAAAGTAAAACACATTGGTTAATAAGAAAATAAAAATATTTATTCCTTTTATGCGATACACAAAAACAATGTATAGTCAGAATTTTAATTCGATTCCTGATTTGACATGACCTACTGTCATTTTGTGAAATAATGATACCACTTAAAACAGTGTTGTGATGAACATAAAAATCGATAAACAATCGGTCAATCGTTTCAGGAAGGCATTCAAAAAATTACGGCTACCGAATGGTCTAAATGCGTATCCCATGTTGTCAAAGAAGAGGGAAAAATTAGTAAGCTAGATATTATGTTAATTGAGAATCAAAATCACACACACAATTCATAATAAATGTTACAGAAAGTAACAGCGATAGCGATAGCGATGACGGCGACAATTTATAAAATGTCTGTTTTATTTGTCATGTTCCTTCATGATCACATTTTTTATTAATTATACACACAATTACAAAAGAAAAGTCTCAGATCGTTAATTAATTGTCAAAACTAAATTATCGGTTCAGAAATATTTTATTTCCTGATAAATTTAGTTTACGAGAGTAAATTTATAAACGAGAGGAATCGATACAGAAATATTCGATTTTTATATCGAATAATTTCGCAACGTCACTATTTATTACGTGTTCTAACGTTGCCACACCGAAATTGTCAAATCTGGAATGGAATTAAAATTCTGAGTACAGTTCACATCATTTTGACTTTTGAATGCAGGCTGTAGACGTAGAGGTGGCGTCGTGTTTCGCTAACTGACTGGTGTTGGGAAGCCGGCCACGGAAACGCCGATATACAACACCCTTCGGCCAAAACTTTTCATCGAGGAAGTTTTCAAGATGACGCGTATGAACCCACACCACGAATGACTTGTGGTTCATATTGTACCGCGACTCCAACATCACAACTCTATATTGCCGTCCTGTCTTCGAATACATATATTCCACAACGTCCTCCACGGTCGTTGTATAATGCAGCCGGGACAAGTACAGCTGCGTCATGGGTTTTGCTGGATACAGAGGTGAGTCGGAGTCTATTGGCGCCGTACCACACTGATTGCGACAAAGAGGCTTTTTCTTCTTCTTCCGTTCTACCTTAATGAAGCCGTCATTGTTACATGTATCGTTTTTCGAACTCGTCTGGTTTGCTTGGTCCAGTTTTGTTTGAGCAGCTTGATTTTTCTGCGTTGATACCGATTGTCTAGCGGCAGCGATATCTGCATATGCTGCACGCTTTGCGGTCAACGTGCTAACACGTGCGGGTTCCTGCTCCGGCGGCGCGGCCGGCGTGGTGGCGCGGGTGCTGGCGGTGCGCCGTGATATTTTTTTAGTTTCAGCTGGCGCCTCACTACTTAGCGCGGACTGACTGCTAGTCGCAGCATTTTGCGCTTTACGTTGTGCGTTCACGTGAGATTTATCAGGTGACTTAGTTACAGAAACAGCGCTGCGTAATTGCACCACCTCGGCACGCAAGTCACTTACGGTTCTATTAGACACCTCCAATTTTTTCTGCAGCTCAGTCACGCTGGCTTTCAAGGATGTCACATCCCTAAGAATTTTGGTGACATCGAAGTCGTTAATCCTAATAGCTACCAATTTAAACACATCCTTCACTACGAAATTGGGCAAGGCATTCCGGCCAGTCTCCCTCATCAGGGTAAAAATATCCTGACAAATATTCTGAGTGCTATCTTCACGGCGAGATGGCACCTGGTCAACCTTGTTGAGAATCTGGTACAGCTGCAACCTTGCATTGCTTATCTCAGATTTGTCAAAGTTTCTCCTACAGACCTGGACGATGCTGTCATCTTCCATGCAGTGGATGAAATATTGTATAAATGCTAGCACTTCGTTAACTATGAGTGGTTGAGAACTCATAGTTGCAAACACGGGCAGCGGCTTAGCCGCGCAATTCGCGAATAAAATATTCGTACCTAGCAGCGTACGCACGACCTTACCCGGCCGTGCATCGCGCTAAACTAAACAAAACAAATCGCCGAGTAGAACTTGTTCAAACAAACTCGTGAGTCGAGACGATATTCTTTTGTTCGACTGTTCCGACAATTCCACGAAAAATGTGGGCAAAAAGCGGCCAAGTGTGAATTGGACTGGCCCACCAAGGGCTCCGTAGCAGTAACATACTTTTCCTATTTATGGTATGTTTAAAATAACTACCTGCTATCATTCGCACCAGTTTCCCGTGGAAGTTTGCATGCCAATAATGACATGCGCTTCGTTTTTATTTGCACGAATATTAGAAACATTGATACCATTTTTGAAGACCTATATATATGTAGATTACACACACGTATGAGTTAACCGCACACAAAAACAGAAAAAATAAACTAAAATGTGTGTGCGGTTAACTTAATCAACTTTCAAAAATTCAATATGTTTTATAGTTTTGGCAAGAAATTGCTTTGACATATTTTATACGGGTGGCGGGGTGGACAGTCAGACAGTCAAAACGAACCTGGAACCCGTTTTGTTATTTGACTACGGAACCTTAAAAAAGGGACACACCTTAAAAAGTCTTATTATAAGTCTTCAAACAAAGGTGGCAAGACCCCGGCCGTGGGAAATTTGTGGTAACGTCACGTTTTTTGAAAGGCCATTATACCAGGGCATCAGGAGTTACCGGGAGTTTATACAGATAAATAGATTCAAAGCTTCCAACTATTCCCGGCCTCGGTCCGGACGGGGTACTTTTTGTGCAGTAAGAGTCTGACTCTTGCCACACCTAAGCGGTGATAAACCTAAAACTTATGATTTTTTTTTACTGTATTAATGCCTTTTGCATGTCGTGGTTTGAAAATAATAAAGAATATGTCTAAATTATAACGTTAGCAACTATTATTATCTGTGTGTTTATGGTTTAGTGATGAATGGGAATTGAGGAAAATAATGAGCAAAAAGATTGAAGATTTTGATATTATTAGGATACCTTTCCTTGAATTGCGAAACATGTATTGAACATACGCTAAATAATGCATTTAAGAAAATTGCATAAATTACAGACTAGATTCGGTAGATGGATTGACAAAGATTAAGCAATTTTTTAATATCTCGTAAAATTACTGTTGAAAAAAATATATATGAGAAACCTCAATCACTTGCATATAATTTTTGAAGACTTAGCTATACCATTACATAGGTAGGGGTTACACGGTATGGGTTTGATAAAATAATGATAATATCCAGTTGCACCTATCATTGCAGGGTGCAACGGCGAACCGAACGAATCTTTTCCTATTTTTGTGTGAAAATCTTAATTTGGATCAGATAATGCGTATGCGTCTATTTACTCCTTTTGAGATAAAAGGGCGAGTCTTTCTTTTAGTTTATGTATCATGTGGTAATTAGTTTATCTAATGACGTTAACTATTGAATGGGATAGGTACATTTTTGTATTATAGCAGAAATGAAAGAAATCTCTTCCAATGCGGCGATGCAGCGTGCTTTTAGCGTCTGAACACTAGGACTGTAGAAATTTTTATCGGTGTTTATAATCAATGGATTCAAGTTTAAACAAGTCTACAGGTACGCTAACTACACAGCAACTCTGATATCCTAGTACTCTTCGCTAAAATACCACGTGGCACGAGCTCAACGGGTGACGTAATAGTTTGTCTGGTCCAAAAACCAAGGTCGGCGTATTGGGTGACGTATGCAGTTCACCCCTTGTAGATCGATGCGCTGCTGTTCAAAGTAACTCTTGTCATACCTGGATCCCTGGTACTCTATATTGGTAAACTTGTGGCCTCACAGCTCGTGCGGTGTCTTCGATAGAAACATGAAAATATTTTTTTACGATTTTTTTATTTTTATTTATATTTATAATTTAATAAAATACATTGGTTCGTGGAATTTGTTTTTAAGAAAGCGTAGGTTGGAAGTTTGTATCATTGGATTAAGAAAAACTTAAGAAAGATCCTCACGAATTTAGTTGTCGTGATTTACCAACTTTTGAAGAGATACAGTTTTCTGCTGAACCTAGAAATCAGTAAGGAACACTTTTTATAAATTGCCACGGTAACAACAGTAAGAACCCTAATCATCTTGTCTTGAGTATACACGAAATTGCTGGCTGAAGCTAGAATAAGGAACATTTTTCGGAAATAATAAATAATAAACAAGCTTGAATAAAAAACAATAGAAGACGTCTTTGTGCGCAGAATACAATATCAGAGGAGGGGCGTTCATAGGCAGATTGAAAACATTTAATTTTATAAAACAAAAAAGTTGCAAAAGCCTAGTTTTGTGCATTATTTTATTATAAACAAGTTGTTTAAAAAATCTGCTAGACTTGTTTCTTAATAAATGAAACGTAAAAACAATAGTTTTCTACGATTTTTGAATGAAATTTCTATTCTAAAAAGAACAAGTTTTAACGTCGTACCTAAGTTCATATTTTTTGCATCGCATGGGACTTTAGTTTGTCTTAAATTACCTAGTAAAATAGGAAAACTATGCAAGTACCATAACGTGAAATCGTTAACTTGAAATGTTATTGTAATGTATTTTCATGTCTTCAATATTTTTTACAAGAGATTTTTTACGTGGCGTGGTATTTAACATAATTATCTAAAATGACCAACTTACCTGCTAAAATTTTTATTGCTTTAACAGGTACACCGACCCTTTTTTGCAAAGGGATTTTAAAGGAAAACCTCGAATAAAGGGTACCTAACTTTATAAAAAGGACCATATTTATGGATCTCTTAGTGACCTCTAATTCCCTAGTATCCGAAAGTTATGAAACATGAGACTTTATTGACGAGGACCGCAAATAAAGGACGTAGCAGCACTATTTTAAACTACAAATTCTTTTTATGACAAAATCAGTGAATATTGTAGCGGTTTTAGGACAAAATTAGTACGAATTGTGAACTTCACAAACTCAAAATAAAATGAGTTTTCTGTGAGGCCGTGGTATCACACTGGTCGAGCTGACCCATTCATGCCGAAGCATAGCTCTCCCACTCATTCCTAACATTAACTATGACAATAACCTAACTACCATTAATTAATATTACCTACTGCGTGTAAGAATCTACTCCTTCATGGATTCAAGGCTCGATTATGTTATTCTAAAACACTTTTAGTTCCAGTTTTGTATATTTTACACGTCATCATTAGTTGACGACAAAATCACAATCACGTATTAGTAAAAAATATACTTAGGTACGCCTTTCGGATAGTAATAAATACGTTACGTATGCGCAATATATTGCTATTGGAATTCAGTTAGGCGCAAATTATGAAACTAGTGATCAACTGACGAATAATACTTTTTTTTTAAATTTAATGATAGCGATAAATTAAAAAGTTCCTACATTGATAGAATTTTCCTTTGATTCCTTGATCATTTTCACAGGTCCGTAACCAGTTTATATGTATTTTTTTTAAATAAAAAAGAAAAGTACAATTCTTATATTGTATAAACCTAATACTTAGTTTTAAATATTTTGATTTCATAATATTATTTTAATTTCACACAGTGTTAAAATGATTTCGTGACCATACACTGGGGCCACGTTGCAGGCTGGAACATTACATGTAATCATGATCTCCTGGTATCTTTTTAGCCAGGCTGCATTTGATTTTATAAAATGCAGCCTGGCTAGACTAAGTTTTGACTTCGGCCGCATACATTGTATTTAGTCCAAACCACAGATGAGAATACCTATGTATAATCTATGGTTGAAACATAAAATTGTTCAGCTGTTGTAATTGAACCTTAAAAACGTGTAAGAAAACGCGTGATGCACGGTGACACGGGGTGAATTAAATTCGAGGGGTGAATAGACACAGAAGAAAGGTGAATAGATACTAGGTAAATTTACCATATTCTATTCACCCCGTTTTACGGTAATTAATAACTTTAGTTAACACGCAGAAATAAGTTGTAATGGCTCTTTGTTAGGCGTATGAGGGTATGAAGCCAACTCGCAGAAGCCTTTTCAAGGTTTTCATATTATTGAAATAAGACAGCGGCTGGCAATGATTCCTTTATGAACTATGGAAGTGCACTCACAGACAATCTTCAGTTGATGCAGAACTATCGTGTAATATACATAGTTGTTACTCATATAATTTTGTTGGGCAAGTAGATGAGATAACTATGGAAATATAATGAAAGTGTTATGTATGAGTGAGTTCACCATGGACACTTACAACACAAGATAGGCCTTTTTGAGGGTTAAGGTTTGGGGCTACTTTAACCTCTCTCACAATATGGCGTTGTTTCACGCTGGCTTTCCGAGGAGCAGTAGTATCAACAAGCCTGGAACTGACCCATGGTAAATATATATATTTTTTAATGGAATAGATCGGCAAACGAGCTGATGGATTACCTGATGATCAGCAATCGGCGCCGGCCATGGACACCTGCAACACCAAATGAGTTACGAGCGCGTTGCCGGCCTTTTAGGGGATAAGGGTGTTGGATATTTAAGGGATGGGGAGAGGGGGAGGGATTGGGCCTCCGGTAACCTCACTCACACGACGAATCACAAATATTTTGTGGTTGTTTCACGCTGGTGTTTTGCGAGGTCGTGGTATTACTTCGAGACGGCCCATTCGTGCCGAAGCATGGCTCTCCCACACTGATATTGTATACTTCAATATATTTTATTTAATGATGAAATACGAAGAATTTTCTCAATCATTAACTTTCTCTGTCTGTCTTTTCTTCACGCCTTTTAAACTACTGAACCTTTGACATAGTGTGGAACTCAAGAAAGGACATTTTTTAGTTAAGGATAGTTTTTAAACCAAAAACCTGCAGAAGACAATATATAACGCGAGCGAAGTCGCGTGCAGAAGATATTATTATATGACGATATTTTTACAGTTTAACGCTACAGCTTTTGCAATATTATTTAGTTTACATAATAAGATGGTGTTATGTAGTTTTCAAATATTATTTTATTTTTTTACGACTTTATAAATGGGAATAAATGTATTAACATGTATCTTCAAATATTTTTCTCATATTTTTTTTTTGTTTCGTGACTAAGGTCTGATTTTTCAATAGTCAGATAAATGTTATTTGAGGTACAAAATTGTTGCTGTCACTGTCTTATACAAACATTCTGACGCGACAGCATAATAATTATTCCACAGGTAACTTTTATCTAACCATTGAAAAATCAACCCTTAGAGTACTTACTACTTTTAGCAACTTAAATTTAATATACATTTAAGATCGTTTCTCGCTGATTAACAATTCTGTTTGGAGAGTTATATAATTTTCTAGCCAAGTTATATTTGAATAGTGTACATATGATATAAATAAATATTGCAATGACGTCACGACCTTGAAGTTATGGTGCGTCATAGTAGGGTGCAGAACCCTCTGTCATACGTTTAATGATAGCTCTTATTAGCTTCTGATGTCCTAGTACCTAGTCTATTTCAACCACGTGGTGTTTGTTGGGTGAGGTCAGTGATGTTTTCACACATACATAATGCGTAGTTCTAGTTTCTAAATCGTGTTTTTTATATTTAATAAATATAATTTAGTGCAACTTTGGTGTTGCAACTAGGTGTCCATAGGCAGCGCTAATTGGTTACCATAAGCCCTAATAAAGTTTATTTATTATTCACGTGCTTAAATGTGATATTAATAAGCGTGGTTTTTTCAAGCTATTGTTTAACAATATATTATGAAGGTGGGCGTGGCTTAACCATTTGTCAGTAATGTCCAAATAATGTTAGAAAGTTTGCAGTTTTCTAACTTACTTTACTTCAGCTTTAACTACCTACTACAGACATTTATTACCCATTTTTTTACCACATTCATGTACATATATATGTATAAGATTTTTTTAATGATACGTCGAAACTCAAACCATTTCGTTCTTTAAGAAGGATGACTTGAAATAATATATCAATTATGAATTACTTGATGCGAGACAAATTATATAAAGAAAATATATTTATAAACTGCTACATATTTATTACTTTGAGTAATATTTTAATTAAAAATCCATCATGTTGTCATCTCGATCATAGGTGTGGTAGGTGTTGACCCCGTCGCAGTCTGTTATCTCTTATACATTTATAGTCGCCTAGTATCAGATTTCATGTGACTCTGGTTGTTCAAGTTCTGAGGCAGCTTCCTCAGAATTTATAGTTTAGTGAGCTTTTGAAAATTGTAGTATTTTATTACATTACCGACAAAAATGATGGTGTTTTTCGGACATGTTATCTCACTTTTTCTAAATTTCGATGGATTTTAACGATTATATATTTTAACGGCTGTGATTGCAAAGAGTTCGACAAATTAATGTCTACCCGAGCCGAAGGCAAGGGTTGACAGTCGGAACGAGTTATACCTAACTCATTCAATCAAATAATTAATAGAAACCTTACCTAACTCATTCAATCTCTCTAAGTGTGGGAGAGCCATGCTTCGGCACGAATGGGTCGGCTCGACCGGAGTGATACCACGGCCTCACAGAAAACCGGCGTGAAACATAACAGCGTTGTGTTTCGCCTTGTGAGTGAGGTTACCGGAGGCCCAATCCTTCCCCCTCCAATCCCTCCTCAATCCCTAAATCTCCAAATCCCTAATCCCTAAAAGGTCGGTAACGCACTAGTAACTCCTCCGTTGCGGGTGTCCATGGGCGGCGCTTATTGCTTACCATCAGGTAAATTCGTCTGCTCGTTTGCCGACCTATTACATAAAAACAAATAATTAATTCTGATATGTATTGGACAAATTAGTACTTGCATGAATCGCAAAAACTTCTATGATTTTTTTTAGTTAAAACTTCATGGTTGTTTTTTTTAATAGAAATTATTTTGACAGTTGGGAAAGAAAACGCACGAGCGTGAAAAAGCCCAGATCCCGAACACTACACGTCCCTGCAATACGCCACTTTTTGAGCGACTGTATTAAACATATTTTTAAACAAAATATCTCCTTGTGTATGTAGTGTTTGAGTTTGCAAACACAAAATTTCACTTGCAACTGATATTGCATTTAAAGACCTCCATTTGGTTCCTGCTACCCTACTGCATGGTATCCCGAAACTCGTGACGTCACTAGAGGATTCCCTCCACTCGAGTTGACAGGAGAGAATTTACTGGTGTGTTGTGTATGGTAAAAAGCCCGTACCCTATGGTGTTGTAAAATATCGCTTCGGGAATATTATTCAGGGAAATGGCTGTGTCGCTGTGCATGTAAATAACAACAACAATAAAAAGGAAATGTTTTTCTTACTTGCTGATCAAGTCGGTAGCCATTATAAGTTTGATCGGCCATGCCGTTATAACAGCAGAAACACCCCTCTTTGAGAAGTTCATAGAGAGGTGCCATGTCGTCCCCAACCTCCATCTGACACGCAGGTGCTAATTGGATACGAAAGTTTCGGGAGGAACTTGTTTCGGATCCAGCGGGAGGACCACAATTTTAAGTGAGGGAAAAATCTTCAAATGTCTTTTTTAGTTCACGCTGAGGCGAGATGGGGTGTTGAGTGTTTCATACTCCAGGCTGACGCCTCGATACCTTATTGCATTTACCTCCCAACCCCGGCTGTAAAGTTGGCTGTTGGGTTTCATCTGTGCGGCTCTTTGATGGCGGCGCCTTACGCTTGGGTGCGAGGACTATCCTAAGGACAGGCTGGAGCATACAAAGTCCGTGTGCCTTGTTTGGGCTGAGCATCGCCGTGTTATCAGGGAAGTGATCGGTGGCGACGACCTCTTAGTCGAGGCCATAGTATGGAGCGAGAGGAATTTTGTAATAAAATTTATTTGATTGAGTGCTTGATACCAAATCCCCTGAAAACTATCGTGAAACAAAGTTGACGCCGAAATAGGCAGCGTATAATTGAGATCATGTCATCAAGCTCTTACATCCCTATTGGGCGAAAACGCAATCGTGAACCTTTTTTTTACGAGTATCAATAGGCGACGCTGATTGCTAATTACCAACAGGTGCTCCGCGTACCCATTTGGGCCAGGCAAGAAAAAAAATACACAGGAATCTTCAGCATTAAAAAATCTGCATTTTGAAATAGGTATGTAAATAATTACGTTGCTACGATTACGTGCTACGCCGTAGGCTACGTACTACAAACAAGTTTTTCATTGCTACGATGGTGCACCAGACGTTTCGTATCTTAATATTTTTTTAATAGCGACTAATCTCGCGAGGGTGACTGCTACCTTGCCAACAACGTCAACGTCACTACGACTCAATTTTTTCCCATACTTTTCTTATTCACCTCTTCAATAAGAAACACAATAAAAAATAATTGGCAAAATTAGCCCAAGCGATATTGAGGTATGCGCTCACTCACACATTTTGCGATTAATTTTTCCAAAATATAGATTAAATTATTTTCCAGCCTTTTATACCTCAAAAAAAAAGAGTACAGAGTACGTTAACCACTTTAAACTAGATATGTTATAAGTTCATGAAGTAACTGTGCCCTTAACCAAAAATAAAAGTTATTTTAACTGGAAAAACTTAATACTTTGCCTGAAATCAAACCTTTTTCTCACTCTGAATGATTTTAGTCATCATATTTTTATTTGTATTTCATACTGGTTGTCCTTTATGAATAAGTTTTTTTTAAAAGCATTTTTTTTACAACGGGGTTGTTTCTCACTCATTCAAAAAATCTACAACATGCACACAGGTACATTTTCATTCACACACACAATTACATTCTCGTAAAATATCGCATTGAAGTTACCTATGTAGTGGTCACTTGTAGAATATTGATTTATGATGCAGTAAGTGCTTCTAGGAAGTTCTGAGAGCCTAGTACCGAATGCCCTTAGCACGTGCCATCTCAGCTGACACGTTTTTCTCACAGTTAGTTCGTCCAAGATAACATAGGGGGCGCTTAGTTTTCTACTCAGTTTTTTATTTTTCTCCTGTTTAACGCAAAAGTAATTTGTGTAGTAAACACAGTTTGTTTGTTTATAGTATTTTTCAGATGTCTATTTACTTGGTAGTCTTTGTTTTCTTACGCCGCCGCGCTACGTTGCTTGATAATGGTAAAAACTTTAATTTGCTTCGTTAAAATTAACAGTATCAACATTAAAGCTTAGTAAAATTTAATAAATAAGAATTAGTCCCTTGAATTTTTGTATTTAACGCTGCCCACGACGCTGCCGGTATCCCACTAACGCCATCTATCGGGTGGTGGTAAAACGAAGCGTTTCTTATTTTTAAAGACACTGAAAGTTAGTAAAAGTTAACAAAACTGTATCATTTTTATTTAAACTCCTATTATTAAATTTGCATGTAATTGTTTTTATGGTCCTGGTTTCGCATCGAAATATTTTAATATTTTTTCTTGACTTGTCAATTAACCAGATTAACTAGGTACTAAATCCTTTTATTAAGACAAAGAAAGGTTAAGGTAAAGGTTTTATATTGCTATTTTTTTTTACAATTTTGTAATTTTACTGTTCCTACAATACAACTGATGACAAAGACTGTTGTAACTTCGTATTTGACTGTTGTAAGTTCAATAGCATTTGACACGGAGTGCTCCTGCAGCTTACTGCTCGCCTAGTACATCGTCCCCCAAAACACGTGACACACTCTCAATGACATGTGTGTCTGACACTTAACAACATTTGCATTATCCCCTTTTTCCCCTTACTTTAGTTGACTATGACTAGTGATACTTAATCAAGGGGAACGATTTTTTATTTTATGGTGTTTTGTTTTTATTCAATGGGTTTTCCGTCGCTCACCAGGTGGCGCCAGTATGGCAATCTCGTCTCGTCCAACAGCGAATAAGCTCAGGCTACACCATTGGTTGCAAAAAATTTGAGAGCTACAGTGATTGAATAAATTTTCCATATAAGCGTAATCTGTTAAGCGAAAAAATGGTAAAAGTGATTTTTAACACTATAAATGGAATAATTAATATTATGTTTTGTACAATTGAAAATTTAAACTAATAGTCTATATAAGTGTAAGTAAGTGTACTGTCTTTAATCTATATAAGTTTCACAAATTTCATAATTAATAACATTTTTTTAATTTGTGAAACTTATATAGCCATTACATTACACTGTCTATTTCGTAGTTTTTTTTTACACTAGCATACGTTCGTAGTAACTAAATGTGGCATGCTTCGGCACGAAAGGGTCGACTCGACCGGAGTCATATCGCGGCGTCATAGAAAACCGACGTGAAATAGCTCCCTAATTTCTAAATCTCTGAAATTCGAAGGTAGGCAACGCACTCGTAACTCCTTTGTAGTTGCTTTTATGCTGATTGCTTACCATCGGGTTTTCCACCTTCTCAATTGCCGTCCTATCACAAAAAATTCACAGTTGACACGGCTCACGTTTTGGGTCTGGTCTTCAAAACAGAAAAAAGGCGTGATAATGTTTCTTTTCTTATTACATGAATAGTTAAACCCCTGTTAGCGTAACGTACCGTGTCATTTGCGGGAAATGTAACGCAGTTTGTAATATTTTATTAGGTAGCCGCGTAACGCGAGTAATGCCGTACCTACCGCAGTTATAGTTCGATGGCGCGTCGATACTTGTAAACTGAAATAAATGTACACATGAACGACACATTCGCTTCTAGGTAGCTATTCAATTTAAATATGACACTTTGAAGTCAACAAACTACAGATTCTCTTTATATTTTTTTTATGAGATCGCAAATTTTTTCTTCGTTGTTTTGTTAAGGTATGGTACGGTAAGGTAGATAAGGTATATGTTAAATCAATGATAATAAAGAATAATAAATTATAGCATGTCCGTTTTTTAAAGTATTTCACTTTTTATAAAAAAAGTATTTTCGAGTATGGGTTTGTGAATTTTTCGCACTCACAACACAAATAAAGACGAGTACATTCTAAGAAAGTATATGAATGAAACAAAAATAAATATCAAAATTGATATTACCCATTACAACAGAAGTTTATTTTTTATTTCTCTTGTCACCCTTTGCTCGGTTATCTCACATTTTGCAACACAACACAATGTGAAAAACAAAGTGTGTTGCAAAATGGGATGTTGTTTTATGTTATGTGTGCGATAAATTCACAAATCCATACTCGAAACATATACATATATAAAAGCCACCAAGACCCGAGAAAACAATTTGAAGATCACTCAAAGAGTTGGTTGTTCTGTTCGGGCGCCACGATGTACAGCAACCAGTTGTCCGGCCGCTACGCCAACCGTGCAACGCCGCGCCGTGCTATGCCAGTTTGTATTATTTCGTCAATTTTATAAAAAATAAGTTTACCGAATGTATAAATTATCGATGTCTTTTTGAAATTATGGAATTTCAAAAAGACATCATAAATAGAATAAATAGAAAACGATAATATAAATAGAAAGTAATAATATAAATAGAAAGTAATAGTAATAATTAATAGTAATAATTTCTATATATAAATTATTATGTTTATTATTTCTATATATATAGGTATATATAAATTATTGTGTTGTTCTATAAAAGTGACAAAACAAGAAACTGCCTTGACATAAATAAAACAATGGAACAATTTTAGTAAAATAAAACTAATAAAATGAAATACTTACAACTTAAAATATCATATTGGAAAATGAATATTTTTTTTATCGATGACAATGACGGTTATCGCAAGTGGGTGTACTACAAAGTAGTTCAATCGTAGATCGTCGTAAAGCATAGGCGGTCGATCGGCGCGTGCGCATAATAACTGGCGCGTGCCATATGTTGCTACGAGACACTCCTACGCATGTAGTCTACACTACGACGCATTGCGTTTGAAAGGTTTCTTGTAGAGCTGTATACATATTATTATATACTGCAAATAGAATTTATTGATTATTTATTATAAGTTACAAATGTATAAAGCGTTCTTTATTGATAAGCCTTTTAAAAAGTAGTTACAGATTAAGAAAACTGACTGATAGTTTTTTTCCTTAAAGAGTTAATTGAAATAAATGATTTTGACTGTGTGAAGTGTGGGAGAGCCATGCTTCGGCACGAATGGGTCGACTCGACCGGACTGATACCACGGCCTCATTGAAAACCAGCGTGAAACAACCACAGCGTTCTGTTTCGCTGTGTGAGTGAGGTTACCGGAGGCCCAATCGCTCCCCTTCTCCCCCCTTCAATATTCAAAACCCTAATCTCTAAAAGGCCGGCAACGCATTCGTAATTTCTTTAGTGTTGCGTTAAGACGGTTTTGGAATTGAAAACTTTATTAATGTATATTTATTGCAGGTTTCAATTACACAATGTTCCGAAAATATCATATAGGTACAAACAATAACGTAATTCTATATGGCAATAAAAATGAAAAGAAGTTAGTATTTTATCATAGCTCGATAAAAAAAAACATTAAAATTAACAGTTAGTCCATGTATTTTTTTATTATTTTATTTATTTAGAAAACCACATGTGATAAATAACAGAATATGCAAATTACAGTACTGTACAGCCAATAATAGGTTTCCCTGCTTAACAAAACAAATCAAATTGCGTTGTTCCACATTAGGATTTTCTCCTGTGTCGTGGGCGCGGTAACAAACATACAATTTCAAATTATACATGACACCCAGAGCCGGAACAATAATTTGTGGATCACACAAAGAGTTGTTCCGTGCGGGAATCTAACTCGCAACACGTTGCATGGCAGCCAGTTGTCCAGCCTCCGCACCAAGCGTGCAGTCAAATAGTCCTCTGTCCCCATGTTGTGTGTGTATATTGTTTTTTAATAGATAGAGTAATTGGAGGGGAATCCAATCCATTTAATAGTGGAGACATTTAGATCACCATTGTAACCTATGCAAAACTGGGGCGGGTCGTATGTATAAAATATATGTATTACGAAAATTGAGTATAATTTTCTGACTAAAGACACTTTTTTTGTCATTGAATCATTGCTATCTCATTATCATTCTAAGCTAAGCAACCACACTATAACAAGGCATGCAATTTCAACCGCCGCGTACAGATCTAGAACACATAAGCATTACCCCCTTATCTGAGTAGAGAGCGTGCATGTATTAGCACGCGGGCAATCCTTCCCCCACATTATAACGCCCTGAATTACTACATATTATGTCGTCCGCCACCGCCTGTTCAAATCTCCCAATTGAAAAACGTCGTTACCAAGTTTGCAGCTGACTCATCAACACACAAACTGAATGGCTCAACTCAAATTTTACGAACTGGTATCCCTTAACTGTGCCCTTTGTAATCCGCGAATATATTTATTCAGGGATTTTTACGCTAACTACACCTGCTGGCCAACGAACCTGCTTACTGGGAACTGATTTTGTTTTTACATTTTTTTTCTTAATACACTAGGCGTCTCATTGTTTAAGTACTTACATTTTGATTAGAGTTCAACCCGGGCGGCTGAAAGGTTATTTTAATTTTGTAGGGCAAACTAAAAACAGAAATATTCAATTTAGAACCATGTAAACTATTTCAAAATCATTATTTCAAATAAAATATCTATGCTGTGAAATATGTACAAAATTAATTATAGTCTTTTTATTAGACTAATAACACAGTGACAAGAAAAATATTACGAATTTGTTGCCAATTTCCAGATCAAAGCTGAGAGCAAGACGGAAAAAATTTAAATTGTCGTAAACCTTTGTAATGTGCACCGATTGTTTGTAGAGAGTAGCGCGAGGGAGTATCCCACGGTATTTATATATAAAGTTATAGGGCCAATTATAAATAGCCGACCAATGTCCACGAAGATGATATGACACGATTGAGTGGAGAACAAACGTATAGAATAGAAAAATACGCGACACACCGCGCCGGTTCCAGTCCATCCGACAACATTTCGCGAGCTGGTCGACACCTACGCGCGGCCGGCGTCCCGCCACGCCGACTTCTTACAAATTATATACAAACTTTACACATCTTTCATTCTTCTTTAAAGAAGTGTCGTTATTGTCCCGAGTGTTCGTGGTGACAATGATATGGATTTGTGAGCGCGTCGCAGTGAATAGCGGCTCGTTCGCGCCACACTGCCGCCGCGCGCTTGACGGATGAGCCTCCCGCGCTTTCATACCAGGTGCGTTCATGTAACAGTATCACTGATAGAACATAATTAATGACGCCGCACACTTATTGATTTTATTGTCACATAATGCAGTCGCCTGTCGGCGCGACTATTGTTGCAAACTTTTACCAAAACTGTGTCCCAGCATAAATCAAACGTTGAAACCCATGCTCCGTAGAGAATTGTGTCATTTACAAAATAAACTGCTTTGGCCCAGTTTAAAAGACTTATTTGAAAATTAATCGCCGCTCGAGGCAACACGAAACATCAAAGCGAGCGTGCCCATTGACTTTACATTAATTTATGTACAAATGGTTATTAGATAATGTCGGTAAGTGTGTGGGGTGATGTTATTTTTCTCGTTTTCATGTAATAAGGTAAGTGAGGCGTCAGATATGAGCGGCCCGCCCGCTGGGCCGCACGTGGTCGCTGTTTGGACACAAACAAGTGAATTCTATTTTAGTTTTGACGTTTCGTAACAAATGTCCCCGTGGCCGGTGTTGTGATAAATGGCTTGTGCTGATAAATATGTTGTCCGCCATGGTTCGGCCTGTGTCTGCTTCTGTGCCCCGCAACTGTTCCCTCTGTGACAACTTCTCGCATCACTACCATGTAAGTTTTTCTTCTTATTTGTGTGTGTCTACAACTGTTTTTGTTGTTTGCTTTCAAACTAATGATTAATGCCCTCAGTGTTCAAGAAACAGAGCTCGAACTTTACAATAGTTATACGTGTGTGCGTGTCATCGTTTATACCTTCTCTTGTCTACGAAGTCTAGGAGAATATACGAAATCTTATTCTTAAAAAAATATTTGATGGAAAATAAAGGAAAAACTATCAAAAAATTAAATTCAGTCTAAAAATTGTACCGTTTGTAATTTCATTTCAACTTCTCGGGAAAATGTTAGTGTTTATAATTTGCTCGTCGTAGTCAATTTAGTTTTTTCAATTAGTCTGTAACAATTTGTTATGACTGAGCGACGTCCAACGATCGTGAAAAAACCTTATTTACTTAATTGAAACCGACACACATGTAAGTATATAGCAACACGCTTTTCCTAGACGGCTTTAAGAGTAGTACTAGATAGTTGACGAATGAATAATATACTAGATCAGGAATTAAACAATAAGGTCGACAAGTTCTTGTAAATATGAAAATGTTCCAAGTTGAATATGTTTTCGCCTTACATATGTCCGCCCGCGTCACTAGCCGGGCACGGGTAAGGTTTCTTTAATCAAAGTTTGTCAGCCGCTGAAGATGTCTTCAATCCTTCAATCTCTACAGTTTGCCCTACAATGGGGTCCCCTAACTCCATTAATGAGTAGCTATAACATTTATTTGTGTACTTTAGTACCTACGTGTCTATAAATATATAGGTGTTAAAATGTCACCTACCAAATACATCTATGCACTACCAAAAGGATTACTGGCAGAAAAAACTTTTAGAACCTCCGATGTGCAATTTTATATAAAGATAATGAATAAATAAAATGTGTAATAAATAAAACACTACTTTACTATAGTCAGATTAACACCCAAACAATTTCGAAATAAATTTTCCCGTTCTTAAAAAGAGTTTGTTCCTACACTCTCTTTTTAAAACCGGGAAAATTTATTCCATTCTTGAAATTCAAAAGTACTGTTTCAATTAGTTATTGTGTTGTGTAACTAAAAAAACTTTATTAAATAAGCATACACTCGTTGCTAGCTCGATAGAAAGCTATAAATAAAACCAAGTCGTGAAATAATATCCCAGTATTTCAACCCCCCACACACATACTCAATCCTAACCCTTCGCCATGGCAGCCTAACGTATCGCACCCACAATTGATAGACCACAGTTCCGGGATCATACATAATGCAGCGTTACAAGTTTTTACAGCACTTGTTCTTGATACCCGAAAACCCCGAAAAACCCGAAGTGGGGGTTAATGTGAGAGGGGCAGCCCCCACCCTCACGCTCATTAAAGAGTTCGTTAGCTTTATCAGCTCCGTTTACGCGCGTATCGCCTTTTTATAGATGTTTGAATTTGTTTTAATTAAACTCTTATAGCGCTCGTCTGTGGCGTGTGGGCCGCTGATCGGATAGTTAACAACACTAGTCTACTGTTTCTATTGTTCATTCGTTCTTTATTGTGTGTTAATCTCACTATAGTAAAGTACCTATAGGACCGATTGTTACGAAAAGAAAGACAAGTTTTTGTTTGTTTTCATTAAATTATTACATTCGTACAACGTTTTAGGCAGTTGTAATTGCTGCAAATAAATTTATTAAGTTGGGGCCCATTTCTATCAGAGGATGAGTTTGGGTAAGCCATGCATTAACACTACTAGGTCAGCTCGACAGGAGTGAAAACAAGGCCTCACAACACCGGTGAGGGAAAACAGCGTTGTGTATCGAAATGTTGTTGATGTCATTTCTTCATGCCCAATCCCCAAAGCCCCAATTCTTAAATCATAAAAGTCTGCCAATGCATTCGTAACTTTTCTGGTGTTGTGGGTGCCCAAGGGAGACAAGTCATTGCATACCGTTAAGTGATGGGGACGTTCGTTTACTCCGTTCATAAAAATGGATTTGATAGTTATAGTGCATAAAAAGTTGATAGCATTTGAACATTAAAATAACTTTTAAGTTTTAAATATTGTTAATAAATACAATTTCTATCAAAGAACAGAAAAATGCTCCGGGCGAGAAAATCTGTTAAAGAAATGATGTTGAAACTTGAGCTTATTGTTAACATAACTAAAAATCCAAACTTATATTATAAATGCGAAAGTTAGTCTGTCTGTCTGTCTTTTCTTCACGCCTAAACTACAGAACCTATTTGTGTGAAATTAGGTGCAGACATAGTTTGGAACTCGAGGCATGACATAGGATAGTCTAAAAAAAAACTGCAGGAAGTCACTATTCCCATCTAACAAAGTCGCGGACAAAAGCTAGTGTAGTAGATTTTTTTCCTTCCTCACATTAACATATAAAGAAATAATCAAATAAGTAAGTGTTGAAATCTAGTTAGACTAGGTAATCATAATACGTAGAACCTTTTCAGTGATGCCGTGACAGTTTAGAAAATTAAACAAAACGGACCAGCCGTTCTCAAGTTTTAGCGTGATTAACAAAGACCAATTTATTTTTATGTATAAGATTAAATCATAAATACAAAAAAACTTGCTGACATGAATCTCGAGTCGAGTCTTCTTAACAATGTTTATAGGATAAAAATGATTTAAGTTATCTCGTCTATACCTCTTTATCGAGAAGATGGTAATATTCCAAAAACAGCTGTTATTCGTATTGATTAGAGTTCGTTCGTTCTCTCAGCTGTGCACTGAATAGGTCTGACATAATAATTTAATTAGCGCGGCTAATTGGATTTCAGATTATCCTTCTCGTTTGACACCACACCTACTAGGACATTATGACGCGGAGGGCGTTGTTACCATTTTTTTAATGTATTTTTTGGGATAAAATTATAAAAGTATTTGTGACTTAGGACCTTTTTCAAAATGTCTCGCTAGCCGTTATGTGTACCTGTTAAATTTGATTAAAGAACGTGAATTTTATAAGTTCTTTTTTTTAATAACCTTGCCCCATGCTTGGTTTTTTTCTGTGGGTGCATTTACTAACTTACAATTCATTTCACATTCACATCATACCCGGAACAAAAATTTGTGGATCACACAAAGATTGTGAAATAAATAAGCGCGTAAATGTCCGGTTTTGGTATTTTTCTATATAGATATCTATATAGAAAAATACCAAAACCGGACATTTAAATTGTAAACCAGAACCTCCTACTGGTTCAAAGATGACAAATCTAACGTACCTAAGTAAAAAAAAACTAAAGTTTTTTATATGATATTTTGTTCGAAATTTAAATTGTAAACAGAACTTTGAATTTAGAAACAAAACAATAAAATGAACGCCGTCATAAAACGGGATTGACACGGAATTGTACTTTTAATCTTTCTTTTTATTATACTTTAAGTATGTGCGAGTATTTATCACCAACTTGAGAGAATTTCATCAAGGTTCTTATTTCTTCAGCTAAATAAGTTGGTGGGTTCCGTTTGGAAAGATAACTGGTTCGTGTAATTACTGGGACGTGAGATATATCAGGCGTTGGCTCAGGACGTAGGGTTGCCGCGCCACGACGCGATTACTTCGGTGTCGCTATACTGCAGAAAGTATAGCCAAAAGGTCTACTGTAATCTTCAAAATATTAGGAGAGGATCCAGGTTGTGTAAGAGTATTATACATATTATTATGTTAAGTTAAGAATAATGTTCAATTACAACCTTCTAATGATCACATACCTACTAAAATGAAAACGAAACGAATTGTAACTCTATTATTATTATTTTTTGGAAAGCAAATCAAATAAAACATAATTTTGTTTTTAATTAATTTTGCTTCATAAATCAGATAGTTAACGATTTCCAACAAATAGTCAGATAAAATTTTCATCATAAAATAATTATCAAAACTTAATTTCTTGCAAAAACCTATTTAACAGACTTACAAACTCTGCGTTGCCACTGTGCAAGTATTCTGGCAGACGAACTCGACTAGGGTTCATCGAAACTTGCCATAAATCAACTTTATGACTAGGAACACATAGAGATCAATGCGGTTGCCCATTACTGGGAATGAACTTGTCTGTGGAGTTTGGGGGTCATGTAGACAAATGGGTGATAGTACCTACACGTTGTACATGTAAGTATAAGTATAGTTTTTATAAATAATGTCTTACATACTTAGTTAAACTGGCTATTTTTGAGAGGGGAAAAATAATTGACAGGCCCGCCATGAGTGCGGCGAGATTGACTGCCAGACAGTAGTCAGATAGGATGTGTCGGTTTCAACAAGATTTTTATGTATAATTTTGACGTGTAAAAGTGCTGTTTTATAGCCTTTTCGCAAAAATAAATCCATTGTCAAAGAGTTTTAATGACTAGGCTAGCTATAGCTAGCTGTACATTAGCTTAGGTTAGGTAAGGCTTTGTATTATTGAACTTGCACCAGACACCCCGATTGATAATCTGGCCTATACCTTTTTGTTTGTGTGACAAAAATTCTGTGGAAATACGTTAGTGATATTAGGTTTCTAAGACCAGTTATTTCGGTCAAATGCGTTGTTGGATCTCATCTTTATTTCCGCGCAATGTTTGTAACGGACTCTTAAACTTGTCAAAACATTTTAGTAAGACGGAAACGACATTTCCTATAAAACTACTTAGAAAAGATTATAAATACAACTGCCTATCTGACTACTTATTAAAAACATATTCTTAAATAACTCTCTTGTTAACATTTGTTTTGAAACATAGAGTATAAAATAATCCAGCTGGAGTTGCAGGTGCAAGCGCAATCAAGTACAGTAGCTCAGTGCTCAGCAGGAGAGTAGGAGAGTCATGCTTCGGCACGAATGGGTCGGCTCGACCGGAATGATATCACGGCCTCGCAAAAAACCGAAATCAAACAACCACTGCGTTGTGCTTCGCCGTGTGAGTAAGGTAACCAACCCTTCACCCTCCCCAATCCTCAAATCATCTTAACACTAATCCCCAAAAGGCCAGCAACGCGTTAGTAACTGCTATGTTGTTTCGAGTATCCCTGAGCGGCGACTATAGGTAATCCGTCAACTCGTTTGCCGACCTATAACATAAAAAAAGAGAAATGTATTGCCTTTAGTCTGACAGTAAGAGTTTGACACTCCCTCCCAGGAATGAGGGGGTTTTTAGTTAGTAAGAGACTGACACTCCCTTCCGCCCGACCCTGGGCGGGAGAAGACATTTGATAATTTTCCCCTCACAAAAAATTACACATAGGGCGCGAAAAGTAATTGGTTGATTTTCGAACTATAAAAAGAAGTATATAATTCAAATTGCAAATCACAAGTAAACAAACATTTTGAAGACTTGGCCTTGAATGTACACTTTTGTGTGTAAGGATACACAGTTGATATTTGTCCTACAAAACTGTCCGGTTCGGTCGAATGCCGGAACTCCGGACGTTTTCATTAACCGTTGGCTCCGTGGGCAGCCGGACTAATTAACTTACGTTACACTTATGTTATAGTTAAGTTACGGTTTTTAACTTAATGCCGCGCACCTGAGTATTGCGTAAGCTAGGATTAAGTTTGTTGTGGGTATAAGTGGGACATTCGCCGTGTTTACATTTGTTTCAGCTATTGTTAGCTCCGTTATGTTCCAGGATTTTATCATGCTGTAGATATTTCATTGGAATATTACTTTGCTGAAGGATTAACCTCGCTTCATCATCATCATCATCATCAATACATAAGTGCCCACTGCTGACCAAAGACTTCTTCTCACAAAGAGGAGATTTGAGTACTAATAACCACGCTTACTCAAGATGGATCAGCGAAAACTTATAATTAGAAATTTTAAGACCAGATTTCCTCACAACATTTTTCTTCAGCGTATGTCAATGGTGTCTTAAAATCTTAGACAGTAAATATTACTCGTATTAAGTTACATTGGTATTTGCCAGGTTTCATACGCGCACCCTCATGCATAGGAAGTAGACGATCGCCACGACATTGGGGCCAACAAAATACAACTTGTAATCCGACTCTAGCATACACTAACAAATTCAAGTTGCGAACACACACATAAGTAATAAGAAACGTTTTTCAAAGATAACTCAATAAATTTCATTTTTAATTTTTAATTAGGAAAAGTTTTATAAGCGGCCAGAGATAAAGGAACAATTGAACATCAAGATTCAAGACAAACAGCTTCTTTAAAATAAAATTCGTCGCATATATTTGGGTATAAAAAGCGCAATCCGTGCTTAAGCTATCTGACTGCAAACTAGTTTACAATTCTGAGCAGAACTTAGCTGGGGCTAAGTAAAGCTTAAAGCTTAATTCAACAAAGAAGGCACTCGAGGCGGCGGCCAGAGACAGGCGCAAGGCACAAATAAATTGCACTAACACGATACTGGTACTGGTCGAGACGAGACAACAATATTTGGGATGTTACTTTAATTATTTATGCATTACTTTTCAACACATTCAAAGAAATCTATACCTGTATTGTAAAGTTGAAGAGTTTTTTTTTGTTTTCATCGGAACTACTGGTTTGAATTGAATTTTTTTTTGTCTTGAATACTTTATTTATTGAGAAAGCTTATATGCTATGCTATGCTAAACATCCCGCTACAATCGAAAGGAGCCAGCAGCGTGAAACATCGCCGGAATAGCTAGTATACATACAAAATTGTATATTAATATAAAATGTCAGTCATACTTTTGTAAGTTGAGAAAAGCCGATTAGATTTCCAGGATCATATTTCTTTCTTGAATTCATCTCAAACGCTAGTACAACATAAAATCAAAAAAAGTAAAAGAAACAATATTAAAGTATCACATCGGCTTCTTGTACGCTTCCCAAATGACCGGGATCGTGTGGTCCCGTGATTAGCCAACACAAACAATAATACTGTGTGTTGCGTTTATTAAAAACTGGCAACTCTCGCGCGGTTTCACCCGCTGTTCGGCTTCATTTACTCGTTGCGTGATGTTTTATAGCCTATAGCACCCAGGAACATTGTAGCTTTCTATCAGTGAAAAGAAAAAATAATTTTGGAAATCCGACCAACGTTTCTAAAGATTACCCCCTACATACATACAAACTTAAAAAAAATACCTCTTTACAATATTAGTACTTATAGATTAAAATTTTCATCCAAAAATAATAAAATTATTTCAATTTGTGCCAAACTGACAGTTCGGACGTTATTTCGGAAATACGATAATTGTTGTGATAGATTTGTAAATCGAATTCGTTCGAGTAGAATAGTACAAAAATATGTCAACAGTCCTTAAACGGCGTTACCTTTGACTGACAGATTACAATTAATTAAAATTCATTGCTAGACAGTTACTGACAGTCAGACATTCCTGTTACTTTGTAAGTATTAAATTCATTATTATGTTATAAAGTTCTCAGTAACTATATTACCTAGCGATGAATTAACTATTAATCCGATTGATTAATATTGACAGACAACAGCTTGCTGGTGTAGGCAGATTGACGATACAATACCTGATCATAACCGATTTACGACTGACAGCTTAATAGTTGCTTGCAATCCCGTAGGTATAGGTAACAATGCCGGCGGGAAAATTTGAGGTGACAGTCAACAATTATGGTTACCATGGCAACCGCAGTAATAATTCAAACTGTAATCCATAAATTATCTCGATTTATACAAAGTTCGCGTGGCGGAGGTACATTTGTTAAAATATATCGCGCGTGATTATCATTATGTCATAAGTAACGATGACAAAGCGGGGACAATTGCACTAACACTCGGTATTTGTGCATAAATTTTGGAATATCAACGATTTATTAGCGTGCACTCGAAATAGTGAAATATTATTCCTGTGCGCGTCACGGCACCACGTGTTTAGCTTTGTTGATTAAGCTGAACTCGCGTAAATTAGAGATATACCTATAGTTAGATAAGAAGATAGCTTAAAGATTTGTGGTGCCTATTATAATTAAGTATACTTAACATATTATTTATTTTAAACACTATTGATTCAACTTGATTACACGGTTGCGTGCCGATCAATCCGATTCCCACACGGAATAAAGAACTACATATTTGAGTGATCCACAAATTATTATTTCGGATCTGGATATCATGTATGTTTTTAAAAACGTACCTACGACATAGCAGACAATGATAGAGTCTGACATTTTTTTTTTAAACAAAAAACTATTTTAAAACAAAGAAAGGCAATGTTAGTGAGAATGTGTTAAAAAAACAAAACACTACTATGAAATAAAATAGCGTTCACTGTAAATCACCGCAAACCGGTCAAACTGAGCACTAAAACAAAATAATATCAATACGAGATAAGCTTTTTATTATCATAAACATATTTATGGCCACTAAAAGTACATTTTCACTACTTTCGTTTCCCCTTTTTTGGCACAAAATCCGCTGATCATAGAGTTTTTTATCTTTGGCCGCCATCTTTATTATAGGTCCTGAAGAAAAACTTTCACATAGGAATTATTTCATCCGTTTGTCGTGACCAGGAGGTCATGATATAAGGGAGGTTTTGTGAGCAATCGGTGCGTAAATTACCGGACCCCTAGCGTGAGGGTGTTAGAGCCTGGAGGTGCGGATGGGATGTGAGATATACTAGGTAATGGAGGACCCTAAAATTAAATTGCATGTAAAGCTTCGTTTCGTTTTGTATGTAAAACTTATTCGACTAAAATATGAAAAGTAAGCAGTTATTTTTATTTTGATTAGATTGTCTTTACATGAAATAAGTATTTATTTTGCATTTACCAAAAAATATCCTGAATTTTTTATTCGATTTATGCCTATGATATCAGTATCGAAAGAAAAACTACCGGGCCCATTGTAACATATTGTAAACAAGCAAAGAGTATGAATAAACAACGCAAGAAAAACAAAATGGCACTAGAATATTTATATTCGTTCTGTTGTTCTAAAAAAAACAAACATCGCAACATGCTGAGGTTGGCACTATGGAAATGTTTACCTGTTATGTTGGTAGTCTATTTATAAAAAGAACAGATGTAACGGCTATATTATGAGTTCAAGTGTACTAATGAATTATTCGAACCTCATTTGATATTGATTGATGACCATTTAATTGATTTTGAATGGAATTTATTCGGCTTTTTAGATATTAACCTTCGATTTTATTTACGGAATCATATTAGATGGGGCGTAATTTTAGATATTTGTATTACTTTAATATAATAATGTTCAACGGTCGGACGTTTCTAATTTCAAAAGTAAAATGTATTAAATAGGTGAATGTTAATGGGAGCAAGTTCAGTACGACATTCGACATTGGATTTCCTAAGCTTTTTTAAAAGCAGATCGGATTTTTCAGTAGGTTGGTCAGCTTTTGTTTCGGATGCGTTCTATTCTTGGTGTCTAAGAGTAGCTAGTTGTTTTCGTTAACTGGTTTCCCCTCGGATGAATTGAGTACGAAATTAACTAAAAGGAAATAGTCATTGATCTATTTAATGAATGTAAAGATGGACTGGAGTGCAAGAACTCTAACTGTTGCACTCAGAAACATTTTTAACGATTACTTAAATTATTTGATAAGAACTCGGAAAAAGTCACATTGCTTACCAAGTTTCGGACTGCATCCTCATGCATGAAAAGCACCCGCCTTAATCTCAGGATACCAGGACAACAAGAAGTCCATAAGTAAATAGGGTAAAGGTAAAAGTCACTTTTTAGTCAAGGGAGTCCATTTTGAATTTTCTTCGTCCAATCCCAGTATCTTAGTCAAATTATAATAGATTTAAACTTTTTATGTAATAAAAAAAACTTGATAATCTGTATTGGACAGATGGGAATAATAACCTAGACTTACATAAACATTTCTAAACTGTTACTCAAAGCAAAATAGAACCTTATTTACTGATAAACAGAGCTTACAATAGATCCGATTTGCCTATAGTGTACTTATATACTTTCCTAGACGGAGGGTCTCGACAAACAGTGGTAGTATTACTAAATTATGAGCTGGCCATCAATAACTGACGGTGGTGGCCGCCATATTACTCCGTAACTAAATCACAAGAGATGCTGATATTCCGACGGAAAATAATTGACACGGCACCGGTTTACGAGCACTTTGTATTACAGACTAGTTTTAAACGAATTCTGTTCTATGAAACTGCATTTAAAATCGGGTTATTATGTCACTGCTCCATCCTTTGCAACAAGAAAATTAAATAAAAATTGATAGGTAATAATGACGGCTTTACGGTTGGCGTGGAGGCTGGGCAACTGCCGCGCAACGTGTCGCTTGTTCGATTCTCGCACGGACCAACTCTCTGTGTGAACCGCAGATTGTTGTTCCGGATCTGAGTGTGATGTGCATGTGAATTTGTGTGTTTGTACGACACAGCAGAAAATCACAGTGTGGGGCAAAGATTTAGGCATTTTACTTACAAAAACTTGCATCGAAGAACATCAGAGAAAAAAGTATTAGGTACAATTGTAACACATTTTTTAAGTCATAGATTTATAATTCGGTCAAGTGTTAACGACAAGTAATAAACGGGTTTGACGAAAAAAATGTTATTGACATTTCTAAGTATGCGAATCACAGGATATATGTATGTATGTATGTCTTAAAAAGGTTCAACATTACAATACTTATAGTACTGAAAAAAGTGGCTGTGATATATGGAAATAGCGGATCTCTAAGAGTTCAACTTTTCGGAATCCCAAAACAGAAACTTTTGTTTACTAAGTAAGTAATATTAATGCAAATTACCAATGCAGTGTTGTGTAACACATTAATCTTAAGAATTCTTAGTAGACACAGTAAGATTAACTAAATAAGCGAGGCAACTTGCCTCCGTTTCCAACGGTCTATTTCTCACTTCATGTATCCCAAGCGGCCAAGCTTGGCGAAGCTGACTTAACCTCAGTTTAAGTCAAAATAATTGTTTGTTAACCCCGTCATTTAGGGGAGTTTACGCATATTTTATTTTCGGTTGTAAACCATTGTAAGTAGGTTTTCTTAGGTGCGTTTTGTAGTAAAAGTCCCTAAAATAAATAAAGATTTTCGTGTCTTTCTGGTCGTTAAATATGATTAAGGTAAACGAAAAAAAACGCGATTTCTTGAGGTTTTTTTTTATTTTGTTTATGTTCGTTAGTTAAGTATTCATATTTTTTTATTTCGAAACCCAAAATATTTTTGGTTTTTATTAAAATTATATTCTACGCACGTGAATTAACTTACTAAAGGTCTACTAGTTTAAATTCGGTTACGCAACGTCACCGCGACTGCTCATGAATAAGAGTCCCGCTGTGACTTGAAATTAGTTGAGCTGTTCTCAGTTAATTCAAGTGAGTAATTCGGCATTTTCAATAAATTTTGCATGCTTCACAATACTTAAAGTAATTATGAAAATCTTGTAAATTTGCGTGCTTTTTAAAGGTACTCGAATGAGACTAATAATTGTGTTTTCCATTACAAGTTTTCCGGAGTCTGTGTTCCTCGAAACTCTACTTAGGCGTCTTTAAGGGCCGAGTGAATATGTTAAGCACATCAGGCGACATAGCGGTCAAACGCCAGACTAATACTAACTAGTTTAAAACTAAACATTTATTCCGCAGTTTCATATATCCTAGTTGTTTATTTGCATACAGTAAAGTTGAGTAACCTCATCGTGTGACAAAAGTCCACCTACTATCATAACAGGTGCACGAAAAAGGTGTGAAACTATAAACTGAACTCGTGCGGCGCGGTGCGCTGTGCGGTAAAACTTTGACAAATATAGCCCGATACTAGAAGTTATATCCACAGCGGCATGGCGCCCTGGTAGCTGTTTTATTTTATTCCTTTCTTAACATGCACTTAAACTCACAACATTTTAATTAAAAATATTCAAAGAAATTTTTAAATAAATACTGATCAAACATTAGTAAATGGCGGATATTAAAAAAATATCATTTTTGTTTAGTTTTATTTTTATATATTTAGTGTTGGCTTTTGAAAGTGCTGTTTATGGTATGATTGCAAAAGTAAATTTATTCTTTCATAACCTATCATTTCCTTGTTAACCTTCAGTTATTGTGTGCTTGTTCTTGTAATTAATTTAATGTTAGTGAAAAAAACCATCACAGGAAACATAGTACACATAAAAAGTGTTTTTTATTATAATAATAATTCTTGATTCAAACAACTGGAAACCACATTTAATGTTTATTTATTTTTTACATCTTAAGGGCTCATTTTTCAATAGTCAGATAAATTTTATCTGAGAAATAAAATTGTTACTGTCACTGTCTTATACAAGCATTGTAACGCGAGAGCATCATATTATTATTATTTATCTAATGTTGAAAAATCAGCCCTAAAGCTACTAAATTTAAATTCTTTATTATTTTTTTCCATGTTAAATACCTACTTATTAAGAGCATTGTGCACAGACGCCTTTCAATTTGAACAATTGACCGAATGAATGAGTATTTTCACTAAACTATCACACACAAGAACAGTAATGAAGTTTTCGTATTCAGTGAGTAGCAGGTGTTGGGGCAACATGTTCATTTGAAGCGTTCTCTATTATCGGACGTGTTGACTGTTGCCAGGCTAACATAATGACATGTTACTGTGAGCATTCGCAGTGGCACAGATGACATAGAAAATGTTACTGGAATTTCGTCAAATAAATATGACTTCAGGAAAACTTAATCAAGTAAAAAGTGTGTTTAAGTAATTTGTTTTAATGTTATTTTTTTTAAACTTTGCCTCACACTAAGATTTTTCACCCTGTGTCGTGGGTGCGGTTACAAACATATAATTCCACATACACATGACATGCAGACCCTGAACAACGATTTGTGGATCACACAAAGAGTTGTTCCGTACGGAATTCGAACCCGCGACACGTCACGCGGCTGCCAGTTGCCCAGCCACCGCACGAGCCGTTCAGTCAACTATACAATACACAGAATATTCCCTTATTGCAATATAGGTGAGATATAAATCGCCACTTTTTTGTGTAGTGCAAAGATTGATATTTATGACTAGGTTATGTTGTCAGGAACTACATTTGAAATAGATTTCACCCCAGCAAATGGCGGTACACATAAACCCGACCACAAACTTCATAAAGTGGCCGAGAAATGTTATTTCTGTGTACAATAAACAATTTCCTATTTATTTCCTCCCTGGCTTGACACTCGATTGATACGTACACTGCATCGCGAGATGGGGAACGTTTTCTTAACATCGATATATTCGGGAGAGAAAGGAGAAAGGTTTCTTTTGTAGTGTTTGGTCCACTAATGAGCTTGGAAGTCTCTTCCCCAATGTGTTACCAATCAATTCATTTCAGAGGTTACACCGAAGTATTACAAGTTAATGGTTCACTACAATATAATATAAGTCAATAAGTCCCCGAACAGCACGGCGGCCGCCTCCCTTGTCTTCGAATGGGCGCTGAGCGCTACCAAAGTGCGGCCATTTTTTGCACGCACAGAACTCATAACTCTCGTGAGAAATGTTCCCTCAGCTGACATACCGAAAGTTTAAATTTCATTAAAAATGGAGACATAAAAAGTTTCTGGTTTGCAGTTTTGAATAATGAAAATACTTTCATCAACTACCGCGATAGCTGTACATATTCAAATGAGTACGAAACAAAATTCTGAGGCATAAATATTGCAGACGAGACTGTACTAAGTAGTTTTCGTGATAGAACGTTTCTGGCAGGCCATGTATCTTGGCGCAGTCGCGTGACCGTGCGTCTCGCCGGCCGCTCCGTGCTGCACCGCGCCGCGCTGCACCGCGCCACGCCGTGTCGTGCCGCGCCGTATCTGCAGGAAGGCCTGACAGTTTGGTGGAGTGCGCGTTGCATTGTTGCTCCGCACAATGCGACTAGATAAATGCTCACATGATGAAGTTTTCAGGCAGTTCGCAGTTTTGGTCTAGTTTGCTCGTTGTCCGATTACGGTGCGAAAGAATGGGACAAAGATTGCTGTTTGTGAGGAAACTATTTGTTGCTGGCTACTTTGTGGGCTTTGTACTCGAGGTGGAATTAATTTTTAGAGCTTAGATGATGAATGACTTGCTGAACAATTTCGTTATATAAAATATTTGTCTGCTAACACGTACAGAATAAATTCTACATGAGTTCGACAGAGCTGTATACTACATACATAAGCCCGTCAGTCCACAAGGGACGTGTGCCCGGGCATCGGTTGTCACTCAGCAAATTCATTGAGAGCCTTCGTTAGCCAGAGTAGAGTCACACTAAAAGAAAGGCTAGAACAAGACGGGATGAATAAATCAGGGATGCGACGTAAACCCCGAGCTGAGCGGGATTCCGCGTCTCATTTACAATTTAACTGCAGAATTAATCTGACGGGGAAGTGAATCGACCGCTGCCCTCTCGATAAAATTTATTGTTCTTGCATGCAGTACATGGAGTGGACTGTCTTCGAGGATTTACAAATTGGGGAGAGATTTATTGATTGTGGCTCGCCACTCGACTGTACGTATACATGTGTAGAACTAGATATATTCTAGCTATTGGTACCGGAGACATGAACGACTATGTATGTAAGACGAAGTTTTGAAATGTGTATTGACAAAATACTTTATTCGACAAATATCTATTCTACATATATAACAAGTTTCTTAAATGGATGTTATAATACTGTCGTTATGCCAAAAGTTAGTTTAAATAGCCATTTTCTATAATAACTTTTAATAACTACTCATTACTATGAGTTGTGGGCAAACTTCCATGAACAGGGTCCGCCTAAATCCCAACTTTTTTTCATTACGCACGACCGACGGGTCACGCTATCTATATTTTTGCGTGTAATCCTCTACTTTTTAACACTTCGACCGCTGAGCGTTTAATGCCGTGATATAAGGTGCGGGATTTTTATTCCGGGGTCTTTCGGACCGTGGGATCTTGTCGGGTCACGGAGGACAGACAACACGCATAAATCTTTGGAGCTTATTTGTTGCGGAAAGTAGTAGGCTTTACACCCGCCCGGCGTTTGAGGGTTACTGTAATTGATTTGTTAACAGTACTCACTTAACCCTTTGGGAGCCGGTGAGGCTGAGGCTCCCGTCTACAGGTTATTATGTTGTTATTTCGCAGCCATCTTTTATTACGTACGCACAAGTTGGGAATTGAAGAAATACATAAACATGTCTAGTTTTCTGCCACTGCAGGCTTACATGATTTCTGATCTAAGTAATAGCCGAACATCTAAAAATGCCATTTTATTTGTTTATATTTTTTAAATGTCATTAAATGTTAGCTGACGTTCAAGGCTAATTTCGTTCGTATCTTTCGTAATAAAGGTTCAATTTTGAATGGAACAAGATTGGTTTCGCAGTATTGGAGTGTTTTATCGTTTCTAGACTTTATTTGTAGGCTAGGCAATATAAATAGTTATTTTGTCAGCACGGAAATGAAAGCCTCCATTCGGTATCGCAGGAGACAGAGCGAGTTGCCAAACAATAAATACGAAGCGTGAGGTCGTTCAACCCAAGTGTCGAGTTGCTGGCTAAGTGTACAATTATCTATAACCATAGCTAAGTATGTATAGAGCCCAAAATTTTAAAGGCGAATGCTTAGCTTAGGATAATAATTGATATTAGAAGATTTTACAAGAAGTCCTTAAAAGATCTACTAACAATACATCCAATATAAGTAACAATATACTATAGGTACTACCTTTGGTTTGTTGCCCCGCCTGTACTATCAGAGTAGCCTAAGTGTCATTTCAGACTATAATGTATCTGTAAGCCAAATTTCATTTAGGTCCATTCAGTAGTTTTTTGTGAAAGAGTAACAAATATCCATCAAACATTACTTAAAAACTTCCGCTTTTTGTAAATTTAGGATAGATAGTAATATAGCGAAAAATATTTTTATAACTTAGCAAAAATAATCTTCTCCGCGTATCACGTGAGGTATACGTCTACAAGGTCAGAGCCCTAACCCCTGACCGCGGGAATATCTAGCGGGTCTCACAGACCACTAGCTCGATCAGGGTGGCCATTACACCGCTCATCGCACGGAATATTATTTAATAGCAATTTTCGGGACACTTAGACCCGTACAGGCGGCAGATAAGGTAGATACCCGGACATTGATGTAAAGGCTATGGAACGGGTGAGATAATTGGCCGTTGTATATACAGGGCGTTATACGAGGGAGATTTTCAAGGAGTTGATTTTGGTGTTGATCATTTTGCAAGGAGATGTAAAATTTTTTTTTTGAGATTTCTTTGTCCCATTGAAAGAGTTGTTCTAATTGATCACTAAAATCGGATCGTTAAATATGTTACTCGTCCAAAATAACAACATGTATTGAAACTGTCAATGTGAATATTATCAGCAATTATACATCTCTTTAGCAACATTAATTCTAAAAGAGTACATAAAACGTTTGGGCCATAGCCTCCCCAATAGCACTACTTGGGAATGTGGCGCAAAAATAGTTGGATACCTGCAGAAAGCAGTGGTTGGCCAGTAGTTCACATGTCACTTCTAGTCTCTGTAAATCTATGTAATACGCACATCAGCTCCGAATGACCGGACGGGCGAGACGTGATGGAATGAGACATACATATTATGTACCAGTGTAATCTGTGTATATATGTACTATACTCGAACGAGGGCCGGGTGTACCCGGGTGGATTTTACTTACTTTATCTTGTGTTCACAACGTCTTACGGAAAACGGAGTGTTCAAACTAACGTGTAGTAAGTTAACATTTTTTTAACAAAATGAAATTATATTAACGCATCACTTAAGTTAAGTGTGAATCTCCAAATCCCTAAAAGGTTGGCAACGCACACGTAACTCCTCCACTGTGGGTGTCCATGGCCGGCGCTGATTGCTTACCATCAGGTAAATCCGTCTGCTCGTTTGCCTATAACATACAAAAAAAAAAAACACTTCATAGTATAAAAACAGTCGCTTTATCTGTTCCTATATCCCTATGTATACATCTGTTAAACTACGCGACGCATTTTGATGTGGTTTTTTAATGGATACAGTGATCGCAGAAAAGTTTATATGTATCGGTATCGCACAACTGTAATACCAATACTGAATTTCTCCACTGTTGAGGTCGAGGCAGTGAAAAAACAGTAAGTATGTCACATTCAGTAATGAGCATAATCCATTTTTATGGGATAGCGGAAAAACAAATAGACGCATCCACTGATTTAAGCAATCGGTTCCACCCTTACACCCGGTTTCCGAAAGGCCGATCAATGTTAAAATCAATTTAATCTCTTGTCAACTCATCTGATTGGTTGACTGAATTGTCAAAAACCAATCAGATGACTTGACAAGAGATTTAACAGGAGATTAGTTAATTTTAGCGTTGACAAGCCTTTCAGAAACCGGGTGATAGACATTCGGAACACCAACTGTGGCGTTAAAAGAGCATTGTTAGTGCTTTTGGTTTAGGCCTTCGTTCAACTCACTGACCTGGCATGGCCTAACGTAAACCGTATTTCACGCTTAGCCGTGGTATCAATCCAGTGGTAACAAAGCATGGCTTTCTCACGCTTCGGGAAATATCAGACAGTATAGTACATCAGTCTTCTATGCAATTTGTAAAACATTTTTTCTATAATACCTAAGTGTGGGAGAGCCATGCTACGGCACGAATGAGTCGGCTCGACCGGAGTGATACCACGATTCACAGAAAACCGGCGTGAAGCAACCACAGCGTTGTGTTTCGCCATGTGAGTGAGGTTACCGGAGGCCCAATCCTTCCCCTGCCCCGATCCCTAAATCTCCAAAACCCTAAAAGGTCGTCAACGCACTCGTAACTCTTCCATTCCATGGGCAGCGCTGATTGCTTACCATCAGGTAATCCGTCTGCTCGTTAGCGGACATTATAACATAAAAATAAAAATCGCTACTAAATGATGGTCACAAAAATGATTAAGTGTCCAAGTGTATGAAGGAAATGCCCTCTGCATTTCCTTCATACCTCCATATCTCCAAACCTTTCCTCCGAGCGCCTCCTGCGCTGACAATTCTTTATCAGAGCACACAGGAGCGATGCTGGCCATTGCAAATACAGGGGGTATTTGTTCAAACTTGTGTACAGTTGAAGACAAAACGGAATAACATTTTATCACTTTAATTGCTTTTAAATGTTGTCAAAAGTTATTGTTGTCGAGTCAAAATTAAAGCAATTTATTCCAGTTACATCACAATAGCAGTTTTGTAATCAAAATATTTTGTAACAGTCTGTCTTTTAAGTACTTATTTGGTGGATTTTTGATAAAAAAAGAGGATACGTTTACCTGATAGTAGGCAATCGGCGCCTCCATTGCAACACCAGGTGATTGATGATCTGGATTTGCGTTCGTGGCCTTATGGGATTAGTAATTTAAGGATTGAAGGAATACAAAATGATGGTGGGAAGGGGTAGGCTGGATTTAGCGTCTTATTCCACTTACTCGTACATAAAGTAAGCGATATTTTGTGTGGCCATCAAGATTTTACACCAGTCACCAGTCTCACGATTTTAAAATTTAATTTCCTATGGAAAGGGGTATGAGATCGTAGTTTAAAACTGCAACGTGTCGCGAGTTCGATTTTCGTACGGAACACTCTTCGTATGATCCACAAATTATAGTTTCGGGTCTGGGTTTGAAATGTATGTATGTGAAATTGTATTTTTGTAAACGAACTCACGACGCAGGAGAAAATCCTAGAGAGGGACAACGTTATTTTAATTAAAAAAAAAGAGCGTTACGCTGTCTGGCATTTTATTAAATGTGTGTGTGTGTGTGTTTATATTAATTAGCTCTGCGACATCAAAGAGGATGTAAAGAAATATATTATAATCTACTGTTATCTTATACAAAAAAGTTTTTGTTTGAGCATTAGTATTTTTGCTGAAAACCATACATAACGGTTAAGTATCCCTATACGTAGGAGTATAACTTTTTGGGTCACATTATCAGTGTTGCCACATCAGCGTATAAAAATCCACCGGACAGGGCGCGTTGATGATGGGAAATTAGATAATGTAATAAAAACATTATGATAGCAACACTGAGTGTTTAGGCATTTTACCGTAGTGAATTGTGAGCTTGATTTTATAGAGTTGTGGTATTCGAAAGTTATGATACTATTATATTCATTTACAAAAGGCTTAACAGGCCTGTTTTCATATTATAGGGGATTGGCTGTCGCGCAACGTGTCGCGGTTTCGATTCCCGAACGGAACAACATTTTGTGTGATCCACAAATTGTTGTTCCGGGTCTGGGTGTGAGGTGTTCGTCCCACACCTACGACACAGGAGAAAATCCTAGGGTGGGGCAAAGTTAAAAAAAAAATACAAACAACAAGTTTATTGCCTCTAGTGTAATTAAGACTAGACATAATAATGAAAATAGTCCAAAAATACATAAACATGAGCCTATGCATCACTTACAGTCTTGACGATCCTAAAGAATTTCATTTCGATCTAAAATTTTCTTTCAATAAACACAAATAGAAACATACAAATTATAAAAACTCCGGAAGGCTCGCATAGATAAAATATTTATGTAACAGGTATTAAAAAGTAATAATGTCGTGTTGGATTTATTGGAAATGGCCAATAAATATGAATAACTGCGGAAACAACACGTTTACACGTCGACACGTCGACACTAGTGGTGTGCTACGTTGTAAAAAAATCATCGTCAACGAATTTGTACCAATTTTTTTTATTGTCAGCGAATTGGGACAATGTCTCATAAAAAAATATATAAATAAAAAAATAATCAACGAGTCCTATATTCACGTTTTATTATGTATTAAATGTGGGAATTAGTGTCGCGGGGACAAATCCCGCGCGTTCATAAATCACGGCCAACGATGCGCGTGCGCCGATATCATTATGTAGGGCAGTGACGTCACTACACATTTTACTGATTTTCTTTTATCGCTCTGCGGTGTTAGGAAATCAGTTTTGATGTTCTCGCTAGTTTAGTTACATTTTAATATAGTTTTTTATGGGAAAGGAAGTTGTTCAAAATTGCAAGTAAAAATAAATTAATTTCAAAGTTGTTGAATGTTTATTATTTTAATTAATTAACATTACGTTTAAATTATGCTGGCTACAGGATTTTAGGCGTTGGCCACACGGTTTCTAATTTAATCCATACGGTACGCGTTTGCCTAGACGCGGTAAACAATCCAGAATACATCATTAAAATAAATATACAGAATAAATATTAATAAAAATACCTATAACATAATTTAGGATAGACAGGAAATTTCCCTAAGATTGAAAAAGGAGGATCCTTTTTCGATCTTAGGCTACGGGACTACGGGACTACGGGACTACGGGAGGCGATCAGCATGACAGACTATTGACCAAAAACTAAGTTTAATATTTTAAGTTGGGTTCATTTAATTTACAATTGTGTAACGTAGGATCTCTGATGTCATCATTTGAATATTGTCGTCGATCGACTACGTGCCTCGCCACAATACTGTGTGTGAAAATCATCAAATGACTTGCCCTGTTCTGAATGAATTCTGGCCGCGGCGAGAAGAAGTGTCAGACTCTTTCTGACTAAAATCCGCCGCGATACATTATTACGTTTGACCCCAGCTTTCTTCTACTACCACATAATAATCAATTATACAATTTAACAGTTCAATGAAAGTTATTAGAAATCCCGTGGTTTTTGTAGCCCTACAGCGTACTGTGGGCTGTCGATAAATCTGTGTTGTCTAATAAAAACCTTCGGCCGCAACACCGGTCTGATTGTCCGCCACCTACATACATACACTGATGTATAAATATCTTCATGTATCAGAAAATGTGTACAGAAAATAAGCTTACTGGAAAATAGGATAAAGGTCGATCTAATGAACTATGTTTCTCAATATTGTTGTTTACTGATATGACAAAATTGTTTATGTTATCTTTATTTTAAAAGTAAATAATCATTGACTATTCAAATTATTCATCAAGGCATATAAAGCAATCTGGCAAGTACCAATGTTTAATTTTTTCCGAGTTATAATTATTTTGACACGTGTATGTTACGTATGTGTTTAACGTACAGTGAAAAAAAAATCGTGACTCGGACTTATAACGTCTGATTGTAAGTCTGAAATCGCATTAATTTTCAAACTTTCTCGGTGTGAGAAGAGGCCTTTGCTTAGCAGTGGGTAGTTAATAGTCTGATGATGCGAATTAATCATTGAAGAACATATTTTTTTTATATAATACCTATATAATGTAAGTATATATTTATAGACAAAAAAAACCAGACAGAATCAAGTTTCTCATTACTTAATTAAATTTTTCAAAGCTATAATACAATTTAATAAGTTTTATTGCCTTAAGGGTTTAAAATTCTGTTGGGGTAGTGCTGGCTTTTAGTATCTTCATTAGTTGGAGAGCCAGCGGCGACGGCTCAGCAAACATCTCGTGTCAGACTGCAGACGTGCTCGAGAAATTAGCTGAACTGATCTCTGACCAATATTTTAGGACATTATAGAACGTTGAAATAAAACAAGAACGTTCAAGATTTTGTAAGAAAATTTTACGAGAGTTAATTCCATATAAGTACCTAATTATGTACATATGTGTTTTAATTAAATCATTACAAGTTAAGACTTGTGGATCTTCAATCAATTATCTACTCATTGAGGAATTCCTTATGCACCCTAAAAAAAACTTATTATTACTTATTATACAGAATAGAAAGTACTTAATATTAATTTTAATTAATTAAATTTCATTTTCATTTCTGTTTCGAAAACCACAAAACTAAAATAAAATAATTTATTTGATGTCAATTAATTTATTTTATTTCGTTTATCAATATACAGAGAAGGCGATATACCAAATTGGAATCAAAATAAATGTTTAGTTTAAGCCTGTTTGTTATTAACAATTCCAAGCCAAGTGTTAGGACAGGTGTCCTTGAAGGCTGGGCTGGAGTGCGCCAGGTGGATGTCCAGCAGCTCAGCAATGGGCAGGAATTTGGAAGCGAGTGCCTTCAACATGTCTATCACTTGGGGACCCACCATCTGCGGCTTGGTAGACAGAACTTCTAAAGACTTGGATCTGATCGCGAAGTTGACTGTGTTGCGGAGATGGTACTGGAAAAGTAGAACAACATTCAACAGTTTTAAATGTTTCTCTTGGAAATCCGGAGTATTATATCGCTACATAGTATATAACAAAGTCGCTTTTTCAGTCTCTATATCCCTACGGGGTTGCGGGGTAAGCGCAATGAGGCAACGCGACCTCGGCCCAGAGCAGAAGAAGGAACAGGGGGGTTTTTAGTCAGTAAGAGTCTGACACTCCCTCCCGCCCGGCCCTGGGCGGGAGAAGTCATTTGATGATTTTCCCCTCACAAAAAAAAGTCCCTATATCCCTATGTATGCTTAATTTTTTAAAACTACGCCACGGATTTTGATGCGGATTTTTTATAGATAGGGTGATTGAAGAGGAAGGTTTATATATAATACAATCCATTAAAAAAGGGAGAAACTTTAGTATCACATGCACATCCGTGTTAAGCCGGGGTGGGTTGCATGTACTAAATAATATGTATATAATTCTTTAATAATTTTAAAGTAATGTAACTATCTATATACTGTTTGACGGTAGCTGGTTTGTCTCAATACGAATCAATTCATTCACTCTCAGTTAGCAGGGTGTATCTTTGGTAATCTATTTCATCCAAGTTCCAGTAGCCTTAATACTTTGAGCAATATATTATTATGATGACCTGGTTGGTATAGTCGGATAGCCAGAGGGAACTCTAGGAATGTGTTTGTACTATAAATCATCGGATGCAAATCCAGGTAGCATTGAGCACTATAGATATGCAGCACATTTCATTATGCTCTGATTCTTTGTGAATAAAAATTAGAGGTATAATATTTATTACTGGATTAATTGGTTCAAGTGTGACTGTTCAACAAGCGAGGGGGAATTGGATTTTAGACATTTCTGATCATTTTGTTTTGAGGAGTAAATGTCATTAAGTTACTTCTCCCGACCGGGATAGGCCGAAATCGCCAACCTGCATTGAGCAAGCGTGGTGGTTAATGCTCAAACATTTCTCCCTGTGTGAAGAGGCCTTTGCTCAGCAGTGGGCACTTATGGGCTGATGATGATGATGATGATGACTGGGATAGGACAAGAGGAGTTGTCAGACTGTTACTGAATAAAGAACACCCTTTACTTTAGTGGCTTATGTAAGTCATGGCACTCCTCGTAAAACAATATTTTTCAACACGATCACACACATCCTATTTGCAAAAAGACCAAGAAAGAGAGGTCCCACGATGCTGTAAGTCTAATACAGATGTGTTTTATCATATTTCATACTAACCTGTATGAGCAGTGCTATTGCAAGATGCACTGGTTTGATCTCCATATCCTTCAGCTTCCTCACCAAGATCCTTGGAGTCAGGTCGTCTAGCTTTCCTAGTTGAGCTAGGATCCTAGGGGCCTAGAACACATTAAGTTTAAAATAATTACTTCTGTTTCAATATTGGCTGTGCAATAATGAAGGCTTTCGACTTGACTTCAGTATGTTTATTAGATTTTTTGTGACCATATAGAGAAATCACCTCGGACTTATTATCGTCCAAACACCTAAAATGTCTAAAATTTTTGATATAATTTTATGTTATCATGTTCTACACAATAACTATAAATTTCGACTTTCATAGAGGCTAATGTTTTGGCTGTTTTAAATATCTGCTATGGAATACTTAATTAGTTATACATATATATACTTGTTGATGTTTTTGTGTGGTGATATTTCCCCTGAATTTCCTCACCTAATCCCTACCCAAACTCTAAATCTGCAAATGCCTAATCCCCGAAAGGTGGGCAACGCACTCGTAACTCCTCCAGTGTTGCGGTTGTTCATGGGTGGCGCTGATTGCTTACCATCGGGCAATCTGTTTGCTCGTATGCCGTTCTATCACTTAAAAATATCCATTATCGTGATGTGATACTCACAGTGAACAAGATATCGTAAAGCCTGGCGCAGGCATGGAACACCTGGACATCAGCCATCTGGTCGTGCATGTCCCTGCTCTCTACTGACATGTAGTAGCGGTGTGCTGTGTCGATGCGGTTCTGAGCCGTCGTGTTGCGGGGTAGGTCCTAAGAAGTAAAAGAAAATTTGTTTGATACAAATGAGCTTCTTCAATGCATGGTTTAGCTTTGATGACATATTTTAATTGATATTTTCCAAATCCTCAAACCAATAAAGGCCATACTTACTAACTTTTTAATTTTCGCGTTTTATATTATAAACATATTATTAAACGCGAAAAGGAAATAGTAGACAGCAGAGCCTGATTGCGACCTCGACCTGCGCAACCCGGTCTTCCAATCCTAGACGATCTCCGGTTACCGTAAGCGTGGGTCTGCGGACGGAGAGTAAGGAACGACCGAACCAGACCCGAGCGGACGCCGAGTAGCGTTCCTCGCGCGCGCGCCTCAAAGAGCCAATAAACCACCTCAGACCGGGCCCTATAGGGCTGATGTTCAGCCGCGGTTGCAGGGTAAGCGCAATGAGTCACCGCGGCCTCGGCCCAGAGCAGGAGAAGGAACGGGGGGATTTTAGTCAGTAAGAACCTGACACTTCCTTCCGCACTACCCTGGATGTGAGAAGTCATTTGATGATTTTCCCATCACAAAAAAAATGTATTTAAATAATTACTTTTCGCTTTGATACCCGTTTAATAATACTTAGGTCACGCTTAGCTTAGATTCAGTAGTTTTGAGTTTGAAAACAGTCAGAAAGTAAAACTTTTATAAAATTCTATAGAATAAAATAGTGTCGATATATCCACTGGACCTAAATAAAATGAAATACATATATTCCATTCAATTACAATACAAAAAATTCATCCCTAATGAACCGATTTCAACCGAATATAGTTTTTATTCGATTTGTATAAATTGCAGCACTTAATGGAAACGGAAAAATGTTTGATACGAATTAAATAAAAATGAGCTCACTTTGTTCCCATGCATTTAATTTTAAACAATAAATTAATAGAAATGTAGTAGCTAAAGCCGTGTAAAATTTTAACTTTATTATAGTTTTCCAGTTTCTTTGTTTTTAGGAGGAGTGAGAACTCAAAGATAAAGAACTATCATTTAAATAGAAAAAAAGAGCCACCAAATCACCACAGAAGATGCAAATCAGCCGAGGATGCAAGGAGTGCAATGCAAGCGCAGTGTATTAGGGCCCGGTACAGAGCAGGAGAAGAAACAGCAGGTGAATAAGAGTCTGGCACTGCCTCTCGCTTCACCAAGGGCGGGAGAAGTGAAGAGAGAATTACAGTTTTTTTTACATACATAGTATGTAAAAAAACTGTAAACGAATACCGATTCATTCAGAGTTGGACAGGCATGAAGTTATAACCAGTATTTCATACAAATGGCTGTTCATGAGCAATTCGTTTGTATGAAGTAAGTCTAGCTGAATATTCGGCCATTGTTACCCGACGCCATTGTTTGTAAGCAATATGCAGACACGAAGAGTTCTGCTCATACTCGATTACAAATGATATTTATAGTATTGTAGTTATTTGACATAATAACGGTTTAATAATTCAGTTGTACATAATTATGTTTATATGTAAGTATGTTTTTTTTGTGTAGATAATTTGATTATCACGTTATCTCCTTTGTTGTTTTTACATACTATGTTCCATATTCTAACTGCAGTGTGATTCTGTAAGACTTCATTCTAAACTTCGAATCTGAATCCGCTGTGAAAAATTGACAGCATCATTTTGAAAGATAAAGTATGCAATGACGTTAAAAGTGGCATTCTAAAATTTAATTTACCCGTCATTTCGACGCTCACTTCGCACTCGAACACGATTCAAAATCAAACAAATTTTATAGAATCGACGTGCTGTAGTGGTAAATCAATTTAATAAGTCTTGTCTATAAAGTTCAAATAATAATGCATGTTATGTTTGCTTTTAAAAGTAAGTGCAATAATTTATGACAACCTTAAATACCTATACCTAACCCTACCTAAAAAAAATGTAACCACTACTGATGGACCTAACTTAATGTTCAAAACCTGGCGAGTTTCTTTTTCAGAGTAATATGTATTTTTTTAATTTATTTAGACGTCATTGGAAACATTGTAATAAACCTGGACTGTTTTCCAAATATGAATTTGAAATCGCCAATCCGCTTTTGGAACCATGGCGATTAACTCTAATACTTTCTCGGTATAAAAAGAGTAATCTCTGATTATTATGATAAGTCAAGGATCTTTTAGATACATAAAGCAAGATGGCTAACACGCAACTTAGAACACGATTAAAGTTCCCGTTTCGTGTACTCATAGGAATTTCGGGAAACCTTCTAAGTGCTGCCCTACAACCTAATTCTAAAGTTTCGGTTAGTTACAAGTGAAGAGGAGCGTTTTGTGAGTTTTGTATGTAAGTAAATACACAGTATAATCTTTAATATAGCTGTTGACCCGGCTAATAGTTGTAAAACATTTGATTTCGTTAAAAAGGATTTATAGAATAACCATAGCTTTTTTTATGTGATAAGTCGGCAAACGAGCCGACGGATTATCTAAGTAAGCAATCAACGCCGCCCATGTACACCCGCCCCAACAGAGCAGTTGCGAGTGCGTTGCCGACCTTTTGGGGATTAGGGATTGGGAGAGGGCAAGGATTGGGCCTCCGGTAGCCTCACTCACACGGCGAAACACATCGCTGTGGTTGTTTCACGCCGGTTTTCTGTTAGGCTGTGGTATCACTCCGGTCGAGCCGACCCATTCGTGCCGAAGCATAGCTCTCCCACACTTCATCTTTATTTTCTTACCTGCATATGAAATGACGTAACTGACTGCACATAAACGTATTTGTAGTCACAAAATATATTTCTTTATTTAGATATAGAAATTAGGTTTACTTTACCTTGGCAATATCGATAAGTTTCATGATGAGTGAGGAGTAGATTCTCCGGCTGATTGCATCGGTGCGCCGCGAGCGGTAATTGTCTACTTCGCTGAAAGCCAACGGGAATGAATTGAGAAAAAAGTAAAAGAAAAGATATTAAACCTATCTCTTCGTGGAATAGGTTTATGAGGAAATAAGTTCTTGGATGTCTTAGATTAAGGATTTTTAAAGCTTATAACTAGTTTCTTTTGAAATGTGAAATTGTTATAAGGACTTTGAAAAAGCCCGCGTATTTATTTATTTAGCTAACGATGTCATACAATGATATTATAAGTAAAATGGTGTAGATAGGTCACATAAACAGCATTCGATTTTCAAAAACGGCACACTGATGCACACATCAACAATTCGTATGATAAGACGTCAAAGTGGGATGGCATGATTCAATAATCGCGAGTGAAAAAGAGACAAATATGAAAAAGTGTGTCTGTATAGTTAGCCACATTTTAATGTATCACTTGCTGAGCGCTTATTACATATCTACACCTTTTTATTTGTAATATCATTGATGTCATACTTTTGACAAATAAATGAAAATGTACCTAATTTTAATTGATATAAGTATCCTTGTTTTTTAAGAATTCCAGCAATCAAAATAGTATATACAACATAGAATAACCTAATCGCCTACCAGGTCAAACGAAAACTCTACAAGCCTAAGATTTACCTCGTATTCATCTCTTCCACAACCATACCGTACGGTCCTAGAATTCCCAGATGTGTACCAATACCAATATTTTACACGTAACTAGTGCGAAAACTACGCACCTATCGTAAGCCTGTAAGCTATAACGTTACCGTTGCCATGGCAACCGAACTTGAAATATAACGTTAACATCGTCATAGATAACTTGCCGTCATTGTTATGGGGGATACAGATACTGCGCTGTATCTCTATGATGGGATTGGGGAGGGATATACAATATCTGCATTGATAACAGGTATACTAGTATCCGATTCTCCGTTGTATCTATGTATATTAGATAGATCACTGCACTATTAATATGAACATGAAAATGAAAAATGCTATCGGAGATCTCAAAAAACCGGTCGATACATAGACTTGAAGGTTTGTTTATTCGGCCGGCAATTATAAATATTACAATATTACGTAAAAAAATTTGAGCATAACATTAATGAACCGTCGTGGAGGCCCGGCTTCTCATGTATAAGAGTGCAAAACGTGGCAGGTACCAATGTGACTTTTCCCAGTGATATGTACTTTATATGATCATTCGACACCACCGACACGGCCGACGGCGAAGGGAAACATCATGAGGAAACCTGGATTTATAATTTCTAATTTTAAGTTGGAAATCGACAATCTGCTTTTAGCAATCGTGGTGATTAATGCTGAAACCTTCTCCGTATGAGATGAAGCCTTTGCTTAGCAGTAAGCACTTATAGGTTGATATTGTGATTAATCGACCGTCACCGACTATACATATTGAGTTGAAACATCATGTTTTGTCACGATTCAGCACATTTTATAGAGGTACTTAGCTCTGACATAGAAATCTCCTAGTCGCACCGTAATTTTTTGTAGGCTAGGTATTGTTTTCTTATACGATAAAAAAGTGTTTAATATTTTTTTCTTCATGTAACTGAGGAACGCTTCTTTTTTTTCTACGTTTATCTTGTTTCTTGAAAGTAAATTTTATAGTAGATATCTCCTACCGATCGAGTTGTAATTTTGTATACACTTTTAGTTTACCGCAAATGCTGCGCTGTATGATTTTTCATTCATAAAAATGCCTCTGTTTAATAGTCCCGGGACTAGCGTACCTGATAATACTTGTTCTAAGTAAATATAGTTTTTAAATACGTGACTTTATCCTATAATAAATTTCTAAATAGCTACACCACATACTGGTTGCTCGATAAAAAGAATTGTCATTTATCATCAGAGTATTTTTAGAGACTTAGAATTAAACTTAAAAAAAGATAAAGACAAAAAAACATACCGTTTGACAATATATTTGATGACCAGCGACATGGTCCGGTTCAGGTACACCTGGTTTTCCTTCTTCAGGTCGAACAGTAGCTCTTCGTCAAACTTGGAGTCTTGGAGTGCTTCCACCGTCGCTTTTGCCAGGCGACGGTTCTCTTGGAAGAAGGTCTTTAATTATATTGGAATTAGTTAGTGGGTGGTCGTTGGTTGAGTAGATCTCCAGGCCTTCCTACTCCAAGCCGAGGCAATCAAGCGCGCACAGAATGCTTCACGACCTACGCTCGGGTCTGGTTCTGGTCGGGCGGCGAGCTACACTTGCTCCCCGTCCGCAGACCTGCGCTTACGGTGGACGGAGATCTATACTTCTTAAGTGGCTTTAACTTTGGGATCGAGCAAGATTAAGTACCAAGGTTTTGGATGCCTAGTAGTTTCGCTAGATTTATAATATTCTCCAATTCGGCGATAATTTTCTAACAACGATCCTCACTATTAAAAATCATTTTAACACATTAACATATTAAACGACCACCCATGCAGCAAGTGAACATGGAGATAACAAAAAAGGTTATTAAATTAGCAAGAAACAATGGTTTAAATAGAGAATGTGTTCTCTGTTGTTGTTTTTATTCTTCATAGAGGTCATATATATATGTGTAAACTTTTGTTAAAGATTCAAGGCAAAAGTAAGTAATTTAGATTAATCCAGTTAATAATTACCAACTGAAATGGGATAAAAGAGTTGGCATAGCTTATTTAGGCAGTGTGATATCAATTCTCGCAACTATGAACATTCAAGTTACTGTATTATAGTGCGGCTTTATTACTGAGAGCAGCAAAAAATTTGTAGTTTCTGCTTTAAAAAGCACAACGAATATCGCTGATAGTCCGCTATTTGCCGTCGTCGTTAATTCCCAGTGACCGCTCGGCTGCACATCACATAACATTACTTAATTTCAAAAGCTTTATTCAGCGAATATAGGAAAAAATATCCCCTTTGTTCCACTTCCCACAAACAATAGACACCAGCGCAGCGATTAAAATAAATAAAATGTTTTTAAGAACACGCTGCGGCACAAAACCAAGCAATTTAGATCTCATAAAGTGTAACAAAAAAGGGAACTTGCAAATAAAATCGTACAGTTTTTTTATCTTGGCTACATTTACATCTGTATGCATTCGTTATCAGAACATGCATTGTTGCCAAATTTCCGGAGCCGTTTTGTAATGGTGGTGGAACAAAACAATATCATTTTACCTCGACGTTGGAGGCGGCGGCGGCGGCGCCCAGCACCGCCACTGCGAACAAGGCGGCCATTCCCCGCAACATTCACTCTAACTGTCCATATCCCATTTTATTTTTCACTAAAAATGCCTTCACAGAGAATATATAACTTTGTATTTTTTTATTCACGATGTAGTATGTGGTGCAGGCACGTAGCTACTTGAGGCGACTAGTGACTGCAACTTTGCGGCCGCTCTCGTAAAACGTGATTGTTAATAAAATCGAGGCGAGTTTTAGTGACTTGTATGTATGTCCCGACGTATGTGCAACTCCAACTGAGAATATACTGAAATAAAATAAAATTATTGCTATTTTGGATGCGTTAAGAGTTAATAGTTTACGAGCATTTAATAGTTTTCTTTGGGTACTATGACTATTTTTCCCTGCGTTATGTTTGTTTATCGACTATATTTTGCAACACAACACACATATAGGCACAAATATTCAAAAAGTTTGAAAAAAGAAATAAAACTACTATATACAACTATGTTTTTATTTCTCTCGAACACTGAATTCAGCCAACATTGGGTTGCAACTTTTGTAGCAAAAAAAGCCTACGAGAGAAACATACGCTTCGAAAAATTCAGTTTTCTACTCGGAATTGAAAATTATTAAAGTGCACAAAAAAATGCCGTTGTATGCTATTTTTTATCGATTATAGAACAATAATGTAATATTGTATTTAGCAAAGCGTTCCTCGTAGATTGATCACGTGTCGGTTTCATTGTTACACGTATATCTTGCATATAAAGGGTCCAGGGTTGTCCTGAGCAATTTTTGAATTCTAATTTGTTAGAGTCCATAATTCGATTTAAGGTTGTTATCATTAAATCTCAATAACAAAGGATTCATCAGTACAATGCAATTCTGGTAAGCCAGGATCTACAATAGATATAACATCATGAAAAACATTATTTTCATTTACCTAATGAATTGTTTCTTGTGTTTAAATTTTTTTAAACTTTGTGTTAATTGAATAATAAGGAAACAAAAGTTTTAACTGATATTTATTTACAATTTTTATTGTATAATGGAAGCGAAATCAGGATTTCATGTTAGTATAGCAGTTTTATTGGAATTATAATGAAATAAAACGTGAATAATATTTTTTTACCGCTTTCGTTTAAATTCTTTAAGAATATGTGCACCGTATTTATTTATTTACCTACATTACTACTACACTATCCGTAGGTACTAAATATTTTAGCTATTCAAAATCTTAACTTTAAATTAAAAATAATATTTAACCATATGTTTTATTGGAAGCTAGCTCTTACCCGCGGCGTCGCACCCGTCATTTGACTACCTACTCTACACTACCTTCCCTACTCTACCTAACGTACTCTACCTACCGTACTCTATCTATCCTACTCTACCTACCCTACCCTACTCTATCTATCCTACTCTACCTACCCTACCCTACTCTGCCTACTCTACTCTACCTAGCCTACCTACCCTACTCTACCTAACCTACACTACCTACTCTATCCTATCCTTTATCCTTTTTCTGGCTCTGAACTACCTCCCTGCCAATTTTCAGCTAAATCGGTTCAGTCGTTCTTGAGTTATAAGTGGAGTAACTAACACGACTTTCTCTTGTATATTTAGATAACTACTTACGCAAATTAAATGAGGAAATATTCTGGGTCTCTTATTCATTTTATTACAAGCCTTGACAGTTCTTACTAGAACTAGAAAGAACGCTACTATAAACCTGAAACTTAGGTTCTAATAAGCAACCTAAACCTTGTTCCGTTTTTGAGCGTAAGTCACGTTTCAAAGAACCATTAGACCCCCACTAGATACCCAATAGAGCTGATGTTCAGCTGGGGTTGAAGGTACAATGATCTTGACCCGAAACTGGAGTTGGAACAGTGGGGTTTCAGTCAGTAAGAGTCTGACATTCCCTCTCGTCATACCCAGGGACAGCCGGGGTTGCGGGGCAAGAATTATAAGGCACCGAGGCCTCGGCCTAGAGCAGGAGAAGGAGCGGGTGAAGTTTTTAGTCAGTAAGAGTCTGAAATTCCCTCTCACCAAACCCAGGACGACAGTCATCAGAAGTCATTTGTGATATTATTCTACTAAAGAAAGAGACAAAACGAATATCCTGTCCCGTTCAGACAATATAGACAAGATTATTCGGACGTAATAGTAGTATAGTCGTGTCGGAGTCGTGTCGTATTGCCGGCGTATTGGTAAATATGGCCGCGTGTCGCAATACTTTTACAGCTACCGTAAAACGCGGGATTTATTGCGTTTGCTATGCCACTTGTAGTACGCTGTATATACATGTATTGAAAGAGAATATTTGCATTTGTTTTTTACATGACCATATGCTAGATGTCCTCCTCGGCTCTCTAGCAGGCGACCGATTGGTTAGTATTGCAGTTGATGTCACTCTTGATTGAGTTGGTCGCGAACCTGATTATGGAGTTAATTTATTGCTTGTTTTATTAAGAGAGCTAAACAAGGAATTTAAAGATTTCATAGTCTGAAATGTGGCTTAAATTCGTTAATAGTACTTAAGTTGTGACAGATAAATTTACATTGCACAGAATATAATAATCCCTCAATAAAATTTGTTTGAAACAAAATATTCATACAAAACTTAGACAGCCCTAAATCTTAAATTCTGCAGCTAAATCCTATTCCGTCGAAATGCTTTAACACTCGTACAGTTTACGAAACTGGCAACCAAACAGATGTTAAAATCCTAAAAGCCATTTATTTGACTGCAAAACTAATTCGAGAACCCGATCGCCCACTGTAGGTATAAGGAGTATAAGCACTCAGAATAACAAAAAAACCTCAATATGTATGACACCGAAGCAGGTCGTAAAACTGAAAGATAAAATTTTACGCGTTACACGTACGTAACACATCAGAAAATTGTGAAATTCTAGACAAAACTTTAATATTACACAGGGGCGATAAGTGAAACGTGAAATTTCAGCGTTTTCCCGCGTCCTGGAAATTTATCCGCGGCGGAATCACCCGGGAATGGAATCCCATTCGATTTCCGCGCACTTTTCCACGGAACTACTTTAGGGTGGGGCGTAGGGGAGGAGCGGAAGCGGGCGGCGGCCGCACTGAACACGCCAGCGTCAGAGATCTTTATCAATTAATTTGTTCAGCGATTTATTAAAACTATACGTCACCGAGTTTGGAAACTAGGTTATATCGACATATGTATTGGGAAATATTATATACGCTTCAGTGAAACTGTTCGGTTTGAAAGAAGTTCAATCCTTTAATTAAACATCTCTGCAAAAACTTAGGGTTATCTACAATTACGTTTATTTTATTACTTGTTTTGTTATGTTTAAAAAAGTAACTACAATAGAGAAATTTAGTATCATCATGTTTATTAATTAGTTCATGGTGTTAGAATGTTTTTAGATGAAAAACTTTATGTCATGAATATTTGACTGCACGCTTGGCGCGGTGGCTGAGCAAGTCGTTTCGCCAAGTGCCAAGCCAAGTGACTTGACGTAGTCGTCAGGTCGCGGATTCGTTTCCAGCACGGAGCAACACTTTGACTGATCCACAAATTGTTGTTTATACTTACATACTAGCTTTCGCTTGCAAAAAATAAAGTACCACGGGATTAAAAAAAACATTGCTTAAAGCGATAGCTCGACTTAAATAAACAAATCAAATATAATTTTTAGTCAGGCACTCAAGAAAATTGTAGCTATCTTTCAGTGAAAGAATTTTGGAAATCTGACCAGCGTTTCCAAAGATTACCCCGCACATAAAAATTTACAAATTGTACCTCTTTATAATATGAGCATACATATAAACAAGACCATCGAACTAAAATCGGCCCGAAACCATTTTCAATGCCTACTCCCCTTCTTTAGAATCCAAAGGGAAGGTCATACGATTGGCAGAGCTCTATAAATCAGTATTTACTGCCTATCAAATCGTTTAAGCTCAATATATCACGGCAAGTGGCCGTGACTCCAAGCCGCTTTAAACGTGTAAACACAAATAAACATAAATTATCTAATAGTCTAGTACGCAATAAAATATCTATAGTCTAATTTTAGGAACAAGTTGAGATCTAGATTCTCTATTATTTAGTGTTTGTTATTAATGTTATCACATCGAAAGGGTATACAAACTAACCTGTCTTCGAGTCTCGAGTAAATAGATTGCTAATGGGTAGACGTGCTTCATCGTAAATCGCATTAGGCGAGATTAGTGCCATACTAATTAAAAATTAAAAATAAATGAAACTGATATAATTATTTTTGGTTGTCAGGTATATGTGATCAATTTATTTGAACATTGAAAATTGAAAATTTTGTTTTAGTAGAAGATTTGTTTCAACAGTTTTTCAGATGGAATTGAAAATAATATTCTGAAATATTTTTTTCATTGGAACATTAAGACTAGTAAATGGAAAAGGAGAAAATATCAGCAGTGTGATTCTGTAAGACTTCATTCTAAATTTCGAATCTGAATCCGCTGTGAGTAGTAGTACACTTGCGCTACACTTGCGAGTTGAACTAAATTGACAGCAACATTTTGATAGGTAAAGTATGAGATGACGTTAAAAGTGGCATTCTAAAATTTAATTACTCCGTCACTTCGACACTCACTTCGCACTCGAAAACGATTCAAAATCAAACAAATTTTATAGAATCGACGTGTTGGACTAGACAAATAACTTTAAAGAAGATTAAAACCACCGGTTTCATAGTAATATGAGACTGGCATTTTATTTTAAAGATTATTTTTATTACAAGCGTTATTTAGCGACCCGCTCCGCTTATCACCAAGCATCTACGTTAGAAATGATATTTGCCAATCAATATGCATTGGTGAAGAAATTCCTGCCGTATATTGCACTGTATGTATTGGAAATATCAATTATTTAAATGGCGGGGATATATATCTATTCCATTTGACGTGATGATGTCCCGATACCTTGCACCTCACCGCGGGGGGAAGAGACAGTGTTTTGTTTTACTGACCTGTAGGAACATTGCTCTGTAGATATTTGTAGTTTTATAAGAAATGATTAAAATTAATGCTGAATTTTTTAAACTTTTGTTTTTATTTTTATTCTTTTTTGAGATATTTTTAGTAAAAATATGGCAAGCATAGGTCAGAGACGGATTAACTTCAGAAAGCGCCCTAGGCAATCACCACATAGGCGCTCAAATTTCTTTATGATATTTTCATCGCCTTTCCATAACCTGGCGCTTTAGGTACTTTGCTAGTTTGTCTAAGCCACAAATTCAAATTAAACTATGCTTTAAGGGTTGGCTACGAATAACATTTCCCTACACTAGGAATTTCTCCTGTATCGAGGGTGCGTTTACAAACATACACACTACACCTAGATCCGGAACTACAATTTGTTGATCACAAAAAGAGTTGTTCCGTGCGGGAATCGAACCCGCGACCCGTTGCGCTGCAGCCAGTTGCCCAGCCGACGTGCCAACTGTAGTCAATATTGATAAGTTTAGTTCACTTAACATATGAGTATGCATTGTGATGGACAAATCGCGTTTTTTTATAAGACAGACCATTGTTCTCTCAATATTCTTGTCATGTAGCAAACATGAGTGTAATAAAGTATGTTTATATAACAATATTTTGAGGAGTAAGTACATAGGTACACACACGGTACTTTTTATATCCCGAATATGTTTAAAAGACTAATCAATCTGTGTTACTGTCAATTACCGAACAATAAGAATAGTCAGCGTAATTGCGATACCGCGCTATATGTATTGAATATTTTATGTATCACTAAGTAAAATATGACATACGGTGAAGGTAAACATCGTGAGGAAACCTGGATTTATAATTTCTAATTATAAGTTTGACATCGCCAACCCGCATTGACCAAGCGTGGTGATTAATGCTCTAACCGTCTCTGTATGAGACCTCATGTGTGGCCTTTGCTCAACAGTGGGCACTTATAGGCTGATGATGAAGTAAAATAGTTAGTATGCTTTCGGATAGCATAGCGGCTCGACTCAACCTCATTCTTTTCACCTCCTTAGTTTAAATTGTTATCCCATTTATAGTACTAAAATATATCAATCTCTAAGTGTGGGAGTTCTCCCACACTTCATGTTTCGGCACGAATGGGTCGGCTCGACCGGAGTGATACCACGGCCTCACAGAAAACCGGCGTGAAACAACCACAGCGTTGTGTTTCGCCTTGTGAGTGAGGTTACCGGAGGCCCAATCCTTCCCCTCCTCCAATCCCTTCTCGATAAATCTCCAAATCCTTAATCCCTAAAAGGTCGGCAACGCACTCGTAACTCCTCCGTTGCGAGTGTCCATGGGCGGCGCTGATTGCTTACCACCAGGTAATCCGTCTGCTCGTTTGCCGACCAATTACATAAAAAATCAAAAAAATCTGGGTATGTATTAATCTCACCCCGACCCCGAACAAACTGAATTTATATGTATACTTAGTTGAATCGACATAGACTAGAAGCAAATTACAGACTTGACAACACAGCACATGGTTAGAAACTGTAAACGGCCAGAAGCTAACTAAACTATTTAACGATTCAAAATGTCGCCAGCAAAGTGAAAGGCCATTTAACATACAAAATATAAAATAGTCTTTAAAACGTAACTTACAAAGGCTATATTCGTTTACCAAAAATTTTCCCCAGACGTCACATGGACAAGGTAATCTGAGCCTAGACAGGCTAAATATTATTTGATTGACGGACTAATTTCGACAGACAAGGCTAGTGTTTCAGTAGTTTCGCTGAAATTTCTCGGAATTTCCGAAAGATATATATGTTCCGGGTTACGAACGACTTGGTTTTGTAGAACTGTTTTCATTTCAGTCACTGTTATGTATTAGGGTATAATTTTCAGTCTTATATATTTAAAGAGTATTCTGTTATAGTTGAATTGAGATTAAGATTTGAGCACGAATTACGCGGAAAAATATCAAAACCTAAATATAAACAAGAAATTTAATTTTTGTGTTCACACACACCCACAAACATTACCGACATCATTATCTAAATGAAAACTTTATCTTCATCTCAATGAGCAAAACTTTTTCTAACAGAAAGTTTAAAAATCTAGCTTAAGTAGCATTTCAAATCAAATCAACAAAGACGAAAGTAATTACTTACAGAATACTCGTACACACGTTCAAACCATCATTTGACCACACTTTTATTTCATACACAATAGTTTGTTACCAAACATAGATATTTGCTTGTCTGCAGTGGTAGGTGCGAGGATGGCGCGGCCGCCGAGCTCGCGCTGACCGGCGCCGGGTTCCGTGCGCCCGATGGGAAAGACCTCTGGCGGCCGACCCGACCCAGGAGTGCGCGCACACAGGATTGCTAACCGAAGGTAAACATCCACCAATATTCAATTTGGAAGATATCATTTACACAATATTAAGAAACAAGCCAGTAGGTATTAATGGACAAACACCAGGTTTGACTGTCATTAACACATTGATAAAGCTTAATATTATATATGATAAAATTTAAGCATAGTACCCATATTTAAGTATTCCTTTCGCCGCTTTCGCGTCATCAGTTTGTCAGAAGAAAATGGCTGTATGATCTCCGTCTTTGAAGTTCTCGTAAGTAAGCGTTAAGGATAAACACATAATAAACTTGATGCAGGCGCAGAGCAGCACTGCTTCCCGCGCACCCCATGGGCAAGACGTCTGGTTGTCGCCAAGAAGTAGGTGGCCGGCTAGACTTTGGAGTTCGAGCGAACAGAATTGTTGGCAGAAGGTATTGCTTAATTTATAACACAACAACTAACATATTACTCAATAATAAAACAAGATAATACCATTTTTCATTTCAAACAATAAGTAAACCAAATAATTCAAATAGAACCGATCTAAAACGACATCAATGGAACATTAACGTAAACAAATGCACAAAATGTAAATAAATGCTCCTAGACATAATCTAACAAACATTTTACCATTGAGCAATAAAATTAGTTCAAACCAAACATATAAAAAATATACAAACAATAATAGAACACGCCGCACGCTAACAAGATATTAAAAATAAACACAATATCCATTAACAATGAAAAGTGTATCATACAAGTCAACGGACGTTTGACCGACTTCCAGATTTACACGTGATTCACACAGTCATACAGACAGACAAAGATCTCTAAACAGACGGCAGCAGTTGTTCAGCCATCAATCTCGGGTGGCCGCATCGTGGGTAGCGTTTGACAAGGCCAGCACCTGTATTTATTTGACCACCACCTTAAAGCCGACCAATACTTGGTAAAATGTTGCTCATACGGTTTGTTGCTTGAGGAAACAAATCTTACTTTGCTGGAAACTTCAATCGAACAGTTTCGAAATTAAAATATATTTAGGGATACCGCAGGGCTATGTGTTAGGTCCATAAAGTTTCTTTATAATATGCCGTTGCTTATAAAATTGAGTCTTGAGACGTACGATTATTTGACGATAACGATACGAAGCGATTTATTTAATTCACCGTTAGACGTAAACTGGGATTAAGAGGCACAGTGTAGTACATTCATCACGTAAGTTTCGGTGATTTGGAGAGCGTCCAAAGCTTATTCGTAAATATTGTCGACTGAATGGCTTTTTTTTCTATCATAATGAGACAACTATGTGGTTAAGATTATGAGAATTAATAGCGTTGAAGTTCATACTTACATTTTTGACTGTTTACTTGTAAAGAAGTACACATTTCGAATAATCTTTATTTCACGTGATAACGTGTATTTATTTTTAGGCCCTTCTATGAAGTAGGTTTACTATTAACAATTAACGCATCCTGTGTATGATTTATGATGTTGTTGTCATTTTCGTAACCCAATCAACATTCGTCTCAATCAAATTATTTTTGTACAAAGTAGTTGTAGTTAATAATATCACTTCCAAAAATATTTTTTAGTGAAAAAATTAATTTGATTTAGGCCTCAGTAAATGAAAACTGTTAATACGAAATTGGAAGTTTTGTAAGGGAGACTTTACAAATTTCAGATGACCTATGAACAGTTTAAAAAGAAATCATTAACGTTTAAAGGTCTGAAATTGTAAGTTTTAAATGTAACACATTAAAGGCTTACAATTATAAGCCTTTGATGACGACAAAGTTTAGCTTACCTTTGTTTTATTTCTGTACGAACTGATTTTTCAATAATCAGATAAATGTTACCTGAAGAATATAATTGTTTTTAACTCAATACTCAATATCTTTATTGCTTTTCCATAAGTACATATAAAGGTGGTAACCATTTGTGTGAGATCAATTATGGACCCTGTAGGGCACAGCAAAATAAGGCAAACAGGAGAGAGGAAGCTCTGTTTCAATATCTTAAAGTAGCTTAATTCTATTTAAAGTAGCTTAATTCTATTTAAAATAACTTAATTCTATTTAAAGTAACTTATTTCTATTTAAAATATGTTAATTATATTTAAAATAAAATTCAAAAATATGTAAAATATATTATGGAGATCATTAATATCACTTTCTTTTCTTGAGCTACAATTTATGTATTGTTTATTCTAAGGTTACTTAATTTACTTGGTTTTCTTATTTATACATCATGTACATTTGTAATTATAGTTATATATATGGGTTATTATAAATATTTTTTATTATATTCAATTTAATTATTTGTTTTATCTGTAAGATATTCATTTATAGTATAGTAACATTTTTTTATAAGATATTTTTTTAATTTATTTACGAATATGTTTAACTTTTTTTCTTCTTTTATTGAGTCGGGTAGTTTGTTGTAAATTTTAATTGACATTACGTAGGGACTTGTAGAATGTAGTTTGATGTTATTATAACTTTCGTGAGACATTCTAAATTATTTATTATATTTTCGGCTTACTCACTCATATTCATGAGCAGCATTCCGCGACAGTCGAAGCGTCGCGTGTCGCTAGTCGAGTATGTCGTCAAATCATTACGTGAGTAAGCCGAAAACATAATAATTAATTAATAAAATTTTTGCTGGCACAGTCTTATGCAAACATTCTGACGCGACAGCATCATAATTACACCCCAAATACTTTTATCAAATCATCGAAAAATCAGCGCTAAATAAGGTAGTTAACAAACAAAGCAATATATGGCTCATACTAAGCACTGAATGCGCTGTATCGCATATATTGTAGAACGCTCACATTAAAAAAAACAACTAAAAAAAATACAACAAATCTCTCCGAAAGAAATTGACGAAAAACAAATGGCCTTGGCCATCTATTAATTGAAAGTCTATTCTTACATCTTCAGCGAAACCCTAATCTTTTGTAGATGTGCCCGAACCTTTATGCCGCGGAACACAATGAGTCGATTTTAGCTAAATTATCTACATTTAGTTTGCAACACGTGTTAAATCGGCGCGTGCGCTTCCGACGTAGAGACTGTTTCATTGAAGCGTCTGTAGCTACTGGTGTATTGTTTTGGTGCACTGTTATTTGTTCTATCGGTGACTGGGTTAGGGAGCTCGTTACGCTCGCGGTGAGTTTATTCAATTTATTGTATAGTTCGTCCCTCTGTTTACTCTGTTTCCAGATTTTTCTCTGTTTCTTGTTGTGGTATTGTGTCTGCTACATTGAGATGCATAGTTAATTAACTTTTTGACTTCAAAAGTTTTGTTATTTTGTGCGGTATTAAAAGTTTTAAACGGTAATGTGACAACAAAACAGCATTTTCGTAAGGTTTTATTGAATTTATAACATGGTGTTATTATATAATGGTATGTCAACACAAATCACTGCAATCTGATGACCTACAATTATATTGAAGATATAAAACTGATTAACAAGTTTCATCATTTTTTAGCGTGTGTCTTTTGTTTTTGATTAGTTAAAATTGTTCATTGATTTCTCTTTTTGTACCTATGTTAGCGTTAGGCTAATTATGTTAATGTTAGGCACAAAAATGTTGCCATTTTATTTGACTGCTTAATTATTTTTGAAAAAAATAACCACTCATTTATTCCTTAACTAAACATTTCAAAAAGGGTTCAAAAGAAAATTATCTGTTTATAAATGAGTTATGATAAGTACTTACCTCATATAGACGTAAGGCGCCAACTCTTACATGATATGTCTGTAAGTGTATGAACTCAGTGAGAGTTTCTTCCCCAGGGACTCGTGCGTGTCGTGGGGCCGTCGCGGTCGCTGCGCAGGCGCGCGCACAAGCGGCGTGTCCGCGGCCGGCGGGAGCGGCGCGGGCGCGTGGCGGCGGCGCGAGCGCGCCCCGCAGCCGCGGAGGCCCATGGAGATCCTCACCAGCATCTATGCGCTGCTGTCCGGAGGGGTGCGTTGAAAACTAATACTTTCAGATTACAGTATCTTAATCTTATAGCAGGTTAACTATTGGTGACGATAGTACAATACAAACCATATTTATTCGTACTTGTTCCTGTCGTTAACCCTTCTATATGTATCGATGACGAATCTTAGACCTAACACTAATTACCTAAAGCTTAAAGCCCTTGTTGGGCACCAACAGGTATTATCAAATACATTCAGCCTCAACCTGCATGGTTAGACTAATTTAGTACAAAAATGAAAGAATAAGGACAAAATTATCATCCCCATTACATAAATGGTTGACAGTTAACAATTTTCTACCTCACATAGCAAAACTTTGGAATGATCTTTTGGCGGTGATATTTCCGAACCGATAGGACCTCCAAACCTTCAAGAAACGTGCTTACTCCTTTTTAAAAGACCGCTACGCGCCTGTGGCTCCTCTCGTGTTGCAGGTGTCCATTGGCGATGGTCACTTAACATCAGGTGGTCTTACAGTTTTCCTTCTGTTCCATAAAAATGTAATCCACAGCAATATACAGCCAATATATAGCCAAAGGTAAACAATACGGTAGTGTCCAACTAGTCAAATTCAATACTTTTATCCAAATGTCAAAAACGATACTTTTCCATGGATTTTGTATGGGAAACTGAGTTAGACGTCATAGAATTTTTCCGTCAAATAAGTTCACTTATTTTTTAACAATTAGCAAACAATATCTAAATTTTAGTGTATCAATCGATCGATAATTAAAATTATAGTTATTTTTCAATATTTTATTGTATTGAAACGTCGAATTAATTTATTTTTGACCTACTAAACTATCCAATTACCTACAAATAGTTTCAGAGAATTTATTATTATGTTTTTGGCTTATTCACGTAATAATTGGACGAGATACTCGACTAGTTTCAAGCCGTGCTAGAGGCCCATATTTATGAGCAGCATTCCGCGACACGCGACTCGGCGACTGTCGCGCTGCTAAGCTAATGTCTCAAGAAAGTTATAATAAAAATATAGTTTCAGAGAATATTCAGACATCTATCTTATGCATATAACTAAGTGCTGAAAAAACATGGCTAACGCTAGGGACGTGCTTAGGCAACATAAGTAGGTGTTTACCTTTGCTAGTCCCGACGACACTAATTAGCATACGTAAGACCAGTAGAGGGCGCTACGGGACTACGGGACTAATCTTGTTGTAACGTCGCTTAAGTACGTTTACGTTACGTTGTGATGTTAGCTCGCGTATCAGAGATTTTCTATTATTATTTTTTTGTACTAGCTAGGTACTCCACACTTTGTTCGGCTTCTTAGGACATAGAGTGATGTTTAAGAACGTAGCTTTTCGAAAGATCGTTAAAAAAAAGTTCAATTCAAACCAGTACTTTCGGAGTTTAGCGTATTCAAGCAGACAAACAAACTCTTCAACTTTATCTTATCATTGTATAGATTTAGACTGCCTCATTGGTAGGTATGTGGACATTATAGTAATTTCATCTATTAGTCATCAGAACTCTAGGTAGATAACAATAGGAATCAACCTAGTAGGTATTTATAAACTAAGCAGTATTCGAAACTCCGTGCTGTTAATTAATGCACACTTAACCCAGGAATCAAACCTCGAACTTGCGACCGCTCGCCTATCTGCTTAACATTCATGTAAACATTTATTTGTCATAACTGTGCAGGATAACAATTTAGAATCTATGACTAACAAATATTTTCAAGAATAAATGTTTTTAAATAAAGCAATCAATTTGTCTTCAGTCCTTAAATAATATAAAATTCTCTTTTGAATTCCACGACTTAGGCTACAAAGTGCTTTCCCAATTTGCGCCGATGTTATCTCTGAATGTTTTAAAATCAAATAGCGATAAAATAAAAATTGCAATTTAAGCCTTGCGTCTTCGTTTCTATGTGATATTTTTCTTTGTACAGCAAGGGGTGAACCCGAAGATTGATTCCGTAGCATTCCGACTGCACTGCGGTGCAACTACCGCGGCGTTGTTAGCGGCTAGCGCAGCCTTAACAACGCGCCACCTGGTGGGCAACCCCATCGACTGTATACATACGAGGTGAGAAAACACGACGTTTAGCTAACAACTCGACCACGTAGTTCACACTTGGCAAGATAGATGGCGTTAAACTAAACCGTGTAGATCCAGCAGAAAAGCTGCGAGTTTCTGAAAATAAAAGGTTTATTTATGTAATATGACTGTTGTATTGTTATTAAAATAATTTATGAGGGATATTACATGGTTGGATAGAAAATAGTTTCGCCTGTCACTTTACTAACGGAATTATGTATGATGAAGTCATTAACGAAATATGTGTGCCAATTATTATATTCCAGTTAATAGTTTTATTGGACTATAATAAATTAAATGAGTCCGCGAGCTAAATAATAATTTCTGGCAATATTTTCTTGGCAAAATCATATTTTCACTTTGAAACTATTAAGTAATTTCAAACAAATGACACCTACCTAGGTACCTACATTTCAAAATATTACTTATCCATTTTTAGATTTTTTCTCACTAATATTCTGATTATGGTCTGTACAGGTAGAAGAAGTGCCTGTTTCTTTGGTTATTTTATATGGTATTTAAAGATGTATAAGTTAATAACAAAATTATTATACTATAAGTTTAAAATGTGAATTTATATACAACGATGACGTCATAATATATTTTAAAAGTACTTATAAGTCAAATAGAACTTCAAAGAATTGTTATAACTTTTTAGTTTTCTGACTCTCAATTTTTAATTATTTATTAAGAAAAAAAGGTAAATTACCTAATTTATCCAGTTTGACAAATGAACAAGAATTCAACAATATTTTATATTATTTCACACAGTAATCGCCATCGCTCAGAGCTTCATTGCAAAATAATGTTATCGTACATAAAGTTTTCTTTTTAAATTATTACCTGATTTTGAATTTGAAAATGAGTTATCTTCGAATTAAGGATGGCCTCCTTTAGCCCCTTTTAGAAGACTTCCGCTAGTTATATATTTAGGGGTTTTTCTGAATAACTGATAAATAACGTTATATGAACTAGCAAGCTGCTGCTGCAAAATGACTTCTACTGCTCACATATTTAGTGTTCTTTTTCCTGAGCATAGATTATTTCATTTCATAAAAAGTTATACCTTTCATTGGCTTTTACGACCTGTTTTTCTATCCAGGGACATACCAGAAGACGTGTTGAACACGTACTGCTGGATCCACTCGACGTTCACAGTAGCTGGTGAGGCCGGAGGAGCATACCCTGGCGTGAGGAGTGCTGGCCAATCACCACGGAGGTACGGCAAGTACTACCAATGGGTCGCCTTCACGCTGTTCTTCCAGGTTAGTGGAATTTTTATCATAGTTGTTTGAGGATTTTATACGTAACAAACAACGATTTATGGATAGTTGTTATTGGGGTAAGGATTATTGATGTTGATATTTCTTAACAGAAGTTCGAAATGGAACTATTTTTTTAGGTAATAAGAAGTGTGCAGTTGTTTTTCATATTCTTAATTAGCGCATTAATTAATTTGGTTTCAATTTTTTTATGCGGCGGACCAAATATTTTGTAACAATTATTTTAGTTTACGTATATTTTATTTCTATTTAAAATGTGTTGTCGCTACGGTTAATGTCCTACCTAGGATTACACTATTATCCAATGAATTAAACAGAATAATTTTAAAAGCTGTTTTTATGAAAATCTTGTAAGATTTTCAGTTTTATACGCTACATATTTTCACGTACATTAAACACGTGATGCGCAATATTTATAAATAAGAAATTGAAATAATAGGTTGTTAAATAACGAAAATAGGGAACATTATAACATTTAATAGGAATATTTCCAATAAATTCAATTCTTTTTATATTTTTAAATTTGTCTATCAAAAAAAACATAAAAGTGTAAGTAAAATTATATTTTTATTTTAAAAAGTTAACGTAACATTTTTAACTATGGGAAAATCCTACGTTTGATTGTGAAGTACTAAAAGTTAGAGTTAATGTAATCATAAAAACTTTTAAAGATTCGATTTATTTACGGAAGGACAGACAAAGCCACGGATTAAGCATAGTCCATAATAAAACTACCGATACATGTCTATAAGCACTTACAATGATAAAATAACAGACAAATTACAAAATAATATTGATATATGAGCAATAAAGTTGAGTGGCCGTCACTTAGTCTATGCTCCATCAGACCATAGATTATAGAGTGAGGTAACTGATTGTGGTGCGGTCATCGTGAATTGGCTACTTAGCGGGTCTCCTGGATTAGTTAGCACGCTAGTCGACTATAGTCGGAGGCACGAATGTTGGCGATTTATAATTTAAAATTGAAATAGAAATGCATTTTTTGACGTAACAGGTAAAAATCTTTCGGGGTGCCCTTTTTTGCCTTGGGTATTAATTTATAGAAATCAATTTACTGTATTTAAGCCTTTGACTGCCGAGCGGAAATTATTGAAGGCAAATCCTCCGCTACCGTAGGTCACCGGTGACCTACGCCGGTTAACGGGTTAACCTACAAATTAAATAATTTAATTATTCTAAGAAAAAAAAAATAAGAATAATTCAAATATCTAATGCTCATTGAGGTCTACGATCTCGAAAGGTCTCGATAGAGCTACGGTGCTACGGCGTAGCAGTGCTACGAGGATTGGCCTGTAGATGATTTGGCTGCGCGTAGTAAAAATTTGTATAATACGAATAATTCGTAGCATATTAATGCAACAAAGAAATACAATATATTCTGTTTATCACAATTGAACTATTTTTATCCCATTGTTTTATTACTGAACATAAAAATAAGGGTTGGTTAACATTATTGGAAATATCATCTAATTAAATGTTTAATATTATATAAAAAAAGAACATTTTGGATATCCTGTGATTTATTTCATTGATGTAAGAATAAATAAAATAATAAAAATGGTGACGGGAAATTATTTTGTTGTAGTAGGTAGTTTACCTAATATTGGCTGACTCTGGCAGTCATTAGTGTTAGTGTGACGAACTGGAAACTGGAGGCAAGACTAAACGATTTTGCGTGACCCGGCTTCGAACGGTTATACAAGTGTTTCTGCCTGGTTTCACTTGACATTTAGGCAAATTATGACGATTTTTGCTATCAAGAAGTACGAAGTATTCGGTAGAAAGAGAAATAAAACGTCATAATTTGGCTGGCAAAAGAAATGCAATGTTGATATTCTTTTCTAAAAACGACAAATACTGCTTGTTATTTAGTTGCTAGTTATTATCAATAACACGTATCTTAATAATAAAACCAAAATGATTTCACGAGTCTACATAATTAATAACTACACTTTTCACAACATCACATTATTACAATTATATTTTTGCGTAGAAAATTATAATTAGAAACAAGAAATGTAATTTATTTATTTATTCATAAAGACATGTATACGTTACAGTTAATGCCAATACAATGTACAAATCCGTAATCTCTAAAAATCGTAATGTCTTTGTAACTTCTCTACTGTGTAAATGTTTATGGGCTGCGTGGATTGTTTATCACCAGGCGACCAGTCTGTTCGTTTACCTATTACATAAAATGAAGTAACCTATTTCATAAAATTAAACAATTAATTTATTTTTGAGAGCTGAGAAATGATCCAGTTACTTTCCCGCATTGCGCGAGGCAAAAACGAGTGTCGGATACTAACTAAATAAAATCCACTCTTTCTCCTTTTCTGACCTGTGACGTTGTATGTTTTTGTGCTTGCAACCACTAGCCCAATAAGCCCCAGAGAGCCAATTGACCACCACAGATGGAGCCCAGCAGGGCAAATGTTCAGTCGAGGTTGCGGGGTACCTAAGTGCTATAAGGTACCGAGATCTCGGCCTGGAGCAGGAGAAGGAACGGGGTGGATTTTAGTCAGTAAGTGTCTGACACTGCCTTTCGCTCCATTCAGAGCAGGAGAAGTAATTTACAGATAATAAACCTATTACGAAAAAATTTTTGGGCGGTCTCAGGGCTTACTTAGACTTAGACCAGTCAGTGTATTATTAAATCTAGCATCAGGCGATAAAAGATCAGAAAAACCAAACTTAATTCCATTTTTCGTTACATTAAATTATTTTAAATGATTACTATATCAGTATACATAGAACAACTTTGTAAGAAAATAAATTTTCGACCAATGACGCACAAATTGACTACCGAACATACACTAAAACATCGGCCATCTGACAGTTAACAGCTAATCGAATTAATAACACATTGAAATTAGTTATTTAACGCGTTGCGACAACGATGAATTCCGTAAACGACCTCGTTTACATTAACAACTGCAGTTATCTTGTAGTTAACTAACTGACTGTTCAGTTATTATTTAGTAATGTACAGTTTATATTAACTGCGACTGTGTAGTAAAAATACATTAGTTTATCATCTAAACTTGGATTATGTAGAAAGGAAACACTAAATTTAAAATGAGGAAAAATAATATTTTTCCTTACAATCATATATTTATATCAAGAACTTGATTATACATCATTGCACGTTTTTCGTTTAATAAGTGACCAAAATATATCAAGTATTAATTATGAGATATGGGATAAGATTTTTACGTAACTAGGTATTTAACAAAAAACAAATGATTTTTTTATAGTGAGATTGTTTATATTTCATCAAATTCCTGTATTTGAATAATGAACTAAAATTTAATTTTAACGTTGATAGAAAGAAATGTGTTCCGACCATACTAAAAACTAAAAAGTATCACTACATAGGATAAAATAAAATTGTTTTGCCAGTCCCTATTTTTTTATATGTTATATTTATATTTACGTACTGTTATATTTACGTTTAAATATTTAAAACTACGCAACGGATTTTGATGCGATTTTTATTGATAGAGTAATTGAACCCGTGCGAAGCTGGAGCGGGTCGCTAGTTAATTATCACTTGCAAAAACACACCCAGTCCACAAAAACCCAACACAGACGACATATGACGAAACAGACTTTCACGAGGACCAACAATGGTGACCAGACAGACAGACGAACAGACGAGCAGACAAAAAGATCTGTTTGTATGTAAATCAGTAAGTATGTTAATGTTTCTTGTGCTCTGTGTAGTGCTTGTATGTAGTGTAGTGTTGGTACTTGTGTTTAGTGTTCGCGCACGTGTTACTGTCTTGAAGTGTGGAGTACAAGTTAGGAGAGGTTAGCGAATTGGATTGCAGGTATAAGACCTGCATTCCCAGTAGTATTTTATATTAAGACCGTTTAGGTAGTACGTGTATCATACAAACAAACAGTCAATGTAAAAATTATTTAAAAAAAACAAGTGTAAGAAAATGTTTCTGTCATAGTCAGAGAGTGTTATTTAAACGAGTTTTTAAGTTCAATACAAATTCTCTTGTGTTCGTCTTTCTCTATTTTTTTTTTAATATTCCTAACAACAATAACGACGAACTTGATGAGAGCTTATCAGTGACACTTAAAATTTTGCGCAACTGATCAGTTGTATTAAAGTAGGAACTAATATATACGGGAGTAGGTTGATATTCTACTGTAAAAGATTCATTGATGAGATAACTGGTGAATTGTAAGTGTGATCTATGTAAACACACCCATGACACAGGAGAAAATGTTAGTGTGAGCTAAGTGTTTTAAATATGGTCGTTATACATCTGTGTGCAAGTATTTAGGCGTTTGGCTGTTGGAGATATCTACAAACTAATTTTCTGTTTTTTAATGTTAATTATCCCTTTTTTATGGGATAAGTCGGCAAATAAGGTGACAAATTACCTGATGATAAGCAATCGGTGCCGCCCATGGACACCCGTAATACCAGTAGAGTGCGTTGCCGGCCTTTTAAGGTTAAGGGTTGCAGATATTTAAGGATTGGGAAGGGATATGGAAGGGAAGGGATTGGGCCTCCGGCAACTTACACGGCGAAACACAACACTCTGTTTGTTTCAGGCCGGTTTTCTGTAAGACCGTGGTATCACTCCGGTTGAGCCTACCCTATTCCTGCCGAAGCATGGCTCTCCCACATTTACCCTTACTCGCTATTCGCTTATAACTCGCGTGTGGCTCACAATTTGACACCGTCCATCTTTATATGTTTACGGCTCACCTGTACTTGCAAGTGGGTCGCGTCGCACACGACTGCTGACTGCCGGCTGCCGGCGACTCTCACCTCTGATGAAACATGCGCCATTTACATAATATTTGTCACTTATATTAATTTTATACAAAATAAACATTCAGACAAGTAAAGTATCGAAAAAAAAAATACCTGTAATAATTGTAAGTAAAACTGTCAGTAAGAGTGCACATCATAATCACCAGTCTTTAAGTATCTACTACTGGGCAAATGCCTCTTCTTACAGGGAGAAGGTTTGAGCAATAATCACCACGCTTGCTTAAAGGCGGGTTAGCGATTTCAAACTTACTTACAATGAAAATTGGTTTTCTTAAGATTGTTTTCTTAACAGTGATATCTAAATAATCTTAAGAAGAGGATGTTAATCAGCAAAAGTTACTTGCCAGATTTTGAACCCGCTTCCTTATACATTAGAACCACCACCACGTCATTTTCTAAGGTTCTGGGCATCAGTAATTAACACAAATGTATTTTAAATACGAAATTTCACTATAATATTTATTGTGTAAAGTAGGTACATAATGTGTGCATGTAGTGTAGGTACTTATAACACATCACTTTTGGAAAATAAAAAGGCTTCCATAAACTTTTTAGAGGATGTTTTAAAAATAACAAAATTATTCCTGAAAGTGGAAATAATAAAAACTGCATGTTAAACTTAAGATTTAAAATTCATTGCTGCGAGGAGTTATATAAAATGCGGGCAGGTATTTATTTTCAAAATAAACTCGACATGTTTAGACATCAGGGACCGCCCAGGGAACATAAATATTCCGTCAATTGATTAAAACAAATAATTACGCATTCATTCTCCAATTTTATGAACTTATTTAGGTAGTTGGTTATTTCGTGTGTGTTTAAAAAACGAACGAGGGAACGTTTTCAAAACTATATTTATTTAGTCGCATATTTGTATATTAACTGTGACATGTTAAAAGGTAATAGGATCTGATTTATTAGGAAAACAACATATCCAAATTCATCTAAATATCATCTATAAATTAAATTTAGGGCTCTTTTTGGTAATTCTAGTTGAGACATTTTTTATAAACATTACTTTAAGTTCGGAAAAAAGATGATAGAACGGGGTAAGATTAAGTCCACCAGTTCCACCTACAAAGTGTATCAAGTTTATCTTAAGAGACTCTTCAATATGCTAATCCCCGTGTACAAATTACAGTTAATTGATGTCAATCGCGCGCGCAGTCAGCACTTCCACACTGACCCAAATATTTAGTTAAACAAATATTATAAATGCGAAAGTAACTCTGTCTGTCTGCCTTTTCTTCACGCCTAAACTACTAAGCCGATTTGTGTGAAATTTCGTACAGACATAGTTTGTAACTCGAGAAATGACATAGGATAGTTTTTGGACCTAAAATCTGCAGTAAGTCACTATTCCACGCGAACAAAGCCGCAGGCAAAAGATAGTATTATCTAAAATTATTATAAAGTTACTTAAGGATCGGTCATCAACCAAGCTGTATACTCAATAGAATATTTTCTTACCATATCAGCTTTTACAATTTTTTGTTCGATTTACGTCCAGTGTAATATATAACTGTTCCTGTAAAAGTCCAAATATTTTAGCACATGTCCGCATAGCTTCAGACAGTTACAGTTACTAACTGAATTCGCATTATTCAGTGACCAAACGTTCAGCCCATCAAAGTGTCACGGAACTCTGCGTCCGCGCCATCTGTCGGCCGCGTTACTAATTACTGCGCTTTTAGTGTAATAGAAAACTGTAGTTCCCGCTGCTTGGTTATAAGGATTATGATTGAAATAACTACTATTCTCTAAGGACTTGATCTCAAAGTTATACATTTAGAATCGGAAAGATAGGTATATATAATGTTTTTATAATAATTATCGTGAGATATACTAAATTAACTAAAAATTGCGGGTTACTCACGTGTATATCTGTGAATCGTGTGAATCTGTAAGTGGCTCAATGTCACTATTTTTCTGCTAAAATTGTATAATGTAGCTGTTGATTCACCATTTATTAAATAAATAAATAAATAAATAAATATATTGAGAAAAGCTCTAGCTAGCCGCGTCCGCGCACGCTGCTCATGAGGCAGAACCCCTCTGTGGTTCGAAACTAGTAGAGCTTTTCTCAATATATACACGTGAGTAACCCGCGATTTTTAGTTAATATATAATGTGTGTTAAAATATTTTGGAGAAACCAAAATATAGCAAACCATTAGTTCCTAAAAAATACAAGCAGTTCATTAATTTTCTTGAAGAATATTAAAGTCTTGATGTACAATCGTATCGACGTGCCACCGTTTGGCTCGAAGCAACAGAAGAAAAGGGATGGTTAGTATTCTGTAAGAGTTTGACGCCCGCTCCACCTAAAGCAGGAAAAGTCAATGTACCTAAGTAATAAAAAAAAACTTCAAAGTCTAAACCAAAAACACCCAACCTCCAAATTGACTTGACTGCACGATTTGCGTAGTAACTGGCTGCTGTGCAGCGTGCTGTAAGTTTGATTCCCGCATGGAAGATCACCTTGTTGTATGTGAATTTATATGGTTGTTAATGCACCCACGACAAAGGAGATTTCCCCCTGAGTCTAGTGTGGAAGTAAATTATTTTTTTAACACGAGCAAAGTTCATGTACACTCAATCTAAAAAGTCAAAGCCAGGTAAAGTTAGGATTTGCATAAAGTAGAACAAGTAACAACAGCTTATATGGCTGGCTGCAAGCTGTACAGACGAGCACAGCTTGAAGTTGAACGCTTAACACTTGCGAAGTACCGGCACGTGTTGAGTTAGCGAAATTGCAATACTTACCTTCGTTGTAACAGTTCACAGCTGGACATTTTGTTTATTATGACAGTACAACCAACTCCACTGGTTGGACTATAAGGTTTCTCAATAAAAGAGGGTGGGAGGGAATCATAGAATGACTTTTCCAGCTCTGGGTGGGCCAAGAGAGAGTGTCAGACTCTTCCTGACTAAATACCACCTTCTTCTTCTTTCTTCTCCGGGTTCTTTTTTCTCCGGTCCGGGGTTAAAAAGATATGAAATATACAAGACTTACAAATATTGTCATTTAAGATTCCTTGGATAACATAGGTTTTAATTATTTTTTAAGATTTTTTTATTTTGTTCTTTATTTTATTTTACAGTTTGAGTGTTTTTTTATGTTATTAGTCGGCAAACGAGCAGACGGATTACCCGATGGTAAGCAATCAGCGCCGCCCATTGACACCCGCAACGGAGGATTTACGAGTGCGTTGCCGACCTTTTAGGGATTAGGGATTTGAAGATTTAGGGATTGAGGAGGGATTGGGGGCGGGGAAGGATTGGGCCTCCGGTAACCTCACTCACACGGCGAAACACAACGCAGTGGTTGCTTCACGCCGGTCTTCTGTGAGGCCGTGGTATCACGTGGTATCACCGGTCGAGCTGACCCATTCGTGCCGAAGCATGGCTCTCCCACACTTAAAAGTTCGTTTTTTCGTTCTCAATTTTCGTTCTCAGTTTTTAAAGAAACAGAACCCGAACAGAACAGAACTATCGCACCTGTAATTAATTCGCATTTAATTTTACAAGTAGCACACATCTCTAGTCAACACAATCCCCGATTTACGTCAATTACTGAACTCATATCCGGCTCGGCAATGAGCTGAATCAAATCATTCAGTTCAATCTCGTAATGCTTTCCATTCAGATCAAATATATCAAACAGTATCATAACGGAAATAAGTACAAACAAAAGAATGCTATCTGATTTATGGCGCCAATGAAATATACGTTTGTAACTTCAAACTCAGTTTATGATCATTACACGCTTCAATACATATTTTCTATAATATTTATTGCAATAAGTTACGCTTGTCACTTTTTATACTCGGTTTACATAATCAATTAATATTTTTATTAGTCAAACATTTATCATACATTAATCTGCTCGTTATGTCAGATATGTTGGCTACCCGTGACCCGCCCGCCTCTCCAGTTAGTCAGCATTTAACATCATAAAATATTGCTAAAATAAAAACAAGCGTATGACAGTTTGACGCGAACAAATAAACTTCTCAACTCATTTACACGGTACCCATAAACACAATAAATTATTACATTAAAATCTAATTTTTTATCAAAAAAAGAAATATGGAGGAACATTTCAACACGTCGAATTTAGTTGTAAGCGCTGAGATGTTTATGTCCGCCCAAACTTCAAAGATTTATACGCGGCCGTGTCAACGTACGGCCAGCCTTTGATTCCTTCGCCGTGTTCTCGTGTAATACTAACGCGTTCCTCATTACACGGTATAGTGAACTGTCGCGTCACTTCCGACAGCTTTGTAAATCATAATTGAACGTCTCGGCGGCGTGTCACGTGTCCCGCGTGTCACGCACTGCCTGCTTGAGACACCGCCTCACTAGCCGCGGCCTGCACGCCTGCACGCCTTGACGCAAACGAAAGCTTTCAAAAAACCATCACTAAAATATGAAGCCATTTTGTTTTACGATAATAAATTCAAATGTCGAACTCAATATTTATTGCCGTTTTTATAGTTTTCACTGTAACTAAAGATGTTATTTTAGTAAATAAAATAAAATTTAAAACGGAACGCGTCGGATACGCGGTGGAAGCGCGTCAAACCGGTTCTCACGATCATCATAAAACGTAACATATCTCTATTATTGTTGGAGCCCTTCCAAAGTGTAACTATTACACCTTCTTAGCGGTGCGAGTGATGCACCGCGCTGCGCCCGCCGGAGGCAGCGCCGGGCGCGCGGAGCGGCCGGGGTCCCGCGAGGTGCAGCTAATTACCGTGGCGGAGCGCCGGGTGCCGCAACACGTTTCATCAGCTGACCTAATAACTTCAAATATTATGATGTTAATGTAGGCAGTGGCGGGCGCGCTGCACGCGCGTGCCGCACGCCCAACTTAAGTTTATAAATAGAATGCACATCGCCCTGTATGTATTTAACGTAAGGAGCTTTTTCAGCGAGGCGGGCCAGTCGCCGCGAACGTCTGTGCGCGCCGCCCGCGCCTGCCCCGCGCGCCGCCGACACCGGCCAACGCAACTTTTGGAAACGGAACGCGAACTTTTTTTCTATCGAATTTTTGAAGTTTTTCGATGTTAGTGGGTGCGGCGGTGCAGTGCGGGACCCCGAGCCGCCAGTGAGTGCGTGACCGGTGTACACGCGTGGACTCGCCGCTAATCATCGCGGCGCGTAACCGTGTTTCAAAAATAAAACGTTGCCGATTCGAAACCGGAGCACCCCGAAGGTTAATGACAAAATAAAAAGCATGCATTAAAATTGTGTGTCTGAAAACTGGCGATCGCAACCTGGAGCCGGGCGTAACGTGCACGCCACGTGAGTCGCGATATATTCTGGCATGACGAGACGTTTGGTTATCTTGTGAGACTCGGTTCTTTTAAATTTACGTAAAGTGTGATTACGTCGGCGGGCCTAGGTAGGTGAACGTGGCGAGGTGCAGAGCTGCGAGGTGCCGGGACAATTAGTGCACTGCTTGTAATTAACTCTCACAATCGCCGCCGTTGCTAGTTTTGCAACTAATCAAGGTGTTCGTTAGTATTTGTTTACATTCCAGTTTCGTAATAACAGCGCGGTGAGAAATTAAAGTATGTACTCCGAATTTTAGTACACATTCTGAAAACTAATGATGAACTACTAAACTGTTTTATGTACTGAAACGAAAACAGAGCTTTGACTTCATAAAACTACAATTTTAAAGTATGAACCCGCATTAAATTGGTTTTTTACCTGTAAACAAAATAACACAGGTACAAAATTTTTCGCCGGCGTGAAAAATATACATCTTTAATTAATTCAAACTTATATTATACTGAAACTAAACAAATAAAATAAAATGAACTAATAATGTAGAAAAGGAAACTCAAATTCAAATATTCTGCAGCCAAAAATTCGAAATAAACTTTTTTTTATATTTCGATTGCAAAATCTTTTTTTTTCTCTAATTGAAGTTCCTTTTTCGTAAACAGCCAGTTTATTAGCTAGAGATTAATTGTGCACTTTTTTTAGAATCCAATTCATTGGAAGCGATACGTTCACGATCAAACCTCCCGTGTGGTGATTTACGACAACTTGCGAAACGTTTCTCGATAATGCTCATAGTTCATCGTACGAGGCGTTTGGACAATGTTGACCCAATATCGCCGGGAGCGGTCTGCTTGCCGAATTACAATGTACCTCCTAAATTAAACAGTCGCTAATCGAGGTCGTGCTTTTTAAATTAATTATACCTACCGATACACACGCCGCGTGTGGTTCGTCCAATAATTTAAAGGTGGTCGATGATATTTTTATGAAATATCCATGTTTGAGATGTTGTACGGCTTCTTGTGAACCGTGTAGTGTTGTGTAGGCTGATATTATGTTCGGTTCAGTTTATTTATTTTGATTTTAGAATGATTTTTTTGTATTCTATTCAAATTTTAAACAGTTCTGATGTAAGTATCTATTCCTTAACAAATTCAAAAAAGGTGAATTTAAAACAAAGCCATTAAAAAGTACTAAACTAAGAAAACATAGAGACCGCTAAAATAAATAAAATATTTCGTAACCCACTAAGAAAACTACAACATTTACAAAAAATGAAACCATTAAATCATCCCCAAGTTATTTAACGAACTGAAATAAACATTTATTGCGTATCGATGCTAGGCAGAATGTGCGTTATCTTTGCGTCCACTGCTTTCCCGCGCTTTTCTCTGTCACTCATTAGCGATTAATGGCGGCCGCATAATGGCTGGATGGTTTGATGGCTTGACGCATCCGATGACTGACAACAAATGGTCATAGGTCTGTTGAGACGGTTATGGCTGTAACACGAGTGAACGATTGTAACAAATGATTTATATATCTACTGCATTTATGAGCTCCTTCCTATTTATGTAAATTATGTTTCTTGTATAATAAAAATTACTAGTTATTTTGGGTTTAGGTATTTTAAAACCACTTTTTATGATCTTCTCACATAATATTTTAAGGATATACCTACTTACTTACTGAGCGACTATTTTCATAATAATAAAATGCTTGGCAAAGTAGATGCGGAATGTATAAAACTTATTTTCTTGTTAACTTCACAATATGCTTTCATAATACCTACACAATTTTTCAAGAGGATAGCTTTTGCATACTATTTCATCTTTGCCTGAAAGATATTTTTTGTTTTAATATCTTTGCAAACGTAATCATATTTTGATTAAAACATGTTGTTTCTTAGTATAGAAGTAAGAATCATCTACTGCAATTCTCGTAAAATATTGAGATATGAATATCTTATAAGGGTCGATGGATCCAGTAAGCCTTAAATTATAATGATCTAACAACTTCTTTGGAAGTTTTGTTCTTAAACTATTTGAAACTAAATGTCACACCTGGTTTTATCTCGAAGTTTTGAAATTTAAGTTTAAATATAAAGGCCGTTACAATATTATGAGCTAAATAATGTTCACTACTTTGCTGCGTGGAAATGGATAAATGAAACTACTATACCATTAATAACTGCAATGGCAACAAAATTATGACAGGAACTAAACATTACTGGTAGCAACATTAATCATATTGCGTTTTCTCTGCACGCAGCAATAAATATAGCTATAGGAATCTGTCAAATATCTCTAAGTAACCTTAATATTTTATGATAAAGTTGAAAATCAATGAAATTGTAGTTAGCTGGATGTAGTCTGCGGCTATTTATTTTCAACTGTGGCACGTGTCACAGATCTCACAGTTGGTACTGCAAATCACAGCTTCTAAGAAGCGTATTTGCGGTGTGTATTAGTGTCAACTGTGTGTTCACAGGACATCGCGACAATAGTACTTTAGAGCGAGCGTAAATAGGTACGGACTTTAAAATGTAAGTACACGTAGTTCAACCATTCAAACTATTATTTTTGAACTAGCTACACTCGCACAGTTTCACCCACTGCTCGGCTCCATTTAATTCTAGCGTTATGTTTTATAGCCTATAGCACTCAGGAACATTGTAGCTACCTATCAGTGAAAGAATTTTGGGAATCCGATCAGCGGTTCCAAAGATTACCCTTTACATACAAACGTACAAATTTTACCTCTTTATAATATTACCACCACAGACGCCCAGTAGAGCTGATGTTCAGACGGTGATGGTTGCGGGTCTAGCGTAATAAACTACCGCAACGCCTGTCTGGAGAAGGAGAAGGAACGGGGTGATTGTTAGCCAGAAGAGTAGTGATTTTTAGACATGAGAACTAATTTGATGATTCCGCAGTATGAGTAATATGAAGGTATATGTAGTAATATGTATAGTACTATTTATCAAAGGTTTCGACTCGAAAATATTGTATTTAGAACAATTAGAAATACTGAATTTTTAATTTAAATTCTCTGTACATTTCTTTGAGTAGATTAGTAAGAGTAGTTATAACCCTTAATTATAACTTAAGCTTGTATATGAACGGTTATGCATTGTCTTAATTTATGATACCCATAAAATACATTCACCATTTTTAAAATGTATGTATTTCAATAAGTTTATGGCATACCTATTACCACGATTAAAATTTAAATACAGTAGTACTGTGTCATAAATATTTAATCTTATAAAACCATAGAGTAGCATGTCTATATTATTATTTTTATTCAACACCAATAAACGGTCGAGGTAGTTAAACATGAGCGCGCGCAACGTAACCGTTGTAAACTTCTGTTTTATTGGTTGGCGTTCGTTTGAAAGAAATACAAATTGTGAAGAAAGAAAACTTTGACGTTTATTTAGCGGTGGGGAACATTCTTTGGGTGGGTGGGCAATGCAGGCGGGCTTACTATGATCACGAATCTAAATTAAGGAAAAATATAACGTTGCACTGTATCTTACAAAATAATTTTTGTAGTATATATTTGAAAGATAATAAAATTGTGATCCCCATTTGAAACTAACATTTAAATAGTAAATAATTGAAGATTTCCCGTATCCATTTTTGAATTGTTAAAAACAAAAATAAGCTTAGTTAGTCTTCAAACAATACATGATGTAAACATGCAATACCTAAAACGTGCGAAAAGATGTTGAACATTTAAATTAAAAAAAATATGTACCTAATACTCGTATCATTATCATATAAGAGGTTATATTTTCGTCATAATATTAACTCCACCTATAAAGTTTTAAGTTCAATATAAATTCCATAAATCAATAATACAGTTACATTTTAATTATAGAAAACAAAAAATAAACTAAGAAAAAAGTACAGATTGAAGATGAGTAATGTGTAATGACTCAGAACCGGCATAGAGTAGCAATCCGGCATAGACAAGGATATTGTCGTACCGTTTTATTGTCTTTGGGAAGCGCTCCATCGAACTGTTTTCCACAGAGTCGCTAAATATAGGAGTTTAGAATCTTACTTGTGTAACGATATTTCGTACATACACAAAACAAAAAAGACAAAAAGCCTTTGTTTTTATCGTGGTGTATATTAGACTAGGTAATTGAGATAGGTTAGACTTTATTTTCTTGGTTTTAAAAAACTATTCTCCATGAGATTTTTTATTTTCTCCTGTTTCGTGGTTGCATTTATAAATATATAATTTTACATACACACCACGCTCAGTCCCGGAACAACAATTTGTGGATCATACAGAGTTGTACCGTGCGTCGAACCCGCGACACGTTGCACGGCAGCTAGTTTCCCAGTCACCCTAAGTACTCCGATAAAAAGGCTTTTATTATGTAATGTTAAAGTATTTGCTTTTATAAATTTAACTTCTGAACGTACCTATTACCTGTTTTCCAGTCGAGGTAACTAGATTTGATCTCGGTGATAAATCCGTTTTCTAGAAATAGTGCAGGCTGGATTCTAAAACTAAAAAATAAACTCAATTCAGTACTAAAGATATTTTTCGAATCAGAAGTACCTTTACATGAAGTATGGACCTTAAGACAGCATCAATAGGTATTACAAATATTGACTTATCTTTACTGGTTTGAGTATCATTTACATGCCTAAAATATTGATAAAAATTACTCCATGTGTCAAAGTCTTGTCGTATATTTAATAAGACGATTATAAGCACTTTTGAACGTCCAAGATTGAAAGACATAGAAAAAATTACAGTCAGCTTATCAGTCCTCTAGTGAAGCTATTTTCTCGATCCAAAATTTAGATTCCTATAGAGAAGAATGAGCAGGAAACTCCCTATTTTTGTGTGCGTGTATCTATGCATCAAATGTAATCCAAATCCGAAGTAATTTCATAAAACAGTAACAAATATTAATGCTTACTTTCAAACAATCGCGCATTTCGCGTTTATAATATTATAAGTCAATTTTGAAATATGCTAAAATGTGTAACAATTTATACTTGTTTCAGGCCTCACAGTTAGATATCTAGTATTCATTCAGATAACCTATAAGTATTTGTAACTCCGGCGAGGTCAACGGTGCGCCGTCTAAATTGATCGGGAGCCTCTTAAAATATTCTTGTTTCCCATTCACTGGGCCCATTTTTATTTCTGTATCTGAAGTTCGAATTATACTTAAAAAGTAAACACAGGTTATCAATACGAATTTCCTTGATAATACTGCATATGTAGTGTTTCAAAAATATAAAAGTAAGTACATAGTATAATTATTAATTCAATTCTTAATTATACAGAACTTAAAAATATTTATAACGATACTCAATGAAATACAAGTTAGATAAGATAGTAGATGCACCACGGTGGCTGGCCAACCGGCTGCCGTGTAACGTATCGCGGGTTCTATATGATGTTCATACGAAACGACTCTTTCTGTGATCCACAAATTGTTGTTTGAGATTTTAGCATAGGAGGAAGTAGAGATTGAATGATTGATGAAATGGAAGGGCCTTATACTTTGAGCTTTCAGTAACCTTACTTATAGGGCAAAATGAATGCAAGCGTTGTTTCAAGCCAGTTTCTAGCCTGGCTCCCACACTTTAAACATGTATAACTATTTGGGATAACTTACTTTATTAGAACTTTATTTACCTATTATATTTTACTTGCGGGTTAGTCTGTGTATAGTTTATGTCCTTTCCTATACTCGCCACTATTTATCTACGTCATCACCAGCCTATAAGTGCCCACTGCTGAGCAAAGGTCTCTTCTCGCACGGAGGGTTGGCAATTTCAAACTTATTATTAGAAATCCAGGTTTCTCCATGATGTTTGCCTTCCCCGTATGTCAGTGGTGTCTAAATAATCATAGAAAGTACTCGAAAGTCACATTGGTACTTGAAAAGTTCCGAGCCCGCACCTCATGCTTGAGAAGCGGGTGGCTTAACTTCCAAGTCACTACGACCGCAATATCTACTTATCTACAAGATAATATCACGATTATTTAAGAAGATTATGTAGAACAAACAAACTGCCCTGCGAATAACAACATAAATGTTCGGATATTATACTTACCTATAGAGTTCCTTATGTATCGACCTGTTTATGCAACCACCTGAGTTAATTTTAATTGTTTCTTCCATACACAGTCACCATCTTGATACAAACACCGAATTATTTTGTTGACAAAGTAACAGCGTGCTGCCTAATCAGTTATTATCAGATTTGGGAGGTCCTTGAGTTAATCTGAGAGGGTATCGACCATCGGATCAGTCGACCCGACCCTCTGAATATATGTCAAGATTTTATGCTTTTTTTAAAGGAAGACACTCTGTTTAAAGGTCAGTCAGTCACCTAATTATAGATTTTTTGGCATTTTTTTTAATTGTTCCCGCAAAATCTATCCCTATTTATTTTCTTCCATATTATTATACCAATAAGTTAGTTAATGTAGATGGATGGAGACGGAGAGGGAGACCAAAGAAAATATGGATGGATTGTGTTAGAAATGATATGGAAGACAGAGGAGTCAGTGATAGCGTGACCGGTGACAGGACAGAAGGGAAGAAAAAAACATATTGCGCCGACCCCAAATAAAACGGGACAAGGGCAGGTAGATGATGATGATATCAATAAGTTCGTGCATCGGATAAAGTAGAGCAGTTACGGCTAGTCACATAAGTAACAAAATTGTGTAGTTCCTTGTTTCATGTTCTATAACAAAATTTTATAATAAGTCATTGACTACCGACATACTGTCCACCATGACTTTCAAATTGTTAAAAAGCATCACATGTACAACCATCGATAGAATACAAGCAAATCGCTTGTACACACAACAAATTACAATTTAAACGTGTCGAAAATCATTAAAAATAGCAACAAACTATAATAAAAGCCCCTGTAACTATACTTTATTAATTAAATGCAAACAAAACCTACGCAATGACGCAGTCTCAACGCGTTGACGCTATCTACCAACACTACGTTATTAACCACGAAGGTAGCGGGAGACCATTATCGAAACTGTTTTCACACCCCATCGCGTTCTTTCTTCGACCACATCAACATAAGGTCGAACTAACTCAGCATTGAAGCCGAAACTATCGGTAGCACACATTTTTGAACAAATGTTCGCGGTGTGTGTATAGTAGTTGTCAATTCCTGCCGGCAGTTGCAAGCCAAACTCAAAAATAAATGATTAACAAAATGAACACCAGATACGATCCTTGGAACGGATACTTACGCCTGTTATAATTATTTACAATCGTAAATCGTATTAGCGAGTGATTCAGTTTATTTTTTCAATTCCAGTCAATGATAGAGTCGGTTTGCGTACCGTGCGTGCTGGCGTAGCGGCGTATGGGCGTACCGGCGTATCGGTAACTCAGATTGTATCGGTACACCAGTCTATTTTGGCATGTAGGAAGTTTATTATGTATTTATAAATGAAGTCGGCGTTGAGAAGCGTTTACACTCGCCCCGATATTTCAAATTATTACGCAAATAATTGTTTAAAATAAATACGGGCTTCGTTTGTTTTTTTGTAACTTTTAAATCGAGGTCTGATGCAAGTACGTTGTGTGTTGGATTGATATAGACGGATGATTTGACGCTGCGGCCGTGGGGCGCTGCACGTCAGCTCGGCTCGTCGATTTAGCTCTTAATTATTGCAATCCAGACGTAAATACTAACACGAAAGAAATTACGATTGGTTTCTTCGAAAAACTTCGGATTACAAAATTGTATAACAAGACGTTTTCCTTATTTTCTTTTGTACTACTAACTACTAAACCACTGTGTATTGTTGTGTCAACATATTGATAATATACAAAGAAAGAAATACACTATATGTATGGGCAAACACCTATTTTGCCCATACAATAGTGTACCTATGCCACTATAAAAGAACTTCAGTTATAAATCATCAATGCTAAAGCAAGCACAGAAACGGTTTGCATAGAGCATGATGGTGCGACTAGTCGCGGCGATTAATCGCGGCGGTATTAACGTCCTGGCACCTCTATTTCAGTGGCTCCTGAGCAAACTTCATAACGTGGCCTGTCGGCGCCGAATATCCACCCTTTTTTACTCAAAGATAGATGCACTCGGATATTTCCAACATTTCTAGATTTATACAAGTCTAATGGACTAGAATTTTGTCTGTAAATGTGTGAAAATTCTGTTTAAACTGACTTACACTATTCTGGTCTTATTTGAAGTTTCTTGGAACGCTAAAATATCTTCTATAACATTATCTCCTATATTAGAAGTCTTACTATCGGCAGCATTTCGTTTTCTAAATTTACACATTACAACCTGTCCTTTTTTCACACTCAACAATTCCATAAAAGGAATTATTCTTGCTCTCCCAAAGAACCAGTCGTCCAGCCATAACATTGACCACCAATCTCAACTGTCTTTTTTATTATTTATTTTGAGTGATAAACAGTAAAGGGTTATATTTGCCATAAATATAGTACTTTCCTCACCAAAAATTAAGGTCAAAACATCATGTAAATATAGGTGTACTTGTTTATATGTAGGTATATATGTCTAAAGTATTCTATTATGTTGTAGGCCGCGCCGCGCCGTCTGGTTTGTCTTGTCGTTATCTTTTTAACATCAACCGTACACAGATACACAGATATTTTAAAGCGAAACTATTTTTACTTACCAACTAACTAACCATACTGTATATGTGTAATACCCATGTTTTGATTTAACAATAGATAAAGAAACAAGACTAAAAGAAATCCACTTTTGTAAATGATAATACTACAGATAATGAATGCGGATTTCAGGTCACTTACTAAAAAAAAAATTCTCGACTCATAACTGTTTCCTCGCTTTCTAAAAGAGGGCACCAAAACCTTGGAGCCAATGCAAAATTGACATAGAATTAATAGTCATTAAAACAATGCACATGCACAATTTATTTTCCCGTCATCTGTCAGAAACGTCAAAATTTTTGACATTTCATCCCGTCCTGACAGGATATGTTTCCGTTCCAACAAATGTAGCGGAGAAAGTTGCATTGAAATCACTTTAGCGGTTTTTGAGTGATGCGTTGACATACGAATAAACAGACGAAGTATGTTGTTTTTGGCGCGTAAACTGTAGCTGATATTTAAATGTTTAATCAGTTATTCGGATGTGGGTAGTTTGTAATAGTCTTATATTCGATTTGTCTTCATTTCTTTGAAAATAGTGATGCATACGTTTCTAATGTACGTTGATTAATATTAATTATTTGTATAACTAAACTCTCAGAAGATAATTTTAACTCGTTACGTCAATACGTTTTGCAAGCTTCGTGTAAAAATTTATATAATAAAGTAAATAAGTGATAAAGCAGTATATAAAAAAGAACTTAGATCAGAATGCCATAGTAAGTATGGCATATATTACGATCAACATTGTTTAAAAATATTTTTTTGTGTTTAATTATGTATTGACGCAATCTATAATTAGTAAACAACCTACCTACTAACTTAGTACTACACGATTTGAAAAGAAATTATAAACCTAAATTCTTACCAACAATAAAATAGAAACAATTCCTACGTCGATTTTTAAAATTTAAACTCAACATTCCTTCATATCATAAAGATAAAATAACCACAGACAAACAAGTGCCAGTAAACCTAAAAATCGGAGTGTAACCTCCTTTCTCCATTCGATATAGTCCCTTACAGTGCTATTGTTAGCTGGACCACACAACAACACCTGACTGACACGCTTCTATTCTGATCTGGTTTACAATTATACCGAGATTACCTATATGGCGGGAAATAATGGCTAGTCAATGTTATAGGACACTAGATTTTGCCCGCGACTTCGTTTCGTTCACGTGGAATAGTGTCTTCCTGCATATTTTTGGTAGAAAAACTATCCTATGTCCTTTCTCGAGTTACACACTATGTCTGTACCAAATATCACAAAAATCGGTTCAGTAGTTTAGGTAGGTGAAGAAAAGACAGACAGAGTTACTTTCGCATTTATAATATTATAGTTTGGGTTTGGATAGTTTGGATATTACACCTTACACCCGTTTACAAGAAGCTAACAAATTGTTTAACATTATAGTACATCGAATTAAAATGTATATGTGTATGTATATCTGTAACCCACCCACGACACAGGAGAAAATACTAATGTAGGGAAACGTTACAAAATATAATGACGTGTGTGTGAGAGGTAGCAATGCCAAGTCAATTTCTACAGTGTAATTGAATATTATTTGTGTTTAATGAGTAACAAATTGTATTTTACTGTTATGATATTCTACCGGCTTTAATTAAAAAAAATAGTTTTTTTTATAATTAATATTCTCATTTTATATTTTATTTTTTTACATTTTTATTCAAATTTATTCGCTTTCAAAGTAAAACGGGTAGATCAGTACAGGTGTGTACAAAAAATATTCATAGCATTTTTTACTTGACTTTCAATTTGATAGATTTGGTCTTTCAGATTCCTGCGTTTGCCATTTTATAATTCAGTATAATCGACAATTTATGTTAACACGCTTTTAATACCTATGCGTATATGTACCTACTTAAGAAAGTTGTTTAATAAAACCCGCCATGAACAGTCGAAAACTATCGAGTCGAAACTATCATAGCAACATTGATCTTCCTCTTTCAATCTCATATCCTTTATCATAAAACAAAATTTATGACGCTTAAAGCTCAAATAAAAATATGCATTCAAAACAAAATAAATGTTTAAACTGTCAACTTTGACAGTTATAATATAGCATAGACGATTTCATTTTGACGTTCAGACATATTACACCGACTCTCGATAGACGGCTTTAGAATATTGTCTCTATTTCGTTTGGTTTGCGGCCAGTATTTATATCCGCCATCAAAACACGATCCATATAGCGCTTTAGCTCTTTTGAGTGTTATTTAGAATAATGGAATAGATATAGCAGAGTTTGGCCTCTTTGAGCAAAGCCAGCGCGATAAAAATCACTTTGAAAATAGTATATGAATGTTGACTGCAATAGGATTTTTATGGCAAATGCAGACGGATCACCTGATGGTTGAGGAGGAGACAAGTGTCTTGGAGGATTTTAGGTTCTGAGGATTGGGCCTCCGTTATGCCTTACTCATACAGAGGAATACAAATTGAGCTTAATTTACCCTAGACTTCTGTAAAGTCGTAGTAGTCCAGCCTATATGAGACATTCGCATCGAAGCTTAGATCTTTCACACAGTACATTCGATGGGATTTTCTATTAATCACATAGCATCAAGATCATAGGTAATCTAAACAGTCTACCGTGTACTGCATCGTTTCTTAATCGATTGAATTTTCTCTATCCTAATTAAATTTTGGCTCGTTTTAAAGGAGGTATCTAAATAATGATGTGTTTCGTTCCCCTACATTATCATCCAGTATCGCTGCTCATTCCTCGAATAGTTTCCATTCGAGATTCGTATACAAAATCCCTTTTCACTCAAAGCACATCTTCTGGCCCCTTTTGAACGATGTTTATCGCTCACTCATTCATTCGTTCAACATGACATCTTTTGTATCACCACAAAACTGTCAAACGTATTTTTTCTCACTTCGAACTGGCCGTAAACATGTTTCGCCTTCCATTTTTGAAACAGTTGTATTGCTACCATCAAAAATAAAATAACCCTTTAAAAGTGTCAAAGTATTTATAAGTTTTTCAAATCGTGGGCTGAATGGAGATAGATTTAAATAAATTCTCGCGCCACATTAAGTTTTATTAATCTTGTCACACACACAAGTTTGGCATTCATGTTTTTTAAATGGCCTCCATTTGTTTAGTGTTTAGTAGTTGGAAGTGAGCTGTTTTATTTGTCAGGATGTATAGCTATAATTTCTCAAACAGTTTTGAAGAGTTATCCGCTCATATTAAACGAGTTAATTTTGTAAAAAAGAGATTAATGTTTCTTTGTGTGTTTTACAATGCTAGACGATTTTATTTTCATAGATCCCATTTGCCGTTTTATGAGAATAACTCACTGTAATTGTTCTTTCCATCCATCGGTAGAACACTTAAAGTAATTTCAACTTAAGTTATTAAAGTTGCCCGGAGCAGCTTATTGTCTAAGCGCGTCTAAACTTATATTTATTTGCCACATGATGTTGCATAAAATGTAGGTTCTAAAATAGCTAGGCTATTATTCAGACCTAGTTTCATTGAACTTTCTTTGTGCTGCTCTAAAATTATACCGTGGGTTAAACGTTAACTCACAGGATCATCGGAGTATTATTAGTGTTCACTAGGAAACTGAATGTTGTGATATATGTTTTTATGATTAACTTGCCTCTCTGGTGCGGTTTCATCCACTGCTTGGTTCCGTCTGATAGTAACGTGATGTTTTATAGCCTATAGTACTCGGAAGCAATATTGGAATCTATCAGTAAAGATAGATTTTCAAAAATTTTCGAAATCCGGCCTGTGGTTCCAAAATTTACCCCCTACATACAGTCTTAGAAATTACAATTTTTACCTCTATTTTAATATTAGTATAGATAGGAATTACCCACCTCTGAGTACCTAGCAAGACATGTTTGAGTAATCACATACTCACAAATAATTGGAGTCAAGAACATCAATAATTTCCAAATGTTTACAAACGCACTAAACAACAACGAAAGCGTACGTATGTAGCAAGCACAAAAACATTAATTTACCACAGCCATCTCGCGAATAAGTATATCCATCACTATATACTATTTTTAAATCTAGCAACACCCATTTTTTCGCGCCATACTTGCTAACGCGCGAAGAATAGCCCCCGTAGAATAAATAAATGTAAATATAGGTAACAGCGGCACCGTAATTACTCTGCCAGGTTAACGTTGGTGCTAGCGAGATGTTTATTTGTCTAAAAGAATTATTTCTGGTACGAACTTGGCATTCGTTGTGCGGTGGGAATTAAATGGCGGGAATTAACGAATTTAGGTTAGGTGTGGCAGGTAACGGGTAAGATTTGAGATCAATTTTAAAGTATTAAAGTCATAGTCGATACAACCAAAATAATAAAGTTAGTTAACGAGTCAACAAAACAATACAAAAATATATTGTTACTAAAACAATTTTTTATATTTTATGTATGGGAAAAGACTTGGTCACTAAGCTTAGAAGTTTAATAACATTTGCCCGCGTGGTATGTTGACAAAAAGCCCATGTGTTGGTCCAGGGTACCTATTTACTAAAACAAATGTATACATTCTCACAAACTTTCACATTCTCTGAAATATAAAAACTTTTAACGAAGAAACAGCTCAGCTTTCGGCTGGAAACATAAATTATAGAAAAACATATTTGAAAATTAAGCAAACATTAAAAGGTATTTCTATTTTCGAATTTGTATTTGAAAAACTAACCTATAAATAAATAAAATATCACCAGCCTGCCACCAAGCAGTTCCGAAATCGAATATAACCCTCTTTAGTGTTCAAACTTATATCCACCTGGCATAAGTTCGCGAAAAACTGGCATAAAGTTTCCATTATTCAATTTTCCGGTTCGTACACGGGCCGTTTATGCCGGCACATCGTTTTGGCTCATTGTCGCATGTTTCGTCGCCACTTGTTTTATTTTTCATGCACCGTGCCGTACTGCACCGAATAAACTTTTACATTCGATACATTTTCCTGACATCGTTTTACTATTATATGGTAACCGCCTATTTAGAATTTGAATTTCGAAATGTTTAAAGTTTAAGTTTGACGTAAAAAACTTTTTTATTATCTGGGCTTAAATATGCGTCCTTGATGCGCCATAATCGATGACAAATGAATGTATTATGTGAATGCCTCTTTCTACATCTTCAAGAAATAAAAATAATGGCCTTATGTAAATTGTCTATGGACCCAAAATAGTTAGACAGCAACAGTACTCACGGAGCTGAGTTAAAAGTATATCAATAAACACTGGAAATCATTACGCCATCTGAGACCGTGCGCAGCTCCTAAATGTTTCTACCGCAAGTAATAATACCTACTCAGAAATCATTACTCTCCACAATATTCAGATTATCTCGTCATCACTGAGTTTTATATAAAGATATTGTATATTTGTTCTCTAGTCTTCAAATAAATAAATGCTACGATACATCATCCCAATTTAGACTTAACAGGCATCTTTATAGTTCGTTTTTCTTTTGAACATAAATAAAAAATCGCGTGTATCGTTCTTATTGAGTTAACGAAATATTTTTTCATAAACATAACTCACGTAATGTTTCAATTTATCGGGTTCTATTCAGTGTAGTACAAGCCGAAGAATTAAAAAGCCTTTTAAAAAAGGAACGCGCTGCGGCTGGTGACGTCATAATTTGAGTCTGTGTTGCCAGCTATCTTAATGCGTTAGGTACTCTATGGTGTGATAAAAAATCTCGACCGATGGAAAGCATTTCCCAATTCGAGTTGATAGACACATTTCTTTTTAAAACAATATAATGTGTTAAAATATCACACAGTTGCGTAGAAATAGTAATCGTGGGGAGTATATGGGTCAGTTTACATTAGAAATGATGGATTCTTTTACAATGGAACGCCATGCTTTACGACTTGTTATAATTTATTTAAACGTGTAAACATAGGCGTACCTCAACGAGGGATATTTCTATTAGTTTTGCTTTTGTGGTACAGTCAGCACCAATGAGAAAGGAGACTTGAATATTTCAATTACATTTTCACACTAATTAAGAAATACCAGGGCCTCATAGAAAACTGGAGTGAAGCATCACTCACGTTGTGTTTCGCTGTGTGAGTGTGGTTAACAACCGAAAAGATGCAATGCACTTATAGTAACTCCTTTAATATTACGAGTGGACATGAGTTGCCCCTTTGCCGACCCATGACATGTATGGAGTGTCAGACTTAGTGCCAAAAAACCCCGTTCTGTCTTATCCTGCTTTAGGCCGAGGCCACGGTCGCGGTACCTTATTGCGCTGCAACCCCCAAGACGCGATCTCCAGCACCTGCGGACGGCGAGTAAGGGCAGCTCGCCACCCGACCAGAACCAGACCCGAGCGTACGGCGCGTGGCCTTCCGCGCGCGCCTCAAAGAGCCAATTGAAACCACAGACTGGGCCCTATAGAGGTGATGTTCAGTCGGGGTTGCGGGGTAAGCGTAATGAGGCACCACGACCTCAGCCCAGAGCAGAAGAAGGAACTGGGGGTTTTTAGTCACTAAGTTTCTGACACTCCCTTCCGCCCTACCCAGAAGTCATTTGATGATTTTTCCCTCACATAAAAAAAGCCAAAGAGTTGTACATCAGCCCTGTAAGGCCACGTCTGTGGCCTTAATTTTCATTCTGACTGTACCAAATAAAATCGAGGTGAGTCGTATAGTACCGTGTACCGTGTCCATCTCAAAAAATATTTGTTTTTTCTAAATGTGAAAAGACACAAGCGGTGCCGCCATTATTTTTGGTGTCAATGACCTGAGAGTCACTTAAAAGATGTCATTAGTACCGACTTTTGGTTGCAAATGTTTCTTTTAAATATGGCTTTTAGGATAATTTAAGGCTATTAAGTACCTTGCGACCTACATACAACATCCATATTTGAGACAAGTCTTTTATGGTGAGTTGACATCGAGACCATATCTTAAGTCAAATAGTGGAAGAGACATGGTTTGGCACGAATGGGTCGGCTCGACCGGAGTGATACCACGGCCTCACAGAAAACCAGCGTGAAACAACCACAGCGTTGTGTTTCGCCGCTAATCTCAAAATCTCATACGTAAAACGCACTCGTAACTTCGCCGATGCGGGTGTCCATAGGCGCTGATTGCTAACCATCAGGTAATTTGTAGGCTCGTTTGCGGATTATTTCATAAAAAAATCACAAACTAAAAAATCGCGTTATGGTTTAAATATCTACACATAGTAAGTAACACACACATTTTTGTCACATTTTCTGCCATCATCGTATTTAAGAAAATTCAAAAATAGAACTCAGTAAATAATCTCATTCTCTTGCTAATCATCCACCCTTGATTCCACTCAATTAACAAAGCAATTTGGTTAGCTACCTACTAAATGCGGTAAGTAATAAAACTAAATAGAATATTGGATTTATTTTTTTATGTGATTGGACAGCAAACAGCAAAGACTGCACGGTTGGTGCGGTGGCTGGGCAACTGGCTGCCGTTCGCCGAACGTGTCGCGGGTTCGATTCGCACGGAACAAATCTTTGTGTGATCCACAAATTGTTGTTCCAGGTCTGGGTGTGATGTGTTTGTGTGAAATTGTATGTTTGTAAACGCACCCACGACACAGGAGAAAATCCTAATATGGGGCAACGTTTTATAAAAAAAACGTGCCTAATGATTACCTGCTGTAACGAGTGCGTTGCCTTGGGGATTAGGGCTTTGCATTAGGGAAGGTGAAGAAAAATTTAACCTCCGGTAACCGGTTGTATCACGTCGGTTTTCTGTGAAACCGTGGTATCACTCTGGTCGACTTAATCATTCGTGCCGAAGCATGACTCTCAAGCAGTTACTTTCTTTAAGCGCTGATTTTTCAATGGTCAGATAAATGTTATCTGAGGAATAAAATTGTTGCTGTCACTGTCTTATACAAACATTCTGACCCGATTCTCTAGATAACTTTTGTAAATCAGCCCTAACTTTAATTATTATAGTTTCTAATTTTCTATCATAGGTACAATCTAGAATATATTTTTTTCATTATAATATATATTATGTCATAATTTTTAAAATTCCATTATATGTTACCTATTATTCTGTATGCACTAGCAAACTACAATATTATAACAAGTCGTAAGAATGTGGACGCTGTAAGACGAGGGGCTTATAATTTTTTAAGTTCCCCTTAATAGAGGGCGCGACAGTCGGCCAACCCACCTGAATAATGTAATCCTATCATCCCAGTAGCACGCTCGCGAGTGTTGCCAATGTTTTATAGCTTATTTTTTTTTGGTATTGCAACACTGTTTATCTGCATTGGCGTTTTAGTGGGTACTGTTTTTGTTGTTTTTGTAATTGATACTGTTTTAATTTGAAATTAATGCAGGACGTTCTAATAAAAATAAATTTATTTTATATTTCTATTATTAATTCCCCTACTAGATGCTATCGCTACGATGAATCCGGACGTACGCAAATGAATATTTCGAAATTTTTAATTCAAGTTTTTGCGCTTTCCAGAACTGTTGCTATATTTTTACAAATAACCAATGCATCACATCATTAGCCTTTAACTGCTTACTGCTAAGCAAAGACCTCTTCTCACACGGAGAAGTTTCGAGCATCAATCACGATGCTTGCTCAAGGCGGATTGGCGATTTCAAACTTGTCCTGTCCACAAGTCCAGGTTTCTTCAGGATGTTTTCCTTAATCTCTTTGGTGTCGAAATAAACATAAAATGTACAATATAACTTAAAAAAATATACGTTAAATTACCAATAGGTCGTTACAAAATAACAGAAAAATAAGAGTAAATAGGCAGAAACAAAACTAGAATAGGAAAGAATACTGTTTATATTCAGTTTTGCTCAACCACAATCTGTTTCGTTTTAAATGAAAAAACGTGTGTTGTTTTGTTAATATGAGTAGTTTGTAAACTAAACAATAACAAAGGTAAACTCATCAATATACTAATAACACTTAACCTACTTTAGATAAAGTTGCTACAATACTGTTATTGCCGTTTTTTGAACTGATTGTACCTAATGTAAATTTTTATCATCTTCTTTGTACTAAGCATAACAAGCTACCCGAAATTGTTGAATTCTTTCAATGGACTTTTAACTTTAATGCAAATAGATATTGTTCAATATGTGTTTGAAAGTTTAGGATAGTTTCATGTGCTGCTGGTTTACATTTTTTTGTTTGTTATTGGTAATTATTTAAGCAACCTTTGTGCTAATAGTCACTATGTTTCGAACTTTAAGATAACTTGAATAGATTTTTACAATAATTTTACACATAATATATATACATATTTATTATAATGACCAGCTTTTTGTCACAAAAAATAACAAACATTGACGAAAACGTAATTACGTTTTCGTCAATATAATTATATTCTTTATTTTTATTTGACTATAAGTATAATAAAATTACTAGTTCTTTGTGCCCGTTGGCTGCCATTTTCCGAGTATTCAAACTGAACAATAACGCACACAATACGTTTCTTATTCATAATTTATTTAAAATTTAAATATAGAAAACAAACGTCTGACATTTAACCAGTACAATAAGTTTCTTTAATACATTTCCAACCATATCATATTAAAGAGAGAGGCGGCCCGCGTGAGGGAGCAATCCTCCTCCTCACGCCCCAGCAGCCGCAACTGGCGACACTACGGGCGTCGGGGATCGAGGGACGATCTCCGGCCACCGTAAGTACGGGCCTGCGGTCGGCGAGTAAGGGCAGCTCGCCGCCCGACCAGAACCAGGCCCGAGCGTACGGCGCGTAGCGTTCCGCGCGCGCCTCAAAGAGCCAATAGACCACCACAGACGGGGCCCTAAAGGGCTGATGTTCAGCCGGGGTTGCGGGGTAAGCGCAATGAGGTACCGCGACCTCGGCAGTGAGCAGGAGAAGGAACAGGGGGGTTTTTAGTCAGTAAGAGTCTGACACTCCCTCCTGCCCGGCCCTGGGCGGGAGAAGTCATTTGATGATTTTCCCCTCACAAAAAAAAAAAAAAAAAACCATATCATATTGTGATAAAGTTGATAATCCACAAAACTAATAATCAGATAGCCCAATCTGTCAGTACTAAATTAAATTCGAGCCTGCTTCATCAGAGTATTTTGTCGTTAGCGTGGGCAGATGAAAAGATAGATAATTGCTATCTACAAGACGTATTTCTCATGTAATGGTCGACACAAACTATCGTAGTTTGAGCCTGGACATTCATGTATCCGGCCATCTTCCAACCACAGAGGTTCATCAAGATTTATACCTCATTAAGAAAGTTTAATAAAATCATTGAATCCAGAATCATTGACGCAAATCGCAAAGGAAGTAACGTTTAAAAATTATTAGGTAGTTAACGTGGTTTTCCGTCGCTTCCTTCGTCGCTGAGAAGTTCCACAAGAAAGCACAATAACATTAATTTATTTATTTATTTTAATTCATATACAAAACACTGTACATATTTAATGCATTAAGCATTCTCTACCTATCAACCTTGCAGATTTGATGCTTGATGCAGAGACAATTTAGTGGCAGGTGCAAGAAGCAAGCAAACTGTACTAAGTATACTTACCATAGATCTATATAAAATATACCAAATACACTGAAGTATACATAGATACATACTATAAATACTATACACATAATTATATATATTTATAAAGTAGTAAAAAACATTGTAGATAAAGATTTTGTTTATTGTTTCATGATGATAGTCACCTGAATATAAATAAAAGACTAGCTTTTGCCCGCGACTTCGTTCGCGTGGAATAGTTACTTCCTGCAGATTTTTGATAAAAAATCCTATGTACTTTCTCGAGTTCCAAACTACGTCTGTACCAAATTTAACAGAAATCGGTTCAGTAATTTAGGCGTGAAGAAAAGACAGTCAGACAGAGCTACTTTCGAATTTATAATATTAGTTTGGATTAAATTAATTTCAATTCAAATTTGATTGTGTTCGAACTAAAGTTAAAAGTAAAGTTTTAAAAGCTTGTCTTGTATGTCGAAAACTTTATTTATTGGTTGCTACCGAACTATGTTGATTTGCGTTCTTTTTTTAAATCTTTCTTTTATTATTTCTTTACTATTCTTTTGAAGTTGGCATAACTTTTTAGGGCCTGTTTTTTACCACCTTCATATTATAACCATATACGAGTAGATTACACAAATTACGTTCTATATTCAAATGTATCTGGTAAATACATATTTTAATATTAAAGAGGTAATATTTTGTAAGGTTGCACATATGTAGGGGTACTCCTTGGGACCGCTGGTCGGATTTCAAAAATTATGCATATATGTATAGCTACAATGTTCCTGAGTGCTATATGCTATAAATTATACTTGATCCTCTAATAGCTACAGTCCATTTTCACCACAATTTCAATAATCCATTTTTTCTGCATAATGAAACAAAACACAGTCGTTCAACCTTCGATCGTTATTTAGTACAATTCCAACTCTATATACTTAGTTACAAGGTCAAAAATCTATTGAATCGAAGCACGAATCGTACCTATATTACAAGCACCTGGTTTCTCTACAACAATGTACCTTTAAAACATTACACTATGTCTGGTTCGTGGCTTAAAAACGCGGGTATTAACCCACTTGTGGGCTAATTCGAGCTGCGCACACGCAACCACGGGCGATCCTGAGCGTCAAATACGTTTGATTGATGATATTTGACATCCCTGCTCATATTGCTACTGATATGAACAATACGTTTCTTCAGAAATTAGGTCTTTTATAAGAATATTTGTTGTTTTTACATACATATGTATGTGTTGGCCCAACAGTGGCCGTGGGCTGTAGTTATCAAAGAAACGTCTTCAAAGAAAGTTTTCGCATCTTTTCGTCAGTTTTTTTTAAGCAGCATTAGTATTATTATGACACGTTAATAGCTTTTTGTTACACACTAATTGCTTTGATAAGGTTCAGCTTGTGTTTTAAGATAGCTATCAATATTTGCTCCTTGTTTATAGAAACTTTCGGGAGACATTGTATATTTATTGTAAGTAACGATTAAAGAGAATTAATCGAGAAATGCTCTACTAATTTCAAGTTACGCCGGAACTCTGATTCATGAGCGATCGTTTTCTTTCGTAGAGTAATCTTGAGAAGTGATTGAGTCAGAACTAATAAATTATCTGAGATGACTTAAAATTGTTGTCAGACGATGGTCTTTTGTTGTTCTAATGATAAATCTATGACCGTATGTCTGTCCACTTATTGCTATTCTTAGTACAGTTTATTAAGAGTACAGACAATAATTAATTATTGTTAATTAATCTACCTTTATCTATCTCTGCCTTGTTAGTGTCTAATTAACTGTGACTATCACTGAGCACTTCATTAGTAACAGTTATTTACAAGACTGCATCCGTCCTAGTCTTCCTGGTAATCTGATCTCTGATCTTATGTAATTCTACTAATATTATCCGTCAAACCATACTTCCAAATATGGTTTGACGGATGTGTGTTTATTCTTACACGTTAAACTGCTGAATGGATTTGAACGAAATTTCGGCACAGAGATAGATTACTTATAGTCTGGAATAAGACACGACTTTTTTAATCGGCAAGGAGCAAAGCCGCTGGCAGAAGGTAGTTCTCCATACTTTGAACCTTTCGTGTGATTTAGACGTGGATCCACAAGAGACACAATGCGATTTCTATTGAGTTATGATAAACGGCTTGGATTCCTTTGACAAAATTACGAATTCGTCGTCAACCGCCATCATTCTGGCGTTGCGTAACTAACGACTCTGGTATAGTGGGTGTCCATAAAGAGTAGCGATAGTTGACCATCACGTGATTGTATCCGAGTGCTTGAGACAAATGCGTCTACGCCTTGAGTATCAAAAATGCCTTTTGAGGTATGAATTAATGGTTTATATTACGCACTGTGTTTATTACCCTAAACAGCCATTGTTAATATATCCATCAACATTGAAAAATCTCCTCTAACGTCCAATCAATAGGATTTAATTTGAAAATTCCAGTGTAACTATTACGGTAACCCACCGTTCTATTCGGAGTTAACTAGAGTATGTGTTCCTTATGTGAGTACAACGTAAATATTAATTCCTCAAGTTATTTGTGTATTGGGCGCAATGATAATAACATGGCCGGCTTCGAGTGAGCTGTTTTATTACCCACATCTCTATTTGAATATACCTTCCGTCGGATTTCGTTTAGAGGCAGGTAGATGTGTTTTATAACTTTATCGTTTCTATGTTCTGTGTTTGTGAGCGCACCTACGACGAATGGGAAATTCCTAGTCTGGGGCCACGTTTTTTTTAAGTCGATTCGGCGTTCGTAGTTCTCTTGGGTTAGGTCGACAAATGAGCATTTGTTTCACCATTTGGTATGTAATCTATTTAGGAAGAAGAGAATAGTTCCCTCACGGTCTCTGCCTCCTTTGCGAACTTCTTTCTGTTCATTATTCATTAGTCCCTACATTTTTATACACTGGCCAGATAAGAGAGAAGATAATTTATAGACTAGGACGAATATAGCTTTTTCGAAACTAATATTCCCCTCACATGCAACTAAATCAAGACTGATCTGATTCCCCATCGAAACGCAGTATTTACACAGCTAAAGTAATTCATAAGCATCGCGTACTAATACGTGTTTATGGCGAGTTCAGCTACATTTCAGTTTTATAGGTGTTATGAGCGTGGTATAAACTAAAACGTAGGCTCCGTGTGTTTGACGTCACTGCCCATTTGCCAGCACTCACACACACTGTGACGTCACAACGCCAGCATTTCTCGATTCGTTTGAATCCGCGGAGCGTGCATTGTATCAGTCGATCGCTGATCGATTGCCCGCCAGTTGGCATCGGATCACAGGCCGTATCTATACCAGTGTTGCCAGATATTAACGGATTTCTGACGGATACGTCAGTTCAAATCCGTGGGATTGGAGAGCGTTGAACTTTTGCTGTTACCCCAGTTGTTGGAACAGGGATGTTGTTGATGTTGTGCCGCGGTGAACTGGAGTTATATTGAGTTTGTAATAGGTACATACTAGAGTATTGTAAAATTGAAAATAAACATTACAATAACTCTTAAAGACTTTTTGTTACTCTTTATCACACAGAAAACTACTTTAAACTGTACATTACCGACTCAAACAGTTAGAAATAAACACGCACGACCTGCTTAATATCGTAATCAAAAACCCAATTCATGTTTATACTAATATCTAATACGAAATTATGTACCATAACAGCTTGCCTGAGCTCGTAAACGCACTTCAAACGGTCAGGCTTAACCCACTACATCGGACATGACATAGACACGATGTGCTCCAACCTTGATCATTGAACTCAAGGAACCAAATTACTTACTACCATATCAGTCGTCACTTGCTAAATAAACACGCGGGAAAAACCGACGCCATTTTTCTAACCCGCCATGTTTATTTAAAAGTTCCTTAATCTCATTATATCTATCATCATCGTATGAACAGAAATACTCGTTTAATTGTGTATTTGTTGATTTCGGACGTATTGAATAATTATTGCTTTGGTTTCTTAGTACGCAGTATATGTGGATTGTTTAAATAATGATTATCATTTTGGTCTTTAAATTTGTAATAATAGAGTATTTTTTAACCTAGAAGCCTTCGACATATGAGCGTATTCCTTTTTCCAACTTGTATATTCTGAGGTGCAGTCACTATCGATGGGTGGCGCCGGTCTTTTACCTTCAGGTGATCCGTCTGAAAACGTACTCCCCAGTACAAATAAAGGCTTATGTCATTCATTATCTGTAACCAATTCACAAACGTCTTTGTGTAAGGGCAGAAAAGTACTAACCCATTAATCAAATCAAATCAAATCACTTTTTTAAAATAGACTACTATACTTACAAGGACTACTATCGGACGTCAAGCAAAAAAAAACATTATATCAAAAGGTTTAACTTTAGGCGTGTCAGTCTGTCCGTCTGTCCTCTAGTGAAGCTATTTGCTCGTTCCAAAGTGTAGATTCCTATGGAGAAGAACGAGCAAGAAACTCCATGGTAACGCTTTTTTAATCAGTTTCATTTCATGCATTTCTTTGTTATATCATTTAGTCCTTTTACCTAACTAGATAGTCTTGTTTATAAATAGAGTAGGTACAATTCTATGTTGCATTTATAAGCAATGACCGGTAGCAGCGCGGATCCGGCGCGGTATTACACACTGCTTATAAGCGTAACGTCTGTCTTCCGTGTAATACCCGGGACGCCCTAGCAATGCGTCTTAAGTATCGCCTTATCGATTGGCCACACCACTGTCATTGTCTTAAATGTAAACAATAGAGAAATCATAAAAATGACACTCCTTTTGTTTTTGTTATTAAGTAAGTTGTAACCTTGTTAGCGTTTCGTCCGAGTGTACTGTCTCATGTGGCGAGGAAAAATCAGATTTGTGACGTGTGTATTGTGTTTTTTTTCAATCTCAATTATCGTGTTTGATTATTCTTTTATAGTTTTACAATTCCAATTTATAATATATAATTGAATTGAAAAACTGATTGAAAAAGAGTAACCATGGGGTTTCTTGCTCTTTCTTCTCCATAGGAATCTACACTTTGGAACGAGCAAAATAAATAGCCTCACTAGAGGGCAGACGGATTCTTGAAATATATTTTCTTTTTCTTTTTTTTTGCTTGACGTTCAAGTGTGGTCTAATTGAAAAAAATGATTTTGACTTTTTGACTTTTGACCAACATTGCCATCACAACCCCTTTTTAACACTTGTCTTTTTTTAAGTGGCATACGAACATACGGGTTACCTTATGGAAACAATTGATTATGTGTGCGTTGCCGGGATTAGGGATTCGGTTGTTTAGGGATTGGGGAGGAGAAGAAGGATTGGGTGTCCGGCAACCTCACGCCCGGCGAAACACAATATTGTGGTTGCTTCACGCCGATTTTCTATGGGCCTATAGTATTAATCCGGTCGAGCCAAAACCATTTGTCTCCCACAGTTATCACCTCACTGAGCCGCAACTAAAAACATTTGTCAAAAACTTAACACACTTTTTTGCAGAGTTTTTTTACAAATATTTGCATTTGTGATTATTAAATGCTTTTAATATAAACCTATCTGTTTTATCTACTAAATAAAAAATCAGAGTAAGCACTAGCGTCTGCACATTTGGCACGTAAACCATGATAAAGATAGAGACAACTCTTTTCAAAAATGCACTCCTGGTATTTCTGGGCGCTTTTAGCCACGTCATCGCTGATGCATCGTGCACTATTTTAATAGTAATATACAGTTCTCCACGTGTTTCTTAGAAAGCTAGACCTCTTTAAGAGTGACTAACAGTCCTTGATCATCGGTGAGCTATGATTCATCATTGGATAATGTTAGTGGAAGATCTTCCGCATGTTCTGGAGGAAAGGGATATACTATAGAACATATTTTGTTGTACCTCCATTTTTCTGCTTTAAATTTGTTAGACATACGTGGTGTATGTGTTCTTGCCATAGTTTTGTAGTCTGTAGAAAAAACTATAAGCGTATTTTTTTTTTTGTTATAACATCTTAGTCTCTCTATTATCCGATTTTAGCGTAGTTTGACTATGATGCCTTCGGTTTTTAGTAATAATTTACTATCGCTTATTCATCAAACATTCTCAATGGTGTCCTATAGTTTCAGGTAATAAAAACTATCTAACCTTGATCCGTTAGTAATATTTTTTTCTACAGCGCCTGTAACTGGTTAGAAATGGTTAATGAGAATATTTGAGAAGTTTATGTATGCGATTAATATTGTCATAGAGCATAAAGAAATATGATTTATTTTGATTATTTTCGTAGTAGGTAACATTTGCGACAACGTCAATTACTTTCATAATTTGTTGCTTTGAATAAAAATATTATACCTAGGTATACATGTTGGTAATAATTCAGTCTTGGCGAGTTCCACAATTTTACATTTTGTCATTTGTTTTCTTATAATTCGTTGTTATCGTCAGTAATTGTGACAATATACTGTCTAATAAATAATGCCAATTTGTTAATTAGAGACAGGCTTCACGTGCCATTTATATTATTACGTAAAGAAACGCCTTTGCTTTCCAGTTCATTAGTCAAAAAATGTTGGTATGTTTTCGACACCTGACGTAATCAGAAGTTTTGAATACCTACAAATAAAAACAATATATTACAATAAATTCGCTGTAACATTTCAAAGAATTTGACGCTTTTACGCGATTAATTGACATTGTCACTTAAATTAAGGTGATTTTAACAATTTGTCTAATAAATGTGCTCGTTTACTTAAGGGAGACAGATTATTTTGGGACAGATTTTTGACCTATTTATTTCTAATTTAATGAAAATTTGGACCGCGAACAATTTTTATATTAATTTTGACCTATTTACTAATTGCTAACACACACGGCTTTGTCTTTGAGCTATAGGATTTGACAATCATACATATATGATTGTCAAATTTTTGGTATGCAATTGACCATGGTTTTTATGACCAATGTAACAGGACTGAGAATTAAATAACGTTACTTTGTTTGTCATACGATTTACGATTCTATTGTGTCTGTTTAAAGATAAAATTGTTTACTTACACTAAATTAAAGGAAGATTAAAATGAATCCACTAAAATATCAGACTTCCGAGTTGAAATTACAACATTTTAACCACATCGTGGGCATGTGTTTGTCTATATTTAGCTTTATATTGGCTCTTACTGTGATTAATTCTCCAAAAATACTCGTTGGGCCGGGATGGCGAAGAAGGGGCCGTTACTCACGGAGAACGGAAACCAAGGTGTGATGTGCAAATAATATTGTGATTCACACTGAATGCAGATGCTTGGTACTCTCTTAATTAGGGCCCTGGTGAGTTAAACTTGCACCGTTTAGTTTAGACACGGCGCGTATTATGTTACATTGTATATTGTACATTGCAGGAGGTTGAACTTGCCGTGTTTTTCCTGCGCTTTTTTGTTTCAATTACAACAACCTGTAGAATGTCGCAGGTATGTTTAGCGTGTAGGAATGGCAATGTTTACAATATGAGAGTTTTACTCCTTAGAATGACAAAACATTTTATAGAATTCTACAAATAACAGTTTTGCCAAACAATGGGAAATTAATTTACAATATATTCTATCAATATACATATTAATGCATGTACGTATCATCTGTTATGTAGTACCCAAAATCCCAGTATTTACTTACGCGATAACCGTTATATCGGTCAGCTAAAAACCTGTCCATCATATCGGATGGTTGCGCCTGGAAACGGTCCAGTATCGGCTCGATACTCGATACTAATACGCGTTAAATTTTATTTTAGTTGCCGTCCGCCATGCTGGCCATAGACAACGCTATCATTTTTAAATTATTTCAGTCTGTGAGTCAAGGAGTCTAGCTCTCGAGCCGAGCGTTCACCTCGTTTATTTTGTAACTAGTAAACTGCTTTAATCTTTTTCTTGTTTGTAAATAAATATTAGATTTATTATAGCGAAATGTTACATTGAAACGTGTGTAGCTTTAAGAAATATTTTGCAGATTTTGTGAGTCAATTCAAAACGCCTGCTTTTTGTTACTGTCGACGGACATTTTATTAGTTTAAATTTTGATAAATAATATAATCAAAGATTTTTATCATAACACTTTTATGTTTACTTAATTTTACGTTGTAATCTTAATTTTCCTGTTTGGAAAAGAGTAAAATTCATGTGAGCCTATTACATTAACTTTTAGCATTTTTATGTTACATGTCGCATTAGTACTCAACAATCTGTCACATTATAACCTAGGAAAGAATACGGACAGAAAAGTCTGTCTAGACTATAGACAGGTTGAGCTTTACATGTGTCGAGTGATAGCTGATTGATAGAGATAAGTCTGCAACTGTCGTCCGTTACACCGCGGAGGTTGGCACTCGTCTCAATTACGGACACATGTACAAAATACTAGACTGTATTTTGTAGGGACTAATGTTTATGATAGATGTATATACGACATATTGACATGATGTTTTTAAACAAAGGGAAGTCCTGAAAGCCCTCACAATATCATAGTTGTAACTATAGTTTAAATATTTAAACTATGAATATACCAGCTACTTTACCAGTTCGTGATAAAGGCCCGTTTCCCAAATGAAAGAGGGATGGACTTACATACAGCTGAGGGTAAATCCTCCGCTAACGTGACCCATGTGATGTCCCTATGGCGTTCAACGTGTTAAGATTTCAATTAACTAAAAATCGCGGGTTACTCACTTGTAAATATTGAGAAAAGCTCTACTAGTGGGCTGCGTGACGTCGCCGCGTCCGCGCACGCTGCTCATGAGGAAGAACCCCTCTGTGGTTCGAAACTAGTAGAGCTTTTCTCAATATTTACACGTGAGAAACCCGCGATTTTTAGTTAATTTAGTATGTCTCACCATAGTTACGATTTCATTTCAAATTCTTTAATTCTTTGTATAGCCGGGAGATCGAACCCTAGGCCTGTTTTGACTGCCATCTAAACCCGCTACCAAACACTTTTGAGGATTTATCGATTTAAAATATAGTGTGTCGTCACGTTTTATATTTAAATGTGCCGTGCTTTCTACGACAAATAAAAAATGCTAATATTTTTTTATAATATTTGTAATAGATGGAATGGATTTTTAGTTTTTTTACTCCCGTTACAAACCATCTATTGTCGAGATAAAACTAAATTCCCTAAATATTGACAACCACATGTCATGTTGACAGTCGGCCATTTTGTTTATCTAATTATGTGAGCATCACTTATATTACTGCCGGCCCCCGTCCTCGTAAACTGACCATAAACATCACATCAGACCATACGACTGATTTATTCAATTTGGCCTTGATCTCATTTGACAAGAATGACATTATTTTAGGAAGATTTGCTTCTGTTTTGAGAATAGAGTATAACTATTATAGTATGTCGTTTTAATGGAAAACGTAGGTGTCCTTACTACACAATAATAGAACTAATACCTATGAAGTGACGTCAGAGTAGACATGTGACCAAAATGGCGCTCTCAGTTAAAACCGAACTTTTTAAATTGCGATTTCCAAGGAGGTTAGGGCAAGAAGGTTAGACTTCCAACCTTGAACTGTAATTTCGTTAATGCTGCTCTATACTAATATAATAAAGAGGTAAAGTTGTAAGTTTGTATGTAGGGGGTAATCTTTGGAGCCGCTGGTCGGATTGTCTTAATTCTTTCAATGATGGATAGCTACAATGTTCCTGAGTGCTATAAGTTATAAAACATCACGCTACGATCTAATGGAGCAGAGCAGCGGATGAAACCGAGAGCAGCTATATAGTTGTGAATGAAACAATAATATTGTTAGAGTAATTATCAAATCCAAATTTTATGTCCATGTGAATTTGAAATTGGCAATTCATGCAATTTAGTTGTTATTCTTAGACGTAAAGCGTTTAAAACTCACAAATAAAATATGTCTAATAAGATACATTGATATAATGCTATTTGAAAATGAATACAGACATATCAGACAGACGGCAGAATTTGCATTGTAGGAGCAGTAATAGGTACAATAAATATTTTGCGGCCAAGTAAGCAAGCCTCCTTTGCTGTACGAGAATCTATGTTTAATATAGAACAAAGAAACATCTTTAATAATGAACATTCAGTCAACTACCAATGAATCACCAAATAAAAAAAAAATGAAAAAACAGCGAAAGATACAAATTGTTTAGTCCTGAAAAGAAATCATGAAAACACATTCCCAGAAGATAGCACCATGATCACGTTATGTATATTAATCTAGAATAGGTCCAAGGTAGACGTGTTCCATCGTAGGTCGCATAATCGCTACCAAGCGAGTGAGTGCCATAAGCAGCGGCCTGTTGCAAATAAAAAGCCAGCCGCCCGTATCGCACACGCGTTATAGTGCCAATAGACCACCACAGATACCGCGTTATAGTGCCAATAGACCACCACAGATACCGCAATAGACCCTATAGGGCTGATGTTCAGCTGGGTTGCGGGGTAAGCGCGATGAAGCACCGCGGCCTCGGCCTAGAGCTGGAGAAGGAACGGGGCATTATTTGGTCAGTAAAAGTCTGACACTGCCTCAGAAGCTTTGATGATTTTCCTCTCAGAAAAAAACCGCCCGTATCGAGTCTACTAGGCTACGAGCAACTTATTTGAAGATCGATTGAAATCAAAACAGTATTTACCTTATAAATTTAAGGGTTCATACAACGTAATTTTATTTACCAAGCAAAAGAGAATCAATCGAATTCTGTATCAATATTGATTCAGCTGTCAATGGTCAAAAATAATACTTATATAGAGAAAAACATGATTTTGCTTTTACAAGTCCATTAATTAATGGTATACAAACAGCAATTAAACGTATCGTAATTAATACAATTGTTAAAGTTTTATTTTGATATGACATCTAATGGGAATTTAGATTAATGCATTTATATTTTTTATTTATTTTTTGTTTATTTTTCCACCAAACCAAAGTCATAAGCATTTATTCGAAATTAATTATAAATAGATACTTTACAAACATCAGAATAGAATATAATCTGTCAGTTCGTCAGTGAAGCTAGGTACTGGTTCCAAAGTGTAGACTCGAACGGAGGAGAACGTGCAAGAAACTCTATGGTAATCTTTTTAGCGGTATCTAATTAGTAAACGCAGTAAATCTGACTTCGTAATACGTTCCAAGTAATTTAAAAAATTACCGAAATGTTTTAATTTCTAGTTTCCGTTTACCGTTGATGACGCTGTCTAACTGTAAATAAAAGAACAAATCAGTGAGCAATGCGTATATTTGATACAACTTTGAAGTTTGAATCACACGCATATTTTCAACAGGAAACACCCACACTAACCCGAATGCAATATTTATTTGCAATTTCCCACTAAAATAATGTCACATTAGTTCGTGAATTTACTTTCTTGTCAAAGAAAGTAATCAAATTCATTAACAACTGTTTTGATCTAGCATCAACTTTATGTGCACCTAAACATTACTTTTATCACACTTACAAGAAGTGAGTGAATAAAATTTTGATCGCTCACTCAAAGGAAGTTGTAAACTATTAAAAAAAATAAAGAGCAGCATATCAATGAGTATTACTCACTTCCGGATGTAATATCAAATAAAAAAATATTTTATTGAGCATAATGGCGCCATAGAAATAAGCCGTTTAGTCTATGATTATGTTTGTTTTTAAATTTAGAAGGAACACAGCTTGATTTGAAATTTGAAAACGTGGATGAGTTACATCCGTTTGTGCGAATTCATTGGAATTACTTACTGGGCGGCCTGATATTTGGCATAACTTTTATTTTCATTATGCTTAGTCATTTTCAATAATTGGTGCTATACTAACGTAGAGTACGTGGACTATGTCAGCCACAGACAGCTGTTCGTTAAGAAAATAGTACAAGTCTTAATGCAGACCACACAGTAAGACCACCTCGTGGTTAGTAATAATGAGTAATTTTTACATTTAGATATATACTTTTTTCAATGCTTCTATTCTATAATTATGCATCCATGGTGTATCCTTAGCGTCCAGTGCGTATTGCAATCGAAATTTAAAATTAATTGTGAGTTCCTAGTATAACCATAAAAGCACGTATTTTATTAAACATCTTTAAGGCGATCGACCTTTTTGATCAAGACATAGTTAGACAAAAATATAGTTTAACAAAGATAATATATAAAAAAAACAAATTAATATTCTAAATTTAAAATAAATACAAATGAGCTCTCTTCAATACTTCATTCGTTACACGAAGCGTCAACTTACTGACATTCCAAACATTTTGTACGATACTTGTGTCACTCACTCTCAGCTGACTGACAGACAGACAGATTCTGTAACAAATGTGCAGTCACACGAATGCTGACATTTCTACATTATTTTATATTTACAATATTCAAATTATATGTCTGTTTTATATATTTGTGTCTTGTTATGACAATCCCTGAGAATTAAGCGATAATTTACGAATATAGATTAGACGTAAATACAGGTGTTATTGATAAGTAATACTACATTCTTTAAGATTGATTAAAAAAGAAAGTTTTTCATTTCATTGCCCATCTTTTTATACTTACTCCAAAATATTGATCCATTCATTAATTGTAAAGTAATAAAAAATAAGTACAATGTTATAAAAAAGCAAGTGATAACAAAATAAAACTTTCCGCTCCAAAAAAGAACCGGCCATATTTTCGTACCAAAAACAAAAGAAGCACGTTCGAAAAAGTATCATAAAATTTATTTAAACCTCGTCCGTCATCGGCCGACAATGGAAACGCGCAATAAACATCAAAATAATAGCAATGAAGTCTTTTATCTGTTGTTTGAGCTGCATACGGACGTAAATACACCTTAAGTGCAAAGAATCGACTGGCATCCATGTTTGAACTGTATTTCTACCATGAGTTTAAAGCAATATTTGAATTTCGAATTAGACGATGGGCAACAGCGAAGACTTAAACTTTTTGTATCGCTCATTTTAGTTCTGGAAAGTGACCGCTAGAGGTACTATAAAAATTGCCATTTCAAAAATTCGTGTCACTGTCGAGTATCCATTAAATATTTGATAGTCACCTAATAGAAAGCTATCGGCGTTTTCTATGAGTATCACCGACGCGATAGAGGAGTAACGAGTGCTTTGCTGACATTTTGTGGATTTGTGAAGGCTTGGTCCTCCGTCAACCTTTCTCACAAGGCAAAACATAAAACAAGCTCTCGTTAACACCAGTTGTCGGTTGTCATTCCAATCGACTCATTCCTGCCGAATTTAGACTTTCCCACATTTTAAACTCTGAGTAGAGGTATTTATCGAGATCGAGCAATGGTGATCCGGCGCCCCAAGGTATTTGTGAGCAATTGAATAGTGACGGTCCGCCTGCCGCCCGCCGCCCGCCGCAATCGGGGGATTTCCGACCGATGTTTCCAAACATATACCTCTTTTGAATAACTAGTTTTCATTAACAGTTGCATTAAGATGAATGTTTAGTTTTATTGTGTTACTTTTCTTTTATATTTTGAGATGCTAATTTTTATTGGGATTGTATTAGTAAAAAGTGTGGGAGAGCCATGTTTCGGCACGAATGGGTCAGCTCGACCGGAGTGATACCACGGCCTCACAGAAAACCGGCGTGAAATAATCACAGCGTTGTGTTTCGCCGTGTGAGTGAGGTTACCGGAGGCCCAATCCCTAATCCCTAAAAGTTCGGCAACGCACTCGTAATTCCTCCGTTGCGAGTGTCCATGGGCGGCGCTGATTGCTTACCATCAGGTAATCCGTCTGCTCGTTTGCCGACCTATTACATAAAAAAAACGAAATTCTCACAAAAAGTTTCGGATTTTCAAACAGATTCTACGATTGCCTTCACCCGTTACGCGCGTAAAAGTAGCCCATGTGCTGTCTGTGATGTGTCCCCATTCAAGACTAAAATGTATCTTATTTCCAGATTTTCATTAAAATTCATTCAGTAGTTTTTACGTGAAAGAGGGACATTCATACTTACAACGTTTCATTGCGTTTATTTATTTTATGAAAAAACTATGTTAAATAAATTTGTAAATAGCTTCATTGCTGTAAATTAATTAAAGAGGATATCAATTTATTTGAATTTATAAAACATAACATACAGTATTTGTTTAGACTGAACTGTTTCAATATTAAATTACCGTTTTCTGGACAGATAATTTAATAAACGTTAATTAATAATGCAATTAAATATATTTAAGATAAATCTGCTATATTAAACATCATTACACAAACTTTCTTTGATATTTTATAAACAAGAATCCGTTACTTTGTCCATTCGTTTCATTGCTAATAATATATAGTGTGTTTTTAAAATGGAATCTATTGTAAATAGACGCCAGTTTTAGCTTCCTTTTTTATTACTATGTAGTTAAGTAAGAATATATTTGTGAGCTAGTAAAACATATGTATTATGACATGAATGTATTCGTGTCCCTGGGCGGCGCTGATTGCTTAACCTCAGGTAATCCGCCTGCACGTTTACTGAGATATTCAATTAAAAACAGTAGGTATATGAGTTTAAAAAACCAAATGAATGTGACATAAAGTTTTTTTTGTAAATCAAAGACAAAACTAATCTCGTTGTTTAAAAATTTGAATTTTCAATTCGAAAAAAGAACGAGTCAACATAACATTTTGTTTATTTTTTTATTTCATTATTTGATGTCGTTGACACCGGACGCACGAATGGTACGGAGTCCGCGTTTTTATGGCGTTCGAACTCAAATTTTAAATTATTACCGCGATGGTTCAGTGAAATATGGAAGTTTGAACTGCAGTTTGACTTTAAACCCTTTGTTTTGTGATTAACTGCGGTCTGTGAAGTTAAGAATTTGCTTAATATAGCGTGTCTACGGAGTTTCTTTAATGGAGTTGTATTTTATTTTAGTTTCGATTGAAATATGTTTGCTTTTGTCGTGTATAAAGATAGAAATAGGAAACGTTTTTCTTTTGTTGACACGGAGACACTTAGTTCAAAGTGAATATCTATTTTAGTGTAATTTTATAAAAAAAACAAGTCCATTTACCAGTTTTCGTTTAGAATAGTTCTTAGTTCTTATTTCGTATAGAATAGCCCTGGTGATACTGTCAACTGTCAATAAAATGAGTACCATTTCCAAGAAAAATTAACATAAAAAAATAATTTACTCCCACATCATCTTAAAAATCAAAATTATGTCCCAAATAAATTTCTATAACGCATCCCACATTGCGCCTTTTATCTTTAAATCGGCGCGTACGCATGATCATTTGACAAACGCACGGTATAAATCGCGACCGCGTCCCGCCCGCCCACGTGGCGCGCGGGCGCAGAGTAGCTATGAAGTACTACACTAATAATACTGAGCTTGTGAATGAATAATACGTGTATAAATGGCTGCGCACGCGCTGCCAACGTTGTCACACTAGCTAACAATAAATAAATTATAGAAGGTCAAACGTTAAAGATATCTGAATTGAATGTTCAGAGTTTTTTGACGTTGTGTGTTTTTTTTTTCAAGATAATTTTATTCATTGTTAGTGTAACATTTACGCAATTAAAACTAAGGCTATTTTTCCCGAAGAAATGGATAGAGATAAGGGTGTATTCTAATATCTAATTTAGAGTAAATAAATAATAAAAAAATATTGAATTGTTGCACTTACCTACGTTAGGTACGTTATAATTTTGACAAGAATTGCATACAATAAATGCAACACAAATTATATTAACAATGAGGCATTGGTAATTGTAATTTTCACTTAAGTACCAAAAACATAAAACTACATTTAAAAAACCGACATCAAAAACAAACGATAGATAGGTAAGGCCCAACTGAGAAACCTCTTCCTTTTTGGAGTCGATTCTATTCGATAAAAAATATAAAACAAGCAAATTCAAAAAAGAAAACCGTTTTTAAAATGCACACGATGACGTCTGTATATTCAACCTGCAAACCACCAATGTCGTAATCATTATTATGTCAGAACAGTCTATAATGATCTCTATGGCATTGTGTGAAACAGATGAATGAAGAGTTTCACTAATTAGCTGATCTTTTATATCTCGTCTTTAGCCTTCCGGCTTCACTTCGCTGTAAGCTGATGATGGCAGATGGCAGGAACAAATGTATGAAGCTGTACTAGCTATTCTTCCATATTTTTTTAATTTTGTATTTTATTACTGGATCCTAGGGTTTAAAGTTATGGTTTTGATGGCGATACAATTAGGTGTATAACTTTTCGTAGACTGCACGATCTATAGCAATTACACTTTTGTGATTATATTGGCATTAAACAAAGTTTCCTAGAAGGCACTTGAAATTGTTATTTTTGTACTGATTAACAGGCCCCAAAACCTTGTTTTCAATGGCATCGTTAGTAGCAGTATTAAGTAAGGAAGAGACAAAAATGAATGTGCAAAGTCCAAAGTTTACAGGTCACTTTCATTATTCCAGTATTCAAAATTCTCTCTAATCTGAAATGAAATATATAAAAATCAACAAAGAAATAGTAAACAGGACATCATTATAATTTTCTATATAATTCATAACACTAACCTACACACATCCGACATTTAAGAAAATAACTCACGTTACACACCGACATGACAACCGAACATTGACGAAACTTCCCGAACGCATAATCACGAGAATTATGCGCCTGCGTCCGTTTCCTGCCATAGTTAGCCGTCCTTGACCTAAAATCGATTAGTGGACCAAAAATATACGAAATTAACACAGTTAAGTATAACAGAGGAAAATTAAAAAAATAATAATATGCTGAGCGGAACAACGTTCCTTTGAATAGTCGTCGTAAATTAAGGAGGTCGTTAACTGGGCGGCTAGGGTTGCCACAGAGTAAATTATTTTAGTATACATTTAAAATCTGATGTGTATCAATTTACAGTTTATAGGTAATATTATGTTATTTTTTTACTGTAGGGGAGTTTGATGTATTGTTTTTTGTATTTGGAAATAAGTTTTAAGCAAGTATTGAAGTTAATAGTGAAGTCTATCGGGTCTTGGTGTCGGGTGTCATGTGTTGTTAAAATTGTTTGTTTGTAAACGCACTCAAGACACAAGAGAAAATCCAAGTATGGGGCAAAGTTTTTAAGTTCGACTGTTAAGGATGTGGCTAAAACTGGTCGGATCTGGCATTGACATTTTGTTTATAGCATTTTCAAAATAGCAGTCTTGAATTAGGTAAGCCAATGAATAGTTATAGATAGGTACTATAACCGAGAAAAGTAAGACACATAGTAGGTAGGTAGTCAAGTAGGTAGGTATATTTAAAATTTCGTAGAACAATATTTATGATGATAGTAAAAAAATCGATTTATAGATAATTTCGTTTGATTGTCCAAATCCCATGACTCCTATGGTTGAAAGCATTATTACTTTATGACCCATGGGTTGATAGCAATACGGATGAATGTCAGTGGGTGCAGTAGCACGCATCAGTGGACTGCATCGTGTTAGAGGTCAAAAGGGCATCCTGATAAGTTTAAAAAAAAAACAAAGATAATAAGGTATTGTGTTTGATGGAATTGGAAATGTGTCTGCTCGACCCAAGTGACATCATGGCCTCACAGAAAACCGGCGTGAAACAACCACAGAGTTGTGTTTCGCCGTGTGACTGTAGTTACCGTGGGCCCAATCCCTACCCTTCCCCCATCCCTTCCTAATCCTTTAGTTATCGGAAACACTTATCCTCAAAAGGCCGGCAACGCATTCGTAACACCTTTGGTGTTGCGGGTCTCCATTGGCGCGAAGATTGTTTACTATCAGGTAATCCTTCTGCTCGTTTGCGACCTATACATATAACATATACATATAACATAAAACAAGTAAATGTGAGTATTGTGTTTGATGAAATTGAAAAGCTAATTAAAAAAACAACACTCCTTTTTTGGGCAGTCGTGTAAAAACGAATAACCATGGAGTTACTCGTTTCTCTCTTCTCCAACGGAATCTACACTTTGGAACGAGCCAATAGCTTCGCTAAGAGACCGACAGACTGATAATTTTTATCTTTAAGCTTGTTTGAAGTTCAAAACTGCGGGTAAGCCTGTAAGAGTCTAATTGAAATAAATAATTTTTATTTTGACATTGACTTTGATGCTTTACTCGAGTAACTGTCTGACGACGAATTCTGATACATGTTATTATATATATTTTTTATTTAAAACTCTTTATTCTTACCGTATCTTCTCATTCTATTCTAGTGGGGTGCATTATTATAAACGGAACAATACAGAGATACTTTGGAAGGAAATGTTAAAAATTCAGGCAAAACTCAGGCATACAAGGCATGGGAAATATTTAAGTACGTACGTTACACTTGGCAGCTTTTTCTTTGCCAAACAGCTAAGGATGCGGCGTGTGATACATAATTCACGATCCCAAAAAAAGCTGGCAACCCTACAAGATTGCCAGATTTCGACCGCTTAATTTTGACAAATAGTTTGTCTCTGCATTTATTTATTATGGCAATATTATTTTATTGTCAGATTAGTAATCGATAAATCATTGTAATTATCTTCGGCTGTTTACTATAAAAATATTTTTTAATTAATGCAATTAATTTGATTTTAGATATTGGCTACCATCTGTCTTAATATAATTTATGGGCGACTCATTAAAATGGTAATATATCAATCACATGGCGAATTTATCGGAAATGTTTAAAACATAATCGATTCGCGAAATAAACTTACTTACTCTGTTGAAGAAAACCAACATTTTTACGCATATAAAAAAATAAAAAGAATTCCACGTCCGCAATATGAATTGCATACAACTTGATATAAAAATGTTGGCAACCCAAACACGCTGAAGATACGTGTGCTCTCACACAGAAAATAAAACTAATATAGGTACGTAATATGTATTATGTTACTTATTTCTTTCTATTTTACGTATTCAAAGAAAAAATATACGTAGTTGGTGTGGAAAAGAAATGCTTCGGCACGAATGGATCGGCTCGACCGGAGTGATACTGTCTCACAGAAAATCGGCGTGAAACAACTACAGCGTTGTGTTTCGCCGTGTGATTGAGGTTACCGGAGGCCCAATCCTTCCCCTCCCCTCATCTCTGCCCAATCCTTAAATCCCCAAAAGACGGCTCGTTTGCGTTTGGCGTATTACACATAAAAAAACTTACAAAACCTGTACATATTGTTTTTAACTATTTTAAACGTTATAGGTATCATCCTTACATTTTATTGACAATTTAAATAATAATAAATTATAATTATTTGGACTTCTGTTAGAATGGATGATATGACACCTTAGTAGAAAATCAGTATTATTTTGTATGTACATACGTACATATTTAATAAGTATGAAGCTAACTACTTATGGAGATATTATTGTATCATATCTTCTATAATATTATTATGTTCATATTATCGTATAAAGTATAAGTGTTATTTTAGTATCGGGAGTATGGAACAGATACTAATAAAGTTACAAATACAACGATTAGTAAGACTGATATTGATAAATTACTCTTGCGTTGCCCCTCCGTAATCCTTTGATGTGTTCACTAAGCTTTTGAGTGCATGCAACATATTAAATGCTTTGTTCTTTTAACATATTGAATGTTCTTCTATAGCCTGTAATGAATATTGTATTTTAAAATAAATCTGTCGTAAAACACATGGCTCAAAAGAGGCTTATCCGACTTAAACAGATTAATAACGATTGAAATAAAAGTCATGAGCCAATTGTATGACAACTATAATTTCCCGCTCAATTTTACGTCATTCTGTTTGATTGTCTATGGTTGCAAAAATTTTGACTTGTTTTTATTGCAGCATATATTTAAGCTATTTCGTTAGAGCTTAAACTGTAAAAGTAAATATTTAGTCTTTGATCTAAAATAACGAGGAAATAGTTGTCATCATTTAAGTCCGGTCGGTTAAAAGCCAAGCGGCCCTGAGACAAGAGCTGAATCATCTCAAACAATGGCTACTAAATATAATATTTCAAAGGAGCTCTTAAAATCTTACGTGTAAATATTAGCACAATTTAACAGAAACATCGGCGCGTGGCACACTTTGTGACAAACCGGGCCTTGAACCAGCACTGGCCCATAAATTGTCTCGGCTCGAGAAATAGAATTCTTAGAACCGCGTGATACTCTCCTAAAGATTGTCATTGTTGTTTAAAATATCCCACAGTGAAGGGAATGCCAGACACAATAAACGCGAATACGTATTGTAGAAACGCTGTGATTGCATTCGGCGCGAGCTTAGGCCGACGCGGGCTGGTACTAGCAGCACTAATAAATATCTAATGTAGATATACTTAACTCACATGAGGTGCGGCGCTCGTAAACTACTACAGTTATCATAATATTGCGGTTAGTCATTCCCAGTAGCACCGCTCTCCTGCACCTCTCGCCTCTGACTCACAGCGACGCATAAATTAAGCCACAGGGAATACACTGGCTGTATTTAGGATCATAATTTAAATATTTTTCATCAGTTTCCTACACCGATTAGCACTCGGTTGCGGCGCGGGTAAGACGCGGGTGCTCCGGCGGATCGACGACGTGTGAACTCATAAATTTGTACTAGAACATCTGACCTGGTAATCTAGTTTACGTTAATTCGTAGAAGATTAATTTCCTAAGCGTTACGCAGCGCGGCGTCATCGCTCGCTGGCTGGATGAGCGGGGCGCGATGCCGGCATGGCGGCCGCGCGCGCGCACGCACTAGCCACACCATGAAACGAAGAAAACATGAGCCAAGCGCTGTCTCTGCTCAAGTTCATCAAGATACCGAACAAGTTAGAGCGACGTGAGAGTGAGAGGACGCGCGCAGTGGCATGACCCGGGACAATCTCACTGCCAAACTAAACAGTGCCTTACGTTATAAATAGTGTAATCTTGGTGCTTCGAAACAATAAATAATGTTAGTGAACACAGACACACGGATGATCAGGTTAAACGTTTAAGATGTTAGACGTTTTTCGTGGATTGAAGAATCTCATTAAAGTGAACTATGTCCACATCGACTCGCCGGTATTCCGTCTGCACTACTCCATCACCGTCATCCTGCTGATCTCGTTCAGCCTGATCGTGACCACGAGGCAGTACGTCGGCAACCCGATCGACTGCATCCACACCAAGGACATCCCCGAGGACGTGCTCAACACCTACTGCTGGATCCACTCCACCTACACGCTGCGGAGCTTCTTCCACAAGAAGGTGGGCGTCGAGGTGCCGTACCCTGGTATCGGCAACAGCCGCGAGAAAGGGAAGGAAGATATGAGCGACAGGAAGATATACAAGTACTACCAATGGGTGTGTTTTTGCCTATTTTTTCAGGTGAGTCTTAGCTTTAGTGATCTGCCCTGACTAATATTCATCTCGCTGACACATCCAGATGGAAGTGTCGCTGCTGAAATTAACACTCAATTTTACATAGTTTTTGACAGTCCGATGACATGTAAATATTTCCGCTGTCATAAAGTCGTCCAAGGTTTTAAAATAAACCATTGTATTGTTACTGAAATAGATTTAGTGGCTGGCCGAGTGAAAAATAGTTGTTCTGACGGATTTCAGACGTCAATTTACAAAAACATTATTAGTGCAATAAATTCACCTATAAACTGTTTTAAACCAGTGTCGCAACAGAGATGCGCGTGCGCATAAACAAAGCACTAGTAAAACAAGCACGGTGTAGTTAGTAGGATGTAAACGTTGGCAGCGCGACGTGTCCCACGCTGTATATATTTATTTTTTATTATTTTTGTGCCGGTTTAACGATCGATAAAACCAGGTCGTTCGTTAGCTAGGAATCCAGAATACGTGGTAATCGAAATATTTACAGTAATTTATAGATAATGTATGCAGTGTGTGTGGCTGGAGACTTTCTTGTATTTTCCTAAAACAGCAAAATTTTAAGATTTAATACTACATAATTAAACAAGACAGAAGTCTAAACTATGTATAAGAAAATACTGTTATGAGTTCCCAAGTATTCTATATACACACTTACACTTCAAAAATGATTCACAAATGCTAAATTTCCGGAAAAATATGTCTCAGAAAACTTTTTCTTAAACAAAATATTTCCTCGTTCACTTATTACTAGCACTATGTTTCTTTACATTGGCGAACTAAACACCTTTCAGCGAAATTCAGTTTTCCTACAATGATCTTAAATTTATTTTGAAACGCTTTTAAATATGATTCATTATCACATTTGGCTAATCGATGTTCTGAAGTAGTTTTGAATGGGTTTGAACTGGCTTATAGGATGTAGTACACTTAGTACAGTAGTATAAAACTTCAATATATTCAAATTATCTAGTAGTGATGAATCATTTAAAATTGATCAGACTAAATACTAAACTATGATTGAATATTTATTTATAATAATAATAGTTTATTTGTCAATTTTATAAGCACAGATAGTTATTGTCCTAAAATAAAAAAAATATCATATGTGACCGAACTGTCCTTGAATATCTTGTTACACAGGATAGATTAATCAGTAAGTTACCTTAATTGCAGTTATTTTCAGACAAAAAAAAAACGGAAAATAACCTGTAAGTGTAACAAAATATTCGGAACAAAGCTTAGATTACCTAAACCTTGCTCAGAACAATATTTTGTGTGTTTTAAGGGTTCAAATCGTAACATAACAAACCATCATGCCTTTTAATACACAGAGGGCAGTCGGAAAAAACATTTTATTAAATTCGACACCCAAGTCTGCCGATTTATGTTTCATGTATCATCAAAGTGAATTTTTACTTTAAAGTGTGGGGGAGCCATGCTTCAGCAGGAATAGGTGGGCTTGACCGGAGTATACCATTGCCTCACAGTAAATCGGCATAAAGCAACGCTTACTCTGTGTTCCGCCATGTGAGTGAGGTTGTTCGAAACCCCAAACCCTCCCCTTCCTCCTTACTATCCTCTAGCCCCAAATCCCCTATCCATAAATCCCTAACACCGAAAAGAAGGCGGCACTTGTTAGGTATAACTCCTTTGATATTACGAATGTCTATAGGCGGCACCGACTGCTTACCATCAGGAAACCCGACTGCTCGATTGCTGACTTATGACATAAAAAACACACAAGTCACAATTGCAGACTACGTCTTGTGCATTTGTAAGAATACTCAGTGCAACTCAACTTAATAACAATAGAGGATCTATGTACCTCAAGAGCTTCTGTTTAGCTGTTATACTAGTCATCAAATGGCCATTGATGAAGTCTTTTAGGAGGTAGGATTAATAATAAATACAGAATGTCAGGCACAGACCCACGCGCCATCATCCACCGCGGCCATAATTAGATGCGGAAGTATTAAGAGCTCAGCTTCGTGTAAAAGGTTATAAAGATTAACCAAACTGACTGTAACAGTTAAAACCTTATGAATTATGACTCGGCAAAGAGTTACTATTGTCTGCCTCCGACTTTGGCCATTTTTATTATAATTGTAGTTAGTTTTCGGATAGTTAACGCCCGAATTTTCCTGGTTTCCTCTTGCTTGATTGAATGAGGTTTTGAAGAAGTTGTCGGATTTATTTTGTATTAATGATGGATTTTTTATTTTCAAATTGGTGTCTGAAACTAAGATTTAGGTTTTACAGGATACTTAGACAGAACAAAACAAAACAGATTAATTAGCTTTTAGCAATCCTTTTGCTTTGTTTGTCTTTACCAAGGGCTTTTGCTTTTGAGCGGTAACATTTTGTAACGACTTTTCCAGACCTGGGTGAGGCGAGAAGGAGTACCAGACTCTTACTGAAAAAACCAACCCCATTTCTCCTCCTAGTAGGGCCGCGGTATACTATTATGGTTACACCTGCAACTCCTTCTGGACTAGGTCTAGTAGGGCCGATCCCTAATAGACGTCATTTGTGATGGTCTGGTAGTTCAATGTTCCCAAAAATATTGGGCAAATCTATAGGAGCATTCTGTACAAATTCTATTAAAATTATAATATAATTGATATACAAATACATTATGTAAATACATTTGTATGCTACGATGCTACGGCGTAGCACTGTCGTAGCGCGCTACGGCTACGTAGACCTCCCAAGTGTACATTTACACTTCCGAAAAATTAATTTATGTATCCAAGCAAAATTGAAACTTAAATAAATACAAATAGAGTTATTTGTTTATATTTAAACTATGCAAATATTTTGAATTCATATAACTTATCATTAAATATCGAAATACAGTGGGAAAAGAGGTTGGAATTGTGAAGCGTTGGCAAGACAATGTTTTTATTAGGGCTGTCCTCAAATGTCGGCTAATGTATGCAAATATCTATAACATGGTAATGTTGTCGACCACAGTGTGGTTCCACTGGTGCGACTTTTTGTATTGAAATTATATTGTACAGATTTCAACGCATAGCATAAAATTTAAACTAAAACAAAATATATTAAATTATTTTGTCATTAGACAATATATTTAACAAAACATATAATATTAGCGATGGAATTGCGAGTAAGATGCTATCTATACTAATATTATAATGAGGTAAAATTTGTAAGATTGTAAGTAAGGGTAATCTTTGGAACAGCAGGTCGGATTGCCAAAATTCTTTCACTTATAACGCGGGTGAAACCGCGTGAGAGTAGCTAGTTTACAATAAATATTAAATTATATATTAAAACCATATAAGAGAACACTCCTGAAACAAAAAAACAACAACAGCGACAAATCGCAACAAACAATCGCATCGTTGAGACCCACCCTTAAACAGATCATCAGAATAAAAATGTAAGAGCTCACTCAAGTAGCAGTTAATATCGGTTGATTATCATCCCAAGTCAGACATTACGGCCCCCCGCGTGCCCCCCTCCCTCTCCCGACCTAATTTTCACTTTATTAAGCTTAATAATGTCGTGTTTACCCGAATGGAAGCGACTTTGTGCACTATTTAGGGAATTTACAAATTTCCTGCGGTAAGCTACTGTATTTAGTTCTTGTTAGAGTCCATTTTTGAAGGTTTTTGATGCCGTCAGTCTTTTTGCCACAAGTGACTGACGACATGATGATATTATTGTCAATTTTGGAATTTAAATATGCTATAAACATTATAAAGTATTCGCTTCTGCTTGTGACTTCGCCATTGTTACTAGTGTAAATAGTAGCCATTGTAAAATTTGTTATTTCAGAGTTTAATCTATCTCTGACAATTTGGAATGAGCACCTAGCTTCACTGACGAACAGACTGACTGACTAATTCTCTATTTGGACGTTTCAAAAGTACCTATATATGGTTTAGTTGGAATAAATGATTTTGACTTTGACTTTTGACTTCTGTGCTAAATTGTATTCCGGTTGGTTTAGTTGTTCTTGTGTTAAATGGTATCAAATGCCCATACGTAACCACATTCTCACAAACATAAAATTAACGTGATAGTATCTCAAACATAAGTAAACACGGTTTTGTTCATTGTCAAAAACCTAATTCGCTGGAAATAAAGTTTGTGTTTTTACTAACATTTATGCAATTAATTTAAATTTTCTGACCTTCTAAATCTTCTCTGGACTTTCGTGAATAAGTATTTGAAGGTTACCATTATCGAAAAAGGTACAGCTGTTCTCGAGTTTTTGCCATTCATTTTTTGTAAATGTATATATAGGTAGTGTAAGTCAAGAATCATTTATTTCAATTAGGGATCTAATTGAAAGAACATTTCAGGCACTTTTGAACGCACTTTCAAACAAGTCTAAAAGATAAAAAGTGTCACCCACGATAAAGGAGGAAAACCTAGAATGGAACAGAATCTTAAATAAAATGTACAAACTACATTATTAATGACTTAAAATTTTATAATTATTTACTGCGGTCTTAGATGCCTTATTGCATACATGCTAGCAACATGTGTTTTTAATTAATATTATAAAAGTAACAACAGAGTTATACGCTCGCCATGGCCCAGACGTGACCTCACATAATACGCAACTTCTTGCCGTTGATAAGCGTCCTTGAGAAATTCGCAAATACTTGTGAGCACTATATCATTATAAGTATAACGTATATATAAGGAGGAGGAGGCTTTTTTAAGGAGGGAAAATCATCAAATGACTTGTGTCACTCTAGACAGGGATTTCATACTCTTACATACTGAAACTACCCTGTTATTCTACTTCAGGAAGAGGCTGCGGAACATTTATTTATTTAATAATTTATGTACACACAAACATCCCAGAGGAATATACATACATACATATATATAAAATAAGAGTACATAGGTGCTACTTATTGCTGTTCGAATTTCTTCCAGTAGACCTGAGACAGTAAATATAATTAAAATATAAGACACAGTGTGTAACAGAAAAAAAAGACATTTAACATAACATTATTGCGCTTGACCCTCAATCTCTGCTGATATAGAGGTAGATTAATGTTTTAATATTAATTAAATATTTAGGAGCTATATTAATTATTGGCGAAGGATTGCTGAATATAAAACATAGATGAATCTGAAAAACATTTATCAATTATTTTGTCATGTGAAGATGCTCCAACAAGACAGATTCCTTGATACTAAAAATTTAAAAAATTATCCTTTCTTTAGAAATTACTTATTTGTTCTCTTTTTAACACGTTCGATTTGCTATCGGAGGATTCCTCTTTAGCAGTTTTTCCTGGCAGTCACAGGAAGGCTATAAATAGTTGCAAATTACATAAAGTATAATTGACGAATTCGTCAATTATTTTTTACGTAAAAATATTTCGATTTTCTAGTTATTATCGTGAGAGTAGTAGTAGTTACTTGTTGTGATAGTAGTAGTAGTTACTTGTGTGGGAGAGCCAAACTTCGGCACGAATGAGTCGGCTCGACCGGAGTGATACCACGGCCTCCCAGAATTCTGACGTGAAACAATCACAGCGTTGTGTTTCGCCGTGTGACTGGGGTTACCGGAGGCGCAATCCTTCCCCTCCCCCGATCCCTCCCAATCCCTAAATTTCCAAAACCCTAATCCCTAAAAGGTTGGCAACGCACTCGTAACTCCTCCGTTGCGGGTGTCCATGGGCGGCGCTGATTATTTACCATCAGGTAATCCGTCTGCTCGTTTGCCGATCCATTCGATAAAAAAAAGTTACTATCATGAGACACACTAGATTTATAGAAAATAACAACTTACTCGCGTGAATTAACTGAGAAAAATTCGACTAGTTTCAAGTCACAGCGGATCTCTAAATCATGAACAGCGTACATGTCGCAGCGACATTGCGCGCTAATCTCTAGAACTCCTGGCTCGAAGTGAATAATTCTTTTTGTGTTTGTTGGTACATTTATCGAGGTGGACTGCATGCTATAAAGCGTCACGCTACGATTTGTAGGAGCCGAGCAGCGAGTGATACCGCGCGACAGGAGCTAGTTTTCAATAAATTTAGATATAGGTACATTCAAATGTATACATATATTGTAAATTCGACATTAAAGTACCATCACTCACGTTTCAAGACACCACACAGACGTATTCACTCACAATTATTACAAGAAAGGCCACACAAGATACCATAAAATCACTCCATTACGGCGAATCTGCTCGAAAACCAATCGAGACGTCTGTTTAATATATGAGATAACAGGCTTTTAATGTAGCTAGCCTTGTTACATTATACATGTGCACTACCCAGATTAGAACCCCAGTCCCGAGGGCACGGAAGCCCGTAGCGCTATCATACTGGGATCACGGCTGGCTAAAATATAGACTATAGTTGCCAATTCCGAGGTTTGGCTACTATCACGATAATGTTCCTAAATAATTGGATCCTAGTCGGCAACGGATGCTCCAGCCGCACTATATTTATGACGACTTTCTAATCGATACCTACTTTGTATGGTAGCTTTGCATACGTATTATGCCAAACATAGCGACACGACCTTTGATCCCTGAAGGAATACAATGGCTGTTCAGTTGACGCGGTTACTGTCAAACATTCGATTCTTGTGTTTGTAAATGCATGATACGGGGAAAATCCTAGTTTGGTGCAAAAAAGAGCCCAAGAAAAGACAGGTTTCTTCACCAAGTGCACAAAAATGGTGAAGCAGCGAGCTAAAAACTATTTCATTGTACTTTCTAAAAAGAGTCAACATCACCCTCGACTTAAATGGACAAAATTTATCATAAATAAAACTTTTCCGCCTGAATAAAAAAAAACTTTTTTAAGTCGATATAAGATAATCTGCTTCTGTCACATTGCGCCATTAGTCCACCACAGACAGGGCCCTACAGGACTAATTTTCAGCCGGGGCTGCGGGGTATGCGCAATGAGACATTGTAGCTTCGGCCTAGAGCAGGATACGGAACAGGGGGTGTTTTAGTCAGCATGAGCCTGACACCCCTATCACAATTGAGGCACCGCGACCTCGGCCCAGAGCAGGAGAAGGAACAGGGGGTTTTTTAGTCAGCAAGAGCCTGACACTCCCTCCCGCCCGGCCTTGGGCGGGAGGAGTCACTAACAGAAAAAAAAGACCCCTATCACAAATACAACAAATATGATTATTTGTACATGTTTGTATTTGTATTTATATTTTCATTAACTTACACTACATTTAAAAAGGTATACTTATCTATATGTAAGTGGGTAGGCAGAGCATAGTACAGGGAACCAGTGTGGTTAGCTGCAGCTCATAAATTATGACGCTTGTTGGCAGCTCGCTATAAATTACTTCCCTCTGTTGACCGTCAGAAATGGTGCGGAATCATTCGCGTTCGTAAATATACTTACTTATGTGCACTTACATACATTGCTATTCTAGATACATATGTGGAAATCGACCGAAGGATTAAAGTAAACAAAACTATCTTGTTACGCAAAGTTATACCTAATTTTTCTTTAGGAATTCTCCTTGTCATGTCGTGTGAAATCTGGAAAGCTTTTTGGATAATTTTATTTATTTAATACAAGAAGGTTAGGAGACTGATAAATTAATGTACGACAATAAGCCTAAAATAGATACCTAATAACTATCCTCTAAAAAGTACAGAAAAGAAAATGTTGTGATATTATCACTCCGACCGTCCATGCCGAGACATGGCCTATTCCGAAGAATTCAAATGTGAAGTTTTCTAACATGTTTTTTTTTATGTAATAGGTCGGCAAACGAGCAGACGGATTACCTGATGGTAAGCAATCAGCGCCACCCATGGTCACCCGCAACAGATGAGTTACGAGTGCGTTGCCGACCTTTTAGGGATTGGGAGGGATCGGGGGAGGGGAAGTATTGGGCCTCCGGTAACTTCACTCACACGGCGAAACACAACGCTGTGGTTGTTTCACGTCGGTATTCTGTGAGGCCGTGGTATCACTCCGGTCGAGCCGACTCATTCGTGCCGAAGCATGGCTCTCCCACACTTGTATGTATCTAATCTAGGTACTTTAAACAATATTATTTAAACTTTGATTACATATTATTATTATTTTCTATATAGAATAGTATCTAGTACAATTAAGTGGCAATTTCCGGATTAATTCTTCCGTGCAGGAATTGAAGACCTATAAGCGAATCACTCAACCGCTGCACGATAGCTCCGCGATTACGACAAATGCTGACTTTCAGTCTAGGGTGGAAAAAAGCTATTAGAACAGTGATAATTGGAATGAAAACATTTATTTTTATAATATCCTTTTTTAAATTCATTTAAAACATTGAGAGACGTTTTTTATACGATAAATTAATTTGAAATATCTTGTGATGTCACGTAAGTATATTATAATGTATCACGGCACCGCGCACCGGCTTGGAACAAGAGAAGGAACAAGAGTTCAGTTAGTAAGAGTCTGACATTTCCCCTCACCATTCAAGTCAAAATAAGTCAATTGTCTATTAGACTACTATTGCGATGATGTGTAAATGCAGATTTTACATATGAAACGAACTTAAAAAAACTCCTAAACTGGAATTCGTGTTGTTTAAATGTGCTTCGTGATCCAAGTGACAGGCTACATTGATTTTTAATATTTAATACTCAATATCTTTATTGCTTTACCATACTTAAGTACATTATAATATAAAGGTGGTAACAATTTGAATGATATCAATTATGGACCCTGTAGGGCACAGCAAAATAAGGCATTCGTATCATATATTTTATTATCAAAAAGCTAGCAATGCGCCTGTGCTTGCTCCGATTTTGAAGGTGTCCATGGACGGTGCTGAACTTACCTTCAGGTGATCAGTCAACTCGTTTAGCTCCTGTTTTAAAGAATTAAAAATTGGAGATTTTATTTCATATCTTAATCCATATCTATATGTATACATATATAAAAAAAAGTCGTGTTAGTTACTCCACTTATAACTCAAGAACGGCTGAAGCGATTTAGCTGAAAATTGGCAGGGAGGTAGTGTAGGTTAAGTAGAGTAGGATAGATAGAGTAGGTAGAGTAGGGTAGGTAGAGTGGGTTAGGTAGAGTAGGGTAGGTAGAGTAGAGTTGGTAGAGTAAAGGTAGTCAAATGACGAAAGCTAGTAGATGATAAAATATGTTTGTCAAACAAACTTAAAAAACTAAAAATAAAAGAAGGTACCGTTACTTCACTTGTTTAATATAATAAATATTATTTACCGAACTGTTTACAATTACGATAAAAATGTACGTTTCCGAAACAGAGTTCGGGTGAATTTTCAAACATTGTTTTACTGATTGATGGTAAAACATTAGTAAGTGGGTTGATCTTAATATATTTTTCTTTAAACAAAGTCTACCTGTATGTAGGTAGTATGTGTGTACGTATGTATTTATTTTTTGTGTGATATTTTTATGATAACAGATTGTGTGCGTCCCGTATTTTTTGTTTATTTGTTTTCCTGTGTTCTGTGAGTTTTCTTTCCGTCCATATTTTACGGTACTTTATGTGATTGGTTTGCGGTAATGCTGGCAAGTGTAAAGCTGACTTCGTCATGCAATCTTTTTTATCGTATGACACATCCTAGCTACGCGCTTACTGATACCAGTTAACTTTTCAAGTGTGACGTTAAAAGCTGTAAACTATTACATTTAATTTGCCGTTTTCACAGTTGAAAATAAATAAATTTAAATTATTCGGTATGAGTTTCTTCTCAGTAATAATACATGTCGGTAATTAATGATTGTCCGGTTTGAAATTAACTACATACATTGTAGTTCTGTTTTTAAATAACTGCTAATTTTTACGTGCCGGCAAATAAATTTGGACTGCACAGTAAGGCTGTATAAAGACAAACTTACTCAACCCACTTTTGAAAAAAAATCAGCAACACTTCTTCAATTACAAAGCGTGAAGGTCTCTTTTTAAGGAAGGAATATCATCAAAAGACTAGAAGAGAAGAAGAAAGAGGCGACAGAGAGTATCAGATTCTTGCTGACTAAAAGTCCTTCTTTTGTTCTGAGCCAGAGACAAGGATTTGTAGCGTTTGCAGATATTAGGCTGGTGAAAAATAATAAAATCTTCAATGCGCAATGCCCAAGAAAGTATTATTTTTTCAGTTAAGTAGAAACATTTACCTGTATTTATGTTAGGCAGTCAAATATCGTGTTTCATAACATTTTAATATGCGAATATCGGTTTGATGTACGACCATATTGTATTTTACTGAAGTACTTATTGACTATACTGTTACGGATATTGAATACTAGCTTCCAGCCCGCGACTTCGCAAACCCTAATAAATTGTCAACTGTAAAACTTTACTCTTGGATTATACTATTTATAAAAACATTTTGATATTCTTTATTTCAAGTGTGGGAAAGCCATGCTTCGGCAAGGAGGGATTAGCTAGACCGAAGTGATACCACAGCCTTACAGAAAACCGACGTGAAACGACCACAGCGTTGTGTTTCGCCGTGTGAGTGAGGTTGCTAGAGGTCCGATCCTTCCCCTCCCCCAATCTTAAAATCTCCTAATCCCTAATCCCCAAAAGTTCGGCGACGCACTCATAACTCCTCTGTTATTGCGGTTGTTCATAGGCGGAATATACATATATATAAGATAGATTTAACTAGAACATATTGTCTATACAGACATTATATAATAGGCCCTAACTCTAACATAACCAACTATACACACGCTTATGTAACTTTTAGAAAATAAGTACTTACATAACAATCGCTTTAAAATATCAAGATCATATCGCAACCTACACTAAGATAATTAGTAAGTATTACATCCATTGCAATGTAAAGTACCAAAACTATTGATACTTGAGTAACATAGTAACGTACTCGTAGGAACGAAGCCGGATTCTAATGAAGCGATAAACAGTTATTATTTATTAGCAACAGTTCGTGGGAACTGCGCGTACGCAGGTTACGTAGCTCAATATAGTAGTGCATTGTACTTTGTTACTAGTTCGCGTAGATTGCACGGAATTTCAAGTATTGCTAAATAGGTGTAGATTAGACAAATTAAAACTACGGAGGAATTTACTATTAAGAAAAATATCTTAACCAGCCTGTGTTAACGACAGAACCTCAAAGAGTACCTAATGCCTATCTTAAAACAATTAGGTATACACTGAAATCTCCAAAGAAGATGTAATGAACAAAACTACTCTAATAAAAATCAAAGAGATAAAAAAGTCTTATAATCCTTTTTAATTAATGCACTTGAAAAAAATAATGTACGGTATAAAGTAAATTTCTGAAACAAAATTGTCACATACACCATAAAAAAATTGACTTATTGAAAATCATTCAACTATTCCTGAAATAATAAATATAAGCAAAACAATACAATACAGCAATGAAATCTTTAATTTTTTTATACCATCAATCAACATGTCGCCATTATAGATATTTTTCCCGCGCTGTCATTGCGGAAAGCAAAGACAACTGGACGTACAGCCAGTGGCATAAATCACGCATGTCGGCTCGCGATAGCGCTGCATGTATCCGAACGCGATGATCGATGCATCCGAAATGTATTTAGAATTCGACGTATTCCCGTCTGTTTAATTTTTGTTTCCCTAAATGCATAATAAGTTGTTTTTATATTTAGTGAAATGTGTTTTTATGAATAGATGTTACCTGTGTTCTATATGTTTACTCAAACACTCTTATTCATATCAAAACTTGACCTCAATTAACCTGAGTATGATTTACACTATTATAATCAATATGTCTTTCCACAGCTTCCCACTGATACGAAAATTTAAATTTGTAAATATATAAATTGTTTTTATTTCGTCTTCAAAGAATACCTGAGTATTATAATCTAAAATAAACGACCCCATATATTTTTCTATACCTATAAACAATCTCGGAAAACACTTAAAACATATTTAAATATAATTTACGAACTATGTTCTCGGTCCTAAATATTCGACTAAACAATCAAAGGGTATTTTAAATATTAAAAAAAGAAAATTGAGTTATAAATCTTTACCCTAATCCTAAAATGACGTAACCGTGCCGCCATTAAAATGAGCATGCGACGTAAAGTAATTTAGTATACGAAAAACAAACTGCGTTTTGTTTAAATATGTAACTGTCAAGGTTAACAATAAACAATTCATTAGAGCTGAGCTGTGCAGTAATTAACTCTTGCATTTTGGCGGTCTGCACACAAAAACAACACGTTTAATAGTTTCTCGAATGAAACTGTTATGTTGGTACTCTTTAATGGTTTCCATATTTTATAAGTGGTTTAGTCTGTGGCCGTGAAAAAGTCACGACTCGATGACGTTTTCCCGCCCGTGGGAAATGGCCGCAGGTTATAACATTTTAGCGGGAACAGCTTGGCATGTTTGCACAATATATTTTGTTTTACATTCTTAATTAGCGTTTGTTTCCGTTAGTTGTTACACATGTCAATAAACATTTTGTTTATTTGTAATTTACAACGGCAATTTGGACGGTGTTGCGAAACATAACTTACTTAAAATCGTACAAACTTTATAACATAAACTATGAACATAATTCAACCATTTCCTTGTTCATTACTTGCCTTTGAAATACCTAATGGCTTTCCTGTAATAATTCACTGCCATTTGTATGTATGTATGTATATCGCTGACTGCACTTTCCTCTGCCATAGAATAATTTTCCAACATCGAACTCGAAAAACACTCTAAACAGTGTGCACAACTACACACACAAGAACTAGAACAGTGCTACCTAATCAAACCTTACTTACTTAAAGAAAAGTTACTTAAATACATTATAGGTACTTTAGACAAAAGTTATTACTTTTTTATTAAAAACTAGGTACTCTCACGCGGCTTAACTCTCTGCTCGGCTCCATTTGATCGTAGCGTGATGTTTTATAGCCTATAGGAATATTGAAGAATCCGATCCAGCGGTTCCAAAGATTACCACCTACATACAAACTTACAAATTCCTCTTTATAATATTAGCTTAGATACGTATTATGTTGATCAGTTTTAACATATAAAAAAATCCCCATCCGCTGCAATGGTGTATCAACTCAGAGCAGGAGAAAGAACAGAATGGTTTTTGTCAGTAATAGTCTAACACTCATTTCTACCCACCTAGGAAAGTGAAAATCATTAGTATATTATCATCTTTCATGTATAATCCCCGCTACCGCCTGTAGCTCGGTCCACGCACCGCGACGTTGACCGTAGCGACTGCCAAATGACTCAGCTGTGATCTTGGACCTATCTGTCAGCGCTGCACTCTAATCCATTGTAACGCGTTCTAATTATGAACTGTTATAACATATTATGTAGGTCATATGTTACTAGTTATCGCTTGTTTACGCATATATTTGGAACGTATATTTGCTTTCATGTTTAACGAAGAAACTACATAATATATGTGTGTATCCATTGTGCTGCAGTATCGTCATTGCATCAGCTTACACTCGATTGATATAAGTCTGGCCTATAGTTTTTTCTACGAAAGCGGCAGAGTCCAGGGAAAGCCCTTTACTTCTACATATATATCTAGCCCCCAAATACATTCATTACGGTTGTCAAGGCAATCTTCGTGTCTATTTTCGTTTGAACGTTTTCAATAATGACCATTTATTTTTATATTTAATTTCCTTTTTTTATTTTTCTATTTGTTAAAATCTCTTTTCTGTCGGCTTGGTGCCGTGCTTCGCTGATGGGACTCTTTGGCGTATCGCATATTTGAACCGTGAGCGTCACTTATGACTGTGTTCACTTTTGCAAGAAGAATATATTCTTCTTCTTCTTAGGATTGTGGTACTTACATATTTGTATCACACTTTCTTAGAACATATTACCAAATCAACATGGGATCGGTGCTATTAGAAAACTTAAAAGGTTCTGCCGTTTGTAGTAAAATTTGAATGACAGTAGATCTAGGGCAGATCCTCGCGTGGCTTGTAAAATAATGTAGTTAGTACTCTAATGTGTAGTACTTCAATATATTATGTCAAAGTCCTCAGGGAACCCAGCAGGTAATGTTGTTCGCCATTTTATTACCTTTTTACGGCCAAAGGTAACATATCCCAAGTATGGATTACCGTAACGTTTTTTTTCTGTTATTTCTACGTATCCTTAAATAAATAAATTAATGGTCAACCTCCTTAATAAATAATAATGGCCAGGTACAGGGTACTCTTTAGTAGCACGCTTTTACAACCAAATTAACCATTTTAATGGAAGTTAAGTATATAAGCCATTTCGCCCACGGCGTAAACGAAGAGTCAATTGTATAAATGGCTTTTTCATATCGGAAAAATCATCAATTGACTCTCCTTTGCTCTGGGAGCCGAAGAGCCCTCTTTGAAGCGCGCTGAACGCATGTCGGGTCTGGTTCTGGTCGTGGAGAGAGCTACCCTAGCTCGCCGTTGGTAGATAGTCACTCAAACGACAAAATAGTCGCTTGTAGAGGGTCACTTTCTGCGGCAGCTGGGGTGCGTAGAAGATAGCTCCTTCTTTGCAACAAGCAACACTGCTTTGCAGAAAAAGAATTCTGCTCTTCTTGTTAAATGAAGAGTGACGGAATTTTGATAAAAACCGCGTTGCTACCAGAATGCTAGGTAAGTTAAGTAACGCAAATACAAAAAAAAAAACAATCGCTTACAAAATGAGTCATCATTTATTTAACAGACCAGGTCGTTTATTGAATTCTTGACTAACCTAAGTGACTGCAGCATATATAAGGATTGTACTCTGTAGTTTCCTACCCCATACCGATACAGAATTAGCAGAAAAACATTTTCTCCAAACACAGAACCCAACCAATCCCCAGCCACCACAAAATAGAACACTCTACAAATAAAATTGAACTGAACACTCTTTAAAATGGGGTCTAAATTTAAACTGCAAAGTTTGTTCCATAAAATCTAAGCGCGTCTTAGAGCCAGGAATTGCAACAAGTATGTGACAATCGATTCACGGCTGATCGAAGAACTCACTCAAGTGTAGAGATAATAGCTGAACCAGTTCTCTACTCTATTTATATTACTGAATAAGGTCGATATTTCAGATTATCTTGCTGACGCCGCGTTTGCATTAATATTAGTGTCTTTTGACATGTGTGGAAAATAGTTACTTTTTTAATATTTTGTGCCTAGGCACTGGTACCCATATTCGCATGTTAGTTTAGCAGCATCCTCAAAATGTAAGAGCATTGTAATACGTGCAGGCTGCTGTTTGAGTGTTCGTGAGTCAGAACAAATAGTACTTCAGAATGAGTGGCAAATAAAAAAAAACTGAAAACTGGTTTCTTTTTGCAATTAAAGACAGTTCACTTATTTCAATAGAGAAACTTTTTATTATAACTTTCGTGAGACATTCTAAATTATTTATTATGTTTTCGGCTTACTCACGTAATAATTTGACAAGATACTCGACTAGTTTCAAGCCATGCTAGAGGCCCATATTCACGTGCAGCATTCCGCGACACGCGACTCGACGACTGTCGCGCTGCTACAGTAGCAGCGCGACAGTCGTCGAGTCGCGTAAATAATAGAGAAACTTTTTAAATAATTAAAGTTTTTTATATCCTTGACCGGAAAGCAACTCTCAAATTTACTAGACCTAAAAATAAAAGCTTTTTATGGATATGTAAACTTCCACAGATAAAAATAACCCACATTACATTGTCGTTTTGTAGATAAAAATTCACGGGGATTCAAACACCATTTAAAAGCTCGTTATTCACCCGGTAGTACAGAAGACGTGCGCCATTTTATTCGTATTTTACGAACTTCCCGCCAAAACCTCGGAATGCTCATACGAGTGTTGCCAGACTATTAATCTAGCAGTACTGGATGCGACGAGCAGCTGTTGTGGCTGACCAGAAACCATTGCTCGAGAAAAACTGGCAACACCCAATGGAAAGTTTCGGTACTAAACTTTTTTTTAGAATTAAACCTTTTTTTAGTTTATTCTATGGTCCGAAAATTTTTTTAGTTGCTTATAGTAGTTGAGTTTGGATTATGGTTTGGTATATTGCAGTAGGTTTATTCTTTTTTACAATCATAATAAAACTAAAGGCCAATTTCAAAGAGTCTGAATAGTTGCTAAGTACCAGATACATGCACAGAACGTATGAACTATCTCTACACAAGTTTATCCGGAACTTTTTTATATGGTTAGATAAGCAAACGAGCAGTCAAATTACCTGATGGTAGACAATAGGCACTGCTTACAAGTGCGTTGCCAACCTTTTTTGTGATTTAAGGACAGGACTCCCGTAACCTGACTGATAAGGCGAAACCCGATGTGGCTACGTATTGTTTTACGCCAGTAGGAATTCTGTATGCTAATGGTATTCATTCCCTATCCGAATCTACAAGGTGCATGTTGACTATTTGTATGTAAATCAATTATAACACCATATACGATCCCTACTCTTTTACGAAAATTGCAGCATTTTTTTTTTTGTAACTTGAACTTTGAAAGGTCTCGATCACGGAGTCAGAAGAAGTAACGGGGTGGTTTTTACTCAGCAACAGCCTGAGACTCTCTCTCGCTTCATCTAGGGTGGCAGAAATCGATTGGTAATTCCAATGTTGATATTTGTTAGTTAATGTTACCAAAAAAAAAAAAAAAAATCTATTTATCTTATAAATTAACTGAAACGCTATTTCAAATTTAACTACGTGAATCCACAAACTATTAAATAAGGTCATTAAAGTTGGGGGACACTGGAATTAGCACCCCATTGCCGATGTGTGGTCAGTCGGTCACTGGTCAGTCACTGTGAGGTCGTAAACTAGTTGTGACACTGCCACATCGGTGTAAATAAACCGATTTACAATGTGGACTAGTAAAATATTCTGACTGACTGACAAATAGTTTGAGATTTAGTGTTCAGATTAATTGTTATTTCTTGCAGATTCTCTGTTCATGTGATATATGTAGGTATAGGATATATATGCATACGCCACTAGCTGGTTTTCCAAAAATCTTTCACTGATACATTGATGCAATGTTCCTGAGTACTATATGCTATACAACATCACCATACGACCAATAGCCGCCGAGGAGCGGGTGAAACCGCGCGGCAGTAGCTAGTAGCTAATATATGTACTTAACATTCACTAATAGAGAACGTCGTCGTGGTGGCCCGAAGGTTAAGGTTAAGGTTCTCCTGCATGAGGGTACGAATTCGATACCTGGCAAGTATCAATATGACTTTTTTTCAGTATTTGTGAGAAGAGGCCTTTACTCAGCATATGTGTATATGTGTGATATGTGACTCACAACAGAAACAGTTTCATAGATAATAAATAATCCGTGAACATTTTTTCAAAGCAAAATACTTTATTATTAGTCTTGTATTACAACTGCAATCCAACTAAGCTAAATACATAAAATAGCATTAAAACTCTTAAATATAAAAAAGTGGTGTAGCGTCATAAATTACTTGCAAACACCTCCCACTTATTTTGGGTAGCAGCATTGAATCTGTAATACCGCGGCTGAGCCGCATCGAACACGCCCAATTTATGTGTTACGTGCACAAGCTGCAGTGCTGACCTCTGCATTATGCATCCTTTAAACTTCGCGACTTGTTTGCACGCTACCAATCGCTGCAATGTACACGAATTGCCAATGATTTGTCTAATGATCCGCGGTTTTGTGGCCGCCGTGTTACATCAACGATGATTTGTAAAGTCAAGTTTGTTTTACATTTATTTTACGTGTTTGTGAAATAGATTTGAATTTAAAAAGGTCTGCTCCGTGATAGTTTTTAAAACGGATTTTAGTTTAATATGCATTAGAAGTTTAGAACATCGACAACTTTAGACTTTCTACGTAAGAAATAATCTCTGAGTATAATTTAATGTTGAAACCACCAACCGACTATTTTACAAGAAATAACGCTTGACTTTAAAGTAAAAATAAAACAGTAGTCGGGAAGAATAGGCAATAGGCTCTTATCGTAACGGTTTCTCTCCAAACTATTTATAATTCCACTTCCAATCCTTAACATAAACCATTTCAAGCCCGAAAACACGGCCGCACTGAATTAATAATAAGTCGAAGGCATTCCTCCAAGCCATGTATTGAAACACTAGGGATTTACAGCTTACGTGACACCACAGAATGCAGACGAAACTGCACTACTAATAATAAATAGTGTACTACCAGCGCCATCTAGTAGCGTGGCCCACAAACGTCAATCAGTTATTTATATAAAGCCATCAGTATTGTGATGTCTGTCAGTGCGCGCGCATCTCTCGGGCGTCGGGCCGCGGCCTGCTGAAAACTATAATATCTGATGGCTATAAACCATTTACGATAGTGTCTAGCCAGATGAATTTATGACGTTTGCAGGGCTGTCCGATTGAATGTTATTGATTTTAGTTCATAGATAGTTCGGTTTGCTAATATTCTTATACTGGCAAAGTTTATGAATATTTTCTTAGATAATCCCAAAAATAACATTGTTCTAAACTTAATGAAAACTTTTTTATTCTTAAGCTGTATGTGCACAGTTAAAAATTTTACTGATTGACAACGAATTAAAACTAGAATAACTAGTCGTATCTTATACTTTAAAAGGGGTATTTCTTGTATATTATACAAATATTGTATACATGGAAATTGATCCAACTATTATGATAAAATTTTGTTTCAAAGCTTTTTGAGCGGAGAAAATAATTTTCTAGCAACGTTTCATTTCATCTCGAACTCTCAAATCTCACTCATCCAGGTATTTAATGTACATATAGTTACTCAGTATATTTTGTTTAATTTTGAAAACCACATTTTGAAAAACGAACAGCCCTGTATCTATCCGTAGAATGTGTTTTATCAATTGCATTTATGTACCGGCTACAGCAATATCAATAAACATTACTACATCATAACCCCGGTTGCACTACCAACCAAACGTCTGCCACTTTTAGCCAAACTACTTTATGGCCGTGCAAACCAAGATTGCTCATTGTGACTCACACCTTATTATCCCTAACTTTCTAAATTTATACCTTAATGTTATACATACAAAGTATAAAATAAGTTGTGATTTTTTTGATTAATTTTGGACATAAAATGTCAAATGTCGCTATAAAGTTGGAATATACCAAGTTAAATTTGTCAGATGGTCGTCATGTTATTGAAATTGGTATCTTTTAGTGTTGAATGTCGTTTGGTTTTATTTTAGGGACCATTAAATAGTTTAACTTTTAAAGTTCTGTCGTGAAGTCTGATTGAGATAGTTAAAAACAAAGTGTATGACAGCTTGGGTTTTATAGCTCTAAAGTGACGGAAATAAGTATAATTGTAAATTACACCATGTTTTTTAAATAAATCGCGCCTGTTTCGCAACATTCGAAGACAAATTCTAAGCATTTATTTCTATATTGTAAAAAGTCAAACGTTGAACTGTCAATAATTAAAGCTAGGTTTATCTTTAAATAAGCTTCCTATAATGATATGGCACATAGTTAATACAGATTACGATCTATATTAAAATTTATTTGCTTCAGAGTAACTATCACAAAGTTGTGAAATTGGCCATAAATTTATAAAATACTAATGAAAGGTTTCAAAAAGCGAATCTTGAATCAAATCAAATAAAAAAAATATTCTTTAAAGATTTTCAATTTTTTTGTTCGATGTACAACGGCCGGACCGGAAAAATTGACAAATTGTTTTTAGTTCAAGTTAAACGTTTTTTATTTGATCTAATCATCATTATCAATAATCGGATCCAAAAAATCTACAGAATTCCTTTTACTCTCCAATCATATACATGTTTCAACTTCAAATCAAAACTAACACTAAAATAATCTTGTTCCAGGCAATGTTGTTCTACGCGCCTCGTTGGTTATGGAAATCCTGGGAAGGGGGCAAGATCCGTGCCTTGATGATGGACCTGGACGTGGGGGTGTGCACGGAGATAGAGAAGAAGACGAAGAAGAAGCTGATCCTCGACTACTTGTGGGAGAACCTGCGGTACCACAACTGGTGGGCCTATCGATACTATTTGTGCGAGGGACTTGCTCTTATCAACGTTATAGGTAAGAAATGACTTTTATTTCTAGATGTTAACAACTACCCGAGGGTACGGTGCAGGGCATTTCGCGCGCGCCTCAATGACCCAAAAGAAAACCACAGATGGGGACCTATAGGGCCGAAGTTCAACCAAAGATGCGGGTCGGAGGCCTCGGCCTGGAGTAGGAGAAGGAATAGAGGGTTTTAGTCAGTAGAGTCTTCTCCTTTCGCCATATCATGAGCGTCCAAAGCCATTTGATGATTTTCTGTCCACAAAAAAAGGTGTAACGAATTGACTTTTGTGTTAAATCTATAACCGCTAGTCACTGACTGCACGGTTGGCGCAGTGGCTGATAATTGGTTGCCGTGCGGGTTGGATTCCCGCACGGGACAACTCTTTATGAGATCCACACATTAAATTATAAAAGGAAGTAGTCTCGCTCCTGTTTACACTGCTATGCTAGGAGAGCGCATATAGTGAAAATTGCGAACAGTTCTCCCAAATACATACATATTTAAAAGCTTAATTTTAAAATGGACTATGTAAAGTATGATGTCATACAAGCTGTAAGTGGCTAGTTATCTGAAAGTTGTATGCCTCAACGACAAGATGTTCCACGGAATACGAACAAAAATAGAAAAATATTTGATATTTCACGAAGAACCTAAATAATTCTATCACATCACGAAGGCTACATAACATTTTAGTTTGTAAAAGTGCCATTAAGACCTGTTTTTACTGTCTCAAGTATACAGCCTAATTAGGATCGACAGGAGGGACTCTCCCCAAACACGGACTTAGATTAGGCCGCTCCAAATACTAAAAGCGTTTTGTAAATGTGTCAAGAGTCTACCCTTATCGCTCCCATCATTCATACTGATTGATTCTGTCCGCCATTTTTGTTTTAAATTAGCTCAAATTTTGGTTGTCTTTTATTTTTCGCTAAGTGATTTTTAACGTTGTGTTTGACGTTGATTGTGTTGATGTTACTGCGATTATAAGTTTTGAGTTCGATCTCCAAAATGTTGAAAGTGGTTTAAATTATTTAATTAGTTTAGTTCCTTATGTACAAGGAAATTATCAGTTCTAAGACTAACTCGTACTAATGTGACTTTCTCCGAGTGCTATGTACTTTCTATGATTATTTTGACACCACTGACATACGGTGAAGGTAAACATCGTGAGGAATGGGAACTTCTAATTATAAGTTTGAAATCGCCAACCTTCTCAGTATGAGAAGAGGCCTTTGCTCAGCAATGGGCACTTATAGGCTGATGATGATAATGATGACACTAACTCATGAAAACTAGGTAACTTCGAGGTGTTAGTACATTACAACTCTACAAACAAAAGATAAGCAAAAGTTCTGTTCAATTAATTCACCCATAGATACCGTGTAATTTAAATACCTCACAAGTTTATTTCTTTACTACTTTAAAGCTGGCTGTTTCTCAATACTAAATAGTTCTATTATAAAAAGCTGTCAGGAAGTATGCATCATATTTTTATTTGTTTGTAATTCTAAACTTACAACAGCTATTTACTTTCACTTCCTGTCGCGTTTCCAATAACAAAAGGCGAGTCGGCCGAGAGGAAATAATGCTGTGCGCGCGATCTCGGCCTACATGGGCCACGAGAACAGCGGGGAACCAGCGATGATGTCTTAATAATCATTTTAGAGTAACTATTAACTAAGCCGGGGCCGCAGGTCAAGCGCTATACGGTACGGCGGTACCCTGGAGAAGGAGAAGGAACGGGGAATGTTTTTAGTCAGTAAGACTCCCTCCCTCAGTACCCAAGACTTTTCCAGGATACTCCAGAAGTTACTTGATGATATTCCCTGCACAAAAAGAACACCAAAAAGGAATTTTACTAACTCAATGCAATATTATTCACAAAAATTCCCTAACCTAAAGGTTTTTTAAAAAGAGACAAAATGGTTACAAGTATTCTATTATTTAAAATAGCGACTCAGTTTCAAGTTACAATGGAACTTTAATTTATGAGTATTGGGTGCGCATTACACACCATTCACATGAGTAAGTCATTAGTTCCAATTTTAAGTACCTATATCTTTTTCCTGTAAAAAATAACGGTGAAATTACCTTGACGTTATGAAAATGTTCTGATAACTATTTAACTATTTACATATCTCAATGTTTACTAGCACTAGACAAGTACGACAGACTCAATAGCGAGAAATCACAATACCAACCTGAATTCTATAAAGAATTTTAAGCGTTTATAGCTGCCGTGCGGATAGTGTTTATGATATTACATATACGATAATAACAATGAACGTTTACGTAACAATTTCGTGAATCGCAAATACATTGAAGATTTATGTCACACAATATTTGGGGAGGTTTTGGCAAGAGCCGCCGTACTCGTGGCCATACCAACCTAAATATGTTCTAACTGATATATCAGACGCACATCTGTCGCGCGCACGATCTGAATCCTGAACGGTGGTAACGTAGGTACACGCAGAAGTTAAATTGAATTTAACTATATACCTACACTAAACATAAGTATTGAGTTTTGATTGGAAATTTGTCAAAAGCTTAGTCTCTACTCTATTTTATTGCGGATAACTAAAGCCGGAAGGACTGCGCCTCCGGTAACCATACTCACTCGGGGAAGCACAACACTGCGATTGTTTCACGCCATTCTTCTCTGAGTTTGACAAGTACTCCATTTTTATTGAAGTATTAAAGATATTAGTTGCAATGCCTCAAAACGTAAAAAGCGCATTTTCCTTTATGATAGATTTGGATAGACTATTTTATTTATTTCCATCATTTAAATAACAAAAATGCAACCTGTTTATTACTATTTTCAGAAACTTTACACTATTTTTTGCCAATTTTTTATTTACATATTACAAACCAATTTTAACGACTTCATGTAATCTCTCGAGCAATAAAATGGGTCTTCTTCATTTTCTTGTCTCGTGCCGTAGGGTCCCACCGCGCCGATTGTAAATCATAACATATTGAATTAAAACGGGCATAAACCAAGTTTTACAGCATACTGCCCGAATGTTGACCTGTGCCCAAACATGCAATAAAAAAACGCCGTGCGTCATTCCTTCCGAGCATAGTCAAGAATTCCTGATGCGATACGAACTTATGCTGTAAACAATACAGTATCGATCGCTAAGATGCTTGATTTGCCTTTTTATTAATTTGAAGACGTAAACCGCCTTAATAAGAGGGCTACTCATTAAGGATAATCAAGTAGGGTCGTCCTACCATGCGTGTAAATTCCTTTTTTTATATCGGAAAATTTGCCAACCTATAACGTCTTGTCAAAAATAGAACTACTTATTGTTCTAATTTCAAAATTTACCTCTTTTTGTTCCATTTTGATTTTAATTTTCGAACAGAACTGCTGATTGTTGCTTTATGTTTTTTCTTTTTGTTTTCTGGTCTCATTTGGTGTTGCTTTGCTTCCAGGGCAAATGTTCCTGATGAACCGTTTCTTCGACGGGGAGTTCATGTCCTTCGGGCTGGACGTCATAAGATACATGGAGTCAGATCAGGAGGATCGGATCGACCCCATGATCTACATATTTCCAAGGTAAGGCAGAGTTTAAATATTATGATTGTTGATTTGAACACTTGGCGTGATACGTTAATTATTTGGACGAGGTGCAATAAAATAGGATATTACCTATTATGCTATGATACTTGAGTCCGTTTGTTTAAAAAGTTGTGTATACATTCCAGGATGGTGAAGTGCACACTGTTCAACAAGTTCGGCTCGTCGGGCGAAGTGGAGCGGCACGACGCGCTCTGCATCCTGCCGCTGAACGTGGTCAACGAGAAGATCTACGTCTTCCTCTGGTTCTGGTTCGTCATCCTCGGCATCCTCACGTTCATCACGCTCGTGTACCGGTTCATCATCATCTTCTCGCCGCGCATGCGCGTGTACATGATGCGCATGCGGTTCCGGCTGGTGCGGCGCGACAACGTCGACACGATCGTGCGGCGCAGCAAGATGGGCGACTGGTACCTCCTGTACATCCTCGGGGAGAACATCGACTCGGTCATCTTCCGGGACATCATGAACGAGTTCGCGAACAAGCTGAACCACAACTACCAGCACCACATCCACGGCGTGCCGGACGCGTGACCTCCGGTGCCGGGGTGGGTGTTCCACACGTGACTGACGTCGCTGCAGCGCGACATGCTGCCGCCCGCCTGAGCGCGGCGCCTCGCCTGCAGTACCCCACGCATGTTCTCTTCTGGACAATACTAACGAGTGTAAAGACTACTTTTATCGATACTTTTTAATCGAAATCGTAACAGTGCAATTCTAAACATGCAATAATAGTTTGTACTTAATCTTTAAGAACGTGATCTCAGGACGAATCCTATCGAAGGCCTTGTAATAGTCAACATCGACGGCTGCCCCGTTAGTGCTAGTATACTTTTAGAACTATTTTACTCAAACTCTCGCTGCTCGTAGTCAACTGTTAATCGACGCTTCTTTTGTTCTCGACTCTAGCTGTTGTTGTGTGCACACACACACACACACACACACATACACACACACGATATACAATTTTACACGTTCCACTCGCCAAGGATTTGACAGACCAAAAAAAAAAATTAAAGCAATAATTAATAAAGCAATTAAGTATTATAGTGTAGTTGTAATTGAGGATATTACTAGTAGGACGAACAGTTGTTTAGGGGAGGAGTAAGTACCCGCGTAGTAAGGTCACCGCCAGTTTACCGTCACGTAGCTTTTGCGTGTCAAAAGACATATTTACGTTGTATGCAGACTTAACGAACGAACTATTGAACTTAATCAAGAAATAAGCAATATAATAATATTATTCCAGCTCCCAGTCGTATCATGGTAGTGGTTGAATACGATGAGAGAGCTACTTTAGTGGACGAATATTGATAGATAAATACCAGGGTGATGTACCTCCTATGCTCATTAGGTTGGACAACACAAACGACGGAACCCGCCACATTTAGCGCTCAAATGTAACATTACTATGACGAGAAGCACACACTGCCAACAGAACACTAACAGATCACATTATTGTTCACTAAGATGTGTTTGGAAAACATTTCGTTGTATTCTATAATGATTTTATAAAACGGAGCGACTGAATTCTTATAATTTATTCGATTAGATGATATTATTCATAATTTGATTGAAGATATCAATAGTTTGAGACGTTGTGGAACTCAGCAATAGTATTCGATATCTCCAATCAAATGTTTTAGTTGTAAGCTTGCAGGCTGAGAGTAAAAAGACAGGTAACTAAAACTTATCTTGTAGAAATAAAATGTTGAGGTAATATGTAGCTAAGTTAGGTGACAATAAAGTCTATATTCACTGTTCACTTTGAACCTGCAAGCCTATGAAGCTATTTAGAGAAATTTTTTTGCCTAGAAGTAGGCTAAAAACTATTATTGTTACAAACAATTGTTGTATTCGTGAGGATTAGAGGTGTGACAGTGTTACTGGAGTGTTTGGTCTCCAAAAATATTGGCCAACGTCATTTGAAAATACACTTATAGGTCTAAGTGATTGGTTTGAAATTTGACTGCAAGTTTGCACAAAATTGCGATTCTGAAGTGGTTTTTGGACAGTTCATGCGAAACGCACAGTGCTCTTGTAACCACTACAAGAGCACTGTGCGTTTAGTAGTTCAATACCGACTTAATCTTCGAGGTATTACAGTTCAAAATCGTTGGTATCTAATTTCTTTTAATATTTTTGGGGACCTCACAGTCTTGGTTCGCGTCACACGTAAATATTGTAAATGTAAAGAGGTTGTCTGGTTGTTAAGATGTAAAGTGTTATTATTTAATTTTTATTTGCTGATTTGGTACGATAATAGTCTTTAAAGGCTTCAATTTTCATTCAAATACATATAAATTTCGAACGCCCGTATTCGATTGGTAAAAAATACTTGAATAACTCTTAAAATAAATAAATATTCGCATTAATAAACACGACAATTTTTTTACTTACGTAACATAATTCTTATTATATTTGCAATTTAAATAACAGTTCAATTGTCATTTTTTCAAACATGATACACGATCCTGTTACGTACTATGTTATGTAACATATTTTACGTCGTATATGGGCGTTACAGCAACACGATAATGCAACACTTAGTGAACCATGCCAAATATTGTGCCAAAACATTATTCCTAGACGTGTTACGACAGACGAAGGTTACCATGGGAGATATCGAATAAATAATTATGAAAATCAGCTACATTTTGTTTTAATTCCTTAAATTAATCCAGGTTAACTACATAAGACCCGAGTGTGTAGCGATAGACCACCACAGATGGGGGCCAATATGGTCAAGCGCAATAAGGTACCGCGCCCTCGACCTGAAGCAGGAGAAAGAATGGGGAGAGGTTGGTCTGTAAGAGTCTGACAGCCCCTCTCGCCATACCCTGAACGAGAGACGTCAATCGATGATTTTCCCTCCACAACAAAGGTTTATCTTCTTACGATAACTTTTCAAGGATTATGTTATAAATGGCTATAATAAGTATGGGAGAGCCGAAGTGATAACACATCCACACAGAATAGCGGCGTGAAACAACGTACCCATACGTTATGTTTCGCCGTGTATGTGAGGTTACCGCAGGTCCAATCCGCCATCTCCAGTTCATCCGCAATCCTCAAACCCCCTATCCTTTAATCCCTAATAACCCACAAGGCAACGCACTTGTAATAAATCCTATAGTTTTGAGAGTTACCACGGACAGCGCCGATGACCTATGCCAAAAAAATGCACTTCTCTAACTGCAAGGGAGTGCACGATCGGCACTATGGCTGGGCAACCGGCTGCTGCGCTACGTTGCAGCTTAGTCTGGATCTGGGTGTGATGTGCACCTATGTAAATAATATATATTGAAAATAACGACTCACGTGATTAACTGAGAAATACTCTACTAGTTTCAAGTCACAACGGGACTCGAATTCTAGTATGCGAAATTGTGAATATGTTTTAATATGTAAACTTTAAGTTTTTAAATTGCCTTAGATACATACAAAGAGTCGTACAATCGATAACTATGTACCTACGACCATAATTGATAAGAAATATGCACTTTTATTTTACTCCACTAAAATCCAATAAAATGAGAACACACAGATCCATTTAAAAGTAGAACAGTAAACAAATATTCCACGTAGCATTATTAAAACACAGGTTCATTCCATGAACTCGTAACTATAGTGAAAAGAAACACGCACTAGTGAAGCGATGAGCCAGAAACACTGATGAACTTTTACAATGCAGGGTTTGGTACAAATGTATGCACTGGTTGCACGTGTATAATACCTACCTAGTCAATTTAATTCCATAGAATACCTAACTATAACTATATACTGGCTGGATATATTTCATTGCTCAGTTGTCAAGCCACTACGCTAAAAAGAAGTCTCAGTTTTCCTTTTTTGTGTGGTTCTCATAATTCATTTATTTATTTGGTTCACCAACGAATGTTTACACTTAAAATTGTTTTATATAAAAGCAATAATGCAACACTCACTTAAAGGTAAACACCACAAGCCCAACGTATAACTAAATTAGTAATCAACCTTACCTATACAACATATATTTTTACGTTAACTAAATTAAGTAACTGGTTAGCATGGATCGGACAGAGTTTTCATAAACTGTGATTTTAGCTATTATAGAGAATCGTGATGTACACCAATTATGTCGCAACAACTGTTTACTGTGCATACTGTGCTACCTGGCATATAGAGAGTAAGAACCCAAAACTGTTCGCCTAAATGGGGGACATAATGGAGTGATCGAGCCACGTGGTATTCTTGAGGCCGCGCGGCGATTACAAAGTGCTGGTAGCATAGCATATATTGTAGTATAATTCTTAATGTATTTTTATTTTTACCTTTATTTTTATTATTGTTCGTTTTGTGTCTTTTATGCGTCCCAGACGCGAATAAATACTTTTTGTTTGTTTGTTTTGTTTATAGGGCACCGAATGTAGTTTTTCAAAATTTTGCACACAAATAAAGCATCGTTAAATCTCTTCCTTTTATCTAAACTGCACATAGCAAAGTGGTTTAACCTTTCCCGATAAGATGGTTGCTTCTTGGCAATATCACTTGAGTATGCTAGGTGCCAAAGGAAGCGTTTTTGGACACGCTCAATGCGCAAATTATGAACCGCATAGTGTGGTCGCCAAACCACACTACAGTACTCCAATCCACAACAGGACAAAATCCACTCCTTACTAAATTGTTGTATTGGATTATTTTTGTTTTAGGATTACGAAAAGTTCTGCAATTTCTTATGACAAAGCCTAGCGTTTCGACGATGTTTTTATAATGTTGTCTATAAGGGGGAGGAATGTTAGTTTTCTATCAAAAAAAACTCCAAGATCCTGAATATTATCCACTTCCTTTTTCACTTCTGAATTCATTAGGTAGGTACTTTGTATGTATTATGTTACTTTTTCTGGTATATTTAACGTGATATGGTGTATTTCCCCGAGTTTAAAAACTAACACCATTAAATTAGCCTGTTCAGATCTTTTTGTAAATGAAACGGGTCTTCATCTGATTTTACCACGCTTACTTTAATCGTCGGCATACATAACAATCTCGGACTTCTGAAAGCACTCAGGTATGTCGTTTATAAAATAAAGGAACAAGATGGGTCCGAGATGTGATCCTTGTGGAACGCCTTTTATACACAAAAGATCGAAAACCGTTAATCACTACGAAAAATTCTCTATTCGTTGAGTACGAACTCAACCAATTCAGCAAAGTGCCAGTAATGCCGTAAGCGCTTAATTTGTACTTATATTAGTATTTTGTGACAGATTTCATCGAACGCTTTGCTAAAGTCGGTATAAATAACCCAACAGGCGGTACACGCGGCCTGTTTGGTACATCAGTACACTTGCACACGCAACCCAGGCAGCACATCATCGGCTTAGTTCTAGTCGAGCCGCGAGCTAACCTTGCTTGCCGTCCGCAGACCCGTGATTGGTTAGATAGTTTAGGCTTTCATTAAATTACATAATGTTTTTTTCAAATGCTATAATGGTGGTGGGCCACGTACACTGCTCAGGGATATGAGCAAATTACGGTAATCGTGAAAACAAACGGTGACGTAAAAACAAGTAATGTGGTAATATAGATAGTAGATATAGTAATAAATATGGGGTCTTAGTCGGGGTTGCGGGTCCACCGCACTAATGTACCACGTCCTCGACCTAGAGCAGGAGAAGGAACGGAATAGTTTTTAGTCAATAAGAGACTGTGTCCTCTGCCTACCGCAAAAAGAAATCAAGACGTGTTATTTTACAATAATAACAAAATGGCTAGTGGCTCTAGTCCACTTAAAGTACTTTTCAACTTTTGTTTTGAGAGGGTAACAAAATAAAACCAATGTAATTAAAAGAATAATATTTGTATAATTCATCTGAAAATGAAACGCCGCGTCCTCTAACAGCTATACTTACAAACAATTACTGTTTTACGTACATCTAAGTAAAACAATTACGATATATTTCATGCAACATTCTTTAATAGGAATAATTGTTAAGCTTGGAAGAATCTCTTGAAGTGGAGCTTAAAATATCAATACTAATGCGATGGTAGCACATTCGTATTAATATTTTAGCAAAAAAGCTATTTCATAGTAAACCAATTTGATTTTACACAAGTATACATGAAAAAAAAATAAAAATTCTAAAGAAAAATTTAAAAATGGTACGTAATTAACTTATACAATAATGTCTTAATTCGAGAACATATAGTACAGAGTATATAAATATTAACACAAAGGTTTTAAACTAAATATAATAAATGCTTCATTCTTCATTATTCTAATTTACTTAAACAATAAAAATGTAAAACATACGTGATGTATTTCATTATCACTCTTTTCATGACACGCGTTACATCATAAAATAATCAAAAGCGCGCCAAAAGGACCAGGGTTGCCAATAAAAAATTGGGTAGGAAAGTAGAAAAAGTCAAACTAAGATTGGGAGGAAAAGGTTTTTTGAGAATGGCAACTTTAGTCTAGCGCAAGAAACAATTTTTATCTTTAACAGTACCGTTGCTAGAAGGTTGGTCGCTAAATTACCTTGACAATTCTACAAAAGAGTTCTAGCTGTGTAGCCAATACTCTTGAGGCCTTTGCCTGATCTCTATTAGCACCGTTCTAGCCACGGCCTTGTCCTGAACACAACCTATTTCCTAATATTTGTAACTAAAATTAATCGTCTGTTAGGAACATACGTATAAACTATTAAATTCACTATTTACATACTGTCTTCAATCGAAACACTACTTGTCATACATTGAAAATCGCATAAACATTGTTTTAAACGATTTTATCGCGTAATTTTCAGTATCAAAAACTTAAAATGTCACAAAAGTGGAACTCGTACGCTGCGTGTGCGCAAATCGTACGTAAAATAATAATTCTAATTACTAAATATACAGATATACTTTTTGTGATCCTGGTATTAGGTATATGGCATTATATTGAGCGCATTGTAAGGCTTTACTTATTTACCTATACGTATACATATCAAAAAGGTTTATGTATGTGAGTTAAGTTGGAGTAATTTCAACTTTATCAACATCAAGTTGAAGTCGGTTTTTAAATATGAACATTTTAACAATACATTAACTTGATGAGATGAAGATGGAGCTATGATATTGCTCCCTGGCACATTCATGAAGAGAGCCTTCAATTATGAGAAAATGATATCATATTAAAACTTAACAATTCATCTAAAAAGTCAACTTTTAACGCGCAAAAGAGCTAAAACGCTAAAAACAACTCCTATATAAAAGAGTTTATATTTTTTTACGAAAAATGAACACCGACAGTCAAAGGATCACAACACTAGTTACGATTAGCATGGCCCCGCCAGATGGCGACACCGTCACATTGAGAAAAACTAAATGATATTTTTCTTCACATCGAAATTCGTAAACCTATTTACTATAATAATATAATAAATACACAAATAATACAATATCACTGACTACATACAATTACATTAAAACGTTGGAAATATCCAAATACAAAGGCCGTAGACACACAACACTTACTTATCCGATATTTTTGACAGTTACACAATTTTGTTGTAACCCATACAAGTTCATACAAATTCACACGTTTCATACAAGTCTAATAGTTAAGGCCATACATTTCCAGTCCGCATTATAATGTCAGTGCTTCTCATTAGATACTATACAAAGTTTTTGATCAAATTTCAAAAGACAAGATTTCAAATTTAGGATTGCCAATATAAAAAAAATATAGCTACACTAAAAAAAAGAAAGATTTGTGCTGTAAGTTGTGATGGTCATTTATATATACATATAGATAAAATGATAATTTACGTTTATTTGAACTAATTAATACAACTGTCGGATATGAGAGAGATATATGAGAACTTTTTTTTTTGTATAGCAACCAAGTCACCAATACAAAATTGTCGACTACACTGCTATTTAAATTAATTGTAAAAACAACCTACATAAAACACTAGTAGATGATATGCATTAAAAATGTATAATTAAATGTCTATGAGGAGCAGATTTATAGATTCAAAAACAGAACTCATTTAACGACACAACTAGCAAAATCATAAATTCTAAAATTGTGATGATGGAATGTTATCCAAAAACTGCAGAATTATTTCAGATGAAGTTTTGGCACACAAATAGGTGACAATTTAATTAAAACAGTAATGTATTGTAAAATTATACCGTACTAGTTTTCGCTCTGACCAACTATCAGATCACAGTACGAAAAGGTTCTAGTATGTATATTAAAAAAATTGTGATGTTTATTTAAGAAGAGAGAACATAAGGAAAAATATAAGAGATTTCATTGGCAGTGATGTCACTAAAGACTATTATTGCTTGCCTATATCATTGACACAAAAGTTGTCTTAAAAATGAGATTACACTATTTCATGTTATATGTTAGGCAGATTCAGTAACGTACATAATATTTCGTTGTAATTCAGACATCTAAAGACATATCAAAATAAAATATGAATTAGATCTGTTCACTTAAAAAATAAAGTAGATAAAAATCAGATTTCTAAAGAGATTTCTTCTGTGATTCTATATATTGTGATTTTAGAATATATCGGACGAATATGTTTGAATTATTTGCAAAAAGTAAAGAGAGTTTTCGTCCAGTAGAGGCGCTAGTATAGCTTAAGGTTTTTTCTTTTCTTGAATGGCAACCGCGTCTTCAACTCAATGTGGTCGACAAACCAAACTGCCAGATTCATCTCTAGCTTAATATTTATTGACTCATGGAGTATTTGCCCTTGTCAATTCAATTATACATTATTATATAATACACAGACATTAGCTTAACCCACTAGCGACATCTCATGATCGCAAGACAAAAACTCTCATTAGGCTAAAATAACCAGTCGTCAATTCTGGTAAATCAACTAATTTATGGCCATAAAAATTTTTAATCTCTTATTTATTAGATTATAGCATCTATTGTGATGTCCTACGAATATTCTATGCTAAAAGTAACGCATTTCACGGCAACATTCACAATTTAAACCTTATACATTTATACCTTATAAATAAGGTCAATTATTATGTTGCCGTGAAACGCATCTACTATTTTATTGCGAAAATCGGGCAAGTAATTGACTAATGTCGACTACAGCTGAAAAATATTAATAAATCTATTCGAAATAATATTAGAATAATAAAACTAATCAGAGCCGATATCTGTTTTGTCATTGTATTCTGTATTGCCAGCAATGATACATATATTATACCTTTTTATGTACAATTTTCACTCGATATTGTATTGTTTTAATTTCCTTTCATAGTCAAACAAGCATTTTAATTATTCAACGCGAAAATACCACTGTCCGCCAATCTATCCAGTTCATTTATGTCAATAGAGTTCATATTCAATTGAATACACTTTGAAATGTCTAGTATTATGTAGAATAAGTGTAACTTATACGATTTTCACCTTTGAATAAGGTTCAATATGTGGTAATTTTAGCACAAATTCCATTTCATTATATTAACTACATATAAATCATACATTACTGCAGAAATGTCATTAAAATTACTCTTTAACTTGCTCCATAGCTAACTACTACCGATGTCTGTTTAGAAGACCAGGTCTACTGGTCTATTAGACTGGTCTACTTAGCAAAAGAACAACATTAATTGGCTCGATATTTGAGCTTTGAGAAATTCGAGTAAATTGCATAAACAAAGTACTGGAGGCGGATAATGACGAAAATATATATGGAATGTCTTATGTAGAGATTTTTTTGAGTTTTTTTGTGAATAATTTGGTGTTTTGCCTGTTAGATCCTGCTTGGAGTGAGATGTCCAGTGGTGGGGTCCGGAATGTGATGGGAGAAGGGGGGGAGGTATATGTCAGACGCCTAGCACGGCGACGCTGGGCGGCGGCCGTCACGCACGCACCCCCGGCTTCTCTCCCATGCGCTTGGATAGCTCAGAGATCAGCTCGCTGTAAAAGAAAATTAAGATAATGTAGCAATGTTCATGGTGTGATAAAACTAATCATAATAACAGGCGACATTGAATACACGCATTCTAAAACTAGCTTCACCCGTATGTCCGAGATAAAAAAGCATAATTATGTATAATACATACGACAATTTTATTAAGTTCGTTGATTTCGGAAATCGTCATCATCATCATCAGCCTATAATTGCCCACAGCTGAGCAAAGGCCTCTTCTCACACGGAGAAGGTTAGAGCATTGATCACCACGCTTGCTCAATGCGGTTTGGCGATTTCAAACTTAAAATTAGAAATTATAAGTCCAGGTTTCCTCACGATGTTTACCTTCACCGTATGTCAGTGGTGTCTAAATAATCATAGAAAGTACATATAAGTCGGAAAAAGTCACATTGGTACTTGCCAGGTTTCGAACCCGCACCCTCATCATGAGAAGCGGGCGCCTTAACCTCCGGGCCACCACGACTTTTCTGATTTCGGAAAAGCACCTCTGACTTACCAAAACTGTATGTAGATTACTGATTGGAAAAACACCTGTGATGTGCTAAACATTTATGTCCATTACTTTTAATCGCATTGGTTTTTTATTGGGCCACTGTTACCTGTATATGAGCGGGTCCATATTCCTGGCGAGCATGTAGAGTAGCCACCAATCACCAATGTCGGTGCGGCGGGAGACCAGCACGGCGGTCTCCATCGCCAGGGTGCGGGACCGAGCGTGCAGTAGGCGCGGTCGGACTGACGGCACGAAGATAATCACCAGTCTGGAATATAAGAAAGGTGATTTAAATATTTTGATATTTGGACATACGCCTGTTGTTTTGGTCTAATAGACTTTCAACCTTATTTTTGCCGCTATGGTGTCATGTTGGTAGGACGGCAGTTTAATTGTTTTCGGAAGCAGTCAAATAATACCAAACTTTTATAATTAGACAAATTTGCTTAAGAGGCCTTGGAAAATGTTTAGCATGTTCCATTTCTCGTCCCATTTATATGTCCTAAACAATTCAATTTTTGTCGTAAGAAATGTACAGCCGATGCAAGATAAGTGCCTATCTACAATTTGTTAGATTTTGCGGAACCTTCCAGATTGCCGCACTTTGACTATTCATTCGTAAAAATTTCGTTTCGAAAATCATTGCAAGAGAATGGCAACAAAATGATTTCCTACCCTTTTTGCAATTGCAATTGCATTAACAAATACAATTCCACATACACCTCTAATCGAGGAACAACAACATGCATCACTTCAAGAGACGTTTGCCTAGTTTGTCACCAGGTCACTCAGCCAATGCGCAGTCATAATTACATTTTCCATAAATCAAATCTTGTCTATAATGTGTGGAAGAGCCAAGCTTTGGCACGAATGGGTCGGCTCGACCGGAGTCGATCTCAAAGAATACCGGCGTGAAACAACCACAGCGTTGTATTTCGCCGTGTGAGTGAGTTACCGGAGGCCCAATCCCGCCCCTTCCCCTATCCCTTCCCGATGCTTATATCCGCAACCCCTATTCCCAAAAGGCCAGCAACGCACTCGTAACTCCTTTGGTGTTGGGGGTGTCCCTGGGCGACGCCGATTGCTTACCATCAGGTAATCCGTCTGCTCGTTTGCCGACTTAAAATGGGAAATATTAACATAAAAAATGCTACAAGTACTGCGCACCAATGCACATAATTTTAGGCGTTTGGCCTCTATCACGCCTGATGGCAAGCGATAATGCGACCTACGATGGAGCACGCCTACCCATAAGCAACATTTTCACTCAGGTCTTGAAGACACATTATTATTTGCATATGGATGTGGCGTGCCTTATCACCGTGCATGCCACATGGACATCGATTACCTGTGTACAAGGTACAGCTGATAAGGGCCCTTATGTCACAGCATTATCATAATCACTATGAACTACTCTGTCACATTTGCTTTGTGTAATTCACTATTTTTAAAACAAACTAACAATGCACCTAGTTGTAATTTTTTATGTGATTCAGCGGTAAACGAGCAGACGCATTACCTTCGGAATTTATCAAAATAAAACTTATTGTAGTGTTTAGTGGTTTCGCTAACCACAATTTTTTTAGACCGTTTCTTCATGGAAGAAAAATATATTTACAATATTTTTCTCCCCCTCCTGGATCGTAGGTGCGTTTACAAGCGTACAATTTAATATACACTTCATACCCAGACCCGGAAAATCCATTTGCGGATCACACATATACATACATAGTTGTTCCGTGCAGGAATCGACCGTGCAGTCGAAGCAAGCAGCAGCATAAATCAATCAATCATCAATCAATACATCAATGTATCACAAAAAAAAAATCAAATCAGAAACTCGATATTAACTGGTCTGGCTCAAAGATGGAACCTTTTTGCTGGCTACTTTCATTCACACAGCTAAAAACACACAATTGGGTAGTTTCCTAGGTCAAAAATAAATTAATTCGACGTTTCATCACAATAAAATTTTGAAATATAACTATACTTTTATTTATCGATCTGACGATACATACTAACTTTACGAAATTTTAAAGAAATAAGTAACTCATTCGGCGCAAAAATACTAAGACGTCGTAATTTGGAGTTTCATACAAATTTCATAGAACAGCATAGTTTTTGACATTTGGATAAAAGTATTGAATTCGACTAGTTGGAAACTACCGTATTAATTTAAATAAAATACGTGAATCTCACCTGTATATGACGAGGAGGCAAAGCACGACAGCAAGTATGATGTACCAAAACCAAAGGAAGATGTAAGTCTTCTCGTTGACGATGTTCAGAGGTAGGATGCACAAACTGTCGTGGGTTTGTATACTGCCTGATGCACCGAACTTGTGGAATGTACACTTCGTGATGCGGGGGAATACGTAGATCATTGGATCATATCTGAAATTGGAGGATTATATTTTTATAATAACTATCGTGAGACATACTAAATTAACTAAAATCGCGAGTTACTCACGCGTGTAAAATGAGAACCTCTGTGGTTCGAAACTAGTAGAGCTATTCTCATTTTACACACGTGAGTAACCCGCGATTTTAGTTAATTTAGTATGTCTCACGATATAATTTGTTGGAGGATTATAATAAATTACCTACATATATAAATATTTACAAATCTACAGTACAAAGGTAAGGTAGGTAAGGTAGGTGTTTTTTTATGTGACAGGACGACAAACGGGCATACGTATTACCTGATGGTAAGCGATCAGCGCCGCCCATGGGCACCACAACGGAGGAGATACGAATGCATTGCCGACCTTTTTACTGTATAATCATTTACTTTTTTGGTAACAACAAAAATGGCGGACGTAATGCCGTTTGAGATTCTCGACCATCAACCTTTGGGTGATGAAGAGATAGATGTATGAACGTGGCTAGCTAATCGTGATCTTGCAAGCAGTAAGAATATTTTATTCAATTTAATTCACTCATAAATAGTTCAAGATTTTTAAATAAAACTTATTGCTCGCTTTCTATCAAAAATAACACAATCATATTCTACGGTCATTTGTAACTGCTAGAACAATTCTTAACAGTGATCAAAAATAAACATCAGAACCCACCTCTCTTCCTGCGGCACCTCGCTGTACCCCAGCACCCTGGTACCATATGAGAAGAACTCTCCATTAAAGAAGCTGTCCATCATCCAGAGCTGCAGCACGATGTTCAGCAGGCACAGGAGCTCGCAGCCCCAGTACCGCAGCGCGTACAGCTTGTGTGTCTGTAATTATAAAGCTAAGTTGAATTTTATGATGTGCTAAGTAAATAGTTTGAAGTTGTATCATTATTGTAAGATTATCAGAATTCTTATAAATGTTAAATAATAATTACACTGGTAGGCTCTAGCATACATTTAAAATCAATAAAAATTACGCGCTTTATATTATAACTGGCTTACGCCAGTGGCTTTGCATGCTTATAAAAGAAGATTATCCCGGGATACTAAAAAAAACCGACTTCAAAAGTAAACTAAAAAGCAAAAAATAAATTTACTTTGTTCAAAGTAATACACACTTTCATTTAGTTAAATCGAAAATAATATTTAGTAACTATTTTATAATCTTAAAGTCGGTGCCAAGTAAAACTATAACAGTGTAAAGATATCACTTACATACCTCTTGCTAATTTGATGATTAGTAGGTACCGATCAATATATTTTCTAATACTGTTGTTGTTTGGTATGTAGCATTTACTTGGCACCGACTTCAAAATTATAAAATAGTTACTAAATATTATTTTCTATTTAACTAAATGAAAGTGTGTATTACTTTGAACAAAGTAAATTAATTTTTTGCTTTTTAGTTTACTTTTGAAGTCGGTTTTTATTTTTTGTTAAAAATTATTTTATTTCACCATTTTAAGTGATAGGCAGAGAAAGCTAGGATGCTTCTTAAAAGAGAAGACGACGGCTACCTGAGACCGAAAATCACAGTAATGGCAGTCCTGAGTTAGTCAGCTTTCAGTGCCGTAAATCGTTGAGGAATTCCCGCGAATGTCAATGACCGTTTCGATTATCGGGTTTACTGCAGACCTTCATTATACATAATCCATATAGGTGCAAAGTTCTCATCAATATAAATGAATTAAGTCCAAACACGACGTAGTTACTGTAAACCGTTAAGGAGTTCCCTGAGCTGTCCATGGTTCTCAACATCAGACCCTTAATGACAGTCACGACCAATCTTGGTGCAAAGTGCTCACCAATACGAATCATTCAAGCCTAAACACAAGGCAACTACTCCAAATAATCAAGGAGATCCCTCGACTGCCTTCCGGCTCCATCATCACAATTTACTGCATAACTTCATTGTAATCCATAGAGGTGCAAAGTTTTCATTGATATAAATGAATGAAGTCCAAACACGAGGTAGTTACTGTAAACCGTTAAGGAGTTCCCTGAGCTGTCCATCGTTCTCATCATCAGCCCCTTAATGACAGCCACGACCAATCTTGGTGCAAAGTACTCACCAATACGAATCATTTAAGCCCAAACACAAGGCAACTACTCCAAATAGTCAAGGAGATCCCTCGACTGTCTCCCGGCTCCATCATCAGGTCGGGTTCGAACATCGGCAAGTTGTAAATTTGTCATAAGCCTACTAAAACCATATGCAAAAGCACAACTCGCCCCTACAATTTTTGAAAGTTCCCCTCCATTTCTCTGGTCTTCCATCATCAGATCCTGATTTCCTTATCATGGGACCATTCTGGGACTATCTCCTTTCCAATAAAAAAAGAATTATCAAAATCGGTTCATAAATAACGGAGATATCGGCGAACAAACATAAAAAAAAAGCATATATACGGTCGAATTGAGAACCTCCTCCTTTTTTTGGAAGTCGGTTAAAAAACAGCAGCGTTTAAAGTGATAGCTTGACTAAGATACGCAATTCAAGAATAACTTTTAGTCAGGAACATTATAGTTATCTACAATTGAAAGTATTTTGGAAATCTGACAAGCGGTTCCAAAGATTACGCTTTGTACGTAGGGACATACAAACCTCTTCATAATATTAAAGACATTTGAATGCTAGAACTTGAAATAGATATCTATTGGAAAATTATATGACTAGAGCCGGCTAGAGTTCTTCATATAATGGTTAATCAACTATTTATCAAAATCACGTAATTTGTTTTGAACCGATTCTCCACTCGATAGTCCGGAAGTGATAATGACAATGGACACTTAAAAGCTGGTATCAAAATACCAGAATACTCAATTTCCAATGGAACAGCTCATTGTTGTGACAATATTTACACTGCAGGTTAATGATCAAACTTTGTTATGATGTTTTTTATAGGATATGAAGGCAATCGAGCATATATGGGTTGTTGGTGGGCAATCGTCGCCACCCATACAACACCAGAGGAACTAATTACATTGTAATTTTGATTATTACACAAAGGGTTTTTTTTTAGTAGGTCGGCAAACGAGCAGACGGATTACCTGATGGTAAGCAATCAGCGCCGCCCATGGACACTCGCAACGGAGGAGTTACGAGTGCGTTGCCGACCTTTTAGGGATTAGGGATTTGGAGATTTAGGGATTTAGGAGGGATTGGGGGAGGGGAAGGATTGGGCCTCCGGTAACCTCACTCACACGGCGAAACACAACGCTATGGTTGTTTCACGCCGGTTTTCTGTGAGGCCGTGGTATCACTCCGGTCGAGCCGACCCATTCGTGCCGAAGCATGGCTCTCCCACACTTGAAAGCCTGGGGTTTGGAGGGAAAAGGATTGGGCTTCTGGTAACGTTACACACTCGATGAAACAGAAAACAAGCGTCATATCAAGCCGGTATTCTGTGAAGCCATGGTATCACTCCGATATGGCCATAGAGTGGACCTCTAAAACCTTATTAGGTAAGCTGCAAATAACATAAAACTTTTATCTAACCTCACAACTAGTCCCCTGTTTAATTGCGGAAAAACCGAGATACGGTCAAAAATGCCTCCGCCACCACTAAATAACAGAGCGACCTAAAAAGCATTCCACAAAACATTTTCAATAAAGCCGAGCATTCTGAGCAGAAGAAAAATGCTCCTCTCCTCTACATATCTAAGTGTATGAAGACATAAAGCCGACGAGTGTATTAAAATTCCTTAGGAGTGAACAACCGTTTAATGAACACACGAGCTCTGTCCCCCGGGCGACAATTAGGTACTCTTACATACAATATTAAAATATTTAGTTTTGTTTATTATGTAGGTATAGTATAATAGATATTTGATTATAAAAGAGCAAGATATAATGTTATCCTAGGCGAAAGTGTGCAGTGTATTAGTTCCTATATTTCAAATAAAAGGATCGAAGGCTTAAAACGATTGCAGCGCCAACTATGGTTTTACTTAAACTATATATACTAGACACATGCGGAGACTATTATAGCTAATCCCGAAAATAATGTATGAACATGAAAAGATCGCGTACAAAAAATATCGTAAATATTTAGTTTTTTAAGCTATTAACATTTTGGTGTGACATAATCTCCCAAACACTCCACCGCTTAGCGTAACAGGCCCTTGAAAACGAGTGTCGCCACATCATAATGTCATTTTATCTCGAGTAGTTATTAGCGGACTATTGACCGACGTATTAACGTGAGAGCTATTTAACCTAACAAGATAGGAAGTGGTCATTTTACATTTAAATATTCATGTCATTCGTTGAGAATGTTCTAGAAAAAGTGATCATCATATTTAATTTAAGTAAAAATCTTTTATACTATGGAAAATATTTGTAAGGGATCATATATTTAATCTATAAAAAGCTTGAAATAATCCTTGGCTATGGCAGTGTAGGTCCACATCGAATAGCAAATAATAATCTCACTCCCTCGCACTTCCTAATTCCGGCAAATTCTACAATGAAAACTATACCTAATCAGGTCTTCCTGCAGTTGTGGTCCGTTATCACCCGATTACTGAGAACAGTGAAGTCAAAGGAGCCATTGATGATACAATAGATGGAGTGATCGCGGGTGGCACTGTTTAGTTTATCAAATACTAACCACGATATATTATTTACAAGCGAGCCTTGTCATCGGACCCAGATATAACGATGTCTTTAATGGATTACTTGAGTGAGACACACAAAGAGCAATTATTGGAAATATAGAACAGATAACGAAGTAATGAACGTATGAAATATCTCTTTGTGTGAAAAGGAAATGGAATGTGGAGGTTATGTAAGGTATTTAGCGTGGTTGGTATTTGTGTCAGACTTAATGAGTATAAGCCACCCCGATCCTTCTCAAGGAACGATCTCCAGACACCGTAAGCGCGGGTCTGCGGTTGGCGAGTAATGGCAACTCGCCGCCCGACCAGAAACAGACCCGAGCGTACAGCGCGTACCGTTCCGCTCGCGCCTCAAAGGGCCAATAGAGCACCACAGACGGGGCCCAATAGAGCTGATGTTCAGCCGGGGTTGCGGGGTAAGCGCAATGAGGCACCGCGACCTCGGCCCTTAGCAGGAGAAGGAACAGGGGGGTTTTTAGTCAGTAAGAGTCTGACACTCCCTCCTGACCGTCATTTGATGAATTTCCCCTCACAAAAAAATCCCCGTTCCTTCTTCTACTGCGAGCTGAGTCTACGGTACATTATTGCACTAGCACCCACCCCGGTGTTTTTCTGGCGTGACGTGATAAAGCTTTTTTTTCTTATTTGTGATTATGGAGAGTCTGGACCATGATATATCGAGACTGGCTAGCTTCAATTGTGACCACAAAAAAGAGAAATTTTCCGTACTGACATTCTAGCAAATTAGCCATTTTAAGACGTTCTGCGTTTGATCATGACTCAAAATATGTTAGATCATGGCGCCAAAACAATTAGCCTTGAGGAAGTCTTGAATTTTCCTCATAAAACCAATAAAGGATTGAGCGTCATAAAAAAATATTTGACAGACTCATAAAGTTGTCCATATTGATGCATAACTAGATAAAATATAAGATATGCATAAATATGAATATACATACTTACATATCGGAAGTTATGAATATTCTGCCATTTATGGCGGGTGTCGGTAAGAGAGGGTTAGTGCTTAGGTTATAAAAATAGGTGATCTAATAACTGTCGATTGAGAGCGCAGACGAACATTCAAGTAAGCAAGATTGTTATTAACAATACACGTAACGGTCCTTTATTATTTATCTATATTTAACCACTAATAAATAAATCCGAGCGAGTTAGTTACATTGATCTTTACGAGATGGCGTTGCGTGTCTCAACACATAGAATGTTGATTCGTCTTGCTACCACAATGTATCCAGACGTTTTGGAGATGGCCTACGCATATTCCAGACTTTAAAATACCTATGTGCCAATTTTCATCAGAGTCCATTCAGTAGTTTTCGAGAAACTAACATCCATCCATCCATACCAAAAAACTTTCGCGTTTATAATATTAGTAAGGTTTACTTTGAATATTAGTAAACGTAAACATGCGATGGTAAACAAAGAAAAAAGACCTGAAACTTTTTTTCTTTATGAAATTTCACTGAATTCTACATTGGCTAAAAATATATTTTTCGACTGTTTAAGACTTAGCAATAGATTAATAGCCGATGTATTATTTAAAGTACCATACAACATAATTCTAAAAATAAATGATACAAAAAGCCTAAGTAGGTATACCCAGGAACCATTGTAGTTAACCTTCAAAAAGGTCAGTTAAAACTCGCATCGAGCTTCTTAACTAAGCGTAAGTGTAGCACGTGGCGAGCCCTACCAATAATTATTTTATAACTTAACTAGGTGCTGAGTAATTTAATTTGAAAGAACAAAAAACTGACCTTATAACTATAATGTAAAACTATTTTTCGATTACCTTTAGGTAAGGTTAATAAATATTCTCTAACAAAATTGGAATTTGAATATTCAAAACATAATGAAAAAAAGGATTATCGCAGTTGATTGATACAACCACACAAATACGAGCATTTTTAATGTAAAAATGAATCGCAAAATATGATGATAATGATGGTAAGCGCATAACTCAAAAATGCCAGGATAATTTTTGCCAATTATTTTTTTGTTGAATTTGTTATTGTCAGGAGAAGGTTCTTATGAAAGATAATTTTAGAAAAGTAGAGGGGAAATCGGGAAATTGCAACCAGTTGAACACCTGCGCGAAGCAGGGGCAACTTTTAGTTGGATATAAAATATTAAGTATGTATCACGTAATTATAGGGGACACCCGTGTTATATTATATTTCTTTCATAATAAGTATCAAGACTTTACTTATGTGATAGGACGTCAAACAAGAAGACGCATTACCGGATGGTAAGCAATCAGCGTTACCCGCAACAACGGACGAGTTACGACTACGTAACCATACCGTCTGGGATTATTATAAGGATTTGGTCGTCGGTTACCTCACTCATACGGTAAAACACAGCGCTGTGGTTATTTCACTTCGGTTTTCTGTCGGTCGAGCCCACCACCCATTTGTGTCGAAGCATAGATTTAAATACATTGTCCAAAACATAGTCAGTATTTCGTGATAATCAGTCACGTTTACCTACAAAGGGAGTAAGCTAAACAACAATTATTTAAATGAATGGCCAGTGAACACCACGTGGTTTAGCTGATCAAAGTCCATCTATAAGTTGCCCACGACGCGACGGTAACTCTTGCATCAACTTGCGTCACGTTTGCATCATTGTAAAGGCTTTCGATAGACGCCTCATTATGCAGACGCATTGAATAGACAATTGTGTTTTCGAGTTACTTTGTATCTACCATTAAGTGAAGTGATTAAAGGAATTTTTACTGTAGGTCTTAAAAGTTGTCAATTTAAAATAAAAAATAACACTATTAATTTAGTGGTTATTTTAACGAAGTCATATAGGGAAGAGAGACAGAGAAATTTAGTCCACTACCTTAGACCTAAGCCGGGGTTGCGGGGCAAGCGCAATGAGGCACCGCGGCCTCGGCGCAGAGCAAGAGAAGGCACGGGGAGGTTTTTAGTCAATAAGTCTGCACTCTCTCGCATCACCCTGACAAAAAAAATAAAGACCTAACCAATGAAAAAAGCTGCAAATTGTATGCCAAAGATCTGCTCAATTTGATCTAAAATACTATCATTAGGTAACATATACTAGCAATTTAGCAGAAACTATATCAAATTCCAAATTACAATCTGCATCAACGCTTAATGCATTAATGAAATACTTACGTGCGAATTTCCGTACTATACTGTTCTAGCTCAATGTAAGTACAATGGACTCGCCCTTGTATGGTGACGGCGATTAGGGTCGATAAAAGCTGAGGGGTTAGTTGGCAGATGCACATGTGAATAGCTACTGCGCACCTGGCGCTTTTTGTATCAAGTAATACCAATACACTAGTTTTGACGGACATTTTATTTTATCCACTGGTTGCATGTCATCGACAGACTTATTTAGCAGAAATGAGAATGTAAGAGATGAAATAAGAAAAAAACAAAAGTTACATAGAACGGACATCACACGAAGAAGACGACTATGACTTTTGTAAGGCAATTACGACTGGACGGTTGACGCGATGGATGCCACGCAACGTGTCGCGGGTTAAATTCCCGCACGGCACAACTCTTTGTGTGATCTACAAATTTTGTTTCGGGTCTGGGCGTAATGTGTATTTGAAATTGTATTTTTGCACCCACAACACAGGAGAAAAAATACTATTGTTAACGTTTTTTTTTTAAATAATCTATTCCTTTTCTTTTAAGCGAAAACGCACAAACACTGCTAATTTTTTCCACAGAATATTAGAATTTACCAGACATCATAATCGCTAAGAATTCGCCAGACATACTAAACTTAATCAGACACTGGCAGTCAGCAATTATGGCCGACTTAACCCCATACCATTAAACAACAATCGAGTTAGTCGAGTCGCCTTACTAATTAGTCGGTTGGTACCGCACTAGTGTTTCACATCACTATCCCATTGTTGCCCTGACACACATGAAACCGACAATCAGGCAAGGAGTATCATTACACTTTCATAACCGCCATGATGGTTTTGCAATGTGATCGTCGGAAACACTGGAGTTACAAGCCAGTGGTCAGGTACAAAGACTAAAAATAGTGTTTTTTTTATAAAACCCAAGTCTATGTATATGCTGTATGCTCTAGAACCATGGCACTATAAAGGTCGATATCGAAGCGTTAGGTAAAATAATAATATTCATTAAGATGATATGCCAGTTTTCTATTAACGAAAATTACTTTGGTAAGCTAACATGGACGTTACTAGCACATATGTCTGTATTATTGTCTAGTATAACAGACAAAAGTGCTGGTAGCAGAGACATCTGTCTCAGGAGAAAATAAATGTAATTAGGATTTTGCAAATACCTAGAAAATACAAAAAGATATACCGGAGAAGACCTATAAGCTGGTCTACTTCTTGAGCTGAACCTAAACAGGTTACAGTACTCATACAGAATGTATGTCAACGCTGTAATTCCATAATATTTTTATCACCTCAATTAATTTTAATAGCAGCTACATGCTTTTAAACTACATTAGTCCAAGCAGAATATCGGAGACTAACATTTTTACGTGTCCTATCATTATAAGCTGCGTATAAATACAATACTAGCATATTTCTCAGTAAATAGCCAAACTGACATAGATCTACGGAGGTATTAAAAACCTTCAATCATTATAAGGATAATACAGCTTACATAAAACGGTCAATGCTCCATCACCTGCCATTAATACGTAGTTACTATCTGTCTGTCTGTCCGTTGATCTAGCTATCGATCCTGGCAAAAAATTTGCTCGTATATAATGAACTAGTCGGAATATTGGACAAAAAATATTACTGTGTAAGTGCGAGTTGGGATGGTGGAGGCTGAATCGTGAAAGATGTTGTTGGGTTCTTAAGGGTAGTAGCGCTTGATATAAGAAATTGATTTTTCAAGGTCACATATTAGTTGGTAAGCTAGATTTGCTCATCAACATTGACAACAATAAAGCAACACGCTTCTTCATAACTTATTCATTATGCTTTTTATCATAGAAAATTCAAAGTAAATCCAGCACATACGAAATAGCATTTCCAAAAAAAATTTTGTGACCATATCATATTGATACAAATTTCAAGGAACTCCAAAGACCAGTGATGCTTGAACGGATTGGACCGGACACGTGAATACAATCTGTTTGCCATATGTTTGCGCCTCCAGCAAAGTTTTTGCGCGCCAATTATTACTGCCCATTCAAATTAAAACCTAAAGCTTTCAAAACAGAATCTAATTTAAAACAACAGGAGTCGAAATTAACATCAAAACAAACATCAAACTTGGGAGATCCATTAAAAATCAAATTTAAAAGTTAGAAATAAAAGTGCAATTTTGAACTCTATTGAAGAAGGAAATGATGTTAAAATGACATTACGTGTAGTACCTTTCAAATTATATTTTATTTGAGCAATCAAGTATTAGTCAGCTGTCTCCGTGCACAAATACTTAAAGGTGCACTATAATTCAAGGAAGTTAAGGTACAATTTAGGTTGAGTCAGATGCTGTGCGTCTTATGTTTCATAGGGGTCGGTAATAGCGGCGAGTATTCTGCTTAATCTTGGAGAACGGAAGGAGGGAAGGAACTCAAATTAGGGACGGGAATTTGTGTACGGCGTACACTTACTAAACAGTAGTATGAAACAATACAATAATTCTTTGAGAAGGTTTTTCAAAAATGGCCGAATTATTTATTTATTATAAATAAATTTTATTATAAATAAATAAAATTCCGTTAGAAAATAAAGCAAGCTTTAGTCACAGTATGCGAAAGCCTTACTGTGACTAATATAATGCTTGCTTCTAACAAAGTAATGAACAGGACCTAATTAACGTCGCAAATAAAAAAAAAACACAATTCTTGCCCTACACTGACAAGACGAAGTAGAAAACATAAATAAACTAATGTTATACAAGAAACTTTACTAGTTAACTTGCGAATGTCACATTTTATAAGGGCCGGTGACATTTGCTCTCTGTGCCAAGGCGAAATGCGCCGGCGCAGTGACACTGACATCTGTCTAGTCACACGTAGCCCTTTAAGGGTCTGACACAAGGATGCGGCTTAAATTAAATTCATATAAATATTGTAATTATAAGGCCAACCAATAAGTATGTGTTGTTTCCATATGTTTATTTAATTAAAATGTGGTTTTAAGGATATGGATTGACGTAAACCGTATTTATGGTTACAATTAATTCATTTCGCTGACATAATTATGAATCATTATTACGTATTGTTGCGATCATTGTTACTTGGCGTAAAATCTTGTCCTCATGTTGTATCTTAGAGTATCGAAGCAAAGAGGTACATAGGTACCTCATTACATATATTTTTGTAATCCTTCTTAGTACTTTCTGTAATATCATGTCATCAAAGTCACAATATTTCTTTTTTTATACTAGTACAAACTCTCCCTGTGGTTCAATTTCAAGCGGACGGTACATGAGTACATTATCAAATTCTAAGCAACTTTGAATTCATATAAACCTTTAGTTCCCGTAATTTCCTGTATTGCATTAAACCACATACCACGTACATCTCTGCTGCACTACCTAAAGGATGACTGGCAGAAAATACTGTTAGCATTAAGTCCTCTGATACGCAGCTGTGTATTAAGAATAAATTATTAAATACTAATTTTTAATAGTGATGCCTATAATTCAACCACATACATACCTAATGCTTGCTCAAAGACCAAACATGAGATTCAAACACTTCAATTTCTCAACCAAGTAGATAGATAGTTCTCAACATTAAGCGGCAAAATCAAAGTAAATTCTGAAGGATAAGAAAGGTCATTAGGTTACTTAAAAGCACATTACGTCTAATGGAATCTACCCCACAAAAAGGCTAACCAAACGAACAAAAAAGGGCTACTTATAAGCTACCATCGACTCTTGCGCATTAAAAACAAACATGCGGTAGTCTTCAAGTGCCGTTATCACGGATTTGTCGCCAAACCAGACGTGGTTGACAGTTGATGACCAGCAAAACCTGTTGTTATTGGAAAGTTAAAAGATTAATGAGGATCATTTGGCTTAATATGGTTGTCGTTACTTAATGGGGTCAGTAAGCTTGGGCCCGTATCGAAGCTTACTTATAGTAATAGTCTTAATAAGTGAGGTCAAATGGGTAGTCCATAATATGTATACCTATGTATACATGTGCATTGTCTGTCTGTTTGTGTAAGGAGCACATTGCCGCCTATTGCTTGCCGTTAACAATAACAAACTACTGTGCTCCATTTGCACAAATCGTATAGTATAAAATTCACAGATCCGTGACGTCAGACGATATTTCAGATTAATGTATCGTCAAAAGTAATTTATGCCGTAACATTAGAAAAAAATACGGCGTCTAATGTTATTGTTATAATTGAACTCATTAAAATTGTAATTGATGATCATCTCTATTGGAAAGCACTCTACCGAGCTAGGTCGCCCATTCCCAGGCAAGATAGTAGCCTTACGCCAGCAAATTATAAAGGTCTACCAGTACCGACCTCTCTATCACTAAACGATAGAATGACATCTATGTCAGTCTTTTGTCTCAATTAAAATCTCTTTCATAGTATACTAAAGTACTATAACAAGGGCGTTATGATGGCGTTTTAATGGTACCCATTAAAATGTTGTAAATTGGTATTCTTGCTGTCCATTATTAACAGACCGATGTTGCGAGCGAATGGTGTTGGAATCGCAAATTATAGCTTATAAAGACGGGTAAAACAAAGCCAGTTTCGTAATAATTGTTCAGAAGTGTTATGAAGTAACAAAATATCGAGAAAGAAACCCAACACGATTGCTTTCTGCAACATGCTTACAAGTCACAACTCTGACTCCATTGAGAGAAACTAGTGAAAAATTACCACTTACATAACCCTCTAGTTGGTGTGGAAAAATAACTTTAATCACTGGCTAAACAGTTGTAAATAAACTACAAACAGCTGATACACAAAGTCCCACACTTACCATGCCTATTGTTATATTCACCCGTGTCGACGGAACAGGGCCGTGAGGGCAATTTTACCACAATCACACAGCATTCGTGTACGTACGGCCCATTCATTCAGAGAAGTACATTATTTAATAGCTCTACGATTATAGTTGAATGAAATACTTTAGTTTTCATACTCCACTATATACATATGTTTACTTCAACACATCATAATAACATCAGATTTCTTTTTCTATTGTGATAAAGTTAGACATCCAGTTTGTTTAAACTACTGAGCATAATCCACTTTTACGTAATATCATAAGTTCACAACAGACCTCGCCTTCATTCCTAACCACTCTTAAAATCAAAGCACCCCATTAGTTGGGGTTTATTATATCTATATTATAATAATAAGTCCCAAGCAATGAAGAACGAGCCTATCAGCATAGACAACTCCAAATTCAAATAAAATACAGCATTAAAAAAAAATAACCTTAATAAAGTTCTGAATATGAGACCTCTTTGCTACGACTAACTCTGGTTAAATACTTCAATCTAAAATCTAATTATATTATAAGTGCCTAAATACATAACTCTGTTTATATACTAAGATTGTATGAGATAAGGAGTATGACAAATTGCTTCTTTGTAACTCCTGCCTAGATTCACTTAACTAAGATAAATATGTGGGAAGATTGATAGTGTAGCTTGGATAATTAATTCAGACTTTTTTATCTTTATTCTGCGGAACCAGAGAATCATACTTGTAGAACAATATTATGCAAAGCAGGTCTGTTTAGAACAGAGCTGACACTGATAAAGTAATTTTTTAAAACGGAAAATTCTAATAAATAGCTGTAGCAAAGGTCGCAAGTAGAATCAAAATCCGATTTAATATAAAAAGTTTTTATGGGTGCATAAAAACTTTATGCGGCAAAAATAACAGGATTACAAAGACACTAAAACCAAATTAAATTTAAAACTTCTAAGTAAAAACAGTAGCACATAACCCGAAATTAAAGACAACTATCTGAGTAAACTTTAACCAAAAAACTAAAGAACACATTTGGGCAAGGTTACGCTAAATCTTAATACAAAGATGTGACGAAATTGAAGAAAAAATATTTTAAGGAAATCATAGTCTCTGCCACTTGTAGAACTATGTAGATTTGCTCAAAGATTCGTCATAGACAAGGAGCCATGAATGAATTAGTCTCATATGGTTTATTATGCAAATTTTGTTTAACTACACATGTTCAAAGTCTAAGATATTCTGGTTTTCCCTTTATATCTAGTTTCAACACAATTTAATGATAAATGCTATATAAAAACGTGACAAAAATCACTATAAATAACATTTGCTGAATTCTAAGATTTAAACCCAGTAGCGCTGGATATACATTATACATACCGCTCTTTACACTGATGCTTCCGAGTATAATTTTTCAACTCTTTTTATATACAACTTGTACAATAAAACCCTTTTAAAATGCTGTAAAGATTGTAATTGTTATTTTTAAAAGGCACTACGGAAGAGATTGCCTAGTTGGGTAATGGACGCTTATGGCTAAAGATGTGCGCGAAGATTGGCGAATCTTTTTAAAAACGTGTACGAAGTCGGTAAGGTGGGTAGCTTTTTTATGGGATCATCAAGACTTCTCTGGCTCAGAACGTGAGACTCTTACCAGACCGGGGCACGCGCATTACGCGACCCACACAACGACACGATGTGTATGACCCTTCACCGCGGTTGATGTCTTAGGTATTGAATATCTTATGAAAATATGCAATGAAAATGTCATTTAGTAACTTTTCCTAACTATCTCTTTATAATGAGTATTCCAACGTATTGCTTAACTCTATACCTACTCATTTTTCAATTTACTCGCTTCACTTATAAAAACCATTTAAAGCAATATCTCACAGAGCAACCAGCTCACTTTCACAAGTTTGCAAAAAAACGTCAAAGAAACAGAATTTGTATGGTTGACAAAAAAGGAGGCCGGCAAAAACGCGTACGTGATCGGAGCCACAGAAAACCCCATAATAAAAATAAACTGCCGTTTATTTCGGCGAACTACAATAGTATAGTTAATTCTCTAGTGAATCACGTTTAAGATATGATGTAAATATACAGCCTCATGTTGTAATACAGTTTGGGCCTGGATTTTCCTTATTGACTACCCAGAACCAAAACTTTACTTCTTAAAGTGCGTTAAAAAATTTATAAGTTGCCTAGGTCAAATGTAAATTATTTTTATTTTACAGCTTGAATTAAGTACGATAAAATATATTTTCAGGCATTCATACCTATGAACTTTTTTCTGGCAAACAAGTAGACAGATTACCTGATGGTAAGCAATCGGCGCGGCGCCGCCCATAGACACGCGCTAAACCAGAAGAGTAACGAGTGCGTCGCTGGCCTTTTGAGGATTAAGATTTCAAACATTTAGGAATTGAGGATGAATGGACCTCCGTTAACCTCACTCACACGGCGAAACACAACGCAGTACTTGTTTATTAATTTTTGTAGCTCATATTTCAGAAATTTAAAGTAAAATCGAAATACATATTTCAACAAAAGTGTCTTAGTCCTCAAATACTGTATTGGAAGACTGACAGATTGATATGGCAGTCGTTTCCTATGGATATTGTCTTCCGAAATGAAGTATTTTTAATGACCTTAATTTGGTTTTAAATCGAAACAATAATATTTAATTTCTCAATGTCTGGACACTGTCATAAACAGGTCCTCACAATCAACGTTCAGACATTTTTAATTTGCACCAATAAAAGGCTTCCGGGAAATAAATTTAATTATATTCGTGTGCAATTATTTGATCAAAGACCTACCGAGGCAGTTAGGTTTCCATTTTATTTCCTAGATACCAATGGTAATTTGTTATTAAAAATGACTAATGCCACTTTGGTTAATAAAATGGTCGACTTGTATCTCGAATAGTACAACACCCATTATGCTAATATTAGTATTAAACCTATGCCAAAAATAGTTTACAACCCTTTTGGGCACTCGAAACATAATTGGATAGCCATGCTTCGGTACGAATGTCGGCTCGGCCGGAGTGATACCACAGCCTAACAGAAAACTGGCGTGAAACAACACCAGCACTGTGTTTCAACGTGTGTGTGAGATTACCGGAGGCCCAATCTTTCTTCCCTTTCCCAGATCCCTAAATCACTGAAACACTAATTCATAAAAGACTGGTAAAGCACTTGTAACTCATTTAGTATATAGGTATTGCCCTGGACACCGCCGATTGCTTGCCACCAGGTAATTGGCCTGATCCTTTGCGGTCCAACTACATACAGAAACCATTAAGTTATTACTGAAACTGTGCTCATTATTAATTATTTTAAGACGTTAACAAAATGCTAATACTTTGATATTTCTTACTTTAAAAGAGCAAAATCGAACAAATGACAATGCTACAAAAGCCTTTTAACAACACATCTACCTTAGTACAAGGTGTGAGCTAAATGGCAGTATTGGCAGTCGGTTGTATTGGAACAATCGCGCACACAGGTGGAAGCCGAGAACATCCGCCAGATGGCGGGAAGCCGCACTTGACACCTTCACCGAGTTCAAATACAACAGAACTGTTCTACTGTTTTATTCATCCATTGTGCAAATCATAAGAATACCTACATTAAAAATAAAAAAGAGTGTCAATAAATAACTATTGCAGACATAAAGGTCAGACATCTACAAATAGTTGTACTTTAAAAAAAATCTTAGAAAATTACATTCAAAAATTATATCTTTTCCTAGCTGGATGCAACTTAGTTTTTTTATGTGATAGGACGGCAGATGAGCTTTCGGATTATCAACATAAATATGGAGTGAGTTCAAAAAAATCTAATCTGAGATCGTTCAGCTGTTCACGAGTTATGTACATGTATAGCAAAATATTTGGATACTTATGTTTAATATACTACAGATAGATAGGTCTCATAAAGCTTAAAACCCACCTTGTAATCTTAGTGACCATATACTTACCATAAAATCGACCTGATACTTGCCAATTCAACATTCAATCTCTAACTAGAACTACGTGTTCAGTGAATGTCGATACCAAATTACTTCTCCGAAAACGACCTCAAAGCCTTTCAGTTTATTACATTTCGTTATAAAATTTACATTGAAGTTTTATAACTTACTTGTTATTTATAATTAACAACAGGAAATCGGTTACCAAGAAATTGTATTACAAGAACAAACTGGTTTATAGAAGTCATAGTCTAAGTAAAGTAGGCACTTTAGTGCGTAGATCTCAAAATGCAAATGAACAATATTCAAAGGGAAAAATATAGTTTTGTACGTATATATAGCAGGAGACTAGCCTGATGCAAGCATTTGATGGTAAATGGTAAATTAATCCCATAATTCCATTAGCTAAGCTTCCGAGCTTCACAGAGGAATGACAAGCTTGCAACTCAAACGCTTTAATAACCAAGTACATAACTCAAACCGGAAAAGTAACTTCGGAGATGGTATCTAGCGCAAAAAAATTGTACGGTCACCATTGCTGGGTAACTCTAATCCAGTATCTAATGATAAGAAGCTTGCCATCAATGTATAGAACGCCGGCGAAGGTAGATTGCGTAACAACGAGCAATGAACGAGGTATGGGCAATGACCGCTTAGAAAAAATTGGTTGAATCGGTTTGTCGCTGGCCTGATCGACTGTCACGATCTCAAGTCACGTCACGGTCCATTGCGAGTAAGAAAGCGACAAGTAACACACAATGACCAGTAACTGACGGACAAATTAAATTGTTACGGGGAGAAAGGGTGTATAAGAAATAATATTAGGTATAAATAATTCAAAAAACTGATATTCATAATAGGGATAAAAGGATGATATTTGGATGTAAGATCTCCATTATAAGTTCGTTGTTTTTTGTTTTACTAGAAGAATGTGACTAGTTAGGAGATAATAGGGAATTAAAGATATAGAGCTAAAACCCATATACCTACTTATGGAACGAATGTAACCAAGTAAGAAAGTCAACACATAAAATTACTATCAAAAGTAAATTTTTGTGTCAATGGCTAAGAAACAAAACATAATCAAACAATGAGCAAGTTAGCTTCCTATTGGATGTTACCTGCAACATTGTCCTACGCATTCTTCCTTCACGAGAAACTTCTAGAAATTAACACCTATATCTAAATGACGAGATTTGTATGGTATAAAGGAAACGGAAATGTCTGCTAACAGTACTTGTAAACTTTACTATTTAGGTCAAGCTCATTAGCATGTACGGTTGCAATGAATAAAACATGTCACCCAAATATATGAAGTAATAAACAGATATGTAAATATGGCGATGACTAATTTAATGACTAGACGAGTCATTAGACGGCATCTTTTTAGGTAGAATTAAAATCATACTTCATTTTAAAGTGTGGGAGAGTCATGCTTCGGCACGAGTGGGTCGGCTCGACCGGAGTGATACCTCGGAATCACAGAAAACCAGCGTGAAACAACCATAGCGTTGTGTTTCCCCATGTAATTGAGGTTAAAGTAGGTCCAATCCTTGCGCTGCCCCAAAACTTTAATTCCCAAAAGGATGGATTACTTTGGGATAGAAAGCGAATTTTTAAAGCTCAGAATCTATAATCTTCTTCCACAAATTACACAATTGCGTCCATATTAAGGAAAGGAGGAATTTCTAAATTCCTATACCCCACAGGAGGGAAAAGAAAGGCTCCAGCGACTCACGCGCATCGCTCGCTCGTCGAATGCCAATCACAAATCGGGAATGCATTGTGAATACAGAACACGGACAGACGGGAACAAGGCTCAGTTCCCAGAGGCGAACAGAAGCCGTTGCTTGTGAATATTAATCGGCAAAAGAATGGCAGGTCTTTATAATTTGAAGTCCTTGAAATGTTAAAAAAATATTAGGCTATTCACCAAAGAACTGGTCAGAAGACTTATTTTTAACAGGCATTGTTTAAGCTAAGCTAAGACTATAATATAATAATACATGACATACTTCATACACAGTACATACGGTGCTAGTAACCAGATGCAGAGACCCTCGTTATAAATACCTAATAATTATATTTTTATTGCACCTTATAAATATACCTGAAAGACTGCGAGCGTATAAGCGGCTAATTTTAGACTTCCATTGTCTGAATGAGTAGCCGTAGTAGATAAAATAGCAACGTCACTGTTACTACTTCCGTATGGTTTTTGCGTCACTATTATATTACTTCACTACTTCAAATATACTTACGGCAATTGGTTGTTTTTACTTACATATTAATCCTACTACTTCTTACATAAATATTGTTAAAGGGAATGTTTGTAAGAATGTCGTTTATTATTCTTTCAAATAAAAAACAACTGAATGTATTTTAATGAAAACTGTCACAGAGATAGTCTAGAATAACACACAACTGCTATGTCCAGTAGACAAATAAGCTTCTACAAAATTGATATCCAAACTAAGCTTTACTTCTCCTTTCGTTTGTCCAAGACAAGAGAGGGAAAGAGGACGCGTATAACTGAATTCGTGAATACAATATTGGTTTTTCCTGCTTCCCAAAATGTTTCATCATGTTTTATTACTATATTACGCGGATATTAATATTCATAACAGAGTCTAAACTCAACCGTGACTCAGTTTTATAACAAAACAAATTACTACAATGGTCTCAATTCCTAGTATGTAACTACAAAATCCAAGGAATAGGAAACTAATGGCCAAGCAACAACATCAGTTTTCCTATTTGTTCTAGAGAGGTTAGTGGAGGCAAACCTTATACAATCTATACTCATATTATAAAAGAGTAAAATTTGTGCATAGGTGGCAATCTTTGGAACCGCTGGTCGATGTTCCGAAATTGTTTGACTGATTGATAGCTACAATGTTTCTGAATGTATATCCAGGCTATAAATTAAACTCGAATTGCGTTTTTTAGGCGAGCTATCTGGGATACATTAGTTTTATATCCGTAAGAATTCGCGGGCGGAATCTAGTCCTTCAATATTATTACTGGATTTTCGACTTTATATCACAATGACAAAGTTAAAAATCTACTAGGTAGACCTGATGGCCTCTGTACATTTATAGTTTAGACTTAACACCCTTGAACGTGGCCGTCCTGTACTTTGATCCGCACAGTTATTGCGCAATATGCGCATGAGTTTAAACAAAGCGACACGGTGTTGTCATTGAACTAAGAAGCCCTATAAGGTCATTGAAGGGCGACATTTTGCATAATTAATTAGTAATTATGATTAAGTAATGATATTACGTAGAAAGTTATCCGAAATACAAAGATCAATGAGAATTTTGTAAGATTTTAGGTCAACAATATTTTTTTACAATAGTGTGTGTATAAACGGTAATTAATTTATTTTTTTGCAATTGTTTCAACCAGATCAGTTTTTTTTAAAGTTGGTGTCGTGTAAAATGAATCTATATAAGTTTAAAAAATATATAAGTTCACGAGTTACTAACACCAGGATTCTGATTTTGGACAAAGTTGGCAATCTTTACAACCAAATAAGGTTTTTAAACGTACAAATTCAAAAATTGATAGAAATAAAAAAAAAATATTGTAAAACGAGTAAAAAACGAACCCATTTTTTTTTATACAGTGAAACTTGGTTAAGTGGGACCTGGATAAGTGAGAAACCTCCATAACTGGAACTCATGCTGAGGTCCCAACACTTTGGCACTCAATTACCTCTGTTAGTGGGACGAGGCAAACCTGTATATCTGGGATTTGTTCTTTCGATTTATCATCATAGTTACCTCTATGACTGAGACAGCGAGTAAATTTTATATGCATAAACCTCTGTAACTGAGATAGCATTGTTTGTTTACTCATTCTTATTCTACCCACAAATTCCACACGTAATTCCAAGTACGTAAGTACAAATTTAGAGCTTTAATTACCTTCAGTTTTAGTTTCGCTTTACTATGATACAGATGTTTATTTCAAAAATGCCAAAACGAAAGCTACAATCGTTATCATTACGCGAAAAACTGAAGATATCCGTTTATGAAAGTGGAAAGACACGCGAAAAAGTTTGTGCCGAATTTAATGTGCCAAAATCGAATACATTTGTATGATTACCTTTAAGTACTATTTTTTTTTATTAAAACTAATTTACATACATAACACGTTATTTTATTTAATGATCGCACCTGTATAACTGAAATAACCTGTATTCTCACCTCTATTAATGGAATCCTCTGTAAATGAAACAGATATTTATTAATACCTGTATATCTGAGACCCTGGGTAAGTGGAATACCTCTATAAGTGAAACGACATTGCAGGTCCCTTGATGTCTCACTTAACCAGGTTTCACTGTAATAACTTAGTAAATGTAAAAGTATACTTTATACTACATACCCGCTCATACCGCAAGAGGTAGTCAATGATGGCATCCTTTTTCTTCTCCTTCTCCTCGGGGTGGCATATGCCGATGTTCAGCCCCATGACGATGGTCCTCAGCAGGCCACCCTCGAACGCATCCCATAGGAACTTTGGCGTGTAGCACATTATCGCCTGAAATAATACTTTACATTAACACTTGTTATACTTGGCTGACAGCAGTTGGATGAGAAGAACTGAACATCGAGCTCAGTGGCGTGCAATTGGGGAGGCCTATGTCTTGCAGTGGAAGATATTAGGCTGATAATGATGATGATGATGATTACAATTTTCAAAGAACATTAAATTGGAAATATTGAAGATATTAATCTTGATCCTAAATGTTTAGGGAATTCCTGAGTTACAAAATTACGCAGATAATTTTTTCTGGACCATTTTCGTAATACTAGAATATTTTTCATTCATAATCTGACGGATCAACTTTTGGAATGTCTTACACACAAACCAAATAAGGGAAAAAGAAACAGTTATCATCCAAACATGTTAGTCAAAACTGATTCATTAATTATCACCAAATAATAAAATACTATACAAAAGTGCAACATCCTATATATTGATTGGTCACGATTCTTGTAGACGCGTCTCTAGTAACGTATTTTTAGTATTTATCTTTTCAATTGACTTAAAACGTCACATACAATAAAAATATTTTAGTTCTCAAAATTGATAGATGGATGTGTGTTTTTCTATCACGCTATAGGTAAAACTGAATGCAGGTGGATACAATTTTGCGTACAAATTGATACTTTTTTTATAGTTTTTTTTACTAAGAAAATACTATCTGTGGCTTTTGGCGACGTCTTAGAAACAGACAGTGTTTAATATTGACATAACATCGAGAACCTTTATTTTCTTGGAAAGATGAGCCGAGGTATTTGATTTGATAGCTGCTAAATGTTCGTTGAGTATATTTTATTAATTAACTTGTTACTGTAGATTTTCAACAATCAAAAAATGCCGATAGATGCCTGTGGGCCAAGGAAGCAGGACCTTATATTTAGAGGAGAAAATGGCCGTTCCCACGAATGTTAGTGCAGTGATCTCGCAATGGTTGTCACGATGCGTCACAATACCAGTGTCACGGTGTGTAGATGAGAAGAATCGGACGATCCGCGTTTTTACAACATTGTTATTATTTATCATCGTTATGCAATATGGATCACCATGACTCTGGTGCATAGAATTATAAATTGTAATATAATACTCTATGTTTACCAGATAAAAGCATTTATTAAAGTTGCAGTGTATATAGGTATGCATGTTTTGAAATAAAATACTGTAACAAAATTTTAAAGCCGATATCTACTACGATTGAGCTGAAATTTTGTACGCACGTTTAGTTTGCGTCCAACTTACTTTTTTTTTTAAATCCATATAAATGTCGTAACGGTCATATTGACCCACTATACAAAAACTGTTTTACGTATCTACTATCTCTCATTATCATGGACTAGCAAAGGTCCAATTCGATCATTTTTACTCATAATATAATATATTAAGGGCATTGGGTCATTCGCATCCTATAAGTATGAGTAAGAAATTGTACCTACGAGTAAAAAGAATTTTCAAAACGATTTATACTCATTATCATCTCATATCAAATTTCTTACACAGCTTTATTTGCTAAAAATAATCGATTATTATATTTTATTTTTATATTCCACAAGAGGCCAGAACCCCCCTGTATTAACTCCTTTGGTACTATTAGTGTCTATGGGCAGCGCTGATTGCTGCTTACCATCAGGTAATCGTCATCCATCGCCTCGTTTGATAACCAATTACATAAAAAATACAGTCATAAATCACATGAATAAGAGTCACTTTATTATCATTCCACAGTGCACAATGGTTACCAAACAACATACAGCACACATTGCACATCTGTATGCGGCATTCGATTGTCACACCTGCTGAGAACAGTTATAATCGAGAGTTCTAAGAACAACGTTACGCACAACAACCTTTGGCTAAAAATCTATACTCATAATAATATTATAAAGAGGTAAAGTTTGTATGTAGGGGGTAATCTTTGGAACAGCTGGTCGGATTTCCAAAATTCTTTCACTGATAGGTAGCTACAATGTTCTTGAGTGCTATAGGCTATGAAACACCACGATACGATCAAATGGGGCTAGCGAGAGCAGCGGGTGAAATCGCTCGAGACTAGCTAGTTGTTTATACATTAGCAACTTTATTGCCAAATAACAAAGTTCATCATTGTTGAACATCTTATATTGTCTTCAGAATAGTACAGCCTTTTTTGGAATAGGAAGCAAACGAGCAGACTTGTCATCGGATGGTAAGTAATCAATGCCAGTGGTATTGAACACCTGCAATACCACCAGCAGTCAGAGGCACGACACCGGCCTTTTAAGAACGGGTACTCGCTCGGAGTACGAATATCGTATCGGTTCGGAAATACCGCCGATGAAATATCAGCGTACAGTTCTATATTATATAGGTATTTGTGTACAGAAATAGAAATAGATATGATATTTAGATTGCTTACCATCAGGTAATCCGTCTGCTATTTTGCCGACATTATGACATAAAAAAACAAGTTGAAGGACTTACGACTTACTTGACTTCCTTCATTGTATCCTTGTACACATCTAGTAAGTAAGTACATTTATTTATTTGCATAAAACACGGTATAAAAGTGGTATTATACATAATAATGAAAAAGTACAATCTAGTTTCGCTAACACAGCAAAACTACATAAAGTTAGTTTTTTGGAAATATTGCAACAATATCTTAATAGAAGGTTCCGGATCTAATAATTTCCTTAACAAGACAATATCCAATACTAATTCATAAACGAAGTACATTGTCATCGCCTTCACAATCTATCAATAAAGGTCACTATGATGATGTTTTCTCATAAACGGCAAGTCTTTTCCTTTTAGAAAAGTGTCGCCCAGTCAGGACAGTGGTCTTCCATGGTACCGTTACGAGACAGACGGTTCGAGGACATTCCATTGAATCGTGATTAAGCTATTAGTAACTTTATGGACAGTCTGTCCATGTTTGGGTAACTGGGTATACATACTCAGCCAGTAGGTCAACCGGTCAAAGGCCTTACTCTAGTTCGGTTGCTAATCAAAACTTGATTTTAACATGCTAATCACGTCATAAACAAGTTTACATTCAATTCCTTCCGTAAAAGTAGATTTTCGCGCGGCCGGCGCATGCGCATCTTTTGTGAATAACTAAAAAAAAGTTGTTTTATTCATAGTTTCTTTCTTTCTTTCTTTTAATATCGAAAGATTTGTAGTAATCATAGTTACAATTTGCTGTTAAGACTTCGTTTATTACTTAGAAAAACATCTTTAATGTCTGTCACCTTGAATATAAAAACAGTGTAACAGTTCAAGAGAAAGTTAGTCATAAAATAAATATAAAACGAGCTATTACTATTTTTATTGAGTGAATCACAAGGATGAAATGACTAATCTAGGAGTAATCTTATGCGTTCGATGCGATGAAAATACACAAGAGACAATTAGCTATTAAAACGCAAATGAATTACTTATTAGCAAGTAATTAAGAGCCTATGAGGATCTTTTCTCAATAATGAATTGAGGACTCCCAATACATGAGCTAGTAATATTAGAAATATTTATGTGTGAGCATCTTTCGCCTATGGAGAATCAGGTTAGAAGTAAGAACCTCCTTTTTTTAGTCGTTTAAAAAGAAGATTATTGTTTATCATTAATTGTTTCAATAATCGCTTTCAACTTCATTACAAGATGTTTCATCAGCTTCCTAACTATTACGAAGCAAATTTTTGAACTAGCTATTTACTAAAAATGACACCACATGACGAAATAACTCACTTTATCCTTAAAACATCTGTTAATTTACTACGAGTAAGATTGAGTGACCATTACAATATGATGACGTCATAGAAACAACCTAAATGTTTACAAACACGTCAAGGTGCGAACAAATGATCGGGTACTTAGCTAAGTACCAACACAAGTAAATACTTCCTTTATCTATTTAATTATTTTATTGTCAGCTTGGATCTGGCGTCATCATGGACTCATGGATGCTAGCAATTACACTTTAATGTACTTTTCGTGGACTGATCATCATGATTAAGTATGAATTGACCTGGTCATAATCTAATCTATACAATAGTATATTTAGTTAATGGATCTGTACAGTACAGAAGTGGTCTCTAAATGATTGAACTCTGGTGATCTCAAAATGTTTCAACTATGGGCTCTTTTGCTAATCAAGCGTAGCCAACACCTTGTGTTAGGTGATTAATGAAAGTCCTTCATAACAGTTCCAGTCATCGAAGCTAGTGATTATATTATCGTAGTGTCGAACAACTTTGTTTCTTTTCTATAAATAAGTTGATTTAGAAGTCAAAATACGATAAGAAATACGTACGTGTTTTCCGAGGGGGAAATCATCCAATGATCAGAATGTGACAGAAGGGCCAGAGTGTGACTCAAAATCAAACTTAATGACTAGAAACCACCCGGTTCCTTCTGTTCTAAGCCTGATCTGCTATACGTTATTGAGTATCCCCTGTTTTAAAAAAGTTCTAGTTAAAAATGACTGCACGGTTGCGCCGTGGCTAGGCAACTGTCTGCCACGCAACGTGTCGCGGATTCATTCCCGCACGGAATAACCCTTTGTGTGACCTGCCCAATTTGTGTTCCGGGTCTGGGTATGATGTAAGTATTTGAAAAATTTTATGTTTGTAAACGCACCTACGACATATGATAAAATCTTGGTATGAGCCAACGTTTAAAAAAAACTTCATTGCAATCGTTACTACCACTTTACAGATCGTACAAAATTGTATATTAATCCTCATAATTAATTTGTTACCTCGGTGAGTAATTTTTAATAACAGCTAATGAATAAGTGTCGTCATTACTGCATAATGTCTTAAACAATGAGACACAACGTTAATTACTGTTTGTATATTTGTAACCATTGACCTTACGAACTCGGTTACATTAACATTACGCAGTTCTAGACAAGTCTGTCGTTAATGTGTTTTAGTTTATGAGAAAAGATTTTGTTCTATTTGCTGAACTTGGGTATAATTGTGGTCAGGTATCAACATTTGAAATCAGACCATTACCTAGTCGTTTAAATTAAGCATTAAGGTTCATTCTGAATCCATAAAAGTTTATAATGAAAGAACAATATACATACTTATTTAAAATATGAACTCACCTGAAAGAATAGTACGAAGCACACCCATTGGTAGTACGTGTAGTACTTCTTTTCTTGTGTGCTGTCGTATTCATTTGCTACACCAGGGTGCGCCACTTCCTTGCCAACCTGAAACCAATGAAAATCCACTTTTATATATTTGAGGTAAATCAAAAGATTATAAGCCAATGTTTCCTGAGTCAAATAAATATACCTAAACATTAGAATTTATTCATAGAAAGTACTAGTAGATTCTGCATCTTAATGCCTACACATAAATACATAAACACTTAAATCTTCCTAGATAATAAATACATAATGTAAAATATAACTATCACAAACGATTTAGGTAAATTTAAATTTCGAACTGAATACTGAATTGGGCCATCAAATTACAAATTTTATGGAAAATCGAAAATGGAAATCAAATATTCGATTCGTGATGATTTGAATCGATAAATAAATTTTATTATTGTTGTAATAAATTTCAACGTTTTGTTCGTGTCTACTGGAGTACTTTAAATAAAGATTACCAGATTTTCCACAGCAAGATCTATGTTTCTTGAATTTCTACATCGTAATACTGTGACCGATTTCACATAAATATACCAACACATGAATAAATAAATTTAAATGAAGTATGACAATAATAAAGTCCTTGTATTAAAACATGAAATCAGACTGAAATAGGCTTCAGGGTTAGATAGTCTTCATATTTAACGTTATAAATATAACGTTAAATAATGTATTAAATAATCAGCATAATAATATATTTCAGTTTACTACATCAGAATAGTATGAATTTCAATTCTATTTATTACAATTTCAATTCAATTTATATCTACATACATTTAATATGAAAACATTTACGTAAAACGTGTAGAATGTTCGAAATAGTTCGAATGAAGGAGTGAAGGATTTTGAAAACCCTTAAATGGTCAAAACATTTGCGGTATCAGAACCTGTGATGGTTTTAGTCTTCCTAAATAGCTATGCGAATTTTGAAGGCTTCCATCCCCTTTTTTGATTTTTGAGAAGGAGAGGAAATCATTGGGAGATGTCAATTTATGACTTTGGCACTTATAAACTACCTTAGAGTGCTCGACTGTGTCCTTATAAAAATGAAGACTTCCCCTTATCATCAAAAATCAAAAAGTATCAGTAAAATAGAAGACTGACAACGAATCACTTGATAGAATAAAAAATCGGTTTCTCTGTCCTATATCTATGTATATGCTTATTTTTTTTCAAACTACGCAACGGAATTACTGCTGTTTTTTTTAAAAAAAAGATAGTGATTGAAGAGTAAATCTAGTAAGCACCTATAATAAAATGGGAGAGAAATTAAGTATCAGAATTGCACTCGAGCGAAGTTTGGACCGTTCGTTCACTAGTTTCATATACCCAAACAAAATAATAACAACGATCGCGACGTCAGAATACGCACAATGGCAATTGATCAGTGTGTCGCAGTCAGTAACAATGAGCAGGAGACAAGTGGACGCTGACCTTAACCAACACACCCATCTGGCACGAATTGACACGATACGCTTGTGTGCGGCTCGCGAATCTCTGTTGCACATTAGGGGTGGCCTGATATTTCTGCTATGATTTTATTTTTCTCATCGGTTTTTTATTTGTTATTGACCTTCATGGGTTGGATATAAGACTATAAAGTAAGTACAATTGATAATAACAACATTTTTAAACAAAGTTTATAATTGGTACATATTTAGCTACCCATAATACATATATTAAAAAAACAGTCTCATATTAATAACACTGAGACGTTTAAGAACACATCAAAAAACAATTAAAAGGTAATGATTTAAAAACATTATTTCGATTTTAATTGGAAATCTGGATCAAATGCATTAGTGATCATGTTGTTAACATAGGTATTTGTAATAGGTGTTTAAATAAAACATATTAGATCCATAAAAATACAGGTAAATACCTTATTTTATTTCATTCTGCATTGAGACAAATATTAATAGAATAGAATTAAATAAGGTCCAAATCTCGAATCATTGTTACTGTGTGATTTATTGTCCATTAAGTACTATGGCACTGCTTGAATTCGTGATGAGGGCTTCTATAAGAAACTGTCCTCAATTCAAATCTATAAATTAATAAAGTGTTATAAACAATAAAACTATTAATTACAGAGCTATATTATTTGTAGTGAGACAGCCAGTTGCAGCGATTTACTATTGTTATGACATAATCGCGGTCGTAATTATAATTATATGTAAGAATGTAGATTACTAGCTCCTGCCAGCGGATACACACGCGTTACTCGGATGAAAGTAGTATGTGATATTTCAGATATGAATGTAAAAGTGCAAAATGAACTTTTGCTTTTGCTGTCGACACTTTCCAACCAACCCTAAATTACGCGTGACCAATCAGCTTAACGCAGGAGAGGAAACGCGCAGTTGCGAGGATCTGCGCACGCGCAATGACAGCACCTACCCGACTAATACTGTAATGGACGGTGATTTGCGCTCTAATGGAGATGTAGTAGCAGATACTATTATAGTATTGAGTACGCGTTATAAATAAACCCACTGCATGGAGTCAATTTACATAGTATTCGTCTGGTACAAATACTACTTACGTATGGAAAGAAATCTCTAATCTCCAGTATTGGAATATTTGTCGGAATAAGAGGGGAATGGTAATAGTAATTGTAAAACTCTACTTAGCAACATTAAATAGAAAATCATCTCAAACACACAAAACACTGCAGTTTTTTCAAGGACGGAAAAACCATCAAATGAGAAGTCATTGGTATGGCGAAAGAGGTTTAGTCCAGGGTGTGGTGAGAGTGAGTGTCAAACTCTTACTGACTAAAAAGTCCCCGTTCCTTGTCCTGCTCCAGGCCGAGGAAACGGTACCCTTTTTTGCCAGAGGAAAATCATCAAATGAGTGCTCCCGCCCAGGGTAAGGCGACAGTGAGTGTCAGACTCTTACTGACTAAAAAGACCCCGTTCCTTCTCCTGTTCCAAACCGAGGCCACGGTACCCTTTTTTACCAGGGGAAATTATCAAATAACTTCTCCCGCCCAGGTTAAGGCGAGAGTAAGTTTCAGACTCTTAGTGACTAAAAAGCCCCCTTTCCTTCTCCTGGACCAGGCCGAGGCCGCGTTAACATATTACAATTGACCCGCAACCACAGGCTAAGCACCGGCGCTTTTGGGCCCCATCTGTGGTGGACACTACACTGTTAAAACTATTGCATAAACGTGGTGCCCTTTATGTTAAATAACCAATTTATTAACGGGGCATTTATAGTAAAATAAGTTATAACACCATGATATACGGCTGATTGTTTTAACCTAAGTTTAGTAACGCAAAAAATGTTTATATATTGTTACGCAAACTAGTACAGTAAAATAGTGATGTTGCTATTATTTTGACAGCTTTACAGCAGTACTAGTTCGATGACAGACAGTCTTGAAAGACCACCTCGCAGATATAATTACATCAACTGAATTGCCGTATCGGAAGACAGTTAGTAGTAATTTTTTTGTTACATACTTATTTTCAATCGTATGAAAATAATTTACGCTTCAAAACAGTGCAAACTGTTGTATAAAGGATTCACAGAACCGATGTGTGGATGATCTAACTAAAGGGTTAAAAGATAATAATTCATTAAAGTAGACATAACAAAAGAAAACATTATTTTCATTTATGAATCACTACATAATATAAAACAAAGTCAGTTTCTCTGTCCCTGTATCCCTATGTAAGTATGCTTAAATCTTTAAAACTACGCAAATGATTTTGATGCGGTGTTTTATTAGATAAGAGTGATCGAAGAGGATTTACATGTATAACAATATCCATTAAATAGTGGAGAAAATTAGTATCAGCATTGCAACTGTGCGAAGCCGGGGCGGGTTGGTAGTTGAAAATAAAATGAGGTACCTACATTATAGGTTACACAATAATATATTAAATTAGATCTGTAAGTATATCATAAGACGATCACACAATGGATTCTTTGGTAAGGAGATAAAGACGGCTATACGGCGTTCTTATGGAAGCTACAAAGAAATCGGAAGCGACACCTGATTCGCGGAGGAGTTGGCAGACGGCCAATATTGTGTTACAAATGTTACCATTGTAATTAATTCGGTGAAAACGTGCACTGACACCTACATGGGAGGCCGACTACCGTTCTGATGTAATAAACATAACGTTACTAATGGCTGACATATAACTTCCTTTGTATTTGAACACGAGTTTCATATTTTGACTTTAACTGCACATTGCAGTACTTACCAGAACCGATTCGAAAGTAACTAACTTATTAAAATATCTCTAATAGGTCTACCAAATTCCTAATAAACGCCAAGCTAAATTAATTGAAAATAACAATTTACTCGTGTGAGTTAACTGAGAAAAGCTCTACTAATTTCAAGATACAACGGAACTCTTATTCATGAGCAGTGTGCGCGGGGCTGGGACATCGCGCAACCGACTAGTACTACGTAAGTGGACTGTTAATAGCAGAGCTTTTCTCAATATATGTGACTAAGCCGTTATATAAAAAAATCTAATAATAAGTTTAAAATCACCAACCCGCCTCGAGCAAGCGTCGTCAAAACTTATAAGCTGATGAAGACGATGATGAAAATGCAGTCAATATTTTTGGAACATAACAAAACAAGACTGCACCTGCACTGACTGCACGGTTGGTGCGGTGGCTGGGCAACTGGCTGCCGTCCAACGTGTCGCGGGTTCGATTTCCGCACGGAACAACTCTTTGTGTGATCCACAAATTGTTGTTCCGGGTCTGGGTGTCATGATTGTGTATGTGAAATTGTGTGTTTGTAACCGCACCCACGACACAGGAGAAAATATTATAGTGGGGCAACATTTTTATTAAAAAAAACACGTCAGTAACATATAGTTGAAGATATAGTGATAAATATAAACCACGCGACATATTACACCCACTAGAAGGTACTAGATACACTGTACAAGCATTATGAAATATTGGGCTAGTGAGGGGAGTGTTACTCTTCAAACCAAAGGGAGTCAATCAAGCTGAGAGCCCTTAAGATCAAGTTGAAAGACTGAGTCTGAACTGTTAAGTACGAAGTTAATGAGGCACGTTGCCAATTCTGAATAACTTACTGAAGGATGACAATACGAAGATGAAGTTAGCATTGTAGTTTCTGATTAATTAATAATAGTAAATCTTTTAATGGTGTACATGGACGGCGCTGATTGCTTACTAGCAGGTAAAGCGTTTGCTCGTTTGCCAACGTCAAAAAATTGCTTAGGTTTCAGGTTAAAAAAAGAGTTTTATTATGGGTTAATTTCACTCACACGGCGAAACACAATGCTGTGGTTGTTTCACGCGGGTTTTCTGGCCTGCGGTATCACTCCGGTCGAACAGACTCCTTTGTGCTGAAGGTTGGTGCAACTACACTTAGAAACGTTTATACCTATGTTAAGATTTAATCAAAACTCACCTCTCTGGCGAAAGCATCAGGCATGGTGAAGGTGGACGTGATCCAGCAGAATGTATTGACGACATTGGTGGGCAGGCCACTGACGATACACTGTATAGGTTGCCCGACATACTGGGTCGCGGTTATGATCATGGAACACGTGAGTAACAGCACTGTCGTGAACACATTGTGCAGCCTGAACACTGCATTATCAGTCCTAATAGGCTGGTACTTGAAGTAAACACTTAGCCCTCCTAATAACTTAAACATTTTGCCTTATCCCGGCTTCTTGTTATCTATACATCGAAAGTTATGTGTTACACTACTCAAAATCAGTCTTGTTTTTGCTTATTGCCGCGGCAATGTAACGCGTTTATTGTCCGGTGTGATCAGTATCTGAAACAAGAGAGAAACAGGTTGTTAGAAGAGAGAAATTAAGATAGAAATGTGGTCTAAATATCTATGTATCGTAATTTAATTTCGTGTCTTAAATTAATCTTACATTATTATTGTTTCTTCTACACATAAGTTCAGTCCGTTAGCTGTTTAGCTACTAAGTATTTAGGAGGAAAACACAAACATTTAAAGCAATGGCTAGTAAGCTATTTAATTAGAGAAAACATTGTCTAACTACCTAACTATGTATTTGAATTATTTATACTATTCACATATACCTAATACCATATTAGCTAATGATTAGAGACGTAGGTATAAGTTTTCTTGTTATAACATAATATTATTGTGGTCAACAATGCAGTGATGTAACATGTATTTTCCTTCTGTTAATTAAAAGGGACTTGTGGTCAATAGTACTTTGGAAGAAAAACAAATTGCGAAAAATAATTGACTGGCAAACGCTATAGAAACAGAAATCGGTACAATCATCTATACATCTAATGTTTTATAGCAATTTCTTATCAGAAATACTATTAATAAACCTATATATTTGTTTCAATATTTCAGCACGCATCAATTATTGAGAAACACCTGCTTAAGTTGTATGGAAAGTGACATTTTAACTTGAAATTTTATTCATCTATACTAATAATAATATAAAGAGGTAACATTTGTAAGTTTGTATGTAGGGGTTAATCTTTGGAACCGCTGGTCGAAATGCCAAAATTCTTTCACTAATAGATAGTTACAATGCTCCTCAGTGCTATAGGCTATAAAACATCACGCTACGATCAAACGGAGCACAGCAGCGGGTGAAACCACGCGAGTGTAGCTAGTATGAAATAAACTGGATACATCAACGATTGCATCACTGCTTACCATCAGGTGGGATCGCAGTCAAGCACCAGTTTATTGAAAGTAAAAAAAAACATGACAAGATCAGCTGTGTGATCAGTTGTGGCTTCGAACAGGAGGCTTCTCCTGATCGTACAGGGTGGTGTCTAGACAGTTAGTCTGGCACTCTCTCTCAACTCAGCTCTGGAGAAGTCATGCAAGTCATCCTACCAACAACTAGCAATCAATAAAGTGTTACACACACAAACACGTTTTGTTAGTGACATCGCGTGACGGCTTGTAATGTAACTGGCATAGTAATAACACAGGATACGAGCACGTAGCATTGATAATATACAGGTAGAGTATGTAGTTGTAGTGTGCACGCCACGATGCGACATGTGACGTTTCGGTATAAGTAACTGCCTGCACACATGAGTATTAGAATGAAGTCAGTTCTCCATTCAGTACATACTCTTAGTAAAGTGTGTGCTTGGCAATTTGCATCTAAATGAAAAAAAAGAACAATATTATCTATACTAATATTATAAAGAGGTAAAATTTGTAAGTTTGTATGTTTGTAAGTTTGTATGTAGGAGGTAATATTTGGAACTGCTGGTCGGATTGCCGAAATTCTTTCACTGATAGGTAGCTACAATGTTCCTTATAGGCTATAAAAAATCACGCTACGATTAAATGGACCTGAGCAGCGGGTGTAACCGCGCGAGAGTAGCTAGTGTATTTTTTTGTGAGGGGAAATTCATCAAATGACTTCTCCCGCCCAGGGCCGGGCGGGAGTGTCACACTCTTACTGAATAAAAATCCCCCTGTTCCTTCTCCTGCTCTGTGCCGAGGTCGCGGTGCCTCATTGCGCTTACCCCGCAACCCCGGACAGTTGGCGCGGTGGCTGGGCAACTAGCTGCTGCGCAACGTGTCGCGGCACGTAACAACTCTTTGTGTGATCCACAGATTGTTGTTTCGGGTCTGAGTGTAATGTGCGTGTGAAATTGTATGTAAACGCACCCACAACACAGGAGAAAATCATAGTGTGGGGACACGTTTTTTTAATAAAGCGAAAAAAATATAAAAATGAATACTTGAAAGTTTCTTCAGTAGCAGTCAGACAGAATAATGTCGAATGTAGCTGCACATATAAAATATATTTTTTAACTAAAATACAATAATTTATCATCATTCCAAGAGGGCGAGGCTTAAAACAAATATCTTAGAAATAATTAAGATAAGGATCTAAACAGACAATCATCTCTATAAATATACCTGCACAGTGCACCTTTATACTTGAAATATTTCCGTAATTAATTACCGCTGATATTTCTTAAGCGATAAGGTCGACTTTCGCTCTGATACGCTGAACAGTGGCGTCTATGCGTATGGGCACAGAAGTGCGGTCAGTAAAGTAGGCTGTTAAAACACAAAGTTCAATGACCTCTGTTATCGCAGACCATAACTAAGTGCACCTCGTTAAGATTACGATTAATTTGTTATGCACCGAGCAGCGTACCTGGTAATAAAACCTACAAGAAAACATCAAGCACCGGCTTTATCAGGCATTCTGCCTTATAATTATAAAAACTTTAAGTAAAAAATTTAACCAACTAATGGATAAAATATATCCTCCCGCCTGTAAAATATATCAGAAATACTATTGTATACACATATTTTTGTTTTTTAACTCTCGTGAGAAAGTAGATCTCGAGTATTTCGTCAAATTATTACGTGAGTAAGCCGAAAACATAATATATACACATAGTTAAAAAAAACAAAGAACAACGCAATGATAAATTAAAATTAGAATATTTTTACTTTTTAAAGGGGAGAAAAGTAAAACGGTTTTTCCTTTTCTACTCAGTTTTTTTTTTGTCAGGGGAAAATCATATGTCTTCTCCTGCCTTAGCAGGAGAGGCGGGAACAAGTGTCAGACTTTTTCTAACTTAAAACCCCCCTGTTCCTTCTCCTGCTCTGGGCCGAGGTCGCGGAGCCTCATTGCGCTTACCCCGCAACCCCGGCTTAACATCAGAGCTGGGGCTGCGGTATCTTCACTTCCACCCGCAACCCTGGAGACAGACATCGGCTAGTGGGTCTTACGCTTGGATCTGCGACAACCTTAGATCTCTAATATCCCAGCAAAACAGATAATCACGCTTAGAACATACAATAAAATTATTTTTCTTATAATTACAATCAACGATTCGATAGATGTTACTGTCCTTACTTGTAAAGTTACAACAGAACGCTTTTATGGTATCATTTTTGTGTCTGAAGATAGGAAGCCGAAAAGTGAGGAGTTCTAAGCTCATAAAACGTACATATTGAAAAACATATATACACACTGCAATCGACTAAAACAGCTGCAGATTGTAAATTAGCAATATTGTAGTACAATCGATTGTTTTATAAACATTTGCGAGTAATAAACGCAACAACAATACTATAAACTTCTTACTGATTTATAAACGACCGTAGGCTGAAACAGTAAATATTTTATACTTAGTAGCTTTTTATTGTACTTTGTAATTCACGTATATCAAGGTTGGACAAAACAGTTTAATTATACTACTCTATCAAGAAAGTACCGGGAAAAAGTCAATAATACACAAAATGTTTGTTATTCATCTAAATTTATTTTATCACCTTCAAAGTATGCTCCTTCAGAAACGATACACTTACGCCAACGAATAATCCAATCATCGAAACTTTTTTTAAACGCTGTTTCCGGAATTAAGTTCAGTGCTCGCCGCGAATTCTCCTTTATGTCTTCTAACGATTGAAAACGGGTGCCACGAAGGGGTAATTTGAGTGTGGGAAAAAGAAAGAAGTCGGCTGGAGCCATATCTGGTGAATATGCTGGCTGCTCGATGGTGTTTGTTGAGTGTTTGGACAAAAAATCGTTTACAATGATGGCCTTGTGCGAAGGCGCATTATCGTGATGCAAAATCCAAGAATTTTCTTTCCACATTTCTGGCCTTTTTCGTCGAATTTGTTCTCTTAAACGCCGCATAACGCTCAAATAATATTCTTTATTTACCGTTTGACCTTCGGGCAAGAATTCTGAGTGCACAACACCGCGATAGTCAAAGAAAACAGTCAACATGACTTTGACTTTTGATCGACTTTGACGTGGTTTTTTCGGTGTTGGTTTCAGTTGGAAGGCGCCATTCCGAAGCTTGTTGACTAGCTTGCATGTCAAACTCGTCCACCCACGTCTCGTCACCAGTAACAATGCGTTTCATGAATGTTGGGTCGGTATTGACTCGTTCTAGCATGTCCTCAGCGACTTTCATGCGATTTAGTTTTTGAAGAAAATTCAGGTCTTTTGGGACTAGCCGAGCGGCAACACGTTTCATACCCAAATTATTTGTTAAAATGGTACGGATCGACTCGTGAGCTACAGAAAGTTCGGCGGCCATCTCTCTCAAACTGGAATGAGGATTTTCAGTCACTATTTCCTTCACCTTTGCGATGTTAACTTCAGTTGCAGACGTTGATGGCCTACCAGAACGAGGCAAATCTTCCATCACATCTCGACCGCTTTTGAACGCTTTGTACCACTCATAAGCACGTGTTTTTGATAAAGTCGATTCACCGTAAGCCTTCTGTAACATTTTGAGTGCCTCCCAACACGAAATTTCATTGGCGATGCAAAATTTAAGACTCTAACTCTTTGTTCGATGTTTTTGTCCATTATGAAATTGGCAATACACACTAGATATTATAAAACTAAAAACAGCACTGTTTTTAATATTAATAACAGATGCAACTCAAATTCCGCGCCCAAATGGAAAACAGTTATGCCAATCTAACAACAACAAAAAAAAAATCGAATTTGGAACCATAAAAAAACATTCATTCCCGATACTTTGTTGACTGAATGTATGTTATATGTTGCGAAAAACATGTATACGAAGTCAAATTAGGAAACTTCTACCCTGTTTGGATATCGGTTAACAACTAGATAGATAGATAGATGTGGATAACAGAATATTAATCTACGTCAAAATCTTTATAGAAAGAAAGTAAATCATATTGGAATACCCATAATTTATAAAAGTCTAATAGGTACCATATTTTTTTTTTTTTTTGTTTATAGGACGTTACGAGCTGAGGAATTACCTGATGGTAAGCAATCAGCGCTGCTCATAGACATCCGCAACAACAGAGCAGTTACAAGAGCTAGGTTTGAAGATTCAGGGATTAGGGTAAGTACTAGACCTCCGGTATAGGTACTCACTCGCACGGCGGAACAATGCTGTGGTTGTTACACGCCAGTTTTCTGTGAGGCCATGGGAATATATCGGTTGAGCCAACCCATTCGTGCTGAAGCTTGACTCTCCAACACTTAACATACGTCTTCTAATCATCGAGTGTTGAAAAAATGACTTACGATGCATATCCGGGTCACAACAGCTTAATAGGACATATATATATTATAAGGATATGCGTAATAATTTTATTACAATGTGCTTTACCTATGGGCCATGTATCAGATCAATGATTCACTGTTCCTTGTTTGAGTTAGTCACCAATTCTCGGATATACATATTGTACTCGTATAACTAAGTGCATTCAATTTAGCTGAATGAAAACACTAAATACATATATCGAGGACCTTTCTTTTGCAGGCTTGCAAAGTCTTACTCATGATGAAAATTTAGTGAGAAATGAAAATTGACTACGTACTTTTTTTCTTTTTAAATGACTTTGCCCTACGGTAAAATTTTCTCCTGTTTCCTGGGTGCGTTTACAAACATACAATTTCACATTACACATCACACCCAGAACCGGAACAACAATTTGTGGATCATACAAGCGACTTGCGCTGCAGCCAGTAGCCCAGCCAGCGCGTCAACTGTGCATGCAACCCTCTAATATCTGATTGGCGGATAAGTTGATGCAGGTTCTTTCCATAAGCAATGTGTCATTGCAGTTAACAGTGAAAATCGGCAGTGGCGACATCGACATAGGCCCTGAATGTTAGATATTTGAACAACAGCTAGTTCGTTTCCAAACACGCTTTTCCAATAGGTGTGACGTAACGGCCAGTGTACCACGAGGGTCAGTTGTGCAAATAACGCGTATTGCACAACCGGCGATTGTTCCAGCGCTGTTAGTACTCGCCTTGTTTTGGTTGAGCCAGTAGCCGCCGCGTGTGAACGCTCCTTCGTTGCTATTGACAACGAGTAGAGGCATATATAACAAAAATGTGGTGGTTAAGGCACCCGCTACTAATGCATGAGGGTGCGGATTCCTAAACTAGCAAGTACCAATGTAACTTTTTCCTGTGTACTTTATATGATTATATAGACATCATCATAGAAAAACATCGTGAGAAAACCTCGACTTATAATTACTAATTGTAAGTTTGAAATTGCCAATCCTCTTTAAGGAAGCATGCTGATTAATGTTCAAACCTTTTCCGTTTGAGAAGAAGCCTTCGCTCAGCAATGGTCACTTACAGGGTGATTATATGTGATATTTTTTTTTTTTATTGAAAAAAAGGTAGGCTCACAGCTTATGTATACAAAGTTCTTAAATGTATTAGATAATAGGTAGTAGATCTTATACATTAGCCAATTACGAGCTAACCAACATTCATAAAATTAAGCGTTTACACAAAAAAACAGAAAAAATTAATATTGTAGAATTATAACTAAAACTAATCAAATCAAATTGACAAATTAAGTCTTACACATTAGCCAGTGTCGAGATAACAAACATTCTTTTTTTTACACAAAAATATGATAGATTATAATTAAAACTAGTCAGATTAACAAAGGACAAAGTTGAATAAATTACATATTTACTTAGAATACATTAGAAAGGATAAGTATATATAAGTATATAACGATTCAGATTATTGTTCAATGGACTCCAATATTTTAGATCTAAATACATTGATGGTGTCGTGGAATATATCGATTTCTGGTATACTACTTGCGATTTGGTTGAATTGCCTGCTTATTCTGTTGATGGGTGAGTTGACACCAACATTGGTTTTGGAGCAGATTGTGATATGCTATAGAGGCATATAAAACGTGCTTCTTTGAATCATTTATACCTATTTAAGTTACTAAAACCATTTTACCGGTTATTCCCCAACTGTATTAACTCAGTATTTTTGGTATTTTACATTTATGATTGGGTCCATTGTAATAAGGAGCTAGCTTATCAATAAACACCGGAACAATTCCAGACTCCACGCTGATACTAAGAATCGTAATTATAATACCTAAATTAATACTTACAAGTTAATTCAACGTATGTTCTAAAACACAGGATCTTAAGCCACCAATGTTTAGATAGACTTTTGTTTACCTACAAAACTATTCTAGAGAATAGAGAAATACAATAAAATAAAAAAATGGCTTCACAGAACAGCGCGGCATGTAAAATAACACTTACGCCGTTTCGCCGCGAATGGTTACGAGTGATCAAACCTTAACATTATCACCGTCTCCAATTCCTCCAATCCTCAAAATCCTAACTTCTGCACGTTAATGGGCGAATCGATTCATCATTATCAGCCTATAAGTGCCCACTGCTGAGCAATGCCCTCTTCTCATACGGAGAAGGTTAGAGCATTAATCACCACACTTGCTCCATGCGGGTTGGCGATTTCAAACTTATAATTAAAAATTATAAGTCCAGGTTTCCTCACGATGTTTACCTTCACCGTATGTCAGTGGTGTCTAAATAATTAAAAAACGGAAAAAGTTACATTGGTGCTTGCCAGGTTTCGAACCCACACACTCATGCCTGAGAAGCGGGCTCTTTAACCTCCGGGCACCACGACTCCACGGCGGATGGATTGCTTACCATCAAGTGATACGGCAGCCCGTTTGCCGCCCTATCCCATTAAAAACATTTAACGTAATTGGTAGAGGACTATGTCCAGCAACAGACGGCTATGACTTGCAGGCCTTGCAGCTGACTACGATGATGATGAAGAATAATATTAGCTAACTAAAGCACTACGCTCTAGTAGATATAAGTGTTATTCCACCAGAATCAGTTTCACTTACAGTAAAAATCAGGATATTGTCACACAAGTCCTGTTATTTAGAAACGTCACATCAAGTGTCGCTCATATCATTAAGAATAACTAGACCGGAGAAAGTATAACAAAATATTAACACACAGTATTTTCACTACATTTTTAACCAAATACGGTAATGTAGCCATAATCAGCTGTAAAAATAAATTTATGGAGAATACTTCTACTTTAAAAATTAACAGTTCTTAGTTCGTACCTAAGTAATTTGAACCAAGTGTCGTTTAGTATCGTTTAGCAGCGAAAATCTGTCACACAAGTTAAAAATGTCACCAAAGTCGTGAGTGCACATTTAGAGCACTTTCTATGTAAACTAATAACAAACATTCATACATTGAAAATTGTTTAACTACTTGATAAAAGCCTGTACCAGTGTCGTCAGGAAAACATCTAGGTATTGAAATACACACACTCTGTAAGCTTTCTAAGCGCATTCTAAAGTTCGTTCCAAGAATTATAATTTCAATATCATATGTGTATCATTGTTGGTAATACATAGTTCAACATACAAAAAAATCCTATCTACGTAGATAGTTGCAACGAGTCCAAAAGACATACCTAATTTGAAAAATCATAAAAGACCATTAACAATATGGTATCAGAGGTTATTGACCTCAAAATAGCATTGAATAGTAAAAAAAAGTATTTCGAAATAACACATTTTCTAAAATATTTGAGCCGATTAAATAAAGCACGGGCCATTCAATACCAACTGCACATAAATATTTGTGACCCACATTCACAGGTTGTGCTCACAAATTGTCACTTGCTATTGTCATTTAAAACCGATATTAATTAAATAAGGCCATCTATTAGGATTGTATGTAGATGTATTGTGTTTATTCAACAGGGTTAATGGAGAGCGTCATTTATTTGGTTTTTAGATGGAGAACTTTAACACAGATATACAGAAGCTGAAGCTTCTCAACATAGAAGAAGTTTTTGATGAAAGAAGCTGACAGGCTTCTGGAGTCCTTTTCCAACTTATTTTCTAATGAGTAATGTCAATTATCTTACTGAGGAGGATATGAAAAGGTTATCCTTGGAAGACGGATTGTAATGACATGAACAGAATTATTAGGATCAATTATCGTTGACACAGTGTATACAACACTGATTGTTACCTGAAGGATTTTCATAGTATTTATAACCCATTGATTTAATCATTACATAGTATAAAATTGTCGCTTTCTCCCTGTGTATGCATAAATCTTTTAAACTACGCAACGGATTTTGATACGGCTTTATTTTATAGATAGAGTGATTGAAGAGGAAGGTTTATATGGATAATAACATATGTACACGAACAGTGGAGAATTTTTTTTTTCCTATCCGAAGCCGGGGCCGGTTGGTAGTTAGACAATACTAGTTAATAACACACTATTTGCCATTTAATAACTGAGGAATACTCATCCCAGTTCCCCAATTAATCTATTAAAGGCAAAATAATACGAATAAATATTCAGGAGTCTCTAATGGTTGACGTCCGTAATAGCCTTATTTACGTTTAAAACGTAAATGTTCGAATAAAGTCATCAGACCAATTAAACAAATGGGACCAAACCACCACACAATTGCAGCTAAATATTCTGAAAATGGCATCGTCAACCGCAAGATTGCTTAGAAAATTAACGCCAAAATGGAACGAAAATGGTTCAACGTTTAATAAGTACTCTTAATCTAAAGTAGAGACGTTGAGCCTGAAACTTTGCAAAAGTTTAAAATTTAAGTTTTAATAATATAGTGATAGTAAAACAATAAAAGCATTAGTAAAAACATTGTAAGTATGAGAATAACAGAGGCCACAGAACAGGGAATAGTAATTTATTTCACAGGCCAATTAATTTTAGGGAAAGAATGGATCAGATTTCAATTGACACATTGACCCTAACACGAAACGTGATTCCCACGCCCGTACCAGGATCAGCGGGATACCAATTGAATCGAATCAACATCGCAGACCATTTTACTGGAGGACATTCTTCATTTTACTTATTCATGGAGAAGTCTGATGCTATAAATCGAGAGCCAATTAATACGTTAAGCGCCATGGGTGGTGTGATGGTGATAAGGTCACCGGTGACCTCCGTTAGCGGAGGTTTTGCCTTCAACAGTTTTCTGTCGGCAGTCAAAGGCTTAAGATATTTAGATCAAAGTAACACGGAAATATTTTTTACGTTACCTGTGTTACATTTTTAACAAACAAATAACGTTAGCTATAAAATCAGTCCCATTCAGTCCTACCTCCCTATAATAATAAATTATCAATGTTTGACTACACCGAGCTGTTTGCCACCAAAAATATATGTAGGTATATTATTTTTCAGCGTTTCCAAAGACCCTGACAACAACAATTATTATTTAATAAAACCAAGTTTTTGCACTTGCTGGACGGGATCCAAAGACGTGGTGTTCAGAAAATACTCTAGTGAGGTTATGAATAATAGATTTTAAAGTTATTAGCGGGTAATGTATGGGTTCAGTTAGTATAATGACCAGTCGAGCTTTACGAGCTGCTGTAAACTGAAGCCCATGAAGGGAGAGAGTTATTTCTGGTAACAGCCCATAAAAGGGATCATATCGTTGTACTTCTAAGAATATTATATAGTCCATTGAAAATTTTTTGATGGATTTTAATATGAACAGGATTTCTACTGAACAGCGGAAGGCAAATATTTTGCAGTACCTATGTCACAAGGAGAAATGCAAAGTACTACGGCGTGGTTTTTACTCAGTTGATTCTGACAGTCCCTCTCCGCTCCCAGTAGACGAATACCCAGGAGAAATTTGATGAGTTCGACGAAGATGTCTTTTCTCAAAAAGCCATTCCTAGAAAAGCTATCATTGCTGTGCATCTTTCAATGATTTTGCAGATAAGCTAGTTCGAATCAACCTGCGTGCTGTGGTTTTCTGTGACCATTTTGAGACCAACTGCCCATCTAGTGTAATGAAAGCAATGGACATACTTTCTGTAGCAACAACACTCCAAATGTATAACAAACTCGTCATCTTACCTACCTATACCTTTTGCTTGCTTACCTTACACAACTCTTATTATAAGAACCAGATTGAACAGTTATTGATCTCCACTGATTACTTCGCCAAACATAATGAGAATTTAATATAATAGAATAGAACGTAATCAAAGGTAAAAGGAAATAATTATTTCGGCAAATATAAATTATATAAACTTTAATTTCCTTATGAATGTAATTTGATTATTAATTATAAGAACGGTCTGTATCGTAAATTCAAATAAGTACAATAAAATACTACCTATTTATACCCTTAATTAAAGGTACGTATGTATACGACAAATCTGAAAAAAAAATACAAAGAAAACACTAGCATAGTACCTACAACAAAAAAGCGACGTCACTTAAAACGTCGATGTTCGGTTGCCAAATCTTTCTTTAATTTGACTTAAGTACAACTTTTTTTTATTGTAAGCCATTCAATATTATTTGTATTAACATATGTATAATGCATAATATCTAAGTTATCTGGACTGACGCCTACAGGCTAAAACTAATATATTATTCATTAAACTATAATAACTTTAAATGGTAACAATAAAATATTAGTTAGTTTATTAATCGGTTGTGACCTAGGAGGAAAATTTACTAAACCACAAAATAAAATTGCTACTTCAAAAACACTACTATCTTTAAATAGTCATAAGCTATTTGTACCACATGACGTTACTTGTTGGAAAATCCAGACTTCAGAAGAGGTATCAGATATTAATTTTAACTAATATTAGTGAACCATCACTGCAATTAATATAAATTCAAACTATCTTAATTTGAGCTGATAAAACCTCAACTTTCATATTTACCTACATCTAGAATTTATTTATATGGGAAAAAATATCGTAAAATGTGTTAAAAAGCGCATAACTCAATAACACTTGAGCAAATTCAGCAAATTTTAAGGCGGCTAGGTCTTAAATATTTTTTTGAAAACCAATACCATATACAGTACTATTTATACTGAGTCCAAAGATCGAGACTACGTTCCTACGGAGAATTATTACAAAAACTTAAAAAGGTCATGAACCAATGAGAGTATGGTCAAAGACCTCTCAGTGAGTCATCTGCAGGTACATTATCAATAATCAGATCACTTGCAGTTTGAATATAATTAAATTCGCCAACATTCCTGAGGCTAAGGGTCAACTGGCAATTGTAGGCTTGATGATATTCTCACCAACCTCGTTACTCATTGGAGATGCAGTCATTGTTAAAATTGGAACAACGGCAGGAATATTATTTCATCAATATAAATGCCAAGATGCATTTTTTTTTTAGTTTCCTACTTATACAAACAAAATCCTAGTCTTTTATTTAATGTTGGAAGAAGAAATACTTTGAGAAAAGTTTTCTGGAACTCAGAATACAATAATACAAGTGAAGCCACAAGAAGTTATCTCTATCGTAACAAAGGAGACGAGACCGCGCATTCCTGATTGCCGAGCCTATTGTAGGTCTGATCGGACCACGGATCTGAGGATGGCCCAAATTGGCCAATTGTCGGTGTCGCTCCCAATTGATGCGATCGAGCAATGAATGCAGCTAGTGGCACAATGCATCAAGTACCAGGATCATCATCTGATACAGTATGAATCGAACATAACAGCAAATTGGTGCGTTTGGTTAAGTTTGCGTGGGCGACCCTTACATGCAATTCACAATAGGAGACGCACGTTATATCTTCGAACAGACTCCAGCTCTTTCTTATACATTTTCAACTTCACTATTTCGTTATAAAGTCGAAAATCTATTGTAGTAACAGATTAGAGCAACTTAAAGCGCTGGCATCGATATTTAATGAATACAAGCGACAAGCACAAGAGACAACCGACTTCCAACGAAATTTACATCAACCATGAGCTCAGAGAAATCCTGTTAACATTTTACAGCGTCGTTTGCAATTTCTCTATCCGATTGTCAATCCTCATAAAGACAGAATGATCGTAAAATACACATGAACGAATAAGGAAGCTCGAGTTTAAATAAGATTTACTTCAAATCAGAGCTTTGAAATCGTTGACACTAATAGGTCTTGTAGAAGCCTATACATTACTCTAAGCGGAGTTTCAATTGATGATATCACTGGAAATTGCTCATAAAATTCTTAATAGACTAAGCAGTAAAACCTAACAACGTATAGAGAAATTATATTACAGAAAACCACTTTTAGCTAGATACTAAATTAATCGAAATATAACACAACTTACTTAGATAAAGTATTTAAAGTAAAACTTAAGTATTAAGTGTACTATTTAAATGAATTTACTTTGTCTCACAAAAGTAATTGTTACTAAATAGTCGATAACAATATAGACCTATAACAGATGGATGTCAGTAGGAAACTTCGTTGTTTAACAATAATGGATGATACAAAATTAAATAATGTTGTCTGTCACAACAATAAACAAAGATTACAATTATGTATTTACACAAAACATGTTCGGGATTAAACTACTACAAATAGATTACAAAACAATAGTGACAAGTGCATCGAACATTTGTGTACTCATCGAATATTGAGTGTTACTCTTTTACCATATCATTGTTTGAATCACTTCAGGAAGAAGGAGTAACCACAGGAGCTCATAAGACTAAATCATTGACTGGTCACAGATAGGTAACTGTTGAAGGTTAATACTTCGCTAGCCTATACACACCTCGCCTAGCCTTGCTAGCATTTTGTTCCCTATAGCTTTCAACGTGTCAAAACTCATTTAAGTATCTTAGGGGTAACTTAAATACGGCCCTTTTCCCCTATATTTTTTTTTGTTAAAAGTTCATACAAAATTGTTCTATGTTTAAAGATTTGGCATTTTTCATAATTGTCAAACCCAGCTAGAATAGCGACTGATAGCGACCATCATGCCAAGTTCTAGAACGGAATTTCAAATACTAAAAAGTTCAATCTTCAGGTCAAAGGAATAGTACATCGATAATATGCAGCATTAATCATGCAAAACGATCATTCTAAAATAGTTTTTATTTGAACAAGTTTCATACAAATCAGGGAGTAAAATCGCATGAAACTGGAGTCATAAATCTTCATTTTATTTAAACTTTTACAGGCAAATCCATTTACCCTGAAACGAGCAGTTGCTTTAAGGTTTTGAGCTCTTTATCGATGCAAATATTATTAAATATTTAGAGTTTTTCGATATTTATTATAAGGCCTCATATAATATAGTGATGTCAGTTGAGATAACCCCAATATCAAGGATGAATTTGTATTAAACAGTTGTATTTTGAAGGAGAACAGACTAGTATTGTTGATAATACGATTACGGAAACATACATCTTGTATTTAGAACACAAAAAAATACAAGATAAACAGCTATTTAGATGGTACATAATAATGTGGTACCTATCCAGGAACAAAACCAGTTGCAATTTTTTTAAACAAATACGACCTACTTGTACTTGTAACTATGTAATAGTAAGCTGTGACGATTGGAAGGTTCGGGATGGGGGCGGTGGAAGAAAGGATTGGGCCTCCGATAACTTGAACTCACATAGCAAAAACACAACGTAACTATTTGTTTCACGCCGGTCATATCTTGATCCAACGTCAGCAAGCTACATACCAATGATAAAAGCTTGATTAAAATAAATTCTAGCGCAAGTAGTGTTCGATTGGCAATCAATGTTAAATACCCGCAATGGTGTCATTGGTGGACAGTTGACACTGATATTTTCTTGATTGGTACAATACCAGTGGAATGAAGTACTATCAATAAACAAAGTGATGGTGCGAAGGTTAGAGTTATGTGGAACACGTGTGAGAGAATAAATACTAAAGTCCTACAATTTATATGAAAAAAATTTGGATTGTCACTCTTCCGACCATATATTATAGTCAAAATCAATTATTCCAACTAAGCCAATAATAGGTACTTTTCAACCGACAGAATAGAATAGTTGTATGTCGTTTTGTTCGTCAGTGAAGCTAGATATCTTGGCTTAAACTTCTTTTAGCCAGGATAAAGATAAAGGTGGTCTATAAAGGTAAATAGCGTTACCAAACAGGATGTTTTTCGTCACATATAACGTAAATAAAATTGGAGAAGGATAATATAATCACATGCAATGCGAAGAAAAAATAGTTATTAGACAGAATAAAATTAAGTGTGTCTTGTAAAAACAGGATTTCAAATAACTCACATCACATACCTACTTTAGCAAAATGGAAGCAGGACAAACAAAAGTTGTGAATAGTTTTCACAGCAGTGTTACAATGAACTCTAACGCGATAGTAACGTGCCGGCAAGTCTGGCTTAGTAACGGTAATAATGACCTCAGAACATCCCACGTGCTTCGAAGGATTGAAGATACAATCGCATAAAACTCTATTTTGAATAGCACCAAGCTTTAGAACACAACATTTTATCAAATAATAAACTTTGGATCACATTCAGAACTCCTACAAAATTTTCGAGTTCAAAAAGAGATTCGATAATGCCAGGGACAGCTTAAATCGCGTGGTTACATACCAACTATTTGCATTTGTTTATTCGGCTGTTAAATCGACTCATAACCTAATTAGAGTAATTTTATTTAACTTATGATTAAATTTGTTTTTCTATACAGTCCAGAAACTGGCGACCCTAAAACTCCTTTGTTAGCAGAGTATTTGCGGTTAACTGAGCTCATTTCCCTAAATTGAGCTATGATTCCGGTAGCAGACAATATACATACATGTATTTCAATTACCAGGCGTAATTTTTTAGTCCATGACGTTATTGTTAATAAGCATACATCAATTAAACATTCATTCGTAGATAGACAGAATGATGTGTTGACAGTGTGACCCAAAAGACTAATTGAAGCTAGCAATTGCCACATGTCCATGTGGCCGTGATTGACGGTGATCTCAGTGAGGCCATAGATAGTCGACGACCTCTCTGATATGCAACTTTTGGTAGGAATCACATATTTCGTGTCATTGTGTAATGTTTTTATTATGAAGCCAGATAGCATCCGATGCGGCCGCGTTATGCTGTCGATCGTAATCTTTTGTTCGTATCGTCCGATCGTAATATTGAACATATTTTTTGAGTAATTGAAAGAACGCGACTGGTCACTCTGCTTACTCAACATTTGTTGAAAGAAAAAAAACAATATGGCTAATTTTAGAGCTGAGTGCCGCGAGCTAAAAGGGGAGTAGGCCTATAATTTATTTGGAGCTGTTATTAAAACGTGTGCTAAATGATAATTGTTATACAACGGATGAGCTGAAGGACGCTCAACATAAACGCGGGCCGTGAGAGGAGTCCCACCTGCTTGTAAATCTTGTATGAATTATGTTATACAAACAGCTGAGAACAATAACTGTTTGTACAAAGCCTACGACTGTACTCCGAACCTTTGAACGTAATAACACAGCTCCTGGCAAACCTAAACAGTATAATTACATGACACAGAGATTTATCGCGACTAGTTATAACTAGTGAAGCGGAAATATTTAATGTGTATGCAAGGAAGCTTGCTACGTGCCAAATATTAAATATGCATCTTTTGAATGGCCACTGACCTTCAACTAAGTAGTCCTACTCTGTCCCAACCCTAGTCTACTGTATTGGTGAAAAAGGTGGACAACTGCACCTCAATATCTTTTCTATTGTTATGAGAATCTTATATTATCATACATAATCGTATTTCTTGAATATACGTATCGTTTATTTCTTGAAGAACAACAACTATACAGTTCATGCTGTTACTCGAAATCACTATTCTTTTTAACTACATACATTAGAACAACAAATCAGCATACCCGCAATTTTGGCAATATAAGTATCAAGGTTGTCTCCTGGCCCAGTATTTTCATTACCACGTTGACATCACAGCCCTCATATAGATACAATCTGGCATGGAAAACGGCTTATATTGTAGGCAGTAGAACAGGTCTGTTTCGCGGTCAAGGCAAACTCCTCGGTCGCAAGGTGCAACACCGTATCGCGTTGCAGCCACTTAGCTTAGGTAACAGGAACCCGTCTTTACAAAGAATGGTCACTTTTACTTTGAGAAGCTCGCAGCACTGTCCTTGCGTACAATTAGTTGCACTTAGAAATATGCATTAAGAAATTGGCGAGTCGATAGATCGCTAATTCCCATAACCAATTTTACTCACGGCAACATGGCGTTTCAGAAGTAATTTTTACGTACTAATTGTTTCATGAAGATCCACTTTGATTGATGTTTTAATCAATCATGACATAGCAACAGTCTGTATAATCATGGCGATGACAATGGGAGAGTTATTTGGACCGATAGTGATGAAATTATAGAGGACCTAATTGGTGGTGTTTTTTTTCTAAATGTTGATGTTTTGTTCAAGGTTTGCTAGTGTTGGAGATTGATTGGAAGCATTACTTAATGTTTAATCAGTATTTTTGGGTAACAGGTTAGAGGGGGGAGTTATAAGCCACGCAACATTACTGAAGCTTTACCAGTAAGCAATTTCCCAAACAAAGCATTACAAAATCAGGTCATAATACCCACAGGGAATTTTAAAACTAATCCTATAGCGGAAATATTCCCGATTTAGGGATACCGTGAGGGATTATCCTTCGAGATTAGTAATGCTATTCCACGAATTCCTGTTGTCGTACGGTTTCTTCAAAGAAAAAAAGTAATTGATAACCAGCAGCATAGAAACAACTGGAAGGCAATTTATTCTAGATCGAATCCCCACCTGCCGTTTTCGGCAATACGAGCTTAATACTGTTATCGGCCAAAATACTATGAGCTCCCAAACTCATAACATTCCTCATCTTCAAGAGGTCGTTACTAGGAAGTACACCAAGTTATTTGGTCTCTACTCACTGGACGTTCAGACTAGACAAGTTTGGCTATAAATCACCCCGCCCCGCCCCCGGCGATCTACCATTAAAGGTGATTAAAGTGTGCGCGAGAGCAGGATGGTCCAAATTATACGGTTTGGCCTCAGTTGCCCACAAAAATGTGGTGCGGTCATTATCCCGGATGAGACGTGGCTCGGAGCACGTGCGATGGGCCACATGTTGGCATGGCCACAAGCAGGCCTTAAACTAATTACAATTTACAAAAATAAATTAACAAAATTTCAGTACGATCTTTTTTCGGTTAAGAGAATGATTGCAATTTCCAATATCGTGATCGTGAGTACGTGAGTTACGTCGTATGGCCTACACTTTGAAATTTGAAAAGATGCATATTTGCATAAATACTTACATTTATATATATACCTACATATATTTATGAATAGAACTAGCTTTCTCTGTGAACAATAGTGATATTTTATCCTTAGACACAAACTAGTATAGAAAGTTTTTAACATACTGTCACTGTTGGTATGGTATGTTGCAGTTTTCATACAGTACCTGACTATGTAACATTGAATTCAATGAAAGAAAGTATTTAATGCTAATAAACAACAATTAAATAAGGCAATCTTAAAAAATATTTCTGGTCATCTATGAAATCCTATTTAACAAACTTATTGACATTAAAATCTACTCTTTTATTAAATAAAAAAAAAACATTTTCATATTTATATGGTTGGTATATTATGTTATAATTACATATTCAATTACATGATATTGTTGTTTATTAACTAAGGAACACACAAATTATGTTATAAAAATAAAAACTTAAATTATCCTGTTGTTTAATCAACTATATAATCTCACTTAGTTTCTAATAGGAAAATCTAATTTCATCATATTATGATATCATGCCTCAAATAACTTTGAATAGTCAGGCAAATGTGTATCGGAACAACCAAAACTTTCTGTTTTGTCCTCTTATTAAAATAGGGTCTACAAATAGGGTAAAATTTGTAGTGCTTATATTATATAAGTACCAAAGAAGTCACATAATACATACATACAAATTATGTTCCACATTCAAATTAATCTGTTATAATATAGTGGTTATCCAGACATTATGGAACAATCTTGACAGAATTAGCTTGTAACTAAAGGTGCTGTAAAACAATTGAAGTATAGAATTCATCTTACTTGGTTCTACATGTTTTGTGAAAATGCTGAATCAGTGAATTGTATATTTGTTTAGGGATGAAGTGACAATGGTCAAATTAAATCATAATAAAATAAAAAATTAAATCATAAAGGTGTGGGAGAGCCATGCTTCGGCACGAATGGGTCGGCTCGACCGGAGTGATACCACGGCCTCACAGAAAACCGGCGTGAAATAACCACTGCGTTGTGTTTCGCCGTGTGAGTGAGGTTACCGGAGGCCCAATCCTTCCCCTTCCCCAATCCCTCCTCAATCCCTATATCTCCAAATCCCTAATCCCTGAAAGGTCGGCAACGCACTCGTAACTCCACCGGTGCGAGTGTCCATGGGCGGCGCTGATTGCTTACCATCAGGTAATCCGTCTGCTCGGTTGCCGACCTATTACATAAAAAAAAAAAAAAAAAAAAAAAATATTACAAAAATAGTCACTTATTACAGTTATATAATGAGTCTAATGTTAATACTTAGTAGCGAGCCTATAATGTAACATCAGACTCATATTAACGCATCTGCAATATCAGAGCAACCCGCTTCGTAATGAAAATTTCTTTTTCACGGGGTACTATGAATGATGGATGTAATATTTAAGATATGAATTATCGTCTTTTATAGAGTAAAAGGCTGTATGTTAAGTTCACAATAGTTTTTTTTAAATTGAATGTCTCAAACAGGGATGTACCAGGGTACCCATACTATAACCATAGTTTGTTATAAACAAACTATGGTTGCAGCAAGGTCCAATACAATAGCCAGATATGTTGTTAAGAAAAACTATTAGAAAACCTTACCATACCAACCTCCATATATTGATTAATGGTCCTATTATTTTAATTACATGGCTGCGAGGTGCATAGACTAAATTTAGTGAGAAGTTGCATAAATAATTTGAATACCAAATGTGGAAGAGCTTTTATACAAAAAAAATATAGCTAAGCTAATTGGCCTACTTAGAAGGTATTCTATTTAATAATTTATTTCATCAAAACTGTACAGTCTACTCTGAATGAAGGAGTATAAAAAAAGAAAGGATAGAACTGTTTGGACATTGTTTGTCTTATATTGCTAGTTTGAGCTATTTTCACCAAACAAATCAAACAATACGGACGCAGAATACTCAGCTGTGTTTGCGTTGCCTCTCAAAAAATCGTGGTGCGTAAAAAATGTTACACGACCGACTTAGATACTAAATAAATTAAACTCACCAGATTATGATTTGCCTCCACAATCTTCTTCGGGTCAGTCCTTTGTTTAATAGATTTTATTTTTCGCGGAAAATTTGATATTTTCGGAATTATCGTTTAGAAAATACTATTTTCATAGAAAACCATCAGAAAAACTCTGATTAAACACACTCAATAAAACATTTCAGTGTCCACCTGTGTATAATAATAATTGTTCCAATTTATATCGTTATTTTTCTTTTATAAAACACGAAAATAAACGATATTCACTTGCATCACAAAACGGAACCATGCAACGTCAAAGAAAAGTACTCCGTTTCACGGCTAACCCGGCTCTTCTCACAATTTATTTTGTTTTACATCACACGCAATGAAAGAAAATTATTATCTGTTGCCGATAACAGAGACAGTGATATGCTTCCAGCTTTGTTAGAAAAAGACAGATATAACAGTGAGAGCGCGCGCCTCGACAGCGTTGACGCCATTTTGATTGTTGCTAGAGTTAAAAATGTGCGTTTCAATCTACGCATTCACTTAAGCTGTAAATAAATTAAATGTTAAAATATATTAAATTTTAAAGAAAGTAGAGAACTTACACTTTAAAATAATAGTAAAAAGTTATGATTGAAATGTCAAGTTTTTTTTTCGCATTATTTCTAAACTTGAGATCGGAAGCCTTTGGACAAGCAAGGTAGGTACTTACAAGTTTCATTTGTTTCATGTCAAGATAGGGGAACATTTAATAATATTATTCTTTATTCAACCAGAAAAAATGCCAGATATATAAAGTATTCCTTAATTCGTCGTAATTATAAATATACTATATTAAGACTATGAAAAACATGTGTCGCTAATCGCATGCTGTGCATCACAAGTTATAAGCCGCAGCATTTTCCAGCATTTTTGTTATAAATTATGTCATAATGCTTTTATTAATTCATAATCACTCTAGCATGGATAGTGTGATGATTTTTTAAAAGTTCTACAATAAAAAAATAAAATTGTCAGACTTATTCCCACAAAACAGCAAGCGACACCGGGACCGGGCTGACAGTAATATTATTATTACCTATCGTGCTGGTATACTTGCATGATTTCCCGCACAAAAAAAAATGGGGCCTTTTGCGTAGGTACAAGGCCTAAACCTATATTTTCTGCAATAATGTAAAAACTAGATAGGTATGATAGAACTTAGCACTCTGAACGCATCTTCGAGCCAGTAGCTCGGTGGGTGTCGACTGTCTCTATAGAAGTCAATAGTATTGTGTATGAGAGTGACCACAGGTCTCTGCATATCCTGCCCAAAGCCCACCTGCAATCGAAACTAAAGAAATCGAATGCCTCGGGACGCAATTAATAAAATTTTATTTAAAGGAGAATTTTTATACTAATTATCTGCGTAGGTTAACTTAATAATTTAAGATGGAACATTCAAGAACGTTCTGGAATAATCCCGTGACGAGAAGTTACTTAGCTTGTATTTACGAATGTATTGTGTGCTTATTATCTTTACTTCTCAAATTCACTAGTAGGTAGGTACCTACCTACTTAGATAAATATTTATATTCATTTTAACGATATGTCCGCCGTATCGTAGTCAAGCCGCATACATATATTCTAAACACGCCACACAACAATGGTCGGTGCCTTTGCCGTCTCAAATGATAATAAATAGACTTTAAATTCATCTAAACATCCTGACGAGGCGTATCAAAATACCTTGGTAAACTAAATCCTATTCCAAATAATCTTTCCTTATGAGTGTGGTAAGGGGCAACTATTCTATAACGATTCTTAGATGTGTTTGAGTAACAAACATAGGTATACATTTTTTGAGATATGACCTATCTAAAAAAAGTATACCTATACTTGTTTGCAAACACGGACACCCGCAACACATTAGGCGTTACGAGTGCTTTGCCGGCAATTGTGCTTGACTTTACGGCCGATGGCTTCAACGATTGAGAATAAATTCTCTCATTTGATCTCCACGTTATTTAACCGGGACCGCTGATCATGTGACATAAGACCGAGCTTTGCTGAGGCTACCTCAGATTGCAGAGAGGACTGTGTCCTGGACCTTCTCAAACTCTGACACTTTCGATTCCAGATCGATAAGTCGAGTGTCGAACTCATCGTGCCTACCACTAGAAAAATCATAGCATTTTTTGGGATCACTCAGCTCATCCTTGATCGATCCTAAGTAATTAAGTAATTGACTAAAGTCAACAGGTCCAGTAGTTGATGCTTCATTTCTCGAATCTCACTCAGCACTGTATCCAGTGAAGCCGATGACATTCGGCACGCAGGAGGTTTCCATTGGGCTCTTCTGTCAGCACCCAATTTCTTCCAACCAACTTCAGTCATGCTGGCACAAGAGAAGTCCAGGTACTTTTCAGCTCGAAAATTGAACTCCTTTATTGAATCGCTCAATGCAATTTGCGCGCGTTTTCATCGCAAAGAAAATAACTAGTAGGTACCTAATGCGTAACTTTCAAAAACCGTAAAAAGGTTGACAAGATATTATTTTGCGCGTAAAGCGTACTGCGTTAATGCGTGCTCACACGGAACTGAAAGTAAACTTTGATATACTTACTTATGTGTGTTTTTCAATTTCGATTCTTGCAGTAACATCACGAAATTTGAAATATGTATTTCCCCGAAACGGCGTATGTTAGGCGTAAATTTTGTTAATGAACTTGCTTCTATTGGGGCTCATGATAACAAAACAGAATTAGTAACGAAGTGTTTCTAATCAGTAGTATTTCGATGTTTTTCTTCCCTCTTGTAAGCTTTGCCTCTAATTGTATTCCGGAATTGTATACAGAGTCGCATTTTGAACGAGGGACATATTCAAAGAGCCGATTCTAAAAACAACAACTACGGGACCAATAACGAAATCTCAAAAATAATTTTATTTCCCCATACAAATCGAAACACCTGATTGATCATTCTGCATTTTGATTAATTATGTCAGTACTTAAGCAATTATTACGCAATTATTATTTGTTCTTTGTCCAAATTGTATAAGTAACTGCTTAAACTGGAGCGTGCCAGTGCAATTAATTAATCATTAGATTCAAAATCAAATATTCATTTTCTAAATTAGTTTACTTAGATCTATTGCCTAGTTTTTATGGCGCCAGCGCCGCGCCGTGCTAATTATGGAAGTACTTTACAAATTGACGACTCAGTAATTATTTTTATTTAATTAATAACTAATGCGTCATATTGGTAAAGGTATTTAATTAAAGGCCACCTGCACTTAAATTAATCTTGTTTTTATCTATTTTTAATAAACTAAGTAACTGAACTGATACTCAGATACCTACATACTTACTAAAATATAAATAACTTTTGCGCAACCCACAATATGAAACTACCAATCAGAACACAGCGCATAATTCCTATGTTTTCGCATTCATAATAAACAAAAACATTCGACTTACAAGAACATTAACAGACAAAAAACTTCTCAAAGAAAATCCTATGCCTACCTACCTTCCAACTTGGGCTACCTCCTTCACATTACCGTAAAGTTAATTAATATGATCTTAATAACGAAACAAGACTTGCAATTTCTTTTTCAGAGAATATAACCGTTCAACCTTATAACCTCTTTTTGCTAAGTCGGTTAGTCAGCATCCCGCAGCATTCGGTCGGGTCAACAATCTTGAGATGCAGGGAGAAAGCTTGGACGAAAAGATGTCAGATTCTGGCGCTTTGCCATGATATTATCTCACGAAAACCTGAGGAATACATAGAATATGTTTTTAATTTGATTTATATAAAAAAAAAGATACTAACATCACTTACATAAATAGTTACCTACCTAAGTTTGATATTGTTACTAAGTCACTAAACAAATATGGGCATTTGCCTGAAATAAATATTATAAATATTTGTAATATTTGACATTTTAGGTACTAATATTATAAACGCGAAAATTTTTAGGTAAGTATGGAAAGGTGAATGATTGTTACTATTTTACATAAAAACTACTCAACGTTTTCGAATACAATTTAGCATAGAGATGTATTGTAGTCTGGAACAACACATCATAGGTTATTTTTATATGGCCCAGCAGGTCCGATGTTTAGCTAAGTTTGCGGGTCAAGCGCAATAAGGTGCCTTGACCTCGGTCTAGAGCAGCAAAAGGACCGGGGGTGTTTAGTCAGTAAGAGTCTGACACTACCTCTCATCATACCTTACGTGAGAGAAGTCATTTGATGAATTTCCTAAACGAAAAAGGCAATGCACTTGTAACTCCTCAAAGTGGTTCGTGTCTACGAGTATCATCAATTGATCTGAATGAATTCATCTTGTGTGTTATCCTACCTTTTTATGAAACGGTCACAAGGAACAGTGCCGGCGTAAGGGCCACTGACACCCCGAGCGAAAATATCGTGGCGCCCACTTGAGGGATGCTTCCCTCAAGTGTTACATTTTTGATCTGATCACAGTTCTGAGGGTGTTTGCACTAGGAGAGGCAAGAGACTTCAGACCTTGACGCCCCCCAGAAATTGTCGCCCTAAGCCATCGCCCCATCATGCCTCCCCTAACGCCGGCACTGACAAGGAACAGGATACCTACTCTTTGCACTAGCTGTGTGTAACAAAAATATAGTCCTTTATCCATTTCCTGAAGGTAGGTAATGAGCTTACATCCTTAAAAAAAAGAAGGAACTAAATAAATCGCATATATATGCCAGTTGGTGCTGTAGATACCCAAGTAATTAGCTAACAACCTTATTAGAACCGTCTTAGTATTTACATCATAAAACTTTTGTCGCATAATTCCGTATGATTCCTATTATACAACTAACTGTTTACAAGCATTATGTAAATAGGGAAGCAAATACTCTTCTATATACTATTTAAATTGTTCGAAGTTTTTGGTTAAAGGTCAAGTAAACAAAGCTGAAATGGTGACATGATAATTCTCGCTTTGTTTACAATGTATTACGAAGCTAGTATTTTAAAATCAGTCAGATAGATACCTATGTAGTTCCTATTTATGTAGTACTTAGCACCTTACCTATTTAAGTAAAACATTAAATATGTTGATTATTTATGGATATGAGTAGGTATATAACCTAGAAATGTAGACGTCATTATTAACAAATACATGCCTACTTAAATTGACACGGAAATAACACCCGATGTAATCATGAACGACAATTTTGGTCATTGTGGACTCTTGGTACAAGAGTAACGAAACATTTTATTGTCAAAGGTTTAAATGTTTAGGTAAACTAACCCTAAGCTAGGACGATGCGTAAGTAAACAAAGTAAAAGGTAGTGGATCAATAGTGGATGTTTTTTCTATGTTATAAGTCGGCAAACGAGCAGACGGATTTGATGGTAAGCAATCAGCGTCGCCAATGGACACCCGCAACAACGGAAGAGTTACAAGTGTATCAAGTATTAGGGATTTGGAGATTTTGTGATTGGGATAAGGGAAGGATTGGGCCTCCAGTAACCTCACTCACACGGCGAAACACAATAAACAACAAATTAAAAATAACACAGATTTATTCACATAGACTTTAAAACAACAACAAACATAAAAGGACTAGACATTTTTAGCACATTTTAATTACAAAACAAAAATTATTTACAAGTTGAAACATTTTATAATTTAGAAAATTCTTTAATACCATCTCTATAACATTACCTATGTATGTGTCCGTAAAAAAATAGTAATTTACCGAAAATAATATTTTCATTCGAAAAATCACGAAGTAAAATTCGTTAAAAATCTGTTTCAAGTACTCCGTACACTCCGTACCTATTTGCAGCTCGATTTCTTCCTGTAATTTAAGTATAATAAAAACCACCGTAAAGCTTCTTTTGAGCAAATAAAATATAGCTTCATTCTTTATAAATTATGATTGTACGAAATAGAACTAACCTACCTACTATATTTTTAAATGATGATAGCTATACAATCATAATGTCGGATAACATTTTTTTCAATTCAATTCTGTCATGACAAACCTGCTTCTATGGCAATCTATCGTTTTTTTCTTTTGTCAATTTATAATCGTACATTTCAACTGTTTCATTGGGATTTTCTTAACATCCTTCCTTCTATCATACATTCGAAACTCAATCCTTAAATATCTATAAAATAATCTTATCTCTAGCTAACGACTATAGCTTATAGCTTACGACTTAGCTTGAAGTGGTAGTGTTTCGTCGTGATAGTTGACGATGTTTGAGAGTTCAGGAGCAGCTCCTTTCTTCTCATTTGGATCTTCATAACCTGCCACTTCTTTCTTGGCCAACTCATTAGCTAATCGATTGAATAGTTCCCTGAAAAACAATCAAAGTTTGTCAAAGTTAATGTCAGAGTCAGAGTAAATCAAAGTTAGGAAACCATGTCATTCAAAATTGTACCAATACTATGGTGCTATGGTACCAATCCTTTGGTTGACCTTTTTAAGATTATCTTAGGAACAACGGACCCACAAAAAAATTCTTTTTAAAGTCAATATTTGAAGAAGAAATTGTCAATTTAAATTCCTCCCTGGAGATGATTTACTCGGTCAACCGTTTAATAAGTCTCGGAAAAGTACATGTGGCCACATTCCACGCACAGAAAGAATTTTTCTTGATCAGCCTTTCAACGAGCCACTGAACTAAGCTCTAAGTCAATGTGTCTAATTCAATTAATATCAGTGAAGTTCAAAATAACAACACTCACTTGAAGACAGCGCCCTGCATATTCTTAGCCAGGTAGTATAGGAACAGCCAGTCAGCGAACTGGCAACCGTTGATGATGTGGATGACATTCATGGGGTCAAACTTGGCGTCAGTTGCTCTTTGGAACATTATCATGTTGAACCTCGGGGAGCGACGGTACAGGAAGAATGACATGATGCGCCAGATCACAGCTGAAATTATTACAATGGTAAATATAAAACATGTTTCTGTAAATATAAAAAAAATTAAAAAGTAGCCCTAAGGTATAACACTATCCTATCTAACCAGAAATACAAGCTGATGTCTTACCAATAACGGAGACGATGAAGAGGAATAGTAGCCAGAACCAGAGCACAGCATAAATCTTCTCATGGATGATGTTCAGCGCCATCACACAGAGCGCGTCGTGCTGCTGGATGGAGCCACTTGGACCATATTTGTGGAAGATACACTTGGTCACCTAGTGGCAAGGAAGCGAGTTATAAGAATTACAGTAAAGTTTCCTTACCATTCGCTTGACAATAAAAATGCTACAAGTAATAATCTCGTATGACAATTGATAACAGTAGACATGTTTCAGAACTAAACTTTGTTTGGCTTTGTGCAGAAAATTTATGTTCGTAACTACAAGAGAGTTGAAAGAAATTCACATTATACAGCTAAGAATCAGCTGAGGCTCAAGCGTAATTTTAGAACGCGGCCTCGGCCTGAAGCATCAAAAGCAACGGAGTGGTTTTTAGTCAGTAAGAGCCTAAGTCTCCCATAGAAGAGCAAGAAAAGATATTTGACCATCATATACCGTCAAAAAAGCTACAGCTAAGAAGTTTCAAACATTTTACAAAAATATTAGCACCAGCTTACCTTTGGAAACACAGTCTCCAGTGGGTCAGCAATATTTCCCCACTCACTCATATTGAGTATTTTTGGGCCCAAGCTGATGAAGTTTCCATTGAGGAATTCGTTGATGATCCAGATTTCGAACATGACGTGTACCAAGTTCGTCACTTCCATGGCTACTAGCCATACTGACCATGTGCGAGTTATGCGCAACCTAAAACAATGATAATCAGTGAAAACACATTTGTAACTTTGATCCACTGTCCGGTCTTTAATTGCATGTTGAAAATCTTCATGCAGAGCTCGACAAATCCCCCAAAGAGGGGAAGGGGGGTCGGAGTTGGGGGTGAAGTGCAATAAGGACCGCAGCCTTCGAAGGGGACTGCCATACTCGTACTGAATCAAAACTACCTTGGTGTCCCAGTTCTCACGTTAGTATCAGGGTGCAGGAATCAAATTCATGCACAGCACAGACGAAAAAACTGGAGGATCCTGATAAGTTCTGTTGAAATAGTCAATTATGAGATTCTCTTTACTAAAATCGTCAAGATAAGTCTAAGGTTTAAATCTAAAGTTGAGTCTATGTAAGGTAAGAGCAATAAATTTATGAAATATGAGGTAAAAAGTGGGTATCCTATGAGACTTCTTTGTCTTTTATTTCTATTAGTAGCTTGGTAATTTTTCATCGTCTGTTTTTCATGTCCTGGAAGGAATATGTATAGTATTAAAAATAGTCGTTACCTTAATCGAATATCCCTAAGAATGATGTTGATACGCTTGCTAAGCGTTTCTTCGGAAGGTAAGTCCATGTTGCCGACCTTCATGTCTTCTTTGATCAGTGCGAGGCTTGCGTACTGCAGGCCGTCTACTAACGCTTTTATTCTACCACCTATATAAGAAGTAATAAGGACATTACAATATATCTTTATGGCAAAGTTACATAAGGAATAGAAGATAAATCTTTGCTTTGATGTATTATGTTATTTTACAGCTGAATTTTTGCTGCGCTTTGTGGAACCTACAAGCCCGTGTTTTATGGTATAAAGCGGCAAGTGGCCAGGTAGATCGTCAATGGACATCTGCAACTATCTTGGGAGCTGTTAGGGCTTTGAAGATTGGGGATTAGGAAAAAGGAGGAAAAGGACTTACACGGAGGGTAAAAGAGTAACCATGGAGTTTCTTGCTCGTTCTTCTCCATCGGAATCTACACTTTGGAACGAGCAAATAGCTTCACTAAGAGGACTGACCGACAGACTGACACTATACATAGTCTGGCCATAAATACTGTTACAATTAAAAATAAACAAAATATTACATTTGAATTTGGAATCTGACATTTTTATATAATTTTTCATTGTGTTTTCTTATTTTGGCGCCAATAAATTGTTCAATATTTTGCGATATTAAAATGGAGTGGGGTGATAAAGAGATCCGAATCGCTGCATTACACAAAGAGGGTATGGAGCCAAATGCAATTTTTTAAACTCTCCACACGCTTGGCATTAGTCAAATGTTTGTGTACCGGGCTATTAATAGGTACAATGAGACCTCCTATGTTTGTGGCAGAAAAAGATCTGGCCGTCCACGTAGTGTTCTTAAAGTCAAGTCAAAGTCAAAATCATTTATATCAATTAGACCCATACAGGCACTTTTGAACGTCAACACAACTTTAAAGATATAAAGTGTCAGTCTGTCGGTCAGTCCTCTTAGTGAAGCTATTCGCTCGTTCCAAAGTGTACATTCCGATGGAGAAGAACGAGCAAGAAACTCCATGGTTACTCTTTTAAAATCAGTGTCACATAAAGATTCTTTGATACATTATTTAGTTGGTTTGAATATGTGAGAACAGTGTAACGCGTGTATACAGAGAAACATACGAAAAAGTTCGTACGAAAAAGGTGGTCAAAGCAATAAGGGAAAGAATTCGAAGAAATACTGTCTGAAAGCAAAAGATTTTATCTCGGGAGATGAAGATAGCACCTAGTACCATGTCGCGTATTTTAAAAGACGACTTAGCACTTGCAGCCTATGGGAGACGCACTGGACATTTTTTAAATGATAACTTAAAAAAGAATAGGGTGATAAAATCTAAACAACTACTGAAAGCGGTACGCAAAGGGAGGTCACGGAAAAATTTTGTTTACGGATGAGAAATTTTCTACAATTGAGCAACATTTTAACAAACAAAAGACCGTATTTATGCTTTAGCTCTAAGGAAGCTTCTCAATTAGTCGACAGACCTGCAGAGACGTTGCACGTGGGCATTATCCGACTTCAGTAATGGTTTGGTGGGGTGTTAGCTATGAAAGAGTGACTGAGCCATACTTTTGCGAAAAAGATATCAAAACATCGGCACAAGTGTATCAAAATGCCATTTTTGAGAAGATAGTTAAGCCCCTTAACAGCACCATGTTCAATAACCAACAATGGTCCTTCCAGCAAGACTCGGCGCCGGGTCATAAAGCTCGGTCCACGCAGTCTTGGTTGGAAATGAACGTTTCCGACTTCATCAGAGCTGAAGACTGGCCGTCGTCTAGTCCCGATCTTAATCCGCTGGATTATGATTTATGGTCAGTTTTAGAGAGTAGGGCTTGCTCTAAACGTCATGATAATTTGGACTCCCTAAAACAATCCATACGATTGGCAGTGAAGAATTTTCCCATGGAAAGAGTGCGTGCTTCTATTGATAACTGGCCTCAACGTTTAAAGGACTGTATTGCAGCCAATGGAGACCACTTCGAATAAGCCTTTTATGTTTTAAATTGTTTTATATTTATGTATTAAACTTACATACTGTAAAAGTAATAAATGTTATTTGCAATAGAAAAAATATTTTTTTATCTGTTACAGTATTTATGGCTAGACTAGGTATATTCAAAATAATTTAATTATTTGTTTGACGGTCAAAAGTGCCTGTAAGGGTCTAATTGGAATAAATGATTTTTGACTTTTTTTTGACTAAAGCCTTATACAAGCCTTGTCGGTTTTCTTTAAGCCGTGAAATCATCATACAATATTTATGAATCACATAACTGTGTGATTCAAAAGATAATTATATGATTACAGATCACAAACAAATATATAATCTGTGCAAGAAATACACATAGGTTTCATCTGGATACATCATATGTATGTATATAGTTGTAGTATTTATTTTGAGAGTAAAATGTTTCAGATTACAAATATGAGCAAACAAAGATCATATCATACTCCTCGTCACTGCATTCATCATAACAATATTACTATGACACATATTTTTAAGTATGAAAACTAAATTTCTAGATAAGATTCATGAAAAATAAAAACCTATTTAACTTTTTTTTTAAGTTTTAGTACGAAAGCAGTAGGTACGTTATTTACCTATATTGATTTTAGTTAAGATCTTCATTAGGAGAAGAGTTCTTAATATGAATCAGAATTTTATAGACAAGGGCTACAAACAGACAGAAGCAGGAATTAAAAGTGTGTTGCCTGCTTTGAGGGTAATAGGATTGGTATCTGATGTTACCAGTAACTAAACTTAGGTAAGAATTATTATAAACTTAAATTAACGAATGAATTTAAGTGACCCGGCCCGGCTTTGCACGGATGCAATGCTGATACCAAATTTCTCCACTATTTAAAGGATGGATCTTACTTATAAAACTTCCTATTAAAAAACCGCATCGAATTCCGTTGCGTAGTTTTAAAGATTTAAGCGCCCATAGGGTTATAGGGACAGAGAAAGCGACTTTGTTATGTACTATGTACTAACTGAACAGTTATCGTGTATTTTTAACTGATTTTCGAATAATTCTTTATGCAATTTATTATTCTCATAAATTCCTCTGTTTTCACTTACCTTCCTTCTGCTTCCAGATGTAATGCGGCATGTAGAATGCAATGGACTGCACGAACAACACGAAGGGCACCCACTGGTAATAGGTATGGTGCAGGGTTTCATCAGATTCCATCATAGGGCCCACGCCAGGGTGCGGTAGGAACCCGCCTTGCAGGAGACTCTCGTTGTAATGCCGAACCTGGACAAGGTAAGAAGAGTTCGAAGGTACAACCACGGTATCACATTACTTATCCCCAAAAAGAGCAAGTGATTATTTCTTTCCATTTTATTATTATTCGTTTTTAAATAAAGAACCTGTTATTAATTAATGTTTTGGTCACATCTGTTGTTTTTCTAACTTCAATGTGGGTTTTAGGAAGCACATGCCAGAGCCAAATGCGTTAAAACTCAATGGTCTCACCGATCCAGGGTCTCTAGAACCTCAAGTCAATGATGGCAAAAAAAAAAATTATAAGTCTCCAACATCGCTCGAAAAACTTAACCCTTTGTTGTACAAAAAACATAAATACAAAGATTAAAAAAACACAATAAATTTTTACTTACGATTGTAAAAGTAGCCATAAAGAAGCAGTATTTCTCAATAATCGGAGTGGGGACTCCATTATCGGCCATGCATTTAATGGTCTCTCCGAAGTAGTCCCTCATGCAGACCAGGATCACAGCAGTTAGGAAGAGAGTACATGTTGCTTTATAGTGTAGTTTGAACGCTATGTTCTCTATAATAGGCTTCCGAAGGACTATTCGGAACCGCGGTCCCAATAGGTTGGTGAGGGTCGCTGCAAACATCTTGGCTTCTTGCTTCTATGACCAAGAAGCATTACCTGAAAGAATAAAAAAGAAACAATTACTCATTTGATTTATAGTTTTTTCGAAACAGAAAAAAAACAAGTGAGTTTTTGTGTCGAGAATAACAGAATCGAATTCCGAGTGATTAATGACAATAGTAGCACGTTCGAATTAAAAAGAGGCTAGTTAGACTAGACTGATTTTTCTGCTTCATCTATCCTAACACCCGGTTTTGGGAAAGGCTTGTCAACGCTAAAATTAACTAATCTCCTGTTAAATCTCTTGTCAAGTCATCTGATTGGTTGTTGATAATTCAGTCAAACAATCAGATGACTTGACAAGAGATTAAATTGATTTGCCTTTCGGAAACCGGTTGTTAGTAACTTTGTTTGATTCTATGATTATGGAGCCTGCAAGAAAGCCTTCTATTGGCACGGTGTGTATCGCGAGAGATGGTCCCGGTTTCATGCGTTTGACAGCACGCAAGACGACACAACACGTCCCGCGAGTTTTTTTTCTAACCGTAGTGTACGAATGAAACCATTATTTCCGCCTTCAGGCCAGAATATATTTACCATATCCATCTTTTCCTCCCCCAATCCCTAATCTCCCTAAACCCTAAGCACCAAAAGGCCGGCAACGCACGCGTTACTCCTCCAGTGTTGCGGTTGTTCATGGCTGGCGCTGATTGCTTACCATCAAGTTATCCGTCTCATCATAGCAGTAAAAAACTACTTAACATTTTGGAAGAATTTATTAATACTTTTGCAATGGTTCGAAACAAACTTTCGATTTGTTTCGGTCTGCGTGTTGTTAAATGTATAAAATGGAGGCGTTCTTGCCACGATACACTAGTGTGTCTATAACCATAGTTTCAGAAACCTCATAATAGACAATAAAAAATATCTTGTCTCAAATTTTCATTGATAGAGCCTAGCCTAGATAGTGACTTATTTTAAAAACACATAACCATGACCTAGTTAACTATATGTAACATATTTTATTTATTTATATAAAAATAATCCTTTGTAAGTGTGGCAGTGATAACAATTTATGGCAATATTTGTGTAACTGTGTAAATATTTGTACATATGAAAGTAGACTAAGTAGTTCAACACAAACACTGAATCACTTTACAACGTGTTTGATGAGCAAATTCCTTATTGTTTATACGAAAAGCTGCTCAAATTTCCCTCCAAAGACTGGAAACGCCCTATTAAGACCTCTGCATGGTTATCCAGTGTCGCATGGCAAGCCCAATAATGCACCCCCTCCCCGCAACTCCTTCTCCCAAGATCTGGGGCCTAGAGCAATAGAACTCATTTGAAGATTCTCCTCCTCAAAACAGACCTCTAATTATGTGATTAAACTTTTAAAATCAGGTGATCCGCCTACTACTATCGCCCTAGGTCTGGTGGGGGGAGGGAACAAGTTTTTCAAATAATAGCGGTGCATTCCCCTAAACCGGGTCATTGCACAAAAAAGTGGTTCTCAGTGAACGTATCTTATCTGATTGCTGAACGATGATAATATTTCGTCGTAAACGAAACGGATATGGGTATCTAAAACCCATAACCACATTATGACATTTTGCGAGTAATTAATAATCTCTTACATTTGTCGGTTAAAAAGAAAGTACACACGTGACGTCAGCACGTCAAAACAAAAGCCTGTCCTTCTTTAATAATTATTTTTCAACTTTATTACAATAAATAGGTACGTCATAACACTAATGGTGGTCGCGACATTGTTTTATAATCGAGTAATAATGCACAACAAATTTTGAGTCTTACCTTTCTCCTGACATTTTAAAAATAACAAACAAAAATTAGTTAAATTGGTCCAAATTTATGAGTCGCTTACCAACACATTTCTATTCTTATGTATGGATAAATAGGCCTATTATTATGATACACAATACATTATTTGTAGGTGCTAATAGTTCTGTGAGACTATAGGAGTTCTGAATAAGAGTCATACTACATAACATCTTATAAATATTTCGTAGGAACAACAATAAATTTCTTTCATAACCGTATTATGTATGTTGAGTGTTAAAGATCGTTCAAATAAATGCAGATAAAATAAATAAATGTAACAAACGAAAAATAAAAGCCGTTATATTCTAACATATCTATCACGAGCCTCATCGGGCCCACTGTTTCACAGTTGGTCAAATCAATCCAATATGTCAATTATACCTCAATATTTACGGCGCGCAATGTCGTAAAGACAGACATCATATACCTTCTATTTACCTTCTACATCAAGCGCATATAATATTAATTTCAATGCAATGATATTTTTACATGATCACGAAATGCAAATGCAACACATATCCTACTTCCAAACAAAAATCTAACACCAATCATCATGCAGTATACAGTATGCATCCACAAGAAATAACAAACGGATCAAGAACATGCATTTAAACACATAATTAAACTCAACTTAAATGTTTGTTACTACTAAATCAACATAAAAAATGCAGCAAGAAAAATAATATCGCATTTAAACATTTAGAACACGGGCCTCGACGAAACGGCCACAGATAGCATTATCGTCCTCTTGGCCTTGAAATAAAGAAGGAATTCCCCTATTATTAACAGCATAGAATAGTAAAAAAAATTAAATTATTGTAACACTTACACTCTCACTATCGTCAGAAAGTAGGTTCACTGTCACTTCACACTAGGTAAAGGTACACAGTCCATCGACGTACATGTAGTGCTAATCATGGACTGACGGGCGCAACTCTTGGCGTCTGTGTCACACCAAGATAGCAACGATAACGATTAGATAAGTGTGATCAAGTGTTAATGTTTAGCTTTAAATTATTCCGAAATATATTGTTTTAATAGTAACTTGGTGAGTCTATTTTGAAGATCCTGAAACATATCACGGACAACGTATGAATAAGTAAGTGGCAACACATAATTGTATAACCTCTTTTAAAGCACTCATCATCATTAGCCTATACGTGCCCACTGCTGAGCAAAGGCCTCTTCTCATACGGAGAAAGTTAGAGCATTAATCACCACGCTTACTCGATGCGGGTTGGCGATTTCAAACTTATAATTAGAAACTATAAGTCCAGGTTTCCTCACGATGTTTACCTTCACCGTATGTCAGTGGTGTCTAAATAATCATAGAAAGTACATATAACTCGGAAAAAGTCACATTGGTACTTGCCAGGTTTCGAACCCACACCCTCATGTATGAGAAGCGAACTCCTTAATCTCCGGGCCACCACGACACTAGCTTCCTCCTTTTGGGATAGCAGAACCATACCATTTACTTCAAATATATGTATAGCTTTTTTTAAGGTGGGAAAATCATCATAATTAATAACTTCTCTCAGCCTGGATGAGGCGCGAGGAAGTGCCAGACTTTTACTGACTAAAATCGAGCCCGTTCCGTCTCCTGCTCCGTGCCGGGCCCGCTGTAATTTTAGTTATTGAGGTGTATAGGATCATACTATTGTGGACCCCAGCAGATAGGGTGGTTTTACATAAATACACTTGCATAAATTTAGTTACGTCGTTGAGAAGATATACCTACTTCATCCTAACAGAGGGCTGAAAGTATTGTTTATTTGCGAGGGGGTACTTTAGTAAGGTGACTGTACTAATTAGGATGGGACTGGCTGATAACAGCCTAACACTATTTTGTTCTCCTACCAGCTAGTTACTTTTTAGCCTACTAGTATATCGATGCCAATTAAAGCATATTCCGTTGTTTCGTTTTATTCATTAATTTAAAACAAAGACCACGGTGCCTTAATTCAATCAGACGGGCCGTATGGTTTTTTATTATTTAAGCCTAAATACTGATCAGAAAAGTTCGACCTGGGCGGTGAAATAAGGCTATAAAGCTTTAGAAAGACAAAATATTGTTCTATCTACCTTTGTTTTTAAAGCTCTTCTATTTAACGTAAGATGATAAATAGTTTAATTGATGCATACATAATTAAGGTTAATAATTTCCAACAGAACAAAGCATCGTTAATGAGAATGAAAATGCTGACTGAAAAATCTTAAAGTAACATAGCTACGAGTGTGCTACGCACTTCGTAGCACGTAGCAACCCCGCGTTTGTCAGTAGCGACGAACATAATTATAAAATATGTATATTGATAGTATCGATAAATTTTGTAGAACCCATTTTATGAGTATTAATTGCTTTTTTAGTTGTTCAATGGAGTTTTCAATGGATCAGTTATCAGTCCACTATCGAGGTAACCAAATGACGTCAATGACAGTAAGGCACGTATCTTTATACATCTCAACACAAACAGAATAGAGTGTCTCAATATAAAGTTTTAAATGCTGGATAGAACATTAGGTTTTTTTTTACAAAGACCTAATTTAACCTTCTTAAAAGGCCGGCAACGCACCTGTGACTCCTCTGGTGCTGCAGGTGTCCATGGGCGGCGCCGATCGCTTACCACCAGGTGATCCATCTGCTCGGTTGCCTCCTATTCCATACAAAAATTACTACTTAAATTCTTCTACAGTTAAACTCCATTCAAAGGTCGTCTGGAAGAAATTGCTTTTAGCGGTAAGACCGCCAATTTTACTATCTTCTATGTTTGTTGTTTTTTGTTGTTATAGTGTACAATAAAGAATATACTTTCTTTCTTTTTAGTTTTTACACTACATAGTATAAAACAAAATCGCTTCAGTCCCTATATCCCTGCGTATACTTAAATCTTTAAAACTTCGCAAAGGGTTTCATGCGTTTTTTTACTAGTTAAAGTGATTAAAGAGGAAGGTTTATAGGAGAGGTAGGTTTTGAGAATGTATTATAACATTAGTTATATAGTGAAAAAAGTATTAACATTGCACCCTGCAAACCCGAGACGGATCGCTAAGTTTTAGTAATAAAATTTTTCAAAACAATATTTCTCAATAAACTATAGATAGTAAGAGCAACCTTTTACAAATAAATCACGGAAAATCACGTCCTCACAATAAGTAATTAGAATTAAATGTACAGGCGCTTAAATAGTTATACATTAATAATATTAAATGCAAAATGATTTATGTACAATAGAAAGAACGCTAGTTAATCCAAATAATCCGGCATAATTATATTTACAACCCAAACTAAATCTATGATAAATCTAGCTTCGAATGGATTTCGCAGATAACTACTATCAAAACATGCCAAAACTGGCTAGTAATGACTACTACTTTCATCGATTAGCCTATAATTGCAGAATACAATACAAAATCTTAAAATTACCGTAAGTTTGGAATTTCTAAACCAATCAAAAACAAATATACGTTTGGTTCTAACGGTTTGGGTCAGATATTAATTTGCTCCTTTGAACTTTCTTATTTATAAAAAAACAGTGTTTATAATAATTCCTAGGCTCCATCTATGCAAAAAACTTAGGAAAAGGCTACTTAAACTATGCCTATGTAACCATTGCGCGCTATTGGCCGACAGTTTTGTTAGGGGAATATCATCAAATGACTTCTCCTGCTCTAGGCCGAGGCCGCAGTGCCTCATTTCGCTAACGACGCAACCCTAAACAACGCTAAACATCAGCCCTATAGGGCCCCGTCTGTGACCAACAGTTTTATGTAGGGATTTGGAAAGAGATGTCGCCACGGGCGTAAAAATCATAATATAATTACATCAATTCTTCCAACGTGGCAACACTTATCTTAATTCAAATAATTTAAAACATACAAGGTAAATGCGATATACATATATTTTAATGATAAATTTCACTGTGTCTACATACAGTTTTCAATTTAACAGGTTTTAAATTATTTTTTATAATTATCTAATAATGTAACTGTGTGTATCAGTTGTATCTAATAAATTAAAGAATGTGTGATAATTTTACGATAACTTAACTAAATTTTTTCTTAATCTAACAATATTTTGTATAGAAAAAAGTAAATAAGTCAAATTAAAATTCGATACGCCATTAGAGTAATTTTAAAGTATAATGGTGTGGTAGGGTCGGTAAGTCACCGTGGCCTCGGCTTTGAGCAGGAGAAGGAACGGGGGCTTTGAGTCAGTAAGAGTCTGACACTCCCTCCAGCCCCACCGTGGTCGGGAGAAGTCATTTGACAAGAAAAGGTAAAAGTATGTTTTTTTACAAACACCCCAACTTGTCTGATTTCCAATGTTAAACAATTTACAATTGTAGAAGCTTGTTCGGTGTTTTAATTATTCATATTTACCAAATGAAGTCTGGAATTATGCCTAGTTTATGATGTACCTAAGCATATTGCTCGTTCTCGTTTCTACCTGGTAATTTAAAAGTTACCCTTTCGGGAAATATATTAGATGTTACTTTTCCTACGTTTAGGGATACAAAAGGCCACATTAACGTCAAACTAAAAATCCTCATTATTTATTAAAAAAACCTAGTATTTTGTAAAACAATTAACTTTTTTTTATGTAATATGGTCGGCAAATGTGCAGACTGATTACCTGATGGTAAGCAATCAGCGCTGCCCATGCACACCCGCAACAGAGGAGTTGCCAACCCTTTGGGGATTAGAGATTTGGAGATTTAGAGATTGGGGAGGGATTAGAGGTGGGGAAGTATTGGGCTTCCGGTAACCTCACTCACACGGCGAAACACATTCGTGCCGAAGCACACTTAAATTTAAAAAGAAAAAAAGCGTTTTACAAAAATAAATTAAGATTACATGATTAAGAATTAAATATTTGTACCAATTAATTGAGTGATTGTGTTAAGTTATACAATCGTAAACGTTCCTTTCCTTATTTAGGTTATCACTGGTTATCAAGAAATATGTACTTTATCGTACCGAGGCACACAGCTGCATGTTGTACGCTTATTTCAAGTATAAAATTAATAATCCTTCATTATTGATTGAATACTACAAAGACGTCTGTATTCGAAAGGGATTTTGTTATATGTAAAACAGCTGGGAATTCATAATCAAATGTTGCTATGTCAAAAATATAAAATAAATGTTTATTTGTGTGAAACTGTTACTTATTTGTTTTTTATTGCATTTTATTTTTAGTTTTTTTTTTAATGGTATAAGTCGGCAAACTAGCAGACGGATTACCTGATGGTAAGCAATCGGCGCCGCCCATGGACACCCGCAACACCAAAGAAGTTACGAATGCGTTGCCGGCCTTTTGGGGATGGGCGTTGCGGATATAAGGATTGGGAAGGAATAGGATTTTTTCTTTTATTAGTGGTCTGATTTTTAAGGTGTTTAACCAAAAAGAAAATAATTATATTATTATTTTAAATACTTTATTTTAAATTTTACCATTTTTTTAAACGGTTTTATTCTAAGTTCGTTTTACGAATAAATCGACAAACCAAATATAATAATGACTAACTGAAAACTGAAAAAATAAAAATGCCATATTCATTTTTTAAAAGCAAAAGCAAAATATTATTTATTTAATTGATATTTATTGTATTTTTAGCCAGTTATAATAAATATAAATAGTTTATCTCAAGAAGTTTAAAAATAAAATTAAAAAATACGTAAATAGTAAGTAAAAGATTTAAACCATTTATTTTGATACACAAATATAAATTTAACATAGAAAAAATAATTATTAACAATAAAAAAAATACATTTTAGCAAGTAGTCCATCTCAATGTATGCTGTAAGATATAGATTTATCCTTATCATAAAAATATACTCAATTGTTTACTAAAATAATGGCCATATTGAAACACAAACAAAGAAAAAGTCTTATTTCTTAAAAGCAAGTAAAGTTAAGTAGCAGCCAGAGATATTCGGTATAACACCAAGGAGTTTATTACAAAACAGAAAAAATAGACATCAAACATAAAACTAAATTATTAATTTTTATTATTTCCTCTTAACTGTTCTAGATTACTTATACTTAGGAACTAAAACTATTACAAACAAACATAAATATTAATAACAATATTTGAATAAATAACTAAATTCACCATAAAATTGTCAAAATTTGCTGAGTAATGATTCCATATTATTATGTATACAACAATGGATGACCAAGTAATCCGACCTCCTTGGTGATGTCATTCGCCATACAACACGACTACGTCAACAAAATTTAAAACATACCTAATCATGATATTATTATTTACTAAGAATTTCATGCTTACCAAAATTCTCCTTATAAAATATTGTATACTGTAGAATTGAAGATAAACAATCTAATGATTAATATTTGAAACTTCGGTAAACTATGAATGATTCGCTGATTCATTTCGATTCTTGATAAATTATTACGTAGACATAGCTGCTCCCTTTTTGCAGTTTATTTATGTGATACGAAACAAAACACTGTGTCTGTTTCACGCCGGTTTTCTGAGGCCGTGGTATCACTCTCGTCGAGCAGACTCATTCGTGCCGATGCATGACTCTGACAAATTAAGTAACGCTCTCCTACACATAAAATGGAAAGCTGATAAAACAGTTGACAACATGTCCATCATAAGTTTATTTTACGGCCCACCTCTGTAATATACTTAATGTAAACTGTGAATGGAGTAACTTCCATCACTTCTTATGTTACCGAGGTCCTGGTGCAGGAGAAGGAAAGGGGTGGGTTTTAGTCAGTACCAGCCTTTTTTTTGTGAGGGGTAAATCATCAAATGCCTACTCCAGCCCAGGGCCGGGAGGAAGTGTCAGACTTTTACTGACTAAAAACCCCCCTGTTCCTTCTCCTGCTCTGGGCCGAGGTCGCGGTGCCTCATTGCGCTTACCCCGCAACCTTGGCTGAGTCAGTACCAGCCTGACACACCTTCTTGCCCCAACGAATTTTCCTTAAAAAAGGTAATAATTATGTCTCTGTACGCCGTGGCCCCTTTGGAAACATGGCAAATACTAATATCACTACACCAACTTCCTAAGATTACTCAGACATCAATGACATGGATGAAAGAAAACATCATAAGGAAACCTGGTCATAGATTTTCTAATTATTAGTATAAAATCGCCAATCCAGTTTGAGGAAACCTTAGCTAAAGCTTAGTGCTTTTATAACCTACTAGCGGACCTCCCCTGCTTTGCACGGGTAGATCCGACTACTACGTCAGTCATTTGTTTTTTTAGCAAACGGCCACAGCACCGAAAGGATTGTCAATTCCCGATATTCCCCTTTACTTTTCTAAAGTTTTCTTTAGTAAGAACCTTCACATAAAAATAAAGAACATAACAAAAAAAGAATCAGCAAAATTGGTCCAGTCGTTATTGAGTTTTACGCTTACCAACACATTTCGCGATTCATTTTTATATTATAGATCAGCCCACAAATATACCCTGGCCTCAGCCTGGACCAGGAAAAAGACGGGGTTATTTTTAGTTACTATATTTCTGAAACTCTTTCTCACCCTACCCACTCCTTTGGAAAAAAGTGTTATTTAGCAGTAAGCACTTTTGGGCTGGTGATGATGATGATGAGAACTTAATAACTAACTACACTATTCGCGGAAGGACATTCATACATTGTTATCTTAACACATAAGTAATTAGGAAATCTCTGTTTAAATACAGACACATGTATAACTAAACATAGTATGACAATCCTATGACAATGTCATAATAAAATATGACGAAATCATGACAAATTTTTTTTTACTATGTTTAATCAGTGACTTTCAAAAAATATAATAGTCACAGTTATACTTAACCCTGTTTCGTAAAATCATGATTGATTTGAATTAGTTGATTTTATAAAGATATAAGATTTATACTTGGATTGTATTTAGCGGCTATGAGTGATGCTAGCAAAGATAGCGTTGCTTTTTTGTGAGGGGAAAATCATCATAAATGACTTCTCTCGTCGAGGGTGAGACGAGATGAAGTGCCAGACTCGTACTGACTAAACACCCCGTTCCTTCTCCTGCTCTAGGCCAAGGCCGCGGTAGCTTACAGCGCTTACCTTACAACCCTGGCTGAACATGGACCCTGTAGGGCGCCGTCTGTGGTGGTGCATTGGTATGTCACGTCGCATTATGATCGAGTTCCATAAATGAATTTCTCGTTGATGACTCTGTATTGTTATTGAGAAATTTATTAATAAGAATAGCCCATACACGTCAGCCGTTTTCTCTGTCAATGCGCCTTCAAACATTGCTTATATATGTAGTAAAATAATATTTAGAAGTATAAAAACATCATCAGTGTCACTTCATTAAATTTGGAGTCATTCAAAATATCCTTCCGCTCAAGGATGGAGCAAAAGTCAGGGTAGTCTTACCAATACCTAATCGAAAATTAATCCTTTATTTACTTCATTGCATACAGTAATTAATTATTTATATATTTGTATTATTACTATGTAATCTGTATGACGCAACCTGTTTCGAGAGACAGCTTAAAAAAATTGCCAATGTGTTCTGTATGTATGGGATACACAACTACACACAAACACAGGCGTAAGGCTCTAGTACTATGAGTGCGAAAGTCACGTTAATCTCGTTCGGTTCTCACTCGATTAATTGTATTTAAACAACATTATTGGTTCTCGAAATTGTAAGTACTAAGGTGGAAGAGTAAATTAGTCGAGGTTGATACAAACATTAACAAATATTTTTTAGATTTTTAATTTTAATTCGAATTTTTAAGCATTGTTGTCCGGCATTCCGAAAAACTTTTTAACATGTATATGAGTCTTATAAAAGTCATAACGCTTTTTGGTATTTTCGTTTGTGGTGCATAATTATGATGATTATGCATATAATATGATTATGATCTCTTTTGAATAAAAATCAAGCAATAAGTGTTTATTTCTATGTAGACTCTGCTGGAGATTATCGTGATTAACTAGGTAAACAAAATAACTTACATTAACTTTAATCCATTACCAAATAGTAATTAGCCAGTAATTTTTTTTTTTACTTGCAATAAACTAGTGCTTGACTGCGATCCCACCTGATGGTAAGCAGTGATGCAATCGTTGATGGTAAGGCGCACTAGTTTATTAAGAGCCTATTCTCTCTAGCCTTAAAGACAACTAAATAGTAAAAAAGTAAGATAAAAAAATATCACTTCTTACCAAAAAGTTCACCTTCATCTATCGGCATATCATGCAAAGCACAGCATACCAACGCCATGTGATTGTTTCACTGACAGACTGAATTTATACCAGTCAAGCCCCGTGCAGGAAGTACTAAGGTTATTAAAACTCAAATTACAATTAAGTACTTAGAAATGAAAAACCAAAACATGTTCTTAATCTTTATTATAAAACTTTTATTGCTAACTTCGTGCCGTGAAATATATATATTTTTTAATATAGTCATATTTTCAGACATTTTAAACTGTCCCTGTATATCCAGGAATATTTCAAGATCACAATAAACCCTGTTGTTCTAACCTTTCTCGAGTTGTTGCGGGACTAACGAACAGAAATTCATTTCAACATATAAAAATCAATTGCAATATCAAAACTCAACATTCGGTAACCAAGTGACTTTTAAACCCATGGTACGCCTCAAACACACACAGAGGTTCTGCATGCACACACCGAGCTTTGTGTGTGTGCGTGTGTGTCTGTCTAGTCCGGAGCGAGCCCGCAAGACTGCATTCCTGTCTACGGCCGACGCGGACAAAGAAGCAACTGAGATTTTTGAGTTTTTTTTATCAGTCATAAAAAAGTAGTTTTTATACTCGTCTATTCTACCGTAGTGTTAAAACCTTTTCATTATATAAGTATTAGGTAGTAATATAATAAGTGTTCGCGTAAAACCTCTTTTAATGATTAATCATGTTTTTCGAGAAACTTAAATAAGGATAAATGTGTAACTGTAGACGTGACTTGCAAACCGCTTATTTTGTTTTTAACCTACTGTAATCCTCAGCAGGGTTAACCCAGTTTACTTAATGCTAAACAAAAAAATAATTGGATTATTAATTTCTTTGTTTTTTACAACTTTTACCTAATCATGATAGCTTTTTCTGTGTCCCTATATCCCTATGTATGCTTCAATCTTTAAAACGACACAATCTTCTTAATATTTAGAGCGATTGAAGAGAAAGGTTTATATTTATAACTAGCTTTTTCCCGCGAATTTGCTCGCGTGGAATAGTGACTTCCTACAGATTTTTTTTATTTAAAAACTATGTTGTGTCCTTTCTCGAGTTCCAAACTATGTCTGTACCAAATTTCACACAAATAGGTTCAGTAGTTTAGGCGTGAAGAAAAGACGAGAGAGAGAGAAAGAGCATGGATAACATCTATTAAATTGAGGAGAACTCTAATATCAATATTGCACCGGTACGAAGTCGGGGCGGCTAGTATAGTATAATTTATTTCGTGACCATTTTTCTTTAACTACAAAAGTTGCATAGACAGTCAGTAAGAACACCTTTCTGAAAGTTGAACTCTCTCAGAATGACTTATGTAGCCAAAACATTATTATCTAATGACTTACATCATCACACACAAAACAATGTCAGCAATTAGTGTCTCGGATACTGACTACGTAATCATTAAAGATAGTACCTATTTAATATACTTACCCAAAAAACTCAATGTTATGTATTGTCATGTTACAAGTACCCAAAAAAAAAACAACACGTGCCAAAAATATAACACGGTTTAAAAGTTCAAAATTTCGTTTAGGTAAGTGTAAAAATAAAGCTATCAACTTTTTATTCGACAAGCTAAAACATCTACTTGAAACTAATAATAATCCATTTATTTTCTTACAAAAAAAAACTAACATGTTTAGCTTGGATGGTTGAGGTGAATATAAAATTTAAATAGGTTTAATTGCATCAAAACTGCTGTGCGAATCGTAATGGCTGTCTGTTCGTTAATATGATTAGATGCTTTGGGACCAATTCCCAACCTGACTACCATTTGACCTGTGACTTGCACACACGCACACCTGCGCATATCATGTTTTATGTACGTACGTATGTGCTTGTGTTACATCAACTCACGCACACGAGAACGAAGACCTGCCCCGGAGAACACTTAGAGCGACGCTCGTGCACTTTTTCAGATTCATTTTGTGTGAAAAGTATTATAAATGATCGTTAAGAGACTAGTTATATCTATACTAATATTATAAAGAGGTAAAATTTCTAAGTTTGTAAGTTTATATGTAGGGGGTAATGTTTTTTTTTTTTTTACGTTGGCAACACTGGTAGCAGGTCGTCAAAAACCGACCTCAAGTTTTAATTTAATTTTAAAATTAGTTTTAAGTGATATTTAAGTTCCAAATACGTATATTTGTGTTAGAATACATACGTAATTATTACAAGCAGTGTGTGCCTAGTGATATTAATAATACTTCTTCCACAAAACCGAAAAGTTGTTGCGGCTGTCAACGGACGAAGATATCGTCTTATTCGAATAATTAAACCAGGGGAGTTTATGTGATAAGTAATTACTGTTATTAGTTTAAACAACAAAAACACCAAAATACTAACTAAAATCCTGTGCATAGCGCCCGTTACTTGTATATTGGACTGATTAACACAAAACCGGGTAAACTTTAACTACTTAGAAACAAACTTACAAAAATAAAAAATTATACTACATTGCTATTGTGCTGTAGAATTTGTGTAAATTACATCGTTAAGCAGTATAGTTAATGTTAAAAAACATAATTTGTAGGCTTTTCTCAGTAGTATATGACTATATCAGGTACCAATTGTATTCCAATATTTTGCTCATACCTACATATATTTAAAAAGAAATATTCTTATGATAGAACATTCAAACTTAACTAAATTATTATTTTTCATATTCTTTACCTCTTTTGTACTTTAAATTCAACTCATTCCCTTCTTACTCACCTACCTTTCTTTTTTTTGCTGTTTTCTTTTTTTTTTCCTTTATTTCAGTGTTCATTTCTACATACCTGCCAATATGATGACCCGGGCAAAGGAAATGGAAATTAAACTGAGGGCAGCACTTAAGGAATTGGAGTCATCCAAACTCCTGTGTGACCAACTGCTGCAGGAGCGGGAAGACAATGAAGTGGAAGTGAAGAACATTATTAATAGGAATAGTAAACTCAAAACTGAATTGGCCGAACTACATGTATGTCACACGGACCTGCTAGACCAACATAATAGATTATTTAACGAAGTCAGTGCTTTTCAGCAGTGCACCGAGACTCATGAACATGCTCTGACACGCATATCACAACTTGAGCATGATCTAAGAAAAGCCCACAATACAATAAATAAACTCGAGGCTAGTAAACAATCAGTACAGTCAGCTGATACTCTTTCTTTATATGATGAGTTAGTTGGGAGTGGGTCTGGTGACATATGTGAGCAGGCCATTACCATAGACTTGACTGGTGATGACACTATCCCCACTCGCCCTGTACTCAATAGTCATAATAAAATAAAAAAGTATATTAGGTTAAATAAAACGATCAGAAAATTAAAGAAAACTATTAGGAGGCAGAATCTTTTAAAGGACAGTGTAAACTTAAGAAAGCAAAAATTATTGTTAACTAATGAACTAAAGTATTGTAAAACTGAGTTTGATAAAAGTAGAAATTTGTATGAAGTAGATATTCAAGCTCTCCGAGAACAACTATTACAAAGAGAAATGTTCATAAATGAGTTGTTCCAAAAATATGAATCTGCTCAACTAGAAATAAATAAAAATATGGTTGAGGCAGGTAAGCTTGTAGATTTGGTGACATACAGTGCTGAAAGATATGAGTCATTAGCAAATAATTTCTCATGCAGCTGTGCCTGTGCCCCGGATTCAGATGTGGGGCCTATGCCTCTGGCACCTAAAATAACACAAGAAATTATAAAATATAACACTTGTGTTTTTACTGACTCAATAGGCATAGGCATTGGGTCACTTATCTCAAATGGCCTAAATCCAAATTGTGGTATAACTAACTATTGTTGCCACAACATAAAATTTGGTCAGATAATTAACAAAATAATGCAGGAACCTATCACAAGACATCAGCCTATAGTTATACTAATGGGTGATAGTACAGGTGTTAGAAAGAGGGACATTCTGAATGGTGTCAACACCTTATTAAAGCTAGATTCAGGAAAGATAGTATTATGTGCTTTCCCATATTCAGACACTCTGTCAGTGTCTGAGAATCAGAGAATACATAGTTTAAATGATATGATATTCAGTTTGACATGTCATAGTGACAATTTATTGTTTTTTGACACTAACAAATTTGTTAGTAGTTTTAAATTGACTAGGAAGTCTTTGTTAATTCCTAGAAAATGTAAAGTATTACTTGCTAGCCTTCTAGCAAATATTATTAATCTAGTATTAAGTGACGAAACTATATTATTTAGACATTCTAATAATGTAGTGATTGATTGTACATATAATAGTACGACGGAGACTCAACATTTAGGGACAAATGTGGGTAGCACTCCAGATAATTTTTTAAATTAAATTTTGAGACAACAGAAGATAACCTAATGAATTCTCATACTACAAATTATCAAAAGGTTTCTTCTCGCCGCATATTATATAATAAACACAAACAAGGAAATATTACACTCCTTAGTCAAAATATTCAGGGCATTTCATCCAAATTACTAGAATTGGAATTATTTTTAGAAAAATTTAAATTTGACATAATTTGTATAACAGAGCATTGGATGAAGAAGTATCAAGTAGAATTTATGAGTTTTAAAAACTATTGTGTTGGTAGTTTCTTTAGCCGTCAAGCAATGATTCATGGTGGTAGTTTAATTTTATTAAAAAACTCAATTAAGTATAAAGAAAGACAAGATATAACTTCACTTTCCATTGAACATACAATAGAATTGTCCTGTGTAGAGCTGGATGGGCATGTTGTGATATGCGTCTATAGACCTCCAAACTTACAAAACTTAAACGTTTTTAACTCTGTTATGGAACAAGTGTTGCAGAAAACGTGTTCGAACAGTAAATTTACAATAGTATGTGGCGATTTTAATATTGATCTCTTGGAAAACAATTCTAATTGTATTAATTTAGTAAGTCTTTTTAAATCTTTTGATTTGTCTAATGTATTCCTTGAGCCCACCCGAGTAACATCCACCTCGGCTACATGTATAGATAATATATTTTGTAACTGTGATTATTTGCACAAAAATATTGTTAATAGCTTACCATCAGATCACAGTGGGTTAACAATAAACTTAAACAACATCACAACGGTGCCAAAAAAGGAAATAATGTTTAGACATATCACGGATAAAAAAGTTGAGTCATTAAATAATAATTTAAAGCAAATATTATGCAGCCCATCACATGATTATGAAGGTCCAAGTGAGATTTATGCCAACTTACTGGCCATTATTAAAACCCAATTTGATAAATTATTCCCCTTAAAACGTAAAATCATTGAATGTAAATTTGTATTCTGTGACTGGGCTACCCCCGGTATTCGTAGAAGTAGGGGAAAGTTATTTGAACTATATGGTATGAGACCATTTAATACAAGCGAAGCCTTTAGCAAGCATGTGTCCAAATATGCAAAAATATTTAAAATGGTCTGTAAGCAAGCAAAATCTCTTTACATTAGCCGTAAGATTAAGAACGCTGAAAATAAAACAAAGGCTACATGGAAAATAATTAACAATGAGACAGGCAGACATAAATTGCATAACACGGAAATTAATTTAAATACCGGAAATGGACATGTTAGTGTAAATCGGGAAGTTGCACAAGAATTTGAAATTTTTTTCAAGAATATCCCCATTGAAACTACAAAGGACTTAGAATCATCTCCGGCACTTTCAATTAGTCTTCTCAAAAGAAATATTAAAGAAAGCCGTTCTGATTTCCAATTTCAGTACACAAACCCCCAATCAGTAATAAAGGCGTTTAAAGACATTAAAGTTAAGTCTACAGAGGATCTCTGGGGAATGTCTGTTGCAGTGTGTAGGGCTTTTATAGAAGCTATAGCGCCTCATTTAGCTTTAATTTATAATAGAAGTGTAGATCAGGGAGTTTTTCCAAATTTGATGAAACATAGCAAAGTAGTTCCACTGTTTAAATCTGGCGATGATACCGATGCTAATAATTATAGGCCGGTATCTATTTTACCGGTGCTTAGTAAGGTGTTTGAAAAGCTGATGCTTTCTCAGATGCTGCGTCACTTTAACATGAATTCCATCTTTCATGATCAACAATATGGGTTCACCAAAGGTCGATGCACAACTGACGCCGGTGTAACTTTAATTAAGCGTGTTTTTGCCTCGTGGGAGGAGTCGCACGACGCTATTGGAATTTTTTGTGACCTGTCCAAGGCTTTTGATTGCGTCGAACACGAGACACTGTTGCTAAAGTTGGAACACTATGGTATTCGAGGGGCTTCACTCAATTTATTAAAATCATACCTCCAGGATAGGCAGCTTAAAGTACAGGTAAACAAAGTGAATTCTCAGGGTGCTAGCATATCTATGGGCGTACCACAGGGCTCGATATTAGGTCCTTTCCTATTTTTGGTCTACATAAATGACTTACCTCATTTATTTCAGCGAGAACCGGGAATGGTATTATTTGCCGATGACACATCGTTGATTTTTAAAATAAATAGACGGACAAATAATTATGACGAAGTAAATAATGCTATTTCGAAGGTTCATAACTGGTTTACAGTTAATAATTTAGTTCTTAACGACAAAAAGACAAAGTGTATACGATTCAGTTTACCAAATGTAAAAAGTAACGAATGTGACATATTGTTAAACGGCAAGAAATTGGAATTTGTAAAACAGACTACTTTTCTGGGTATAACCATAGATGAAAAACTACAATGGGGGCCCCATATCACATCTCTGGCAGGACGGTTGAGTTCTGCAGCATTTGCTGTCTGGAAGATCCGACAGCTAACAGATGTGGACACTGCAAGACTGGTGTACTTCAGCTACTTTCATAGCATTATGTCGTATGGCATCTTGTTGTGGGGACAGGCTGCTGACATTGAGTCTATATTTGTCTTGCAAAAGCGTGCAATCAGAGCAATTTACAACCTAAGGCTTCGCGAATCTCTTAGAGATAAATTTAAAGAGATCAATATTATGACTGTGCCCGGTCAGTTTATTTATGAAAATATAATGTATGTTAGGAAACACTTAATATTATTTGATAAGGTATCAGACAGACATAATTACCAAACTAGACATAGAGATAGATTGTGTCAGCCATTATTTAGATTGGCAAAGGTACACAAGTCGTTCATGGGATTCAGCGTTAAGTGTTATAACAAAATCCCAGGCGAAATACAACAATTAAATGAAAGAAATTTTAAATTATGTGTAAAGAAAACTTTGTGTAAAAAAGCATATTACAAACTGAGTGATTATATTGAGGATAAGGATGCTTGGAGACGGGCTGGTCCTGCTCCACAGGATAATATACCTACACGAATATAAATAATGTTCCAGTGGATCTTTGCTTGAACGGAAGTTCTTAGATTTTGTAAATTTGTAACCATGCTATTTTTATTGTTAAACTTGATAAATTTGTAAATGTGAGTGCCCTGTAACCTATTAAAATTAGTTAGACTAGCAGAATGTCGGTCCATATGTCAGCTTGGAGTTGTCATGCTCACTCAAAGGTCACATTGGCGGTGGCACGGTCACTGGATCGCTCGATTCCCTATATTATGGTTGAGTTGGGCGATGCTGGTGTTACGTGTCATGCTCGTGAACGGGCGCCGTCAATTGGGACTGGTCAGCTCCGGACTGTCTATTGTCCTTAAGGTTATTTTCTTTTTATGTTTCTCTGTATACACGCGTTACACTGTTCTCACATATTCAAACTAACTAAATAATGTATCAAAAAATGTTTATGTGACACTGATTTTAAAAGAGTAACCATGGAGTTTCTTGCTCGTTCTTCTCCATCGGAATCTACACTTTGGAACGAGCGAATAGCTTCACTAAGAGGACTGACCGACAGACTGACACTTTGTATCTTTAAAGTTGTGTTGACGTTCAAAAGTGCCTGTATGGGTCTAATTGAAATAAATAATTTTGACTTTGACTTTGACTTTGAACCGCTGGTCGGATTTCCAAAATTCTTTCACTGATAGATAGATACAACGTTCCTGAGTGCTATATAGGCTATAAATCACCACGCTACGATCAAATGGAGCCGAGCAGCGGGTGAAACCGCGTGAGAGTAGCTAGTGTTAGATATACTATAACTATAACTTAATTGTTTGAGATACAAATAACAATGGTACAAGTATGTTTCATAGAAATAGAGATCTATGAACTTGGAACTTTGTCTTCAAAACCCCCAAAGGAAGAAAAAATCAAAATGCTATTTACTACATAGTATAAAATAAAGTCGCTACCTCTGCCCCTATCTGGATAAGTGTGTTAAATCTTTAAAACCACGCAACGACTTTTAAATAGATAGAGTGATTGAAGAGGAAGGTTTACATATACTTTATAATAACATCCATTAAATAGTGGAGGTAGAATTTAGTATTAGCATTTGTACCCGTGCGAAGCCGGAGTGGGACGCTAGCTGATTAAAATACCGAAGAAAATGACAATATCTAATAGTTTATAACAAGAAATAACGAGATTTAGAAAATATAACCTGAAAAAAAAACTGAAACATCCGATATTTTCAATTGTTTTACTAAAAAACCGCATATATAATATTACTTTTCAAAACTCTTCCACAATAATTCACGTTCACAACTTTGACTTTCGCAGCCACGCCCCATTTATATCTGAGATCACATAAATATAAAATGTAAAGATATAAAAAAGAACTGTCGTTATCACACCTTCCAAATGGGGCAGTGACAAGCACTGCCATGATAAACCAGAAAAATTAACAATTAATATAATTTAACTAAAATTGCTTATTTATTTATTTTAGTCATTAGGGCAAATCATTACATTACTTTTCGCAATCTAGGTGGTAAAGGGAGTGTAATAATCTTTCTAAATAAAAAATATCCTGTTCTTTCTCCTGCTTCCAGGCTGCGGACGCGGTAAGCGTGTAAATTAAAAAAAAATGATGATTTCTGAACTAAATGCATGTGTGAATTTTATGATAGACCTTAGTTTTTTACAGAATTCCATATCACAATGGAGTGTGCGGATTTAGAACAAGCTTTTTTAAAATAACGGCCATATGTGGCCGAAGCACCAACAAGAAAAATCTTGCAGTTTTTGTCAATTAAAAACAATGACTTAATCCTTACTTAATATGACTTTTACATCTCCTCATATCAGAAAGTCTCTTTTTCAATTTATAGACGTTTCTGTTCAGCAAACATAGCATATTCTTATCATACCATTCATTCATTGTCTAAAGAATATGTTAAAAAGTGCGTATGAGAACCATTTTTGAAGCGAAGTCTATGCCAATAAAAAAAATCTATAAGACTTATGCACATGAACCCAGTCGACGGTTAGACTATTTTAAATTAGATATTAATTTAGTGATGGCCCGTGCTATCGAAAGGAACGCAAGCTCAGACATGTCAGATCTTAGCCAGACTGAAACCTGTTCCGTCACCTCTAGCGACCTTACTCGTGCAACTCAACCTAAGCTGTTAGGCTGTTGCCAACCGCTCTCTCGATTCACCATTAATCGATTTAAATAATCGCTCGGTAAATATCGATTTTGTAGAGTTTGTTGATAGCTGGTGTTAGAATTTAGATAGCTTTTGATTGATGATTGATGGTGGAACGGAATTATAAATACACCTGTTTTACCATTATTGTACGAATAAATATTTGTGGTATAATTATATCATCGAACTCTGTCCTTGATTTATTTTTTTCTTATAGAGCATCTTCAAAGCCAGAAAAGTTACAAGTGCGTTGTTGACGTGCAAAATGACGTGCTATGCTATCAAGTAATCATCATATTCGTTTGCCACCCTATAAATGATGATTAATATAAAAGATGATAAATGTTGCTTCAGAAAAGTCGTCTTAGAAACCTAGCCTAGTTTAAATACTTGATTGGGTATCGGAAACATTTGCTTACAGAACAGCACCACATACAAAGTGACAAATATCTATTAAAACACACCCCTACTACGCGTGTGAGCATACTTCATCCGAGGATACCCTAACCAGTTGTCCCTCTTATAAACAAACAAACAAATATTTACCTACGAAAACAAAAAAATAAATTATTGCAAGAACTTGAATCATGTAAAAGTGATTTGAAACAACATCGGGCAGTATATGACATAGATGTTCAATCGCTTAAACAAGAACTTTTACAAAGAGAAATGTTCTTAAATGATATGTTCCAAAAATATGAATCTGCCCAATTGGAAATAAACAAACATATGATTGAGGCAGGTAAACTTGTGGATCTAGTAACTTATAGTGCTGAGAGGTATGAGTCTCTTGCAAATAATCTTTCTTGTAGCTGTGCCCTCACTCCACCTTCTGAGCCAGAAGTTTTACAACAACCAATGAGTAAACCAGCTGTGACATACAGCGCTGGTGTGTTTACGGACTCAGTGGGTGCAGGTATTGGGTCACTTATTGCCAATTGCCTTAACTATAGGATAACTAATTACTGTTATCATAATATAAAATTTGGCCAGATTATTAAAATAATTTCACAAAAACAGATCACACAAAATCAGCCAATAGTGATTTTCATGGGTGATAGTACAGGAGTAAACAAGCGGGATATAACTGATGGTATCAACACCTTATTAAGACTAAACACAGGGAATATAATGTTATGTGCATTCCCATATGCTGACACTTTGTCACAAAGTGAAAATAGTAGAATTCATCATCTGAACAATTTAATCTTTTTTTTGACCTCTTGTCATAGTGACAAATTATCATTTTTTGACACTAACAAATTTGTTAGTGGTTTTAAGTTGACCCGGGATTATATGTATATTCCCAGGAAATGTAAATTATTAATTGCTAGTTTGCTAGCAAATAGTATTAATTTATTAATAAGTAGTTTTAGTGACAAATCTATATTGATTAGACAATCTAACAATATAGAGATTAATTGTACATACAATAGTACGAAGGAGGCTCCAGATTTATTGACAAATGTGGATAGTACTCCGGATAGTATTCTTTTAAACTGACTTCTACGACAACAGAAGATAACCAATTAAATTACTCAAAAACCACATTCATTGAAAAGGTTTCTTCTGGCAATATTATTAAGCATCAATTTAAATTAAAACATAAAACTAAATTAGATAACTTGTTGTCATTATACAGTCAAAATATTCAGGGCTTATCATCAAAATTCCTAGAAATTGAATTATTTTTAGAGAAATTCCAATATGATATTATTTGTTTAACTGAACATTGGTTAAAAGATTATCAAGTAGAAACAATTAACTTCAATAACTATTGTGTTGGCAGCAATTATAGCCGCCAAGCAATGATACATGGTGGTAGCCTGATTTTAGTAAAGAACTCAATTAAATATAAAGAAAGACAAGACATTGCTCTGCTGTCAATTGAACACACAATAGAGTTGTCCTGTGTTGAGCTGGATAGGCATATTGTAGTATGTGTTTATAGGCCTCCTAACATACAGAATCTAAATATTTTTCGCTCTGTAATGGAAGATGTACTGCGGAAAACATGTACTAGTAGTAAATGTACAATAGTATGTGGCGATTTTAATGTTGATCTCTTAGAAAACAATTCTCATTGTACAAACTTGTTAAGTCTATTTCAATCATTTGATTTGTCTAATGTTTTCCTTGAGCCCACCCGAGTAACATCCACCTCGGCAACTTGTATAGATAATATTTTCTGTAACTGTGATTATTTACAAAGTGAAATTGTAAATAGATTACCATCTGATCACAGTGGGCTCACAGTTAACTTTAATACTATAACAACTGTGCCAAAAAAGGAAATATTGTTTAGACAAATCACATACAAAAAAATTGATTCATTAAATAATAAGCTAAAACATAAATTATGCAGCCAAGTACAAGACAATAATTGCCCGAGTGAGATATATGCCAATTTATTATCCCTTATAAAAATACAATTCGATAAACTATTTCCTTTAAAACGTAAAAATATTCAGTGTAAATTTGTATTCTGTGACTGGGCTACACCAGGTATTCGTATAAGTAGAGACAGGTTATTTGAGCTATACGGCCTGAAACCATTTAATAGTAGCGAGGCTTTTCGCAGACATGTTTCCAAATATTCAAAAATATTTAAAATAGTATGTAAGCATGCTAAGTCGCTCCACATTAGTAATAAAATCAGGACCGCGGAAAACAAAATAAAAGCTACCTGGAATATAATTAATAAAGAAACAGGTAGAAATAAATCACAAAACACTGAATTTAATTTAAAAACCGAAAAGGGATATACTAGTTCAAATTCGTCAGTTGCCCAGGAATTCGAAAGATTCTTTAAAAATATTCCTCTTAAAACTACGGAAACGTTAAAATCATCTCCAGCACTTTCTGTCGAGCTTCTCAGGGGTAACGTCAAAGAATGTCCTTCTGACTTTAGCTTTCAATACACAACCCCCCAGGCAGTAATAAAGGCGTTCAATGAGATCAAAGTGAAGTCAACTGAAGATCTTTGGGGAATGTCTGTTCGAGTGTGCAGGTCGTTTATAGAGACAATTGCGCCGAACTTAACGTTCATTTTTAATAAAAGTGTAGATCAAGGGGTTTTCCCGGATTTAATGAAAGATAGTAAAGTAGTTCCATTATTTAAATCAGGTGATAGTACAGAACCTAATAACTATAGGCCGGTCTCTATTTTGCCAGTGCTCAGTAAAGTGTTCGAAAGGTTGATGCTTACTCAAATGCTGCGTCACTTTAACACGAATTGTATTTTCCATGACCATCAATACGGGTTCACCAAAGGACGTTGCACTACGGACGCAGGAGTATCACTTATAAAACAAGTTTTCAACTCGTGGGAAAAAGCACAGGATGCCATCGGAATATTTTGTGACCTTTCAAAGGCATTCGACTGTGTTGAGCACGAGACGCTGTTACTGAAGCTAGAACACTACGGCATTCGGGGGGTATCCCTAGATTTATTGAAATCATACCTTCAAGAAAGAAAAATTAAAGTACAAGTCAACAAAGTTAACTCACTGGGTGCTAGCGTATCTATGGGCGTACCGCAGGGCTCAATATTAGGTCCTTTTCTATTTTTAGTTTATGTAAATGACCTGCCCCATATGTTCCAAAATGAACCGCATATGGTATTATTCGCTGATGACACTTCATTGATTTTTAAAATAAATAGACGAACAAACAAATATGACGAAGTTAATAATGCCTTAATGAAGGTTCAAAATTGGTTTACAATAAACAACCTATTACTAAATGATAAAAAGACTAAATGCATTAGATTTATTTTACCAAATGTTAAAAGTAATGTATGTGATGATATATTATTAAATGATCAGAAACTAGAATTTGTAAAAGAGACTACTTTCCTGGGGATCACTGTAGATGAGAAGTTGCAATGGGGGCCCCACATCAAGTCTCTAGCAGGACGATTGAGCTCTGCAGCTTATGCTGTCTGGAAGATCCGTCAGCTAACCGATGTGGGCACGGCAAGACTAGTGTACTTTAGCTACTTTCATAGCATCATGTCGTATGGAATTCTGTTGTGGGGACAGGCATCTGACGTTGAGTCTATCTTTATCTTGCAAAAGCGTGCCGTCAGAGCTATATATAACTTAGGTCGTCGCGAATCTCTCAGAGAAAAGTTTAAGGAGATCAACATTCTGACCGTACCGAGTCAATTTATTTATGAAAACATTATGTATGTTAGGAAAAACCTACACTTATTTGTAAAGGTATCTGACAAACATGATTATCATACTAGACATAGGAATAGATTGAGTCAGCCTTTATTTAGATTGGCAAAAGTGCATAAATCATTCCTGGGTTTCTGTGTTAAATGTTATAATAAAATCCCAGTTGAAATTCAAAATCTAAATGAAAGCAAATTCAAATTATGTATAAAGAAACATTTATGTAAACTAGCATACTACAAAGTAAATGATTATATACAAGATAAAAATGCTTGGAGGCTAGCTGGTCCTACTCCACAGGATGTTTAGAGGAATTTTTGATTTTAATTATTAATTTGTACACTATGTTGTTAATTGTTGATGATCTTCTAAGTTTTTGTAAATGTGAGTGCCCTGTAACCTATTATAATTAAGTAAGACTTGTAGAATATAGGTACTTGTGTCGGCTGGGAGCTGTCATGCTCACTCAGAGGTCTCATTGGCGGTGGCACGGGCGCTGGATCGCCCAATTCCCTATAATATGGTTGAGTTGGGCGGTGCTGGTGTACGTGTCATGTTCGTGAACGGGCGCCGCCTATTGGGGACTGGTCAGCTCCAGGCTGTCTAATTATGTTGTCCTTGAGGTTCACTTCTTTTTCGTACTTTTTGCCTGAACATTAGTGTTACATTGTTCTCACATATCAGAACCGACTAAATGATGTAACAAAGAAATGTATTGTAAAACTGATTGAAAAAGAGTAACCATGGAGTTTCTTGCTCGTTCTTCTCCATAGGAATCTACACTTTGGAACGAGCAAATAGCTTCACTAGAGGACAGACGGACAGACTGACACGCTTAATTTTAAAGCTCTTGTTATATACTTTTTTTCCTTTTTTGCTTGCTTGACGTTCAAAAGTGCCTACTGTGGTCTAATTGAAATAAATGATTTTTGACTTTGACTTTAAACACGAAACTAAAGGAAGCAGTAATTATGTAGTTACGTAATAACAATGTTTACGATGCGCGTGCGCGTACAGAATGCTCCACATTGACGTCGCATGTCTCAATGTGTAACTCGACACGTGTCTACATTATGTACTTACATGGTGTGGGATAAAAACCACCTTGATGACATATTGTTTCTGACCTTTGTTCCAATAAAGTATATAGGTATAACTGCACACATGCTATGTATATATGGCAATAAATCGCCATCATAAGTAACATGAGAATTGTAATAATAAATCATTGTCGCAAAGCCAGTCTTTAAAGGTTAAGTCCAGCCTTCAGTTGGGGTTGCAGCGCGAGCGCAAATGTACCGCAGCCTTGGTCTTAAGTAGGAGAAGGGAGGGATTGATTCTAGTCAATCAGGAATCAAGCTGTTCTATTCTTATAATATCAGTGCCAGCTACTGGTTATGTGGTAAAAGTACTGCCTACTGCTAAACAAAGACCTCTTTTGACACGGTTAAGATGAGAAAACATAAATCACCACCAACTTATAATTAAAAATTACAAGTCCAGGTATACTCGTGGTGTTTTCCTTCATCTTATGTAAATGGTATCTTAATATACTTAAGACTGACTAATGTCACGTATGTACCTATAACATAGTCAAAGTTAAGCTGGCGTTAAGTCACTTCTTATGCAAGACAGCTACTACGATATAACACCATCGGCCGGATTTCGTCCACTGCTAGACATAAGCCTCCCCAATTGCACGCCATTCAGCTCGATATTCAGCTTTTCTCATCCAACCGCTGTCAGCCCACCTAGCTGGAGGGCTCCCTAAACTAATTTACGTGGTCTCCACTCTAGAACAGGTCTACCCCAACGGTTATCGGTTCTTCGACAAATGTGACCCTACATTCGGAACTCAATATTCACCGTCGAAGCATACATTAATATGAGAACCTGACTACAACCGCTGCCACACACAAAGAAAGCATTCCGATACGTCGAAGCGAACTAACTAACGCATAGAATCAGAACTCTTCATCACCATTCAAGAATACACAATTAAGGGCCCTTATCAACATGCCTTCCCACCTTTTTTGCTTTGATATTAACCAAGAGGTAACAAAAACAGAAGGTTTATTGAAAAAATGGGAGAGAGCGCTTAAATACTTTTTAAATTTGGAATTCATTGCGTCGATGTAAAGTTGCTCTGTATATTGTTAAATTAATCTTAAGTCAACCATCTTGAAATCAATCAATCAATATACCCTATGACAATTTAAAAATTGTATTGTGTAAGGAAGAGGATCCATTCTCAAAACCTGAGCTCTGATGGGAAACAAAAATACATACACATAAACATCTTTTGTTAATTGCTGAATTTCGTTCGTTATGAAGATATTTTTCAGAAATTGTAAAGGTCCATCGTCATGATTGCACCGGCCTTGGGTATCAGCATCCCCGAGGTCAGATCTATATTGTATTTACAACTATTCAGCAATGAGTATCAAAATAATTAATACCTGCTTGTTATTTGTTCTTCCTTCTACTTATATCCATTTTAAATTGAAAAATTCCCCTACGCACCTTTTGATTTTCCGTCACCAGAACAAAACATATTATGAGTTATTTCTATTGGATTTGCAAACAATACTACCTGTATAAAAGATAAAATAACACAGTAATTAAAAGCACACTAATTTATATTATTTTAATTTCCTAAAATTGCTATTACAATTACGGAGAAATTATACACTAAATCAGGAGGTTTTCGTGTCGTTGTAAAAGTCGGTCCAAGATTCCTTAATCATTTACAACACAACGCACTTACAAACTTACATTTACCGTTTAAAGTGTCGCTAGTTACCTCTTTCACAAACGTTTTGTCACCTATATGTTTGGAGTTATTTAGTTCCAATTTTGTCCGTATGCACGGCTAAGTTTGTGGCACTTTAAGATTGAACAAATCTTCCTAATTCTTCAGTTTAAGTAGATTATGACATGGTATTAGATAATAATTGTGTGTTTTGATGTGCGTTATGATAAGTCATAGCTGTAACGTGAGATAACGAGGTAAATTAAACAAGGTATTAAGTTGAATCTAGGGATAATAGAGACGTTGAACGCCAACTTTTTCCTCAAATTTTGTATTTCTGAAAAGCTGTGGCGAAGTGGATTAATTATTGTCATTTTCCTTGTATTTACCTCAGTTTTCTAAACGGATTTGGTTTTTTATTTTTATTATGCTTTAGTAAACGACTTGCAAATAACAATAACAGTACTATCAGTGGTTTGTCCCATTGTACCCAAGTACCTATTGTCTTATCAACAATATTAACAATAAATCCATGCACGAGATACATCGCTCGAACAATATCAACCTGTACTTCTGTACTTTGCCTGTGCTATCTCTTTGTGCCCAACTATTTGGGTTACACCTACGCTAAAAGAAGATAGAAGATAATTTTGGAGAAAGAGTGAGAGAGAGGGAAGAGGACCCGTTAGGAAAGTAGTTTAGACTACCACGGTTACGCGTAAATAGTGATGATTTGTGGGGTTGTGATCAATAGGTACCTCAAACGTGAAACGTGTATCATTACTGATGATAATGACCTCTGAATGCTGGGAAACAGTAATAATGCCAATAGATTCAGAGATAACTTCATTTATACTCTTTGTTTTATTACTATTTCGTTCCTTATCGACGGAACCATCTTTGGTTTCACTAACTTTGTTGTGAAGCAGTCATACGTGTGTTAAATGAAAGAACAATTCTTAAATACCGATAATCTATTACTTTTTCAGCAACAAATTATCTATCATTCATCATTAATACATTAAGTTTGTTCTCCGAAGAAGGCCTCCAGGATGTTCTCCTGGTTGTCTTCAACCCGACTCAAAAGATTGCTCATGGGTAGGCTGGCTTTATCATAGGTCGCATCATCGCTTACGACCAGTCGCGATAGTGGCCAAGTTCCTGCCGTTACGAAATACAAAAAAAAGTTGTATAAATTAACCACTTCCAAAAATTTATTGGTAAAAACTCGATTAATTTCAAGTCACAAAGGGACTATACCATTAGCAACGTGATCTTTTGACTTAGTTAATTTACGTAACTCGTTATGTTCATTATAATCATCTTCTTAAAATCTATTAAAAGCCGAACTGTCAAACACAATTTCAAAGTCACTTCATCCTATTAAACAATTTTTATGACACTCTTTCTTGAATAAACTCTCCAGTGTGTGACCTTGTGTGTTCGCACGTAAGTTACCTGTATGCTGTCGAACGTCGGGTAAACCCGTGACTCAGTGGATAATGTGGTAGACATCTGTCATCGCTACCTGCCACCCAGCCACCCCATCTCGTTGCAACCGTTCACGAGAGCCACGGCATTTGTATTAGTCACACAACTTTTTGGTGATACACATTCTAATGTTATGATTTATTAACCCAACTTAAACTACCTTTGAAAATTAAGCCAAAACTATATTCATTTATTTTAAATAGACAACGTAAAGTATTTTTTTTATGGTATAGGTCGGGAAACGAACACTACGTATTACCTGATGGTAAGCAATCAGAGCTGCCCAAGGACACCCGCTTAGCAGTTACGTGTGTGTTGCCGGCCTATTAGGGATAAAGGACTCGGATATTTAAGAATTGGGAAGGGATAAGGGAAGGGGTAGGGATAAGGCCTTCGGTAACCTGACTCACACGGCGAAACACAACGCTGTTTCAACAAAGTGCGTGTGCTACGGATTTGAGGATTAAAAGGTGATAAGGGATTGAAGGATTGCCGGAGACTAACCCGGCGCAACAAAACGCAGACATTGTTCCTCGAAGTATGGCTCTCTCGAACTTATTAAACAAGAAATATTCAGAATCTAAATCATCTAGATGTTGTTTGGCGGTAATGTGGAAACAAGTATTATTAAATCCATAACCTCCAAACACAAACAGGATTCATGAATGAAAAAATTGACTATCGACACTCATGCGGTTGTGACCACATCCGTTTTTGTCTCTGAGTTACGTCCGTACTTTCCTGATCTATAATATAATTTAAATATCTGTTTTAACCATTCTAGCGTCTGATTTTTTTAATATGTTATATTATTGTATTTTCCCACAAAAACATGCTAAATACGAAGGATACTTCTAAAAGTAAGATTTTTATACTTTTTTCCTCAGAGTCCTCATCTGGTAAAATACTTGTAGTTATATTTTTAATAAAATTCATTATGGATAAGCAAACAAAAAAGTGGCAGTGGACAGGTCACATTTGTCGAACGAAGAACCGATTACCGTTAGTGTAGACGTATTCTAGAGTAGGGACCACGTCTCTAGGCAAACGTAGTGTAGGGCGCCCTCCAGCTAGGTGGAGTGACGATATCTGTAGAATGACTGGCCTGGTAGGCAGTGGTTGAATGAAAAGAGCTGAACATCGTCCTCATTAGCGTGCAATTTGAGAGACTTATGTCCAGCAGAGAGAGAAAACAGGCTGGTGATGATTGATCGTTTGATCCTGATTCTTACACACAAGAATAATAAAGAAGAATAAACGTTAATAAATGAGTACATTTCAGATAAAATGCATACAAAAATACCTATTGTTACAATTGAGTATATTCTCAATTTTCCTGGATATTAGTGGTAACCGCATAAGAATGAATAATAAACACTACTACCCAGACATTACATTTTCAAACTATTATTTTAAAATTGATTTCCATTTCGCAACAGAACACAGGACATTATCTCTGACCGGCTCTGAGTATATATTCTATAAGCCCACGACAAGTTTACAACGTATTGTCATTGGCGAACTGTGCATGGATTGTATTGGTAATTGGCCTATTGTGGGGCTATCATTCACAGTATGCAGATGCACAATTATGGCCAATAAATATTGTCGCTCGTGACATCTCCACATGGCTATACAAGCTGGCCTTTACATAAAGCCGATGGATGTTGTTATTACGTACCAGCTCGTCCCGCCTTCTTATGTAAGTATTTGATTCTGTCGATCTTCATTAAACCTTAATTTATCAGTAAGGATAAAACAAAGTCGTTTTAGTTCAATCTTAGCTCGAGTAACCTTCATATTCTCTTAAATTTGAATTTGAAGTTTATACTTAAATATAAAACCATCGTAAAGTTATTATAATTTACCTAAAATTATTTATGTATGATAGGTGACCAATTAAAGGTTGAAAGAAACCGTTGGATACAGGTCACTTCCAGCCGCTCCTTAAATCACTTTGGAAGAGACAATAAAGGAATATCAGAGTCTTGCTAACTAAAATCACTTGTCCCTTCTCCAGCTCCGACCTGTGATCCGCTGAAAGAGCGATTCGTTTTATATGCATAATACTGTCAAATACTTGCAAATAAAACACTGAGAAGGTAAAGCCGTATTGTTATCACTGACAACGATATCTACCAGACAACCTTTGAATGTACGGAAAGTTGATAAAAACTGAAACAAATTATGACATGAAACATTTATGTAAGTTTTTAATATTGGAGCTCAATAAAAATATTGAAAATGCTAACTTGTTTGATATTAATACACTCTTGATGATTAAATACCTTCATCTTCTGAGGACATCAAGCCTTCGCTTAGCAAGCAACTTGAGGATCGCATAGGAGTCACCGAGTAATGAGAATACTCTTGACCTTCAGTGGCAGGTCCCATTTAAAGAGGTAAAATCCTTACAAAAAACGTGCTTAAAAACGTTATTACCTATAACAAAAAGTGTTACTTCACTGATTAGCATTCAGTTGTTGAGCAAATCAGGAACCACACATGACATCCTAATGCGCCATACCGGTAGTGCAGGGGGTCACAAATACCCCCGATGCCCTGGCGCGGACGCGGACATGAACAAACACACACACGAACATCACGTAACACCAGTAATTGGTCGTCCCGAAGGAAACGGGGACGTTGATTGGTTCGGCCTTGCACACCCACTCCTGCGCAGCTCCCGTCTTGTAGATACCTACGATATTTTATACAACGTCGTCGCTACAATAGGTATTAATTTTCCCAGTTGATCTCTAGTTTATGGTATTATGTTCAATGCCAAATGGTACTTGGATATGTTTAACTACATCGATTGAGTCCCAAGGCAAATTTAGCATAATCGACCTTCAAAGAGGAGCAAGAAAGATCCTTCTTAGAAACTTAATTCCATTTTTTTCTTAAAATGAAAACGGTTCCCCGTCGCAGGAGGTTCTCCTGGACAAATATACAAATTCACTTGCACTCCCAGACCCCAATCAACAATTTGGGGATCACAGTCAACGTGTTGTTCCGTGCGGAAACCGAATCTGCGACATGCACTCTCTTCAGTTGTATATAGAATACTCAGAGATACGTATATTAATTTCTGCCTCGGTATTCTTAAGTCAAAGACTTTGCAAGTCGCTTCCAACCTCCACCAACCGTTTATTCTGAAACACATTCGGAAAGGCCGATGTTCACCAATTTAATCTATCGGCCTGTTTGCATCTGGCTTACTCAATTCAGATACCCAATAAAACCCTACATTAAAAACTACCTAAGAGAAAATATTAAACAGTTAGGTACGGTTAGCATTAAAATGTTATAACCACATTTAGATTTTCAAATTAATGCAAAATGGTGTTTAGTGACATATTTTCTTTTTTTTTTATTGATTATAGGTTCGCGCTTGACCGCTATCTCACCTGATGGAAAGCGACGATGCGGTATCTAACGAGTAGTGTTCAGTTAATTTTGAACTAAACGTTCAGTCAATACTGGCTAATCTTGTTGAGTGATTTATGGGTGATATAGTGTGCAGTGGTGTTGAAAATCTGAATATGTCGTTACTTTTGATGTTGACTGTACTTGGATAAACCCGACATTCATATAGTCGTAAACAAAACATGACTATTGCTTTTGCTGTCCACATGAATCAAGCAATAAATAAGAAATATGTACTTTCGATTTTAATTTTTCAATGACACACATTTGTCATTTACATATATTGTTTTTCCCCCTCATTCGTTTTATCCTGTTGAGGCTTTTTAATTAATGTCTAAAGTAAAATCATCAGAAAGCGGGAATAGATTCTACAAGAACAAAAGAACACTTGGTAGCATTGTACAAGATAACCAATTCCCTAGTGGAATATTAATATACATTGTGAACATTTCTTTGTGTCTTCTTCATATATCATTGTCTGACTCTAGGTCTAGGAAGGGAAATTCTAGTGTCCTCCCATGTTAAAGACCCAAATATCAAAGTTAAAGCCAGGAAATCAATCAGAAGTAGGTAGTTTCTTTAAAATAAATGTGTGAAATTTTTTACAGAATATAACTATATCGTAAACTTTATTGAACCAACTGTTTGTAAAAGGAATCTGTATGTGAAACTGATTTCAAAAGAGTAACTATGGAGTTTCTTGCTTGTTCTTCTCCATCGGAATCTACACTTTGGAACGAGCAAATAGCTTCACTAAGAGGACTGACCGACAGACTGACACTATCTTCAAAATTTTGTTTGACGTTCAAAAGTGCCTGTAAAGGTTTAATTGGAATAAATGATTTTTGACTTTTTTTTACTTTGACTTTGACTTTAAATAATAAATGAGTGACAGTCTCTTGGCACCAGTTGTTACGCGTGTGTGTAGTCCCGTGCACACCCAAGTCAAACGCCAATTAGGCACATCAATTTTTTCCAATCTAATTCTATGTCATCTTAATTTGACCTCGATATTTCTCGTCAATAGTCACTTTTGGACCACGGACCATATCAATGAATCGTTTATTTGACCTGTGATCGCTGGTTGCGCAAGCGCATTCCATTAAAACTGCCGCCATATTTGGACACTGTTATAGCATCGGTATGGTATTTACGTTGTACTTGGTTTGTGTAAGTTATTACTACGATTACATAAGACAGTTTAACAAGCTTTAAGTATTAAGGTTTGAGTTTTAAAACTTTTTTTTTCTTACTATATTGATGTTTTTTCAGCTCGCAAGTTTGGAAGAATGTGTGTTTGTTATTGTTTCACTTTTACGTAAAAACTACTAAATAGATTTTGATAAAAATTAGAACGAAGCAAGATTAAATTCTGAAATAACAGGCTTTACTTTTCAGCTAGGTAACAACTAATATTCTATGAAAGAAGCTTATAGCTACTTCTACTGATAACGCCATTTCCATAAATGCTTCTGACATTAAAAACTTACACTTTATTTTTGCTTTCCTGCTTCGGATATAATAAGTAATTTTCAGACAAGAGTATCATTATTTGCTGTGTATATGCTGTTATAGACTCAGGATATCACATTCCTTGGAATTAGTAAGGTCAACCATTGGCACGCGTTGACGACATCAGAGTACCTACTCAATCGTGTTCTGTACTACAGATGCTATCGATACAAACATTCTGTTGTGGTATCAGCATTGAGGCTCGAAGAGGTCGTTTAGCCGACTGTCAGTTGTTTGATCATACTCTCTTATATAAGTCATTGGTCCATAGAATCAGTATAAAACCATATTTGACGTGAAGTCCACTATTTGCGCTGACTGTCTCTGTAGCCGATCAAGTGGTTTCAATTAGTTCCTCATTTTCAGAGAGAGTTCCTCCTAGAAAACTTTTAACAATGACTCACATGATCACACACTTGTTTCTGCGTTACCGATCTTTTGGGGATTAGGTATATGAGGATTGAGGGATTTGGAGATTGGGGATCGGGAGTGGGGGAGGAAACACAAGGCAGGCGTTGCTTAAAGTCGATTTTCCAGCCGTGGCATCGCTTCGGTGGAATCGCCCCAGTTCTGGTGATGCAGCTGTAATTCGGTTACGGTGACTGCTTACCATCAGGCAAGCTTTGTCGCTACGGTGAGTACTAAAGAAATAAAAAAGAAAATTCAAAGACACGTATCAGCATGATACGTATCTTCGTACACAATCACTCGTCGGTTGATAAGGTTAAATAAAGATTGCGTGACGTTGGAGATCAGCCTAATTCTTCCTCTTGACAGATTCATCCTTTCGTGATGAATTTGATTTAGGTCGAGCCCAATTTGAGAACTAAAAAAATATATTTATATGACTGCCTTAATCTTTAGTAAAGAAAATGTTTTTCACACAATGTGTGTATTACACACATAGTGGAATTTCGGAATATCAATTCTTTTTCTACATTTCTTATTATAGTTATAAAGAACAACTCACTGTGCCTCTCGTTATCACAGTATCTCATATCTGTCGACCACATTCGTCATGATAACAGACATCTGTTGCTCTCAGTATGTGGGTCAGCACACCTCGTTAAACCAGCCACATGTTTGCACAGCGTTCATTATTTAATACTACCTTATTTGACGGCTAAGTAAATAAAGATATTTCATATAATAAAGATAAATATATATGACTATATTTACATTACATATTTACAGAAAAATAATCTGAATTTCAATGTTAAATATAAGCGTGTTTAGAGACTAATAACTCAGAAAATAAATAGTCCAGAGAGTGCGCCGCGTTACGATCTGCGCGCTGTCCAAAGAGCCATCAATCGACAACAATCGGGGTCCAATAAGGCTAATGTAAGTAAGTACAGCCTTGGTTGCAGGTGCCAGCACAATGATGTACAAGCCCTTCGGAGCAGAAAAGAGGAAGTTGTTTAGTCAGTAAGAGCCAGACACTCCGCCACGCGCGGTAGTAACCCTATGAATATTTTTCCAACTATAAAATGGCGATAAAAAGTAGGTTCATTAAAATATCAGCGCCTATGCATATCCACCTCAAGCTTTTATTCAAAAATGTAAAGAGTTTTCGTAGTAAGCTAAAAATATAGCAAATCTAAAATATTATATTATAATTGTAAAGTTTTTGTTCGTATGATTTTCCTGGTCTTTACCTAACTACGTTGAATTCAATATAAAATGATTTTATGAAGTTTCTGGGTTTTACCAATCATTTGTTAAAACCTCGTGATCCAATTTCTTTACCACTTAACAACACATCAAAGATTATATGGCATACTTACTATATTTTATCATAAATAAAAAACGTTAAACGATTATGTGGAAAAATATAACATCTTTCTTGAAGTATACTGAAGAATAAATTGCTTTCCTACAGCAATGGTATGTCATTTCGTCTAAGTACTTCTGCTTTTCAGTCTGAAAAATAGTTTCTCCCTACACTATAAAAAGAAATGCAACCAGCAATCAGCGAACAAAATGATACCTATCTACACGTCACAAATGTCCTTTAGCATTGAAATCGGACAATAGTCTGAATGGTCACGATGAGCGCTGGTTGGTGCGACTCCAGCGCATGATCCGCGCGAAGTTTACAAACATAAAGCAGTGTGGGAGACTCACACGCACACGTGAGACGATTATGTCTCACCGTCAATATTCTGTTGTTCTGCAAAGAAGGTCCAACTGTGAGAAATATTTACGCTGCAGTGAATTATGCTGTCTTCCTATTAAGCTTTTTTTTTTTTGTGAGGGGAAAATCATCAAATGACTTCTCCCGCCCAGGGCCGGGCAGGAGGGAGTGTCAGACTATTACTGACTAAAAACCCCCCTGTTCCTTCTCCTGCTCTGTGCCGAGGTCGCGGTACCTCATTGCGCTTACCCCGCAACCCCGGCTGTTCCTATTAAGCTTAGAGGTAACATTTAGTTCAGCCGGAGTTGCTGGACAATCGCAATAAGGCACCGCGGCCTCGGCCTAGAGCAAGACAAGAAACGGGGGGTTTTTAGCCAGTTAAAGTCTGAAAGTCTCTCTCGCCCTGGACGGGAGGGAGTGAGCCATTTGTTGATTTTCCAGTCACAAAAAGAGAGAACGCATTTAGTAGATATGGTTTTTACATATCTTAACTAAAAATGCCATTACTTGGCGGTACTTACTACCGCTTTATTTGCTGAAACCTTTTGATTGGCATGACATGTGCAATTTTACCGTAACGATAACTGGTCTTCCAATAGTCCTTGTAAGATGGCATAACAACAACGCCCATCAATATATTGATGGCCAAAAAGTCAATGATGTCCTCTTTTGTTGCTTTAATTGGCTTTCCAGTCTCTTGTACGCCATATAAATTAGTGTTCTTTGCTACATCAACAATAAGGTCTTCAGGAAAAATCGATAGAAATAGTTTAACGCCGACCAATCAGATGGGACCGTTTCGTTTAAGCTTTGGTCATATATTTCAGCTACATGTTGAAACCTTCTTTTGGTCCATTGAAAGGATAGTTTGAATTTCTGTGTGTTTCGTCTTTTTACTTTGTTGGCAGCAACTATAGGAACCCTGCGTTTTCTCTGAACACGTGTTTATGTAGGTAGTGGCGTCGACGGCGACGGTTGAACTGAAGGCAAGGAGGGTAGCGATGGTGATAGAAGGTATAGCATGTATATGGTATCAGGCGGAAACACTATTGAAAGAACTGGTGTAATTGGTGATGGATCTTCGCAGACATCGGCTACAGTTTCGTGACTTTGAAATTCTATGGAATCGGAGTTTGGATGTAGAATCAATAGAGAATTTTCATTGAGTTTTCAATATAGGAATTATTACTAGACGGATCTGGGCTATTAAAATCTAGTCTTTCCAAGGATGAATTTATAGATGAAGCTGGGGATGAGCTGCGACTATTCACTTCTTCTTCATCGCTTGTAGCATCACTGACGTCGGAAGAAGCATTGAATTTAGGAACGAGTGCCAGTATACGTCTACACCGATCGCGCTGTCCAGTCTAGAACAAATTTGTTAAAAGCAAGCATGAAAGCAAGGCAGGAAGGGAAATTTCATTACTTTTTGTTGTATGGTGTGGACCATACAACAAAAAGTAATGAAAAATCCCGAAAAATAAAAAAACAAACAAACATAATATGATCATAGTCAAATTTTTGTACCGATATCACCATCACCCATTAGTTGGCAATGTATAGAATAATATACATCACAAAAAACATATTTTTTGAACTAACAGGCGCAATGTATGGTATGCTATACACCCAAGATAACGTTCGTAAAAAGCGATGAAAATAAGTACATTACGTAGATAATTTAGAATTAGCATTAGCTCAATACACTTATGATTGGAACCCTCAACACAAACAATATATTTTTATAGTAATTAGGAAATTATAATAGATTTTACCTTAACGGGAACAGGATTCCTCGGCATGGTTTCACATTTACGTCACAACTGCCAAATTCATTACAGATAATGCTTTCGTGTATTTTTTATTCTAAAAATGTACGTTCTGTAACTACGTTTTAATAGAAAAAAACATTTCATATTATTTAGTTTTAACAGAATATTTTTTTTTTGTTTGGTGTATAGTATGCTATACAAATCAACTTTAAGGGTTAATAAAAAACGTTAAAAGATGGAAGGAAAAATATAAAATCTTTCTTGAAGTATACAGAAGAAGAAATTGCTTTCCTACAGCAATGGTACCTATGTCATTTATCTATGCAATTCTGCTTTTTCTAGTCCCAAAAATAGTTTTTCCCAACTACAAGAAATGCAACCAGCAATCAGCAAACAAAAGGATAACCCATCTACACGTCACAAATGTCCTTTTAGCATTGAAATCGGACAATAGTCTGAATGGTCACGATGAGCGCTGGTTGGCGCGACTCCAGCGCATGATCCGCGCGAAGTTTACAAACATAAAGCAGTGTGGGAGACTCACACGCACACGTGAGACCATTATGTCTCACCGTCAATATTCTGTTGTTCTGCAAAGAAGGTCCAACTGTGAGAAATATTTACGCTGCAGTGAATTATGCTGTCTTCCTATTAAGCTTAGAGGTAACATTTAGTTCAGCCGGAGTTGCTGGACAATCGCAATAAGGCACCGCGGCCCCGGCCTAGAGCAAGACAAGAAACGGGGGGTTTTTAGCCAGTTAAAGTCTGAAAGTCTCTCACGCCCTGGGCGGGAGGGAGTGAGCCATTTGTTGATTTTCAAGTCACAAAAAGAGAGAACACATTTAGTAGATATGGTTTTTACATATTGAATCTTATGATTATGATATAGGATCATTTTTAGCAATTTCTTTGTAATTCGGAGCATTTAATCCGTGTCGTATCGATTCCGATTGTCATACAAAGTCGTTTATAGTATGTACCCAGAAGCCATGTCCTAGGTGACCACCAAAAATTGAAAGATGTGAGTTTTAAACAACACATTAGTTACAAAGGGCTGTTTTTTTGTGAGGGGAAAATCATTAAATTATTTCTCTCGCCCAGGGCCGGCGGGAGGGAGTGTCAGACTCTTACTGACTAAAAACCCCCCTGTTACTTCTCCTGCTCTGGGCCGAGGTCGCAGTGCCTCATTGCTCTTACCCCGCAACGCCGGCTGAACATCAGCCCTATAGGGCCCCGTCTGTGGTGGTCTATTGGCTCTTTGAGGCGCGCGCGGAACGCTACGCGCAGTACGCTCAGGTACAAAGGGCTGTGCTAACTAAATCTGGCGACAGTTCATACTAAAATGCCATCCTAAATTGGCAATTTATATTAAATATTTTAACCTTCGTCGTAATCGTATTACATAAGAGATATGAGACACAATAGTAAGACAATGGTGCGCGAATGTTGGCGTTCACTTGGGGTTAAATAAATTAAATTTGTTCTAAACTACAGAAAAATTGAATTCGTTTTCCTGGAATGTTCGTATTAATTTATAAATTCATGATAAAAAGAACAAAGCACGTGCAATTTGTAGGAACCAAACCTGCCACTACAGTGTCGAATTCAGCATCAGCACGTCTCAGGTTTCTGGTTACTTCAGCCAATTGCTGTGAAATATACATACATATATATATTTATGAAAAGCTACAGTAATGAAATAACACAATTCAAGTGAGTCCCTCAATAATATCCATGAAGTAATGTAGGTGTCCAGTTTAAGTAGGCATAGACAATTTTTACTTTTAATCAGTGAAAAGAAAATAATGATCACATTCTTTTTTTTTTAAATCACTTAAACTTTAAAATGTCCAATCACCTTTAAAGGATTAACGTTGGCACTGTCGTTATCTCTTTTTACTCTTTTTTATTAGTAAGAGACAGCGATGCGTATTTTTTTGCTGACATGAAACAGAAATCTACCTGGGTGGCTAGTGAGCGTTTTATAAGTCTGTCTGCAAACAGTTACCATGGTATACGTAGAAACAGCTGCACCACAAGATATCCTTACCTGTCAAATAACTTTGATCAATTTTCCACCTTATAAGTCTAGTCATGAGGTTGAAAATTAAAGGAACAAATTGGCAGGTAGATCATTTTGATATGCTGGTGATATAGATATGTAGAGATGCGCGTGCGCATGGCAACAATGTCTCAGTGCTATGGTTAGCGAATGCTTACTCGGCTTTATGGCACCAGATAACTGCTGGGCGGCGTCAGTCGAATTAGGGATGTCACTTTTCAAAATCACATACAGAAACAAGAGCATGTTACATTTTTGAGTTTTCGCTGTATTTTCAAAAATAGAAAAAAAAATACTAAGTATCATGTCACTGTATTTTTTTTAATTCCCGTCTTTATCTTATCAGAAATTTTAAGGCGCCCAGAACCAGAAAATATTTAAGTGACATAATCGTTCTAGCTACGTAGCCAGACTTATAATAGGTATGAATATTCTATGACGTAAAATCTATAATAACCACCTGAGGCTTTGCAAAAACCTTAAAACCAACACCTGGGCGAGGTGCGGCCAAATCACAAGTATTGGACGATTTGCTAAAAACTTGCAAAAAGTCACAAAAACTAGTAATCAAAATCAAATAATTCGAGTCAACGAACCTGCTGTATAATGTCATTTTATTTATAACTATTACGAACAAGTGACCAAGTATTAATGGCTAAGATTAGATAATTCGACAGAGTCCTAACTTCGCGCAATCCGTGGTAAGGTGCGGTGCTCGATGCCTGACGGACATGTTCACGTACACCGCTCATGAGCGTTGTTATCGATACGACAATCTTGTCAACGTCATGCGCAGTTTTTATAATGGCCATGACCTCGATCTCACCTGGAGAATGTGGTTTTTGATGGAGTTTGTAACCAAAAATGTAGGTGTCACTTTTGAAGCGTAAATTTTTTAAACATAATATATAGCACGGACTCACATTGCCGGATCACCATTACCATACCTTCGTGAAAAACCAGATGACCGTTACCATGCCTTCTTGAAGAACAAATCAATACCTTCGTTTTTGATTCTCAGCAGAAACAGTGAAACAAGCCACCTTGAAAAAGACGTTTGACGTTTTGACGATTTGACTCCTTCGACTTAAATATGCTTAAATACTGTACAATGAAATCCAAAAGAATATCTGAAAGAAACCAAACAAGTGTACTTGAAAGTTAATAAAAGTTGAGGTTTATGCTGACACGTATGTGATGAATGCGTATATTTATTTACATAATTATTATTATTAGGGTCAGTAAGTTGGAATAAGTTCGCATTACTAGCAAGTTAAGTCTCTGCGTCTTACTTACTCGCGTGCAATGCACGACTAAATTTTTTTTTGTATAAGGTTGCAAACTTTTTTTTGTCTACGAAACTCGTTTGTATACTTTGACAGGTCAGTGTGTGGTTACGTGGGTGCTTTGTAGGTATAATCATTAATTGCCGGTTAGTAGTACTAGACTGGATCTGTAACTTAAATGAAAACAGTATTTAAGAAAACTTTTCCTGATTGTTATTCAAAACCATATTTTTATGCGATAAGTCGGTTTACCTAATGGTAATAGTGAGCAGTCAGCGCCGCCCATGGACACCCGAAACACCAGAGGAATTAAGGAATACGTTGCCAGCCCTTTAAGAATAAGGGTTTCTTATCAATAGCCATCATCAGCCAGCGGATGTCACTTGCTGGACATCCTCCCTCTTCTTCTCCGATTTCTAATCTCTTCAGGGCTTCTGGAACTTTCATAGGAAATTACGACATTCATTCATAAATTTTTTTAACCACTATTTGTATCGTACACCTTTTGCATTGTATACACAACAATTCCACATTTTCCATAAAACTTTGAAAAACCAAACTACAAACTTAACATTACGAAAATTATTGACAGCACGACAGCCCTACATAGCTAGGTCATTCCCGGTGGTCGGTGTTCGTTGACCACGAGTACAGCGAGTGAAACACCGCTTGTAACCGACTTATTAATCATACTTCGACGGAACAACGCGACGTTTTGAATACATGTTTATGCCCCATTGTCCTCTCGCATACCTTCGACAACTTCCAATAGGTATTCATGCCTTTTCCTTTACAGTCTCCGTGAGAACGCCTATCTTGCTAAACGTTAGCGTGAACGCGTTTATGACGTGCGGCGCTCTGATTGGCCAGTTCCAAATTAAGCAACCAATCAGAGGACTAAACGCGGTGACGTTTTGATCGCATCAACGTAAAACAAACTTGCATAGAGGATTTGGTGATAAATGGTCAGATTTAGAAAATCAAAAAGAATTAATACTTTTTAAGCCTTATGAATCATATCGACGAAATGAGAAATTACCACGAAATGGAAACAAAAGCTTTGAACGAGCGTTATTTGACTTTATCTGTGAATTTATATTTTCTTTTCCTTTCAAAAATCCCGTACGAGGCTGCGATACCTTATTGCGCCTGCCCCGCTACCCCGGCTGAACATCGGCCCTGTTGGGCTCCATGCATGGTAGACTACTAAAAAGGACGTTAGACTGACAACCAGCTTTCCATTGCACGTAGAATGTTCGTTTTCCGTTGAGAATCTACAAGACTTTCTTTCACAGAAAGATTATTGTAAAAAAGATCGGCGATGGTATTTGTATGTTACTAAAACCATAAATCATAATTACAATGTCACATGTCCATGCATTTTACAATACAAGTAACACAAGACCGAATGTACCTATGTACCTATTATAGATAGAGGGCTAGTCCTAAACTATTGAGCCAGTTTTTGTATTTCGAATTGAAGGTAAGTGGGAATAAGATTCAAAATTCAAAACTGGACTTAGTGTTTTAAAACTAGACTTAACATATATCTTGTTTTGTTACAAGAGGGTTGAAGTTTAAAAACTGCAAGGTGTCAAGTCGGCAATAGAAAACAAACGAGTGCACGCTTTGGGTTAACAACCCAATAATCGAGCAGTTAGTAATCCGACGTGGATGGATGGTCATACTGGTTTTTTCGTCGACCATTTTTTGTGGTCATTTTTTAATATGGCCCGTGGGACCGGACTTGGCTCGTAAAAATGCAATGCGCGTACGCAGTCGTGAACACAACGAGCTAAGTCGATTACTGAAGTTTCAACTAAAAGCTTTCGCTTGTGGAATTTTAAACAAATAACTGTTGAGGTTATGTATGTAAGTAGGTAATATCAGATGAAATTTTCTTATGTAGTATGAAAATAATATAATTTTAATGTTGTTGAAGAAAATTGTTCCTGAATTGCTAAGTATAGAAGTAAATTGGTTACGATTATTAGAAATGGCGTTATCCCCAACTTTGCTAATATTTTTGTTACATTAAAACGTCCCTTCTATCAACAAACTCCTTACTCCATATTAATAAAAACACGCGAACAAAAAGCCGGCCGGTGTGTGACTAAAATCTTCACCTGCCAGTTTTTATATCTCTCCATACAGTATTACATCATCCTCATACGCACAGCGACACTTGACAATACGTGGATCTAATTGAAACACATCAATATTTAAATAAATATCGATAAAGAATAAAGAATCGATCCATAATAAACACCAAATACTTTTTATTGCTTTCAAATCACGACAACTCAATTTTCTCAACAAAAAATAAGTGAAGAACACAGTTCAACCTAACGACAGCATTTTTCAATTCTGAGAAGTCCAAACTTGAACATGGCTTGTGCATTACTCCGCTGTAATATGATAAAAGACATAAATTACCATAACAATGTCCGCACCTACAACCTTATATCCTCGTGATAACGTCTGATTTCCCTTGTTAATAGCCAACGTAAAGTGCAAAGCAATACGATCCTTATGTTAAATAGCAATAGCGTGGTTTCATTATTGAAATGAATATTTAAACCTTTTTTAGTTCGAAAGCCGTTGTAAAAGGAATAGAAGGTAATCTCTAACGTCATATTATTGTGTCACGCGAGAAAGAGTTTTTTGTATTTCAAAACAGAGCTTAAAGTCGTTTACGAGTTGGTTTTGTAGGAAGGCATTTCGCGAGAGAGGCAGAGGGGTCTTGGCATCTCTCGGCTGCAGGTTTGACGGGTTCCGTGTTACTCACACTCCCTCCCCCCGCCGTCGCCGCGCGCTGCCGTCCCCCGGCCCGTCTGCGCGGGCGCAGGCTGCGAGGCTACCCGTCTACAAGCAATTATGTGTATTAAAAAGCATGGCGCTCTGACATTTTGTGATATAATGTGAGATTTAGAGGGTATTTCGTCCTCCATTTAGAACATTACATAGTTCTTAATAACTATTCAAACCAAATTATGTTCTAACTAGCTTCTGCCCGCGGCTTCGCACGCGTGGTATATTGATAAGAAGTTGCCTATGTCCTATTCGTTATCCCATTTTGGCGTAATTGAGTAACAAACATCAAAACATCGTAACATTCGCATTTATAATATTAGTAAAATAAGATTTAGTATTGCATTTTAAAGTCCTTGTCCAGTCATGACAAGTTGGCTTGTCTAACTTCAAAAGGAGGAAAAATTCAAAAGGAAATAACAGTCATAATTATGTTATTACTACCTTCCCTAAAACCGAACGCACTTTTGTTCTTTGAAGTGCAATTATTTGCCTACCTATCACACTTTGCCTAAGAGCGATACATAATTGTAATTATTAATTAAAGCCCACCTAACAATATCTTAACTACAATGAAGTTCTTTAAGAACTTTTGAACACCCCTACATCGCATCTATCAACTGTGACTATCGAACCTTAACCTTTTTTTTTTTTGACGAAGAAAAATCATCCGATTTCTTCGTCAAGGCCTGGGCAAGACTGAATGCCAGACTCTGCCTAAGAACCACCCTGTGCCTTCTCCTCCTCCGGGCTGGACCCGCAGTACATTACGCTCACACCCATCTTCCCGATCATACGGCGCATAGCATTCCTCGCGCTCCCCAAAGAGCCAATAGACCACCACAGACGGGTCCCGTTCAGCTGGGGTTGCGGGATAAGCGCAATGAGTCACTGCGGTCTCGGCCCAGAGTAGGAGAAGGAACGGGGGCTTTTTAATCAGTAACAGTCTAACCTTCAATACCGCTGCCCTGAGCGGGAGAAGCAAAAAAAGCCGTCTGATCTTAACCTTGCGCTGGCTTCCAGACCTTCATAGGACAAAATATGAGACCTGATTATGCAAACACGACATTGCATAAGGTATTGTATGCAATATACAGGTACAAGCTATCGCAATCAAAATCTCAGAACGTGTTTATAAGAAGCCATTACCAAGTGATTCACTTCCGCCGATAATTCCTTCGAGGCTAGTCATTCAACATTGTCGTTCTTACGAATAAAGTCCAAGAAATAAAGGATTTTCAAGCTTGCATTATATTAAACTGTTGCTTTTACCTCAAGTACTACTAGACTTGTTACTTGCATAAGGTAAAATCTACATTACTATTATCCTATAAGGCTTCTGTTGAGTTTATTACGGTATAGTTTGGCAAATTAGCAAACGAATCCCCTGATAGTAAGCAATCGTCTCGCCCAGCGACACCCTCTACATCGAGGATTTAAATATTAGGTATTGGAAACGGGGAGGTACCTAAGGATTGAGCTTCCGGTAAACACGATTGGGCTAACTAACTTGGGTAAACTCACTCACACTGCGAAACATATTGTTGTTTCTCGACGGTTTTCTAGGAGGCCGTGGTCTTTCTGGTCGAGCCAAACGTCGAAGGTAAACGTTCATTAAGTTTTTTTTATGTGATAGTATGGTAAGCGAGCTTACGTGTTACCTGATGGTAAGCTATCAGCGCCGCCCATAGGCTCCCGCAGGAGGCAACGGAGGAGCTACGAATGTGTTGCCGACCTTTTGAAGATTTTGAAATTGGGGGAGGACAGGATTGGCCGTCCGATGTTTCTCCTTGGTATTCTGGGTGGCCGTGCTATCACTCTGGTCGATCCAAATGTCCGAGGAAAGCCTCTATAAAGAATTTGAGCGTTTCCCCATGCCCAGTCGCAATACTAATATTATTTCTAAGAATCTTGATACTACTTAGTTTACTAACATATTGACAGTCATTACATACCTTGTTTGGTCTTACGACGACGAAAACCAACATTAGGCCTACAGATAACTCATAGTTGTTTTATCAGCTAAGAACCAACGTCTGTCATCTTGGCATGATACGTAAAGGTCCAAAGACCTTGATTTGGATTGCGCTGATGCATCCCAAATTGTAGATAAATTGGGAAAATGATAAGAGCTCTCTTATCAGAGGATTGAAGAGTATGATAAGGATCAGTGCATCAATGCTGCCTATATTGAAGGTTGCAGACTACGAGCTTAGTTTAGCTTAGCTTGGGAAGCTGATCCAGTTGATCACATTGCAGGTGTGTGAGGTGACTTAGTTTATAACCTGGGCTAGTATTTATAGAATTCTTCTGCTTCTTCGAGGAGTAATGACATTCTGCCGCCCGGTCCGGAGCAGAAGTTGAAAAAGACTGATTTATATTCAGTAAGCTTGAAGAATTAAGCTTACTCACCCAACCTTTTAAGAAAGTTTGGATACATTTTGTAATTGCAAGTCAGAAGATAAGTAAGCTAGTATTCTTTTTTTATATTTTAACTAACTTTAAGCGTTAATCAGTGTTCGATATTTACCAGCATAACTTTGTACATAGAAACCACGTCGTTTGACAATTTCCCAATATAGATATCCAGTACTTGTTATCTTAAATACCGATAACTGATATATACTTCAATTTGTTCTAATTTTCAAAGGACACCTTCAAGGCTCTATTTCATTCATTTATAAAACAAAATTTTGTTCTACTTCATTGATGTGAACTGTTACGTACGAGGTATTGTTACGTATTTCGCTCCAATGTTTGGTTGAAGCGTTCGACCATTCCATCTGACTGTGGATGATAAGGGGTCGTTCGAGTCTTATGGATTCCCAAAAGTTTACAAGTTTCCTGAAAAACTTGGGATTCAAAGTTCCGTCCTTGATCACTGTGCATCTCCAAGGGCACTCCGAATCGAGTGAATACGTCGTTTACCAACTTCGTGGCTACAGTTACTGCCTCTTGATTCGGTATGGCAAAGACCTCCGGCCATTTTGTAAAATAATCCATAACCACTAAAACGTAGCGATTGCCCGAATCAGTGATTGGAAATGGTCCAGCGATGTCTAAGGCTATTCTCTCCCAAGGCATACCAACATTGTAGATTTTCATCGCCCCTCTGCTTCTTGTTTGTGGACCCTTGACAGCTGCACAACTAGTGCATTTCCGGCACCAATCTTCGACGTCATATTTGCAATGCAACCAATAAAACCTCTCCTTGATCTTCACCAAAGTCCTCCTAATTCCCAAATGTCCTCCAGAAGATCCATCATGGAACGCTTTTAATAAATCCCTTATTTTTGAACGAGGCACCACCAATTGCAAATGCTCGTCCTTGCCGTTTGTTGATTCCCATTTCCTGCACAGAAGTCCGTTATGCAGCGTAAGGCTTTTCCACTGTGCCCATAAACCTTTCGTTACCGCGCTATATTGGGCGACGTCACTCCAACTTGGCTTGTTACCACTTCGTAGCCACTCCAGTATTGGTTTAATATCTGCATCTCTTTCCTGTTCTAATTTCATCGCTTCATCTCCCCATGCCTCGTCAACAGTATCAGTCCTTATCACCTTAAGAAAAGCAGTTTCCTTCTTGGCACAATGCTTGCAATCTTCCACGCATGGGCGTCTCGATAATGCATCTGCGTTGCCATGAATTCTTCCGCCGCGATGTTCGATTTCAAAGTCAAATTCCTGAAGTTGTTCCAACCATCTGGCTACTTGGCCTTCGGGATCCTTAAACTGAAGCAGCCATTTCAAAGCAGCGTGATCAGTTCTGATCAAAAATTTCCGTCCCAGTAAATACTTCTTGAAATGGTGCAGAGTTTTGACTACGGCCAGCAATTCCCTCCTGGTCACGCAATAATTCCTCTCCGGCTTGGATAGTGACTTGCTGAAGTAAGCAATAACCTTCTCCTGCTCACCATCGCGTTGTGAAAGGACACCTCCTATTCCAATATTGCTGGCATCCGTATCAACTACGAATATTCCTTTCGCGCTGGGGTATCCGAGAATTGGTGTGTTACAAAGCCATTCTTTTAGTTCTCGAAAGGCTTGCTCACAATCCTCGTCCCAGATAAAGGCACGTTTCTCCTCTGTCAATCGATGCAAAGGCTTGGCAATGTCCGAGAATCCTTTCACAAACCGCCGATAATACGAGCACAATCCAAGAAATGCCCGAACTTGCGTTTTGTCTTTAGGTGTTGGCCATTCCTTAACAGCGACAGTCTTGGCTGGATCAGTCTCAATTCCTCTCTCAGAAATAACATGTCCTAGATAATTCACTTCGTGCTTGAAGAAAGAGCATTTCTTTGGACTCAACTTTAAATTTGCTCCACGCAGCTTGTCGAGTACCTTTTCCAATTTCCTTAGATGATCGTCAAAATCCCGTCCAACAATGATGATGTCATCGAGGTAAACTAGGCAGGTTTCGCCCAGCAGTCCCGCCAGCACCTGTTCCATCAAACGCTCAAAGGTTGCCGGTGCATTGCATAATCCAAATGGCATCACCTTAAATTGCCAGAGTCCCTTCCCAGTTGAGAATGCGGTCTTTTCCTTGTCCTTGGGACCAAATCCACCTGCCAATAGCCACTTTTCAGATCGAGCGTTGAAAACCATTTCATGCCACTCAGTGTGTCAAGTGTGTCATCGATTCTTGGTAACGGGTAGCTATCCTTCTTGGTTACATCATTCAATCGTCGATAGTCTACGCAAAACCTCGTTGAACCATCTTTCTTCTTGACAAGCACGACAGGTGAACACCAAGGGCTAGAAGAGGGCTCTATCACGTCATTTTTCCTCATATCGTCAATCATTTGTTCAACCTCTTTCTCACGAGCGAATGGTATACGTCTGGGCCTTTGACGAATTGATGCCAATTCGTCGTGTATCACCTGTGTTTATTTTATGCTTCACCAAACCAGTTCAGCCAATATCACCATCGCTTCTTGAAAACACATCAGAGAATCGAAGAAGTAAATTTCTAGCTTTCATAGTCTCCACTTTTGTCAGACTTTTGTTTTCGTCTAAGATTTTCGTTACAAAGTCTATTCCCGTACTGTCCTTCTTCACAAGATTTTCCGAGAATTTTCTTATCCAGGCCACTTCTTCCAATACGCCCACAGGCTCTCCTTCTTCAATCGTAATTTTTGAATCACTGAAGTTGAATACCGGAATGCGGTTGACATCAGATGACCCCACGACAGTTCTTGCCGGTAGCCATGAGTTTACGTGTTCCGATTTATCAATCACAGCGCACCTTCGAGGTAAACTTCCTTCCCTCCTCCTAGGTAATGCAATTGGTACGAGAGTCTGTGATTTTGGTGCAAGAACAGTTCTTCTTAAACAGCAAACTTTTCCCAGGGTTCCACCCTTCATCGGAATTTCCTCAGTTCCACATAGTAATACTCCAGATTTTAAGTCGATGTTACACTGGTGCCCTCGCAGGAAATCAAGTCCCAGGATGCAGTCATCCAGAATTTTGGCCACAATAACCTCATGTCGATAAACACGTTCCCCAATTTTGATTGTTACATGCAATTTTCCACTTATCGGTATGCGCTGGCCGGTAGCTGATTTCATTCGTAGGCCAACAATTGGTTTAAGGTGTTTCCTGATGTTTTGCCCGAGCAGCCGAACATTCATCACCGTCCTTGAAGCTCCAGTATCTAACGTTAGCTGACTGTTTTTCCCATTTACTTGACCGTCTATCACCAGAGTATTTCCATCGTTAGTTTGCTTGATGTAGATTGTTGGGGTTATTCCACTACCGGCCAGCGCCCACCCCGCAGCCCTGGCTGGATTTAGTTTTCCTGCTGGTCAGAAGTTGAGACCGCCGCGTCCTGGCGGTTCACCTTCTTCGGACAGTCGCTCCGCATGTGCCCACGCTCTCCGCATCCATAGCACATGAAGTTCCGACGGCGTGGAGGTACCTGCTCCGTTGTCGTCATTTCCCGCAGACGTAAGGTACGGGAGCTACCACGCACGGCTTCCACTTCCAATGCATGGGCCAGAGCTTCTTTCATGTTCTTGTGATGGCCCAGATGAACAGCAGCTCGTACTTCGGGGTCCCGAACACCGTCAATGAATGCTTGGAGAAGCGTGCCTTCAATCATAGACGGAGTCGACCGGAAAGCTCGACGCACAAGTTTCTCGATTTCCACGGACCATTGCTGTAGACTCTCATTAGCACGCTGAGTACGCTCTTTTAATTGCGCTCTGTACACGTGCTCGAGGTGGCTGTCTCCAAAACGTGCCTCAAGTGCGTCGAGGAGGGCAGTAAAGCTGAGATCCCCAGTTGCGCCGATAGCTTCCAGCGCTGAGAGCGCTTGATCACGGAGGGCCAGGGTGAGGGCTGACTGAGCTTCTTTCTGAGTCCAACCATAAGCCTCCATAAGTGTCTCAAACTGTAGCTTGAACGCGGTCCAGGATGTTGTTCCGTCGTAATGGGGAATCTTGAGCCCTTTCGTTGCGCTTGAGGCCACATTTGGGGTGTCAAAAACGGCTGCAAGACGGCTTCGGCTCTTCAAAGGGCTTGGGCTTGTCACTTCCTGCTTGATTTTGGAGATCTCTTCTTCCACTCTCTCCTCTATCGCCATAACGCTATGTTCCAACTTGCCTAACCCTTCCTCCACTTCTTGTACCCGTTCGACAGCCTTTTGCAGTCCCTTCGTGAAATCTTTATGCATGCATGCAAATATTTATTCTATATGCATGTCTTCCAAGCGACGCGCTTGCTCCTCTTGGCGGCGAGCTTGATCTTCTTTCAGCTCCCGTAGCTGTTCTTCTTGGCGGCGCGCTTGCTCTTCTTGGCGGCGCGCTTGCTCTTCTTGGCGGCGCGCTTGCTCTGCCATCATTTGCTGCAGCTGTAGCAGAAGATCCACCTGCACAGGCTTAGCTTCTGTATCGCTGGTTTGAGCTGCAGCACCCTCTTCCCTCAGACGCTGCGCTTCTGACATTGCACGGGTACTCACTCCTCTTATGTCCTGCGGCACTAGTGGCATTTTTCTCCAATCCCACTTCTGACACCAAATGTTACGTGCCTGACGTCACGTTCCTGACTATGCGGGCTTGGGTTACGGGATTGGATGAAATGAAACACTAATACCGGTTTTCAGACTTTCTATTGCACTTAAGTTACAGCGTCCACGGAGTTATCGGCGTTCCTCTCCAGCAGAGTCCGGCCGACTGACACAACTTTGCCGTTCACGCTGACTTAACTCACTTAACTGACTGCACTTTACTATTTCACTGCACTTCACTATTTCACTCACTTTTCTTCTTCTTCACTTCTTCCTTTTCTTCCGAATCGCTTTAGACTTAGAACTCAACTGCCAGCGGTGAGCTGCAGTTCCGCTTATATACCCCCGGTCAGGTTCTGGAACATTCAATTTCGTTATTCTTTTTGATCGTCATGCCTCCAGAACCTTTCAATAATTTCGTTATTCATTTTTATTTATTCTCCTTCTCGCTCCTTAATTTTTCATTTCTTTCCACAAATAATTCCAGAAAGTTCGACAAAACTTCTATAAACTAAAAAACTTCATGTTTACGGCGGGACTCGAACTCGGGGTCTCGGTGGTGTAATCCACACGCCTTACCGATTACACCAACTCGTATTGACAATTCACGACGAAATTTACAATCTCTAGGCAACGTTTGACAACCATCCATTGACGTCACGATGTCAAAGAGTTTGAACCACTTTTCCGTCACAGTATTCTATTCTGATTCTGATCTTCTTTTTTTGATTTACTGGTGGTAAGCAGTTGGCGTCGCCTATGGACATTCGTAATACCATAGGAGTTACTACAAATGGCCGGTTGTGGATTATTGAGGTTTTACGTACTTATAGAGAATTTTAGGATTCAGGATGGGGGGAAGATTGGTCCTCCGGTAACCTCACTCATACGGCGAAACACATCATATCAGAACCGACTAAATGATGTAACAAAGAAATGAATTGTAAAACTGATTGAAAAAGAGTAACCATGGAGTTTTTTGCTCGTTCTTCTTCATCGGAATCTACACTTTGAAACGAGCAAATAGCTTCACTAGAGGACAGACGGACAGACTGACACGCATAAATTTAAACCTAATGAAATATATTTTCTTTTTCTTTTTTGCTTGACGTTCAAAAGTGCCCACTGTGGCCTAATTGAAATAAATGATTTTTGTCACAACATAGTGGTAGTTCAAACACATATTTTCTGAAGCTGTGCTATCTCATACCTGCCAAAGCTTGGAACACACTTTTGTTCTGTTGCAAACGATCAAATAATTATGGTGTACAGAAGTTTCAAACCACCCTGCAGCCCAACTATCCAACCTTAGCAAAAGCCTCCCCCATTCATCCACACTGCTCTGTAACGGTTCCAAAGATTACCCCTAGGTATATATGCACTTAAAAATTTTATCTTTTTATATCTAGTCTAGCGATATATATAAAAACAATGCCATTTTTCGGTGTAATGTTATAACTCACTACCTAATGCCTTCTCCAGGTGAGAAGAGGCGTTTGCTCAGCAGTGGATTTATAGGCTGATGATGTGAAGCTAACAGCAACTTGAAAATGTAGTTGCAAAACAACCTCTAAGTAAAAAATCTTATTTGAGATTTTGCCTTAAAAAAATATTCTGCCTGCTTATAAACCGATCACTACAATATTTTTATTTTATTATAAATTTTGTTCAAATTGTTTAAAGTAATATTTTATTAGAAAATGACAATATCCTTTATAGAGCACGTACAAAGCGCATTAGTTACGAAAAAAACTTTATTTCGTAGAGGTCGCCACTAATTAAAGACCAAACAGAACATAAATAATTCTAACTGTCAAAACATTTATCTCATTAATGTCACAGGCAACAATGATTACGTCATCACCATAAATAATAGGGTGATTAACACCTTTTTAAAGTGGCCAGTAACTAAGTAGGTAATATTAATTTTATGAGCCACACAATCGATAAGAAATCGATAAATAAACTAACTTGTATTTTTCACTCACAATTCTTGAACAAAGGCGGATATCGATTAATCGTTTTTAATATCGATTAAATCGGTGCGACTTTAAAGTGCATTTCCGTGTTATCAATGCAGATGACCTATTTCACCTCTTCGACGAAATGATGACAAAGTTATTTATAAATTGATTTCGGTGGATAATTTTTCAATAGATATATGTATGGATATTAGAAATCGAAATCAGCTTGGGTGCCTGAAAGAGGTAATAGATCATTACAGACGATTCCTTGTAGGGCTGACGTTCAGCCGGGGTTGCGGGGTAAACGCAATGAGTCACCGCGGCCTCGGCCTTAAGTAGGAGGAGGAACGGGGGGGTTTTTAGACAGTAAGAGTCCTGCACTCTCTCGCCTTACCCTAGGCGGGAAAAGTCATTTGATGTATCTCAAAGACCCCTAAAGAACCTTATAATTAGTAACTATGTTTTATGTTCGACTGCCTGTGACATAAACCTATATAGTTTGTTATTATATAGAGGGAATAAAAACTGAGATTTCTTTCGAGGTAGCCGCACATTACACCAAAAAGGTCCAACACCTATTTATACTTAAAAATTATAACGGATTTAGGTACATAATTTCCTAGAACCACACCTTTTTAGCAAGGCTATCAAATTTACAGGCGATTAATAAGAAGGGTGCGGCGATTGTACTGATAACAGTATCAGTACAACGTTAGGTAATGATGAACAATAATTGCACGGAATTGATTAACTAATCACCTATAAAAGTGAACATTAATTGGCACGGACGGGACGTTGATAAGAGATAGGCGTGCCTCCTAGTATCGCATGTGTGCTGAACATTGGAGTCATGGTAAAATGATATAAATCAATTGACTTTATAAATTGGGCTTGTCAAGGTCTTCTGGAACCTGCCTTCTGATAATATTTAATCATCTAGTAACAATGTCTGACTTACTTGTAGTATATGCATATCACATAACATCATCCTATAAGTGCCGACTTCTGAGCAAAGGCTTCTTCTTGTCGCTTCTTGTTGCCTTATCACCAAGCTTGCTCAATGTGGATTGTCGATTTTAAACGTATAAATAGAAATTATAAGTCCAGGTTTCCTCACGATGTTTTCCTTTACGGTATGTCAGCGGTGTCTGAATAATCATAGAACGTTCATGGTTGGCTCTACTGTAAATCCTTAAAGTAGTTGCAGCGGTTTTGGAGGATTGATACGGGCTTAAAAATATTTGATAAGAATGATTTTTTCATGATTTCTCTGATCATACAAACACAAATGGTCACTTTGATAAAGTATCGTAGTAATAGATTGTTTTTTGAACAACCAATGTTAAAATTACAAACGAGAGAGCGTTACGTTGGCCTAACTTTTCTTTTCGATCGAATAGTTTTTGAGCTCCGACGAAGAACTGATTCACTAAGTACTTGTGTCAAAAAAGCATCAACTACTATAAGCAACTATTAGCCCATACATGATAAAAAAAATCAGAATAATGGTTGCTTAGTGATAATAATATATGAACAAGATGAAGAGCCCAACTCCAATTTGTGTACGACATTTAATATCTCTATTTCTAAGCACCGATTCGATAAATATCTAATCACAACATATAGGTAACTATATGTTAGATAACTGAAAACATATATTATTTATATCAAGGGCAAAGCCCGGTAAGCATGTTACTAACATTTATCCAGTCATTGATACGTAAGCAGATATTTTTTCAAGGTTTCGTAAAAGAACCCCAAAGAACCTCATTTTTGTCTTTAAATCATATCTTCTGATTTATTTCATTACGAGATCCAAGAAGAAGAAGTTATTTAAGTCCTTGGAAAGTTCCTATATTTTTAGGACATTAATATCTGCAGTAGTAAATATATTATTGCAGATCCCGGCTTATAAGAGTTACAGCGGCTTTTGGAAGTCTTTTTCAACGCAAATATGAATGCTTCGTACGGTCTTGTTACACAACACTAGAAAGAGCTCTAGAGACTGTTTGTTATATTCTTTAAATCACATAAAGTCCTTTTTTTAAATAACATAGCATCACTTTATGGCTTTCTCCTATGTAGTTGCGTTTATCAATACATACAAATTCAAATCACACCCAGACTCGGAACAACAAGTTATGGATCACACAAAGAATAGTTTCGTGCAAGAATCAAACCTGTGACACGGTACATGGCAGCCGGTAGTCCAGCCATCGCGTCAACTATGCAGTCGTAATCTCTAATTAAACTTATTAATTAATATCAGGTAGGTAAAAGGTAATTTCTAAGAGTTAAAATCACTTACGTAAGTTACCGGTATGTCCCCATTGAGATTTACCAAGTAAGTACAATTTCCTTATTGCGCTGTTTCGGGATGACGTTTAAACTTATCCGATAAATGCTTATATTCCTTTTAGGGCTAATTTTCCAATAGTTAGATATAAAAGTTATTTGCAGAATAATTATGATGCTGTCGGGTCAGAATGTTTGTATAAGACAGAGACAGCAACAATTTTATGCCTCAGATAACATTTATCTGACTATTGGAAAATCTGCCCTTAGACACACATTGTTTATATAGAATAATTAAAAAAAAAATGTCTTTCTCTTACCTTGCTCACTCAGGTTTTAGTTCAATTTCAATGAACGAATGAACACAAAAATCTGTAAGTAATTTTTGTTCAGTCGATCAAAAAATTACCAATGTTACTCCAACTGCGTAAACATTAGGTACAAGATACAACCTACAATAAAATCCCATTCAGCTTACATATTACCAATGAAATAAAAAAGTAAGTTATTCAATTATTATTTTACTCAACGCAAGTAATAGGGTCTTGTTTTGAGGAAAAACTTTTGCAATACTTGCGCACATAGCTGTTGCCCACTTACGCATACGGGTTTTCATCGCAAACGGAGCAATTAACAAACAAGGTAAAATGTATTCATTTGTTGTTTTAAATAGGGTATTGTCATCTTATAACCAATTGTTAGTCTATAAACAACAACTATACAAATAAACTAATTGTTAAATATTGTCCATTTTAGGAATTTCCATTACCTACTTGTGAAAACATATGTTTTCATGATTAACAATTTTTAAACACAAATTATTGGCCTTTTTGTTAGGGGAGAAAATCATCAAATAACTTTTCTCGCTCAAGGTGAAGCGAGATGAGGTCTTAGACTCTTGCTAACTAAAAACCACACTGTCCCTTTTCCTGCATCCAAAACCGGCTGTCCTAGTATTTATAATACATACTGGAAGGCTGGGAGACATCTCTTGTTGAGAAGGAAAAAACATTCTCCTTAGTTGACTCGCAAAAAAGCCAATGAATGGATGAATCAACTTAGTTTTAAGAAAAGGTGACATTTATAACTGTTGTTTAACAAAACAAAAAATTCCCCTACGCCTTATAAAGCAGTATTATTTAAAATAAAATTAATCTCTTAACCACACTCAATTTTGCACACGTTAATTGCTATTTTTTAAACAAGCTTTCCACTTGCGGCTTCGCCATAATTACGTTACTTCTCGTCTGCTACGCGCATAGTTGGTTTGTCACAGATGCCATAATTCGGTGCAAAGGAGTCAGTACGGCTATAAAATTATGTCAATTATCCTGTTTTAAGAGATCTTAACTCTCTTGTCATGTTAAGATATTTCATAAAACACCTCAACTCTTATTGCAACGTTATTACAGACGTAAGGCGAGAGAGAGTGTCAGACTCTGACTGACTAAACCCCCCCCCCCCCCCCCCCGTTTCTTTTCTTGCATCGCGTCGCCGCGGTGGCTCATTGCGCTTACCCCGCAACCCTGGCCAATCCTCAAAGAGGGGTCTTACCGCTTCTACAACAGCGGGCCTGAGCCTCGGTTGCGATAGTCGTTGCTTCAACTATTACATACCCCTACAACGGTAATTAACGTCAAAAAAACTAGACACACTTTAAAACCAAGATATCATAACTTTCAAAATCAATTTCACAAACAGATGTATCACCACATCACAGCGCCAAACATCAAACGGTGACAATCTGCAGGATTGATAAGAACAATAAAGGTTTAGATTAAAATATACTGCCATCACGCGTTTATGGGCGGTGAGATAAGTTTGGAGCAGTTTAAGACAACTTAATGCCAATCGAGGACCATAAATGGCAGGTTACTTGATAAAACATTTGATATTCGATAGTAAAAAGTACCCACTACTGTTTTTGAAGGTGACAGTGTTAGGATAGATGAGGCAGGCAAGTTTCTGTTCAAGGACAGACTGTTAAGAGCCTCCGTGTTGATACTTGGGCCTTCACAAAATTGCAAAAGATTCTAGACAAATTAAAGACGATTACGCCTAAGGGCAGTAACTGAATCTTCATCTCATGTCGTCGGTCGGGCACGTTTCTCGAAAATTAATTGTGTTGTTATTCATTTAATAAAAGGAACCTTTCAAATTCTCCAGTTTCATCAGTGGCAGTAAAAAAAATTAAATCCCAAAAACACTTTGACACACAGAAAACGAAGCATGAGTAACTACCTGCTCGTTTTCAACGTGTTGAATCTTAAAACCTTTTTCAAATGATGCAAAATAATCGTAATAATATAGGTATGAAACGGTGATATACTTCTAGATTTACCAGTTGATTAGCAATCGGCGCCGTCCGGACACCAGAGGGGAATCACAAGTACTTTGTCAGCCTTTTGGGCCTTATAAGAGGTTTTGGGGATTTATGGGTTGCGGTTATATAATATAGGATGAGATGGGGTAATACGGGACGTATTGGGAGCCCGGTAACCTCTCTCACATGGGGACACACAGTGCTGTGTTTGTTTCACGCCGTGGTATCACTCCGGTCGAGCCAGGCCATTCGTGCTGAGGCATAGTTCTCCTACACAAAAATTAATGTGATTCTAAATGTTTAAACACAAAACCTATTACAAAAATCTAGAACATTTCGCACCGTCGCCGTCGCTTACGCACTTAAGTAAAAAGTCACGTAGGAAGGAATCGTTTTAAAGAATAATGCACTTTTTATACAAAGGAGTGACATTTCTTTGTATAGTTGGTTAAAAGCGGTCGGTGTACCGGTGTGCATGCTAATGTCAACTTTACGAAGTGAACAGATACGGGAACGGGTTTCGTCTGCTCATGCGCCACTTACAAACCATAGACCTACAGATTACTTGTCATTTTTAAACTGTCTTCATAATTATCTCTAGGCTTTTTGTGGTGGTTGATTATTTTAACGTAGTACTGCTATGTAATAGTCGCGGTGACCTGAACGTGAGGCGCCCTCTTGGTCACCCCTTTGGTGTTGCGGGCGTCTATGGGCGGAGCCGATTGCTTACCATCAGGTAATACATATGCTCGTTTTCCATACAATCTCAAAAAAAATCTTTGTAACTAAAAGTTGTCTTATCATTTTATGTACTTAAAAATTAAGATAATAATTAACCTAAATCGTTGTTAACTAATAAAACAAATTTAAGTAATCTTTGTATATATTTTATACGACCTCTTTATTATAAAAAGACATAGTTTACCTTTAGTTATTTACCTAAACCGATAGACCACAGGCACACCATATCACAATATACCTAGCGAGAAAGTATTTTTTTATTTACTCCATAATGTATACAACAACTATGTTAAATAGGTACCTAATACGTAGGAAATTCCTGGCTGTGCGTTCCATGACACAAGTCACGTAGAAGGTACAAACAATTGTCGTTTCATGAAATACCAATATGGCGTCATGTGACAACCTAACCTAAAATTAATTAACTTACCTCGTAATTCCTATAATACATACATAATATACATTATGGTGCGCCGTACAACAGGAAAAATATACTGATTAAATTGAATATGGGATATGTCCAATTAATTATATTAATTTATTTAAGTAATTACAATGAACCCCACTTTATAACATGTCGTGTCGAAGATTAAACCCGGAACAATTCAAAACATTGCAAACTAGCTAATCTCACGCGGTTTCACCTGCTACTCGGCTCCATTTAATCATAGCGTGATGTCTTATAGCCGGTAGCACTCAGGAACATTACAGCTATCTATCAGTGAAATAATTTTGGCAATCCGACCAGCGGATCCAAAGCAAAGATTACCCCCTACATACAAACTTACAAAAGCTCTTTATAATATTAGTATCTATAGATACTATAATGATTCTTTTAAAGTTATATGTACTTTCTAAAGTAATTTAGATTGCACTGATGTACGGTGAAGGAAATCATCGCGAGGAAACCTAGACTTGTTCTATTTTTAAGTTTAAAACCACCAATCCGCCTTGAGCAAACGTGGTGGTTAATGCTCAAACCTTTTCCGTGTGAGAAGATGCCTTTGCTCAGCAGCGGGCTCTTATAAGCTGACGATGTGTGATTTTTATCGTTTATTGTGTATTTTTTCAACTTTATTAAATCCTATTAATAAAATAAAGATCTTGGAAAATGAACTTATTTTTAAGAACGATTTGCTTGTGGATTCACATAATAAGGAAAAGCAGATATCTTCAATCGATTTAGCTGAAATTTTTAGCTTGCATGACATGCTATAAGTGGGACTCTGTATTTATTCTGAAGCGAAAAAATATCATCGAAGTGTTTAGTCCCGGATTTATTGACACACTTTTTCAGGTTTTTCAATGAGCCTTTTTCCTTGTGATCCCCTATCACTCCTGTGAGCCTTCTTAATGATCATCATCATTATCAGCCTGATTCTGTCCACCGCTGGACATAAGACTCTCCAATTGCACGCCACTGAGATTGATGATCAGCTCATCTCATCCAACCACTGCCAGCCACTCTACGGATGTCCATACTAATATTATGAAAAGGTAAAATTAGTAAGTTTGTATGTAGGTAATAATCTTTGGAACCGCTGGTCGGATTACCAAATCACTGATATACGTATAGCTACAATGTTGCTGAGTGCTATCTATAAAAACATCACGCTACGATCAAATGGAACCGAGCAGCTGGTGAAACCGCGCGACAGTCAGTAATATTAAATATGTAGAAAAACAATGTTGTTACAAAGACTTGATCAATTGAATCTGCAATAAGTAGCCGCCATTAAACTCTGTATAAGTGCAATGAGTAATGCGAGCAGTGCGTACTTTGTTAGTGACTGGGTCAAGGTGTTTATTGCCAACAACGGTAATCTCGATCAATTCGAGAACACGGCCGTCACGCCACTTTCACAGCTTCGATAACATTATCCTTATAAACCTATCGACATATACGAAAATCAAGCCACTAAGGGAGGTACAGACAAGAGCACAGTCTCTTTTTTTATTTATCGGCTAACGAGCCGGCGGATTACCTGATGGTAAGTAATCTAGAGTGTTCTAGAGAGGAGACCACGTCTAGGCAAACGTAGTGTAGGGCGCCCTCCAGTTAGGTGGACTGACAACATCCGCAGGGTGGCTGGCAGTGGTTGGGTGTGAAGAGCTGAACGTCGAACTCAGTGGCGTGCAATTAGGTAGGCCTATGTCCAGCAGTGGACGACAACAAGCTGATGATGATGATGAAGCAATCAGCGCCGCCCATGGACACCCCCAACGGAGGAGTTGCGAGTTTTAGAGATTAGGGATTAGGAGATTTAGGGATTGAGGAGGGATTGGGGGAGGAGAAGAATTGGGCCTCCGGTAACCTCACTCACACGGCGAAACACAACGCTGTGGTTGTTTCACGCCGGTTTTCGTGGTATCACTCCTGTCGAGCCGACCCATTCGTGCCGAAGCATGGCTCTCCCACAATTAAAACTTTTTTAAGGGGGGGAAGATCATCGAATCGATCGTCTTCTCTCGCCAGAGGTGGATCGTTCCTTCCGTTTCTTCTCCTGTTCCAGGCCGAGGCCGCGGTACCTACTTGCGCTTGCCTCGCAATTCGAGCACCTAGTTAACTTACCTATTGTGCACGTTCGATAACTAATCTTATCGGTATTGTGAGCTGCAATGCCTACCTCTGTTTTTCTCTTACGTACTGGAGTAAATTTGTTCTCAATTTCTTTGTGGAAATAAAGTTTCTCGACTTTATCAAACCACATCTTGGTCAAAAGCATTAATTGACCAAACTTGTCTAAGAAGTAGATTGCTATGTACACATTCTCAATTCAAAAAGGCTGAAAACCATCATTCATCAGTTTCCGTTTCCTAAACTCGTAAATCAGTAGATTGCCGCTTATATAAAATTTATATTAATAATAGACTGATATCTACGTTTCTTGTTTTCTTAATAAATTAGCTAAAAAATAAATTAATTAAATATAAACTACGAGAAATTAAGAACTTCAAAATTTGAATTTCGAATCCCAAATTTCATTTTTCGAAATGTCAAAAGCAAACTTTACTCTTAAATTAAACGTATTTATACATGTAACGGAAAAGTCGTTTTTTTTTTGTAACTGCCTACCTCAATGGACGTCCGGTTGATAACCTCCTTAAAGTAGTAATAATTACTTTTAAAACAAATGTAAGTAGGTTTAATTTTTTTAAATCAATTCCAAAGAAACGTCATTTCGCGTGTGATTGACGAAAAATATATTTAATGAATGATAGTTCAATGAATGTGTCATAGACACTTATGTAATGTCATAGAACCTCTTTTAACAGCAAATATAAGTGCTACTACAACTTATTATAGTTCTCATAGCCAATCAGAGACACAAAATCAGGATAACAATCACGAGATTGTAAATTGGCGCCAAGCTCGTGAAGCGATCCGAATCTGTCAAAATTCCATACTTAGATAGATTTCTAACTTTATTGCTGTGTAGATAAGGTTGATTTAAAGATATTTTATAGATCAGGTTAGTTTGATGTGCCTTTAAATTTTGTTCAAAATGATGTTATCATCGACTTACGCTTTCTTTCTAGAAGTTATCTCGTTGATTGACTTCTAACATGACATGATTCAGATATGAATTTCATATGAAAAGGAAAATGTCTCTTTAAATACTGCATAATAACGTACTTTCTGTTTTAATTTATCAAACCAAAAGCGGACGCCGGCGCTCGCGCTCGCGATCGTATTCTTCTAATGTGTTTCGAATTACCACGTATAAAGGGTTAATGTAAGTAAAAAAAATAGCATCAAATATAGGGAATATAATTAAAAGCTTTAAATAATAACAGTTGATCAAATCCTTGACAAACCTATTAGGTTCTGTAGGCACAACATATTTCCATATTAGATTTAAGAAACCGACTTTATTAAGTCGAAGAAGCAACAAATATACTCCTTCATTAAAGCTCAGCAATGTATTTTGTATTGTGACTCCTCCGGTGTTGCTGGTGTCCATCCACTTACTTTCAGATCAGAGAGTCTGCTCGTTTTCCTATTATGCCATAGAAAGACAAATAATCTTTGTCTCACGTGTAATTATGTAGGTACGAAATGTATAATAGGTAGTTGTGTTGCACCGCGTGAGAGAGATTACAGGAGACCCAATCCTTCCCGCCCCCTGCCCCCAATCCCCAATCCACAACCCTCAAATCCTATCCTTGGCAACACACTTGTAGTAACTCCTTTGGTATTACGAGTCTCCATTGATCCATGTTGTGGTGGCCCGCTTCTCATGCGTTGTCCCGTGGGTGTGGGTTCGAAACCTGGCAAGTACCAATGTGACTTTTGCCGAGGCATATGTACTTTCTATGATTCTTTGGACACCACTTACATACGGTGAAGGTAAACATCGTGAGGTAACCTGGACTTAGGTATAATTTCTAATTATAAGTTTGATATCGCCAACCCGCATTGAGCAAGCGTGGGGAATAACGCTCGAACCTTCTCTGTATGAGAAGAGGCCTTTGCCTAGCGGTGGCCATTTATAGGCTGATGATGACGATGATGACTGATCCATGGCGACGACAACGCACATGTAACTGCAGTGTAGCGGGTGACATCGATTGCTTAGCATCAAAGAATCCGTTCTGTGCGTTTCATATACATATAAATGTGTCAAAATAATATCTCCAATGCCTAATCAAATTTGAGATAATCAAAGCATTTCCGTTACATCAAAATAAGAGTCAGATAATGAATCATTCTTTCTGTTAAAGATTTTACCAATAGGTTGGTACAAGTTGCACAACATCTTTCGCGATTGCAAACAGACTAACATCTAAGCGATTACCTACTTATTATGAAATTATTATTGTCATTTCAGTATTTAATCTTTTAAGATACTTCTGTCTGGTTTTAGAAGAGAATGTGTAACATGGACAAAATTAACTATAAAGAAATAAAAAAAAAGAAATTCGTAATGTCATTCCGAGGAAATCCGTCTCAAATGGCACTTGTAAGTTAAATGTCTCCCTATATTCGATATAAAATATATAAGCCATATTGGACTTCGCCCGCGTGGTATGTTGAAAAAAAGTACCGTATGTCCTACTCCGAAGTGTATCATGTGCCTGTGCCAAATTTCATTCAGATCCGTCCAGCCGTTTTGGCGTTATTAAGTAGCAAACATCGTAATTTTCGCATTTACAATATTTATAAGACGCTTCCAACCGGCCTATCTGGAAGTCAATGGGGGAGGCCTATGTTCAGCAGTAGACGTCCTGTGGCTGATATGATGATGATGATGAATATTAGTAAGATACTTTTTAATTATTTAAATAATAAATGATAACATGTGATGTCCAAAACAAGCAAAAAGTTGATTAAGCCTGCCTAAATTTAACCTGACTCCACAAAATGGTGCTGAGTGCAAAGGATAACAATCAAATTGCAGAACTTTTGATAATTTATTTTATTTAATTGAAAAACATACAATAGAAAGTAATAGTACCTACGTAAGTAGGTATGAACAACAGAACGTTAATCAGTAATATGTTTTCGCATTTATAAAGAGGAAACACCAAGGAGTTGCCGGCCTTTTGGGGATAAGGGCTTCCGATATTTAATAATTGGACCGAGATGGGGGGAGGGGGAGATATTGGGCCATTATGTCATATATATAGATATACAGTCTTATTGATGCATCTTATGATTCATAAACCATACCTAGTGGGTGTCTCATTACCTTTTTTCAAACTAATTGCTTACTTCCTCAAGATAAGTAATGTACTTTATCAATCTTCGTAATAATTTTTTTCAGAATCGGTTCGAAACTAACAAAATTACAAATAGGTCTGTCTGATGTCTGATTAACAAGGAAACAAACATCATAATTCATTGAAGAAAATACGATTACCCATCTATTTTTTTGTTATTGTTTTGTGAGGGGAAAATCATCAAATGACTTCTCGTCGGGTGGTAGGGAGTATAATACTCTTACTTACTAAATACCCCCGTTCCTACTCCTGCTCTGGGCCGAGGCCGCAACCCCAACTACATCTACTTTGCTATTGTTTTGTTTAAGTTGAAAAATAATGTTAAGATGACTGGAATAGGTATGAAAGATGTCCAAATATTTCCAAATACCCTCACCACGACAAATCTGGCAATGGTTCCGCAGGGTATGATAAAAAGATGGCAAAAAAATTTAGTCCTTATAAATGTTTTCACACCTTTCTTCTTCTTGTATAGGTCGCTAAACGAGCAGACCGATCACCAGCAAGTAATCAACCTTGGACACCTGCAGCACCGAAGGAGTTACAAATGCGTTGCTGGCCTTTTTGTTAAGGATTTGAAAATTGAGGATGGGGTGGGGGGGGATTAGGTGACAAGAGGCCCCTCTTGTCACCTAACACACATGGTAAAATACAACGCTTTCGTTATGACAAGTCGGTATTCCGTGAGGCCGTGGGGCCGTGGTATCATTCGGCTCAAGCCGACCCATTCGTGCAAAACATGGATCTCCCACACTTCAACAAGAATAAGTAATAGATTAATAATTATATAATAAATATAAGGCAGGCCCGCTTGTTGCTAGCTATGCTATAAATATTCGTAGATAGATCCCCAAATCATAAGTTAATCTATGGAATGTATTGGCGCAGCGAAGTCACTCGTCTTTTTAACGCATATGCAATATAATACAAAAGATTTTTTCTGAATAAACGAAAATACTAGGTAAAGGTCAAAATAATCGCGACTTATTTATTTTATTTTTATTTAATCTTTCTTTATGTCGCATTTGAAACGTACATTTCGCAAGAAGGAATTATCTTATCAGGCGGATATCAGTGATAACTAAATTCGAGGATTTTACAACATACGTACACAAAATGTGTACATTATATTATAGTTGACATCTCAAGCTATTCTTATATATTTAAATACTTATTTAGTAAATAATGTCCAAGTATTTATAGTCAAATATATTATACATACCTTTAATGACATACGACTATGTAATTCCAATATCATTAATATTTCCTTATCTAAAATGACACTTGTATGTACTGGATAATTGTATTATTATTATAAATTCGAGCCTAAAGTTTCGCCAGCTTGTTATGTATGCTTAAGGTGATATACCTACACATTTTTATCACAATTACAGATTAAAATAATTATTGTCACAAAACAACTGAATGTGACCGTGATACATGTCATTGAACGTTATTTTGGCGTTTGTACTATGTACCTTTAGGTACTCAGCAAAAGAAGGAACGGAAAATGTTTTGGTCAGTAAGATTCTGACACTTCCTCTCGCCCAAAAAGGGCTAGATAACCGATTGAAAAAAAATACTCAGCTAATTATTGCAATTTAAAAAACACAAGTGTAGTGAAAACTGTTTCTCCGATTTACATAATCGAATTGCGAACGTAATATGGATTATAAACATTTCGTTCCCACACTAGCTTGTTCAAAATTCGAACGCATGGGACGACCTAATATTATTATGCGATTGGCGACGAGTAGCGTGCAGCGTGCACGGAATCACGTAATACTTAATATTGCTGTAAGTTGGTGCCAAACAATTAAGTTATTTTATTTTCATACATCATTCCTAATGTTAATGATTACTTTTATTTATCATGTAAAATGCATCTATACCAGACTGAAAAAACTAGTTTTAATCAGTCCCGCAAAAACAGTGTTATTACAAAACACCTGTTTGCAAATTGCAACTCATTACTTAATTATTGTTTAACTATTGTCTGAGCACTTAGATCGTTATTTAATTGTATACCTCTGTTATCTTCCACAACATTCCAAAACCTTCATCGAAGTAGGTATACGTCCAAATATCATGTGGGTTGTCCAAATATTATGCAATTATTCGACATTAGGATCCACAAACAAAGCAAAAGCTATTCAATCAGATACGAGTATTTAGACTTAGACTAGTCAATGGATACCCTACACCCTTTGTATGTATGTCAGTGGAGCAAATAATATCCTTGATGTTATAGTATTTAGTGGTGGGTCCATCATGTGCCGTTACAATACGTATTCCTGTAGTAACTCGATGCCCGACGCTAGCAGAATGATAACATTAATTATTACACTTGAACTATTAGCCTCTGACCGACTTATCGTCATCAGGCAAGTGGCACCCACGCTCATCATATCAATATCGTTGTTTATAATCAATGCGAATACTTCTTCACAATACTTACTCACCAAGCTCATGGACATAATGTCCATTGGTTCCTTTGCAATATCTATCAAACAAGTAAATAGTGTTTGAGTGGACTCGTGGACCGGTTTGTGCCGGGGGGCAGTCGCGTCGCCATTTACCGTTACCATGCATGCTCATATCATTTCACGTGGATACTCTCTCCTAAACTAAGTGAAGCAATCGTAGGCATGTATTTAATTAAGCGACTCTGCGGCGCACCGTGAACATTATCACTCGCCGACAACGCTGAGATGCATAGCCCCTGGGTACAGCGTCACTGCTACCAGATGACGCCACGGAGGTAGAAATAGGGTCAGTGCTGTGTCGTTGATCCGAGAGACTGCGACGACGTTGCGGGGAAGCGGGGCGGCGGCTCCCCTTGCGCCGCTCTCCGCGCCGGTCCCGCAGGCCTGCGCCCTCCTCAACTGACGGTGCGCCCCACCGATCAGCATTCCGCACTCGACGCGAGGGCGAAGCGCACGCCCTGCAGTTAACGATCGCGTACGACGCGCCGCGCGCTCGCGGCTAGACGACCGCCATGTTTGACGTATTCGGCTCCGTGAAGGGGCTTCTCAAGCTCGACTCTGTGTGCATCGACAACAATGTGTTCCGGCTTCACTACAAAGCCACCGTGATCATCCTGATCGCGTTTTCGCTGCTCGTCACGTCGCGACAATATATCGGTGATCCCATCGACTGCATCGTCGACGAGATCCCACTCGCCGTCATGGACACGTACTGCTGGATCTACTCGACTTTTACAATCCCGAACCGGCTGGTGGGCCGCGTCGGCAAGGATGTGGTGCAGGCCGGTGTGGCCTCGCACGTCGACGGCCAGGACGAGGTGAAATACCACAAGTATTACCAGTGGGTGTGTTTTGTGTTATTCTTCCAAGCCATATTGTTTTACGTGCCGCGATACCTGTGGAAAACATGGGAAGGAGGTCGCATCAAGATGTTAGTGCTCGATCTCAACTGCCCGGTGGTTGGAGATGATTGCAAAGAGAGTCGCAAGAAGTTACTTGTGGACTACTTCCATACAAACCTGCATACCCAGAACTTCTACGCGTTCCGTTTCTTTATCTGCGAAGTGTTGAACTTCATCAACGTCGTGGGTCAGATCTTCTTCATGGACTTTTTCCTGGACGGCGAGTTCTCCACGTACGGCAGTGACGTGGTCAGCTTCACCGAGATGGAGCCAGAGGAGCGTGTCGACCCAATGGCTAGAGTGTTCCCGAAAGTGACCAAATGCACCTTCCACAAATACGGTCCTTCAGGAACCGTGCAGAAGTTCGATGGTTTGTGTGTCCTGCCATTGAATATCGTCAATGAAAAGATCTACGTGTTCCTGTGGTTCTGGTTTATAATCCTGTCAATCCTGAGTGGAATTTCGCTGATTTACCGCATGGTCGTGGTGGCTGGACCGCGCGTGCGCCAGTACCTGCTGCGTGCGCGCAGTCGCCTGGCCCCGCAGGCGCAGGTGGAGGCGGTGGCACGCGAGCTGCAGATCGGCGACTGGTTCGTGCTCTACCAGCTCGGCAAGAACATCGACCCTCTCATCTATAAGGAGTTGATGTGCGAGCTGGCCGAGAAGTTCGATGAGAAGAACAGTGTGTAGTCTGTAGGAGCGTGTGAAGCGGCTAGTGGACTTTGGGTCGTCCATGTGACGTGTTAATAGTGATCGAGGGCCCGGTCCGCGTGGCGGGCCGGCGGGCGCTACCTGCGCCCGCGCCGCGGACCGGGCGGGGCGCGCCGCGCACAAAGAGCGCCGGGAGCGGCTGCACGCCGACATTCCATTACCCACGGCCGGCGCGGGGAACGACCTCCGTCGAGCCGCACTCGTTGTATTCCAGAACCGCTTTCAAACACTTTAACGCTACCGAAATTGAAATAGGTGATATGACTCTTCCAAACGCAACACTGACTGAGTCGCGCCGCAGAGGGCGCGCGTGCATTTAGCGTAACGTTATTGGGCATGTTTATACTAGTAGTCGTAGATGTAGTTAGATCTCGTGCCTTCGTTTTGTATTTTGTATTATTTGTGTGCGAGTGTATCATGTTGAAGGAACGTCTCATTGTGATATGTAATTATTATTAATCTAAATTAAGTGACTAGCGTGTATGAACAGAACGTGTGGAGCGGCTACACGATACGATATTGTATAAAGCAATAATAAAGCTAAACTCTAGTAAAACGTAACTGAACTATTAATTATAAGATAAAGGCTAAGTATACAAATTGAAAGTCGACAATATTATACATATGCATAAGTAATTCGTACTGATTTGTATTAAACTTTAAACTTTTTTACATTGATAAAATCGATAAATACCTGCGATCATGGTTGATATTTTCTGAATATATTTACTGCCACATAAACTTTGTATTATTATTTTGACAAACTCCTCATTACAATGAATCAACGAATCTTCAAGAATTAGACAACAATAACAAACTGCTTTGTGCCGTTACTGCACAAAGCAACAGGTAGAGGACGGGTAACGCCATCTTCTGAGCAGGTAGCACATAACTCAATAGTCTCTTTGATCAATAGGTGGCGCTGTTACTTATTATTGTTTAATCATTGCAATAGGAATTATACCTACGAATTAACCTCATACTTCGTAAAGACTTTGAATAAGGGTTAATCAAACTAACACACGGCCTCTTTTAATTTTGTTTCTTTTTTACATTGGTTTTCTGGTTCTCCCTTTTTTGGTTTTCCCTTAAAAGTATTGGAGACATACCTATTACCCTAAGTTTTAATAATAACTAAATTAAATTAATTAATTTGCTAATGTACTTCTCATAACCACAAATAAATCATGACCAAATTAATTACCAACGATGATTTCATAAAAGCGGAAATTAGATAATAACATTAGACTTTTCCCTCTTCGTCATATCTGTGACGCATTTACAAAACATTTAGTCATGACAATATTTTGGACTACTTGAGTAGAAAAATCGTTTCATATTCTACGTACCTAATTATATTTTTACTATTTCTGTTGTAAAACAGCTAGACACAAGACAGCCAGTACCTACTACTGTTGTGCCCCAAACATCTGTTTTTACGTAATTTACACGCACTCATGCGTAAAATACCACAGATTATTTAGGATACGTATGTAGGTGCATGATAATATTGTGTCACGTCACTCCTGCTTTGTTTACTATTAATAGGTAGTGCCTTTAACAGTGAATAATAACTTTACATGTAAATTTTGACATAAAAAACTGGTGTTTTGTAGGTATATCATTTGTGTCAAAATACTTCATTTGAAAAAAAAACATATTTGCAACAACAAAGGTTTTATTAGATACTTTTGCCCCTTGCTGGTCGACACTAAAATTAACAAAAGACAACAAAAGGAACAAATTTTCTTGAGATAAAAACAAAACAAAGTTCTTTGTCCGTTTCATTGACAAGCAAGTATTATTTAGATGCCAAGAATGGTGAGGTTAGAACTGAGTTTAGTGTTATTTACTCATACAAACAGAGAGCAGCGTGTGAAATCTTTCACCTAGCCAAAGCCGTCAGTCCGCCATGTTGGCCTGCAGTTCCGGGAACCCGCTTACCTGGCTAGAACAAACGATGGGCCATCCTTTGTTCGGACAAAAGATATTTCAACTAGTAATACTTTTTTTATACCATTAGCTTTACAGTTCCCATTTTTCTAGTTATAGTTAATAAGCTTAGATATTATGAATAGAACTTTAGAAAAATACATCGTTGTGTTTTACCGTGTTAGTGAGGTTACCAGAGACCCAATCCTTATTCCCCACCCCTAATCACTTATCCCCTAAAGGCCGGAAAGGCAGTCATAACTCCTGTGGTCTTGCGGGTGTCAATGGGCGGCGCCAATAATTTACCATTAGGTAACTAGGGTGCCGTTTTGCCGACCTACCACATAAAAAAATACGAGCATCAAATACTTATACGTAATACGCTTAATTTCATGAATTTAACAATTTTAGGTTAATTTACTCAAGTGCCATCCCAACCCTGAGATTATTGTAACAAAGGTCTTACAGGTACATAAGTAATAATTATTTTGATCTATGGGATCCTACCCTATGAGAAGATTTTTCAGGATCTGATCCGGATGAAATTTCACTAATGTTCAAACTGTTATTTTCTCTGTTGCCGCAATTTAGAATTTTTTCAAGTGTCGGTGATATCTACCTTGAAAAACATAAGTAGATTATATCTCACATGCAGAATACACAAAAATCAGAAACAATTACTTGTGGATCACTATCGCATAACTAATCAAACCTGCCACATACTGTTACCTGGTCAGTGCACCAACCGCCGAACATTTCAAGTATGAATGGGATCTTTCCCATTTCACGAGACAAAAGGAACGCCAGAGACCTGCTATGTGTGAAACCATACATAGGTATATATTATTATATAATTATATACTAATATTATGAAGAGGTAAATTTGTAAGTTTGTATGTAGGGGGTAATGTTTGGAGCCCCTGATCGGAACTCCAAAATTCTTTCACTAGTAGATAGCTAGAATGGGCTTTAAGCGGGTGAAACCACAGTTCACTATAGTTAGAGGCAAACTTACATATTCCGTGTCGTGTAGCGTGCTGTCAAACGTTTGAAACTGGGGCGTCCTGTCACGTCACGACACGCCACGACACACAACTATATCTCTAACCAAACGCCAACACGTGCACTGTTGAATATGGGCAGCACGCACGAAACAGTTCGCCTACAGTTTTATTATCAGGACAGCTAAACGGAACTATTTGTCGGAGTCTGTGGTCCTTGAGGGCTATTAACCTAGGTCTTCAAGGCTCAAATTAATACGTTGCTTATGGTTAAGTATGCTCCATCGTAGGTTCTATCATCGCAACACCAGACGTGATAGCAGCCAATTGCCACCCATTACCAAATAAAAAAAAGGTAATTTTTCTCGAGCCCAGTTCAAGGCCATTCAGAGACACCATACCTTTATTATGTTAATCATCACCATCATCGCTGTTAAGTATGTACTTAAATAAATAAGTGTCGGTGCTCAGTTTGATACCCCTATAAGTATTTAATATGAATATACTATTAATTATATATATTATTATATGTGTACTTATTAATTTCTAAGAACTGCAAATTTTCAAGTAGATAGTATGTTATTGCAAACACTCAAAGTTCTAATGCAAATATATATAAATACTAGTGTATACTTAGGTACTTATGTTACGGCACGGGATTCGTTATGTCATTTTAAACACATACACTTAAATATAAACAGGTATATACTATATACACATAAACATAATACTAAGTAAAGTGTGGGAGAACCATGCTATCGACCGGAGTCCTACTAATCTATTTCTAAAATCTAGCCAGACACATTTGGCTTCCTACATGAAAAAGCCAAAGCATTTAAATAACCTGTCGATTTCAACGTGATTTATAGGTTCGAGTGGCAAGGATTCGAAGAGTTCTCATTTCTACATGCTACGACTACCATACGCATTAGGTACCTGGTGGTAAATGATCAACGGACACCTGCTACCCAGAGGAGCCACAGGCGACTTAGGGAATGGGGAATGGAAATATTGGGCCCTAGAAGGCATACGAGCACACGCATTCATCATCATCATCAGCCTGATGTCGTCCACTGCTGGACATATGCCTCCCCAATTGCACGCCACTGAGCTCGATGTTCAGCTCTTCTCATCCAATCACTGCAAACCACCCTGCGGATGTCGTCAGCCCACCTAGCTGGAGGGCGCCCTACACCACGTTTGCCTAGACGTGGTCTCCACTCTAGAACACGTATACTCCAACGGTCATCGGTTCTTCGACAGATGTGACCTGCCCACTGCCACTTCAGTTTTCTAATCCTTTGGACTATGTCGATAACTTCGATGCGCACGCATTACCTGACGGTAAATGCTCAACGTCGCCAATGGACACCTGCTACCCACAGGAGCCACAGGGGCCTTAGGGATTGAGGAGAGGATGACTTTGACCCCCATAACCTCACTCAAACAGCGAAACACAACGCTGTGGTTGTTTCAAGCCTGCTTTTTTGGAGTCCGGACTGAGACCGTGGTATCCCTCTGGTGGAGCCGACCCATTCGTGCCGAAGATTGGCTCTCCCAAATTTAAAAACTAGACTTTGACGCTAGAATACAACTCGAACATTATTATCCTTAAACTGAATGCCAATGCGAACTACATATTACTTACCTATAAAACTATATTTATAAATTCAAACCATTTTCTATGAACCGCAATACATAGTAAAGAGTTGCAATAATAATAAATACGAAACCACGTTAATATTAGACACATGACACAATATGGTATCTATGTAGTAAATTGTTTGTTCTACTTTATGAACATATTATTGTGACCTATATGGAATTTTTAAGTTTGGACGAGTATCTATTTTTATATTATTATAACGAAGATGATAAGTTTGTTTGTTTAAAAACGAATCTATCGTTACTATATTAATTCGAATATTACGGTAGTTTCCAACTACTTTTAAAAATTCAATACCTACTTTTATTGAAATGTCAAAAACGACACTTGTATATGACGACAACTTATGACGTAGTTATAGGAATATAATCTACCCTTACGCCTGTCGTTTGTGGATTATAAAAAAAAAACCTTTGAATCTATCGAAACCTGAACTGTTCTGGAGTTCTTGAAACGACGGTTCCAAGTCGATTGGTGATATACTCAAGTGTGAGAGATCCACAGAACAGAAAATTAAGTTTCTATTCCGTGGAGAGATCTGTATAATGCTGCAACGATTTGCAACTGCATATAAGTATACTATACTGCATTTCTCACATTGATCGTGACAAGGTTTCGGGCAGGACTTACAATATATGTATATGCTTAACAGCTGATTCTTTTGCTCGCGTCAGATTCCAATGAGCATATTTTTCCGGCGTCAATCACCTTCAATGAGTCTTCTCTCGAAGTTGTTCAGGAGTTCCTCTACCTAGAACAAGTCATAAAATTTTAAAACAACATGGATAGGGAGCCCTACTTAATGTTGTTTCTGAGTCTCCAAGTTCGTGGGGTACAGCTTGGCTGAGCAGCATATTATTAAACTTAAGTCTTAGCAGTGGTCGGTAACAAAAGCTGAATATGGAGCTTAGTAGCGTGCTATTGGGGAGGTTAATGTCCAGTTGTGGACAAAAACGGATCGATGCATGTTGATGAAAGTATCGCGGTTACTCAGACCTCGACCACACAAATCTTTATATTGCGTTGAAAATAGATATTAGAAAACAAATGCCTAGGTAGCAAGTAGATACTGACTTTATGCTGACTGCTTGTTAGATCTTAATGAAAGAAATTGTTAAAAATAAAAAGAAATAGCTCTTAAAGGAGACAGTACTCATTATCTTTATAGCTGAAAAAGGCTGGACGAGGAGTGGAACACCAAATGGTTGGTAATTAGCGCCGCCGTCCATGGCCATGGTGTTGGAGACCCACACCAACAAAGGAGTAACAAGTCCTTCTCCGAAGGAGTACAGCTGACCCCTGGGCGGTGCAGGAGGAAGAAAGAGGTGGTTTATTATAGTAAGTAAGAGTCTGACACTCCCTCTCGCCCAACTCTGGGCGGAAGAAGTAAGTAGATGATTTTCGTCCCTCACAACAAAAAGAGATGACCGTGTTTTCAATACCAGAGAAAAATCTTTTTAAAGTGAAGGTACCATGGACCCATTTACAAGTAAGAACATAAAAGGTACTAAAAATAAATATTAAAATATATACTTTTAATCAGTATCTTGTGAAAAGCCGGTCATATCAATATGTGAGTCATACACTTGCAGTGCGTGTGTGTGTGTGTGTGTGTAATACCGTTATCTCTGCAACTCGTTAGACTGGTGGCCGTAGGTTGGCGATGGGAAACATCTTACTCGTAGTTATTCAAGATTTCCGTACTCAATTGATTCTTGGCAAACAAACCTGAACAGGTTAGAGAAGAGAAGAAGTAAAGACGTATCTTATTCATACTTCAATATCTTTAGATGGACAAGTATCTACCAAACAAGCCTGCAAGAAATCTTGTCGATTGTATTTCTTTTTTCTTAATAGAAACGTTGGAAACTCCTAGGATATTTCAAATGCCTTTTCCCACCCAGGTTGGAGCGGGAGACTCTTACTGACTAAAAACCCCCGTTCCTTCTCCTGCTCTGGGCCGAGGACGCGGTGCCTAATTGCGCTTACCCCCAACCCCGGCTGAACATGAACCCTATAGAGCTCGTCTGTGGTGGTCTATTGTACGCTCGGGTCCTGTATCGTGGGTGCTGTTACAAACATACAATTTCACATACACAAACCACCCAGACCCGGAACAACAATTTGTAAATCACACAAAGAGTTGATCCGTGCGGTAATCGAACTCGGGACACGTTGCACTGCAGCCAGTTGCCCAGCCATCGCACTAACCGTGCAGTCTAGTCTAGATATTCTTTTTTAAGTGCTTCTTCAAATGATCTTTCATCCCACTAATAGGGCGAGTGTAAGATTCCTCTTCCTGTTCAAAGCAATGGTTTTCTTGTTAGGGGGACATCGCCTCGTTTCCAACTACCTTTTGTGAGAATAACACCAAAGTTCACACCCACATTATTAAAGTCAGTTGAAAAAAAAACAATAAGTACCAATTTTTTTTGTTTTGCCAAACCACCTAATTGAATGTTAACGGACCTCATACTATGCATGGCACAGTATTCATTAATTAGACTGGCGGCCTTGGTACCACATTGTCACTTCCTATTCCAATTGTTCTCAGCGTACACCGCGATAAGTGAACCATCAAAATGTTAAATTATACATACATTTTCGTAAATAATACGGTAGTTTCCAACTAATCAAATTCTAATACTTTTATCCAAATGTCAAAACTATACTTTTTTATGAAATTTGTATGAAAAACTGAGTTAAGACGTCATAGTATTTTTGCGTCAAATAGTTTAATTATTTCAAAAAAAATATTTAAAATTATCAGTATCGATGAATAAAAGTTTAGTTATATTATTGTATTGAACGTCGAATTAATTTATTTTTGCCCTAGGAAACTACTCAATTATACATTTCATGAATTAAACAAAGACGCCAATTATAATTTGCTTGGACATTACTTTTTCATGAGACTCTGGCACCTAAATTAGGTGTGTAAGTGAATAACTTTTTCACTCTTAAATACGCATACGTGCACCCAACATACTCAGGAACTTTTACTACCTTCTATAAGCCTGAAACTGCTGCTAATGCTTATAAATAGGGGACAAAATAGAGAAGTTACCCTTACGTTTAAAAAATATACTATGGTGCATCGGTATAAGTACTTAATTAACAAATTAATGTAAACAATCTTGGCATATCTTTTTATACAAAGGTTTATTAAAATATTGTATGTATAAATTATAAATAAACTTAAATAATCTTCACATAATTTTAAACTACCTCTTTAATTAATATGGAAAGGCATACTAATTTATATAATATCATTGAATTGTTTACCTTTAGTTGATCGCCAAAACCGATAGACTATAGCGCCATCTGTTATCGAATAGGAGCATCAAAAGTGCATGACAAAAAACATATTTTCAACATTTTTTTCGTAGCCATTATTATTTTTTAAAAGGGTGAATTGTTAATGACTTTTGAGTACTTTTTTATAAACTATCTACCTGCATAAACAGACATAATACTAGGTATTATGATACCAATTCTTATATTAAATACATACCTATAGATACTAATAGATGGTTTGCATAGTTGCAGGTTCTTTACATAAACATTAAACATAGGTAATTTTATATGTAAGTACGTATTGGAAGGTGCAGTGGACAGATATCGGCCATATCAGTAATAAAGCGTTCTGCATCGGTTGCTACGTGCCGATTGCGTAAACACCCCGATGCTGAGCCGGTGTTGACCTGTTCGCGCAATCGCAGCGCCTGAGTTGACATAACAACGTAACTTTAGCTGTTCAAGCAAGCACAATAAAATATCTAGAAATCTAGATCTTTTTATGATCTGAAAAGGTGTTTCAAATGAATCTTAAAATCTTATCGTTTTTCCCGAAAACGCTCTTTTCTATTAACAAAAGGTTTTTTGTTGTATAATCTGTGGTTTTAGTGAAAGTAAATTAAATTAAGAAATACCTACATTATATTTGCACGTCGATAAAAGTTACTTTATTCACTGGCAGTGGTAAATACAGAGCCGCATTATCCCCGGGCGCCAGATTATGAAAGGGCGCCAGGGGTCGCGCCTGCCCATAGACACGCGAGGTGCATTCATAGATGAATAGAATAAGAACCGCAGAAAAATATATTTGAAGTGCTTACAAAAGGCGGTCACCAGTTTTAATCCATCTCTGGTTAGAAGTATCTCGTAAGTACGGCGGAAGACTAATGAGCTCAAATAACGCAGTAATTATGATAACACAAAACAAATGCACGTACCTACGCACTTGTAAAGGTATACACTCTCTGCTAACGATTTCATTGAAATGAGGTAAATAACATTTAAAACTGACATGATTATTGGACCTTGTTGGTACTACAAGGATGTGTATTTATCAACATATGTACCTACATAAATAAATGGGGTTTTTCATATTTCATTATATTATTAATTATGCCCATATTTTATAAGTCAATAAGAACCTAATACTCCATCTCGCCCCTAATATCAGGGCGGGAGACGTGATTTGATGATTTGCGCTCCCCAAAATCTAAATACCGTACTTAATTAAAAAGCGCGATATCAATTAACCCAATTTAATAAATTTACTGTTTAACACAGTTTTTTTCAATGCGAACCAATTGTTCCTGTGGTAACTCTTCATCTTTCAACTATTATAAGTTGCAGGGTAAGCGCAATGAAACACAGGGGGGTTTTTAGTCAGTAAGAGTCTGACACTCCCTCCCGCCCGACCCTGGGCGGGAGAAGTCATTTGATGATTTTCCCCTCACAAAATCAATTTCATTTTGACTAAGAAAACCTAACTTTTTTGGAATCCTAACAAAATTAGAACCACTTTTCCTAAAACAATAAAGTGGTCGGAAATAGTGCTTATAAGATGTTTAAAGAGTCTACTGTAAATGTTCATCTTCAAAGTGAATCTATAACTGTATACAAGTAGATGTTGATGTCTGTCAGCTGTTGGGACTAATTAAACGCTGTTTTACGTTTGTTTAACGAGCTGCCGAGACGAGTAATGTTGATACAACATCGCTGGATACATGTCATAAACACACGCATACATTTACAAATAGGTATAACAACCTCGTGTGTACTTAGTGACATCGAAATACAAGTTTTATAAGAATGTTTTATAGGCCTAGAACCTAAGATTTGTTAAGCCTCTGACTGCCGACAGAAAACTGTTGAAGGCAAATCCTCCGCTAATTGAGGTCACCGGTGACCCCCATGGCGTTTAACGTGTTTAATACCTTTTCTATTTATATTATTTGTATGCCGATGCTACATCGAAACATACAGAACATAACCAATGTAACACCTATGTACCAAAATGTGTATAATAAAAATATAATATTCTTCTTCTTTTTTTTCTGAGGGGTAGACAGAGACACCAAAGTTTCTACTTAGAACATAAAGTTATTTTTTTTTTGTGCGATAGAACGGCAAACGAGCAGGCGGATTACCTGATGGTAAGCAATCGGCGTCGCCCATGGACACCCGCAACAAAGAAGGAGTTACGAGTGCGTTGCCGACCTTTTGAGGAATTGGATTTTGGGGATTTTGAGATTGGGAAGGGATTGGGGTAGGGGAAGGATTGGGCCTCCGGTAACCTCTCACACACGGCGAAACACAACGTTGTGGTTTTCTGTGAGGCCGTGGCATCACTCCAGCCGAGCCGACCCATTCGTGCCGAAGCATGGCTCTCCCACACTTATATGACATATTTTGTAGATACAGAAATAAGGAAAGTCTTTCTTCCCAAAACCTAGACTCCTTATACAGGTTTCCCTCCACCTCCCGAAAAAAAACAACGGATAGGTAGGTATATTTATAAAACCAAAATGTTATAGTCATGTTCTAGTTTCCTCACAAAGACAATTCTTTTGTTATAATTCGTGCCGCGTCACAGTAAAGTAAGCACATTTTCAGACCTTTGTAACGTGAATCCATTAAAAGGGTAGATTTTTGACTAACACTGGTTTTGAAAGCAATAATGTCTTTCTACTATCAGATACTTAGGCGACGTAACCAATAAAGCATTCAATTGATGATAATGAAATCTCGGCAGCAGACTATGATTGATAAATATTCAGTGGCCGCTATCCGGCTGACTCCCGCTAGCCCTTTGTCGTCGACTGTTCTGGTAAAAAACGATGTTGACAAAATCTGGTCATGAAAATGGGTATTTTTATTACAAAATTTTAGACATAGGTACTGTCCACACACGCTAGTATTTCAACTTAAAAAACATGAAGGAAATATCCAGATAAAAAAACCACTTAGGTACTTCATCACTAAACACAAAAGTTAAAATAAGTAGGTATTGTGGTTATTTTTTTTTGTGATATGTCATCAAACGAGCATACGGATTACCTACCTAGTGGTAAGCAATCTACGCCGCCCATGGAAACCCGCAACAACAGAGCAGTTACGAGTGCGTTGCCTTCCTTTTGGGGATTGGGGATTTGGAGATTTAGGGATTGGTGGGGTAGGGGAAGGATTGGGGCTCCGGTAACCTCACTCACACGGCGAAACACAGCGTTGTTTCTCGCCGGTTTTCTGTGAGGCCGTGGTATCACTCCGGTCGAGCCGACCCATTCGTGCTGAAGCATAGCTCTCCCACACTTAAAGATTTTCCTCTACCTCCCGAAAAGAAAATAAAAAATAGGGGCAGGTACAAGGTTTAAATATATTGAAAAACCCATGGGGGCAAATACCCACTTAAGAACAAGCTTTTTTACCTTGTGTATATTCTTGTGTGCAGTTTGATCAAAAATTGCGTTTAATATTAATATTTACCTTCAAAAGTAATTTTATCTTCAAAAGTAGGTAACCTATACCTACATTTTGTCGTTCACTTCAACTTTGTAGTGTGACAAAGATATGCAGTTATCGGTACAAAGCAATCTTATCGTAAATACACAACTTTCTTGCAATATCCATCTCTGACATTTATGAATTAGGTATCTACCTATAAATTTTTGTATCCGACTTGAATTTTTATTTCAAAAAGCTTTCCTAAAACGCATAGGAGAGTTTGGGAAAGCCATGATTCGGCACGAATAGGTCAGCTCGAATGTAGTGATACCACTATGAGTATGAGTAAGGTTACCGGAGGCCCAATCCCTAAATCCCCAATATCCTAATCCCAAAAAGGTCAGCAACGCGCTCGTAACTCTTTCGTTGTTGCGAGTGTCCATGGGCTGTGATAATTGCTTACCATCAGATAATTCGTCTGATTGTTTGCCGTGAAAATTACACAATTACACTTACTAACTTATATTAGGTATAATTTATTTGTATTGCCATAACTCTTGCTTCTTGCCCATACAGTGAAGTGAACTAGGTATCCAACGAAATATATGTAGCTTGATAAAATAACGGACGTTTGTATTGAATTATCGTAGTTAACCCAGTAGAACCCTTGACTTCCGTCAGCTGTCAGCTCCCACCATAAAAAAAAACTATGAATTCTAGAACCTTCGGTTAATTTCGTTACCTATTTGAATATTATGCCTAGTCTATTAGACAGCCCTATAAGTAAATTGATTTTGATTTAAATATCTACCATGGAATAATAAGTACCTAATCAGTGCAGTGTTGCTTGTTTTCTCTATAGATGTAGTTATCTTCTCCAGGGAATAAAAGACAAGATACAAGAAAGACTAGGTCGGACAAAACTTATCTACTCGTAAAATAATTTACGTTCAATTGACGATTTAAATTATTTGTCCTAGATAAGGGACACTCGTCGCTGTAGCCCGCATCGAAGCGTGGTATGCTAGCACCTAACGCATTCAAGATTCATGCGTGTAGATCATGATACACAGATGACAATCGAAATCGATTGCGAATTGACGTCTCTTGTGATAACAATTGACCTTCGCGTAATCGCTATAACCGAGTTTAGTATAGTGGTATTATCACAGGTAATTGTTGTAATCAATAAAGTTTAAATTGAACATAAGATTATAAACGATTTTAAGGTGTTTGAATCATTGAGGGTCAACTTCAGATATCAGACAAAAAAGGTCGATCACTCATTTTATTCCAGATACCTACTTACTATATATTTATCCCATAATCGTAATTGGTCGTAAAAATGCTTCTTAATTAAATGGAAGTTAATAATAAAACTAAAACTTAGCAAAAAAATATGTTTCGTGTTTCTAGTAAGTCTGGTAACACCAAGTTTTATTAGATTCTAGCAATCGAAACTTAAACCTGGGGGTTGAATAAATTAAGTTTTTATACTTTGCAACTTAGGTACCGAGTTTATAAAGTCTTTGATTTTGTAATTGGTCAAGGAAAATAAAAAGAATACATGTTTTTTTTTTAATTCACCGCTTTTCTGACTCCTCTTTTTCATTCATTCAATTTGCTGTCAAATTGAAATTACATACAGGAATTAATTTTTCTGTCGTTTTTTAAGCTTAGAGTACAGAAAACGACAGAAAAATAAGGCTCCAGAAAAGTAGATTTACAATTATTATTATTTATTGTAATTGCTCCATGGGTCTAGGGAAGGAATTACTTGTCTATGGTCTAAGTTCAGAACGTGTCCAGAATTACAACTCTTAGTTCAATTAACGTGCCTTTTATATTTTTCATGACCATAACCAGACTTTCGTCGTTTACAATACATAAGACATGTAGTAGAAAAAAAAATTCAATACAATTTTATCGTTAGGACTCATCGTTGTTGCCATCTCTTTTAAAATGACCCTGACAGATAGATTTCCATTATAAGACTTAAAAAAACACATTATGAGAAATAAATTTATACTAACCGACATATTAATCCTTCGTTTTTTTTAATTGACTGATTAAAGCCGTGCGGCTGGTTAATAGTAGTATAGAAAGGTCATTTCTAGCAACATTGCTTAAAATTATTCTATTTGGCTTTGGTCCCTTCATCTACTGTGTGAATGTCAAAATTATAGAATGTCACATGTCATTGTATTTTACGTTCGTACTGCGACAGGCAGTTCATTCATTCTTCTTGACTTCTTCTTCATTCACGTTACATGGCAGTCGTACCTACTACTCGTATCGTAACATATTTTTGAAATATCTTTAATAGATAAATGAAATGAAATATAACTTAATCGTGAATAATAAGACTTATAATATCTGTATGGAATCGAAATATACGTAAAAAAGTCAGTAGACTGCAAGATGGATATCGATGAGTCTCAGCATGTTGGAGAAAACGGCGATATTTTCATTCACCGCTTGAAGATACTAACTGACGAAGAAAAACAACGCTTGGAAGCGCAAAATTCACGTATTATACCAGAAGCTAAAGCTGCACGTTTAGAGAAAGAAGCTAAGCGTCATTGGGACATATTCTACAAGAGAAATGAAACCAAATTCTTCAAGGACCGGCATTGGACAACACGTGAGTTTCAAGAGCTTATAAACTTCGAGCCGGGTGATAAGATCACTTTTCTAGAACTCGGATGTGGCGTGGGTAATATGATATTCCCGCTGGTCGAGGAAGGCTTTACTAATTTCCATTTCTATGCGTGTGATTTTTCGCCACGTGCTGTGGAGTTTGTAAAAGCCAATAAATTGTATGATGAGAGCCGAATGAAAGCGTTTTGCGCCGATCTAACCACTGATGATTTATTTGAGAACATGGAAGAAGCCTGTGTGGATATAGCTAGTTTGATATTTGTTTTATCTGCAATCCACCCTGACTCGTGGTCGCAAGTAGCTAAAGTCGCCTACCGGGCCCTTCGTCCCGGGGGCGTATTACTATTTCGCGACTACGGTCGGTATGATATGGCACAGCTCAGATTCAAACCAGGACACAAGATCGCTGATAATTTCTACATGAGGCAAGATGGGACCAGGTGCTTATCATTACTTTACACCGCATGTTTCTTTACTTAGCTTGAATAAGTATTTACAACATTTTATTAATTTACAGGAGCTACTACTTCACGGAGGAAGAACTGCAGAAGGTATTCACGGAAGCTGGGTTTCAAATTCTCATGAACACTTATGTGCAACGCCGGACTGTCAACTTCAAAGAGGGAATTGATGTGCCTCGCATTTTCGTGCAAGGAAAATACAGGAAACCTGTCGAAGGTAAAATTTTATTGTAACATATAATCTTAATGAATTCAACTGACATCATAAAGAATAAGAGCAAGAAGAACCTGATTGATATAGTTATTTTAAATTTCCTCTTATATGATGATAAGTGCTAACCATTGAAAAACGATGATCTTGCATGTATATTAGCTCTAGCTGACTACAATACAATGTCAGTAGATATTTCAATTTAGCTGAAGGCTATTTCTTTAAAGAGATCTTTTGTTATTCTAGGTTGAAACATGTGCCAGCAGCCATGAAACTCCTAAGGAAATTGAAGTGGTAAGTGTTTTTTAATAAAATGTTTAACTCTAGCAAAGAATTGCTACACCATAGTTGTGATCTATCGATCCTGTTTTGTGTTTTTACATAATTGGATATTAAATTTATTTGATCTGAATGAGCCACAGGACACAACCCTTTGCTTGAGTCAGACATAATGTGTTTTCTACTGTGTCTCAATATGTCTGCTATGGTGTAGTCTATTGCTTTGCGCAACCATTTGTTAGGATCTTCCAGCCTAACCTAACAACTGTCCCATCCCTTCTAATAAATGATGACATCGCAGTGCAGCTGAAAACCTTCAGTTGCCTTGCAATGGGCTTTTTCAGCTTAGGGAATCTTTTTGGACTTTATTTATTATAGTAAATGATCAATTAAATAGCTAGTACTTTTCACTAGCTTGTTTTTTTTTGTCGAAATTGTAGAATAGGGCTGCCTGTTGCGAGGTCTGATGCATAAACAAAAGCTTTATAAGCATTCTGAATCATTACTTTTACTATTTTATTTGCATATTATTTTCTCACCATATTATGTTCTACCGGTCCTTAGCAAAGTGTTTGAAAAGTTAATGCTATCTCGGATGCTTCATCACTTTGATAAACATGCCATCTTCCATCACCAACAATACGGTTTCACTAAAGGTCGTTGTACAACTGACGCCGGTGTCACTTTGATAAAGGAGGTATTCGGTGCTTGGGAGGAAGCACAGGATGCTGTTGGTGTCTTTTGCGACCTCTCAAAGGCGTTCGATTGCGTTGATCATGAAACACTCTTGCTGAAATTAGATCATTACGGGATTAGACATACTGCACTCCGTCTACTAAAGTCATATTTAGAGGATAGGCAGCTGAGAGTTCATGTAGGTGGTTCTAACTCACGGGGCTCTGAGATAAAAATTGGCGTACCGCAAGGTTCAATTTTGGGTCCGTTTCTCTTCTTAGTGTATGTTAATGACTTGCCATTTCTATTTAAAACCGAGCCAAGAATGGTGCTGTTTGCAGATGATACATCATTAATTTTTAGAATAGGTCGACGTGTTAATAATTTGGACGAAGTAAACAGCTCCATTCATCGAGTTCATAATTGGTTTACAGTCAATAATTTAGCACTTAACGAGAAAAAAACAAAATGTATTAAATTTAGCTTGCCCAACGTACACAATAATGATTGTGACATAATTTTAAATGGGCAAAAGTTAGAATTTGTTAACGAGACTATGTTCCTAGGTATTACGCTAGACAATAAACTTCAATGGGGTTCCCACATAAAGACGCTTTCGGGAAGACTGAGCTCAGCTGTTTTTGCAGTTAGACAGATTAGACAGCTCACAGACGTGAACACAGCAAGGCTTGTTTATTTTAGCTATTTTCACAGCATTATGTCGTACGGAATTTTGCTATGGGGTCGAGCTGCGGAAGTAGATTCAATATTTATTTTGCAAAAGCGGGCTATCCGAGCGATATATAACTTGTCCCCTCGTGAATCTCTGAGAGAACTATTTAAAACGATAAATATCCTAACGGTACCTTGTCAATTTATATATGAAAATATTATGTACGTAAGGAAAAATTTGCAATTATTTGAAAAAAGAAGCGATAGACACAATTTTAATACTAGAGGCAAAGATAGGCTGGCTGTGCCACGATTCCGTCTGTCCAAAGTACAGAAATCCTTTATGGGGTTCTGTGTAAATTGTTACAATAAAATTCCAAGTACTGTATTGAATCTTAACGAACGAAAATTTAAAACTTATATTAAACGCGAATTATGTAGACAGGCATACTACAAACTTTCAGATTATATTGAGGATAAGAATGCCTGGCAGCATGTTGGTTCGGCTCCACTGGACAATTCTCAAATATGTAGTCAGTAGTTATTAAAATTCTCAAAATTAATGAAACCTTGAATGAGTTTATATAGAAGCATTCTCTTGGATTGTGAGTACGCATATGTGAGCGCCATGTACGAGACAACAAAGGATTAAAAATTTTAATGATAGATTAAATAGACCATAATTTGTTCCTTTTTATTAACAACGTGTCTCTGCATTGTTCTCACATAGGGGTACAGTAATGTATAAAAAATGTATTATTGATGAATTGTAAAACAAATATTTTTTTTAAAAGAGTAACGATGGAGTTTCTTGCTCGTTCTTCTCCATTCGAAACTACAATTTGGAACGAGCACCTAGCTTCACTGACGAACAGACTGACAGACTACTATTCTATTTTGACGTTTCAAAAGTACCTATTTATGGTTTATTTGGAATAAATGATTTTGATTTGATTTGATTTGATTAACTTATTACTTGTAATTGTCAACAGGTATGATTGAAATGTATCCTAAGATGGTGTCCCATAATGGTGAGTAAAACATTAATTTCTTTTAATATATTCTTTTTTATATCATTGATCTGCTGGCCTTTTGGAAGAATTAGAATAATATAAAAGAATTGCAATGTATGATAGTTAATGATTATTAAAATTACAAAGTGCTAATAATGAAATTTTAAATGATGACTTCATAGTTCATCTGAACTCTTTGATGTACAACACATTTGTCTTTCGCTCCTATCTGACCAAGCAACTTCTATGTCAGATTCCTTCTACTTACAACTTGAAATTAATGTAACATTATCATTCTACAGATTTGATTCATCATCCTAGAACAACAGCTGCTTGTTCCGGTAGACTTTTTAGACAATCTAGGTAAGTTAGCTATTTCGTTGTATCATAAACAGATATCATATGACTTAATAATTTGGTAATGCTAATAATCTGTTTATGGAATTGTCATTAGTGCTTTATTTATAAATTAAAGATTGTATAAGAAAATATCTTGAAATGATGACTTCATAGTTCATCTGAACACTTTGATGTACAACACATTCATGTCTTTCGCTCCTATCTGACTGTATGCTTTCTTAATTCCAGTCATACTAGAATTATAGCTGAATACTAATATAGTTATTTCAATTCACAGATTATCATCAGGCCACCCCATCCTCAGGTTAATGACTCACAAGAAAAGCAAGGTAAGCCCCTCTTTAATTCCTTTTCTTATAACAGAAGCAAAATATTAAGAAATTTATTCAATTAGCCAAATAAATCTAAATGATGACTTCATAGTTCATCTGAACACTTTGATGTACAACACTTCATGTCTTTCGCTCCTATCTGACAAAATTATTACAGAAATTTGAAACAACTCTCAAAAGATCTAGCTTTAATTTGTTATCTTTATATTGTTTCAGGAGCAATCAGTTATTCTGCTACTTACTGATTAGAAGAAACTTCTAATAAGGTAAAGGTCTGTAAAGTAATTTAGTTGAAACAAAAAGTTGTAATTATAATTTATCAAACTCAAATGATGATTTTAGATAGGGACATCTGACTATAATGCTGTTAACATAACTATCCTCACTGATAAAAATACCATAATTTATTCAATGTTTTTGCAAAATTCTCTTTTGTTTACAAGTTATTTCCCTTGTTTACAGATATCATCTGCATGCTAGTGGTTGTATCTTAAGTCTCTATACAACAATCGTTCATGTGAGTATCCTGTGTTACTGAATTGCTAACAAATAAATTCTAAGTAACTGCCTATGTTTTACTAGTGTGTATGGAATTAGGTACTATCCAAGTAGCTTAGCCAACTGACATAAAAACTGTATACAATGATGACCCGACCTTCAGGTCTCCCTCACCAGAGTGAACCCAATCTATCATGTTGACCACCTTACGCGTCTGAGTTATTGTACCGTAACCCTATTTTGCAAATATTCACAAAACCTATCATAATATACTTACAAGAGTTTGTTTGTTGTTCTCAGGGATCAGCTTACTTACAGTGAAATATGGACCTAAAAACGTTATGGATGTGGTGTGAGGTAAGTTTGGAATTTCATATTTTGGACTGATGTATGTGTTGTTAAAAGAATTTTCCTGCTATAAGTAGTTTTACCTTAATGTTGCTTATTAGTTATTACTTTTACAATGATGACCCGACCTTCAGGTCTCCCTCACCAGAGTGAACCCAATTTATCATGTTGACCACCTTACGCGTCTGAGTTATGCACAGAAACTGTAAATATCCATAGTTTATTATGACATACAAGTATTCTAAAATAATATTTATTTACAGAACTGGGACGGTGGATTTAATAAAAGGAGCATTGAAAAAGAAAAATCATAATAAGGTAATTAATTTCACTACCATGTTCTTAAATGTAGTATTTCATTTATTTGAATTTATGTTAGCTTCTCCAAAATTCTTATTTATACTCAAATGATGATTTCAGATAGGGACATCTGATACATAATGCTGTTATCATAACTATCCTCACTGACTACTTATTGAAACTTAATATCTTTCATCTAATATAGAATGTTCTTATAAAACCATTTCTCTGTCTAGGCACTGGATCACTGAGTCATTCTAGAATGGGCGAGCATTGGAAAAAGTGGAATAAAAAGTAAGTTTTATATTTGTTACATTAACATTTTTATAATCTATCTTACAATGATGACCCGACCTTCAGGTCTCCCTCACCAGAGTGAACCCAATCTATCATGTTGACCACCTTACGCGTCTGAGTTACGATAATCTCTACAATTAATGATAAACTTGTGGTACATGTATATTAAGAAGATTTAATATTGTTCTCAGGAAATGTGTATGCACCACCACTTGTTAAAAGGAAACAAGGAAAAGTGGATTAACTCAAGGAATCTTAAAAAGGTTAGTTAACAAACACTGAACGTTATATTTACTGTAATAGGCTAAAAAAACACGATACAGCACAAACATCAGGGTATAAAGAACTACATAACGTAAATATTTCCTCAGTTGCCAAAACATTAAGTTTTATTAATTTTACATAAGGTTAAGTATCTTACAAAAAAATATAATGTGATATCTTTATTGTAACTTTCGTGAGACATTCTAAATTAATTATGATGTTTTCGGCTTACTCACGCCGCGTCGCGTGTTGCGGAATGCTGCTCATGAATACGGGCCTCTAGCATGGCTTGAAACTAGTCTAGTATGTCGTCAAATTATTACGTGAGTAAGCCGAAAACATAATAATTGTTATATCATCTAGATCTTTTTCATTAACAATGATGACCCGACCTTCAGGTCTCCCTCACCAGAGTGAACCCAATCTATCATGTTGACCACCTTACGCGTCTGAGTTATATACAAAAAAATACGTTTTTATATAGGTATCATTAATGAAATGTTACATATATTTTTTTTTATTGTTTTAGGTATAAAATTGCATGAGTGGCAATTGATAAAGGGATTGAAGAAACACTCAACAGGTGGGTTTTAATATTTTTTTTATCTTGTTAAATTGGGCCAATTGGTTAAATTGATTACTATTGTCATTAAATAGTCAATAAAAATGAATTGTGTATTACAGAAAATGTTTATGTAATATGTAATTATACAGAATCAACCAAATCAAAAATACTATCTTAATGCCAAAAACTAAATATTATTCAAATCTTGTATGAGATGCAAACTTGTGCACTAATACAAATACCAAGTGCTACACTCTGTAAAATCCTAACATAACTAATGTATTAAGGAAAGGAAAGAATCGTTTATCCTGTCTCATCCTATGGGAATGCAGTGCCATGAAGTAGCATTCTGTAAATTGAGACACAGATGGCTGTGGTCAAAACTGCCGGGGACGACACGACGATGCCGCCTCGGTTATATAGATGCACAACATTCATTTCTTCAATCAGCCTCTATTTCTAGAAACTAAGGTTGAAGGGGTTAACTAAAGTTCTTTTTGTCGTTGTTGCAGGTCATCAACCCATTATGTGCCAAAAGCTGACTAATTTATTTTTTAAACAATTGATTTTTTACCAATGAATAAATTTTATCATTATAAAAAAATCTCTTTTTATTTTTACATTTCCCAATTATTTTTTTTCAATCGTAATGATGATATTTACATTATGATCATCAAATCACTTCTCCCGCCATGGTTGGGGTGGGGCGAGAGCTCAGACCAATGAAACCTATACTAATATTATAAAGAGGTAAGTTTGTCTGTAGGGGTAATCTTTGGAACCGCTGGTCGGATGGCCAAAGTTCTTTCACTGATAAATAGCTACAATGTTCCTGAGTGCTATAATAGGCTATAAAACATTACGCTACGATTAAATGGAGCCGAGAAGCTATTAAAAACAATCTGAAATACTAGAAAATGTTCCAGAATGAAAAATCTTTCCAAAACTTATTAGGAACGATACGGATATAGGTTTTCTTTCCGCCTGACGTAGGTACGTAGGCTTTCTCGACACGTAAGTTTCGGGAGGTACCTTTTTGGGATCCAACGGGAGCAAATATCCGGGTGTTGTGATTGTAAGAGGCGGAGTGCCCTACTTGGGCTAAGCATCGCCGTGTCTTCAAGGAAGTGATCGGCGGCGGACACCTATTACGTCCGTCTTTAGTCAAGGGCCTTGATGGCCTTGCCAAGGCCATGTGGTACGGAGCGAGAAGAACTAGGAAGCCGCCTCCTCTGTTTCCTAGCAGTGATGCCAAATAATGAGACGGATCACATGAGGGAACTATCCTCCTCAACGAGCGAGTAAGGGTAGCTGACCGCCAGGCTAGAGTCAGACCCAAGCCTACCGCGCGTTTAGTTGGGTTGCCAGACCGCCGGGAAGTCCGGAATTTTACCTCTTGTCTCGTGTCCAGTAATAAGCGCTTATTGTCCCGTATTTTCAAGACATACTGTTTTAGAAAATATGTCAGCAATGAATCCTGAATGGATGAAAACGGCTGCCGGTGAGCGAATTCGGGACGGGCGGGAATGTTTACATTTGTATTAAAATGCCAAAGGCTTGACTTCTTTTTTTAGACACATTGCTCCTCAAATTCATATCTGCAAGATGTAACGAGGTGGTTTGAAAAAAAATCCAAATGTCAAATATGAACCCACGCCAAAGACATTTTTTTTTTTAGAATTGTCTCGGACTTCTTAACTTACTGTCTGGCAACCCTAGTTGCGGGACATGCAAAACAAGGTACCGCGGCCTCGGCTTAGGAGGAGAACGAAATGCGTGTTTTAGTCACGTAAGAGTCTGACACTGAATTCATTTGATAATTTTCTCTATTCAAACAAAAATCCAACTCAAAGCTCCATAGATATAACATCCTATTAGTTGCCTGTCTGTGACAGACCGAAGGTCAAAAACCCAAGTTGCAATAACGGCGTCGACGCAATAAGGACTAAAAAATTGCTTACAAAATACTTTATTCGTTTTACACATAAAATAAAATTATTATAAGAAGAACTTTCTTCTGGAAGTTTCCATTTGGTGTCGCCTGCCGGCAATGATCCATTCGTAGTCGCCACGCTTGGAGTCAAAGGTTCCTTGCTGCAGGGAGATCAGCTTCAATGTGAAGCGAGGTCCTAATTCGCGCAATTTTGCCCGTCTGCCGTCCGAAGTGAACTCGTACCTGGAGGAAATTTAGCAATTTTATGATGAACAGGAATAATATTTGCTAATTTAATTTGGTATTGAACCTACGAACCTTAAAATAAAACTCATTGTTGCGAGTTCATAGTGTTTAATTCCTGCATGGAATTCTTATATTATTGAGCGCTTGTTTCACTTTAGGGGATGGGGGAAGATGTCTAACAAAATAGGTATGTTTCGTCAGAAATAGAGGTGTGTTCCGATTTTTAGTTTTCTGTCTTGAGAACTGCGAAAATTTTCACCCACTTTTAAGGGTACTTATGTACAAATCTGCCCTAAAATACGCACGATAATTTTATTCCAGATTATACTAATACTGAGTTTACATTGTTAAACCCTTTATTATAACTGCTTCAGAGCGCTCGAAATATTTTGGTCGTTCGTAAAAGTACCTAGTACGGACGTCATACAAACTCACCTATGGTGTCTGAAGAATATGTAGTCTCGTTGATTGTGGAAGGTGACGGCGCGGCGGCCGCGGAACTGGGGCTCGTAGTGGAAGAGTGCGCCCAGCATGCGACCCACTGTCAGACCTAGCCGTGTGCTGAAGTTGTTCAGAATCACCTAGCAATTGATAAAAAATATACACTTGAATACTAGTTGAATTATTGTACCGATTAAGTATTTTCAAGTTCAAGATCGGCTGAAATATAGCGCAGGTCGACAGAATCCAGTGACGCGGGTCTTTCTTTTACCCTGTCTGCAATGTTTCAAGAAAAGTATGAACAAACAACAGACCTCAAGCTGTTCATTTTTAAAACATATTAAGAATCAAAAGGAGATTTAAGTGGAATAACACACAATCGAAAGTTGGATTAAAATTCATGTTGGTATAGCTCCTGCCAGCAGTTTTGTCGTTTAACTGAATGAATGAAAAGTAGCCCAAGTGTTATCCCAAGCTTAGATTTATCTTTGTTAGATTTATCAAAATGTAATCAGTGCTTTTAATATCAAATGAAACACAGATCCATACTAAATACAAACTTTTGCATTTATAATAATAGTAGCACAAAATAAGTGTGATTTTATTTGTTGATTTACCTCAGGTCTATGTGTTGTAATTTCTTTATAATCTTTTCTAAGCTCAGGTGTGATCTTGCAGCTGGACAGTCTAAAGTGAGCAGTTGGTCCATTGGGCAGATGGATCAGCAGGAAGCCATTGGGCTGCTTCTGATTTTCATTCACTATTATCACATCTGTCACACTCTCCCGGATTGCTGACTGGACTATTCGCTTGACTGAAGATCTGAAATAAAAAATGCCAAAATTAAGTGTTCATTTTTTTTTTCATATTTTTATAATACCTATATGAAATGGACAACATCTCCAAATATTATTAAACTACCAAGGCAAATTCATGACACATACTCTTCCATAGAAAAGCAAGCTTTAATAAGCATGCAAGTATAAAATTCAAATCATAACCAGATTTTTTCATAATTGCAATGAGATATTGTGAATAACTTTTTGTTTGTTGTTGCGTTGCATCAAAAGTTTGAAATCACGAAATCCACTTGCTCAATGCAATGCATGATTAATGGTCAAACTTTATCTGTTAAAGATGGGACCTTTACTCAGCAAACCATGGGAGTCAAAAGGTCAAAAATACAAGATTCTTACCTTTGCCTATACCTAGATATGGAGTTAGGTATAATTCTACACAATTCTTTGCCAAATATCCTAGTTTTGTTGTGTGGGTTATCTGAGTATGTAATCAGTACTTTTGGCTCATATGAATTTTCATAATATGATGACAATTCATCCAATTCCATATCCTTTTGAGCCTGAAATTTATAAATTTATGTTGGGTTAATAATGTGTCAGCAAATAAATCCAATTTTATTGTGCAATAAACACAATTTGCGGTTTCTAACCTCCAATTTCTCTTCTTCATCAACATTAGCGAGCATCGTTTCATCTTTCTCGCGCAGAGATTCCAACGTGTGAGGGATCTTCTTAGGTACATCGTCACCTTCCTGCTTCTTCTCCAACTTACGCCTAAAACACCACGATGTTAGAACATATCGCCACAAATAATAAACAGACGTGTTTATAACCAAACTTACTTTTTCTTATCTTTTCCACGAGCCATTTTGATGTATTGAGTGTAGAAGATACTTTAAAGGTTATATTTGTGTTATATCACTATTTACTTGCAAAATAATTAAATATCTTCAAATTATTTGTGTTCATGTGTGCAACATGCTTTTAACAGTTGACTTGACAGTTTGACAGTTATTATGACATTGAAATATGACAGATTTAAAGACTAGTCGTTCTGAAATCTACATCTTGAAATATGTTTGTGTTTTATTTTAATGGTTTATGGAACATTAATTAATGTGGATTAAGTTATTTATATATTTATTATACATGATAATCATTGTCTGGAGTTGAAAAGAGACTGACATCAAAGTTTGTTTCTGCATTTCTTCTCAGAGTAGTCCGCTATGAAATAATTATAGTTTTTTACATATGATTTGACGTGTGTAAGTGCCGTTTTATCGCTTATTTGCAAAAATAAATTAATTGTTTCGCTTAAAGTTTTGATTGATGAGAGGGGCGGGCGCTACACTACAGTCAGTCACACGTGCGTACAATATGTGCGTGTCCTAAGGAAGGAAGGAATGTAGGCTATCACTTTGTAGTCGATCTCTTTATCAATTATAAAATACACAAACACTTTTTTTTTAATAAATCATACTTCTCATCTCGACCAGGGAGAGGCGAAGCCGAGGAGTGTCAAATTCTTACAGATTAAAAAGCGTAGGATATGCTTAGTAGTTAGTTTAGTCTGCCCCTTTAGTATTATGTTTATACTCTAAGAGTTAAATAAATAAAAGAAAATAAGTACACATTTATAATTTTTATATTTATTTATAATTAATTTAACTGTACGTCTTGCCGCGCGAGCTCCAGCAACATAGGGTCGTCGAAGAATTTATTGATAGACACATCTTCACTGAGACCCTTACGACGTCGCGTCTTGATCATGAACTCTCGAGCCAAATGTGTGGCGGGCTGTGGTTCTAGAGGCCTGGGAAAAAATAGATATAAAATCACGTTAATTAGGAAATAGTCGGTTTAAGGTTAAGTGTGTTTACCGAGAAAAGGGTTTCAGAGAAGCGGTTCTCCGGGTAGGTATACATTACAAAGTTTTTATTTGCGAAAATAACAAGCACAGCTACAAAAAAACAGTACATCCAGGAGCAAAGGGCCTTATATAGACATTGTTTTAAATGTTATTTACCTAATAACAATACTCTTATCGAGCGGGTCTCCAGGCACGATCTGCCAGTGGTGGAAGACCTGTAGACAGAAGGCCTGGCCCTGCGTGTGTGTGCGCAAGTCTGTCTCGAACCCGAACGAGTCTATCGCCGGCACGAACGCCTTTATAGTGTACAGTGGGGATCCGGGAACTGGCGCGTCTTGTGTTACGTGACCTGTCGATAAAAACAATGAGTAAATACTTGGAGAATAATATTATGACATCAAAATACTGGCGAATAAAATAAATAAAAAATCTTAAGGCTGAGAAAGATGGTGTAAAGAAGAGAAAAAATAGTACTCACAATATTCTAAAAAAACATGACAGCAACACTGAACCATTCAGAAAAAGTATCCACATTGGATTTTGTTAAAAAACATAAAAACCGGCAAAATACATAGTTTAAATATTAAGTTTCTGCTCACCTCTTCTCTTAGCGAGGACAGTGTAGACGGCGGACACGCAGTCGGCGGGCGCCTGCACCTCTACGAATAGATAGGGCTCCATCAGGCGAGGCGTCGCCATCAAGAAAGCTGAGTATGCCACCTGAATTAGAAGAAGCAGTGAGTTTAAATTACATTTCGTAGTTTATACAATGTAATGTGTACCATCTCACTTGTAATTTAGTTGTATACATAAACACACATTTAAAAGTCGAAGAAATGGCTTTTAGGGAATCGTAAGACAGTCTTAGAACTAATATTTACTAATATTATAAGGAGTTAAAGGTTGTAAGTTTGTGTGTAGCAGGTAATCTTTGAAACCACAGCTGGTCGGATTTCCCAAACTCTTTTACTGAAAGATAGCTACAAAGTTCCTGTTTGCTTTAGGCTATAAATTATAATTGATTTGCTATTTGAGTCAAGCTATCGCTTTGAACGCTGCTGTTTTTAAAATACAGGAATACATTACTTTTATAAGTGTGAGAAGCTGTGGGCGGAAGCTAACAATTTATAAGAAGACAAGGCAACAACTTGAAAAAATCTATTGTTTGTTTTTAACCAACAATATAGTATTAAAGGCACGTACCCTCCTTGCAGTGGGTATAATCTGTCCGCCGCCTCTGTGTAGGGGCTCCTGTGCTATGACCGCGTCCAGGATCTTGAACTTGACGTTACGGATGGGCTCTTCACATAGAGGTCCTTCTCTTGTACCCCACTGGAAGCCTGTAACAAAATGTTTACAGCATAAACAATATCTTTTAAATAATCATCACAATAACAATAAATATAAATTTTAGAAGCTTAGACCTTTGAATACAATTTGAATTTCTTATTCTTTTCTGCTAACTTTGACAGTGCACATAGGTCACTGCTAAGCGAAGGCCACCACTAAGCAATCACCACGCTTTTTCAATGGGGGTTGGGGATTTGAAACTTATAATACATAATTAAAAAATATAAGTCCGGGATTCCTCATGAAGTTTTATTTATTTATTTATTTATTTATTTAACACTTTATGCACATACAAAATCATATATACAAAGGCGGACTTAATGCCCGAAGGCATTCTCTACCAGTCAACCTCAAGGGTGATGCAGAGAAGTGTTAATAATAGGTTTTAAACAAGCACACAATGATTGTATTGATGAAAGTACAGGCATGTAAGGCAACATTTACATATAATACAAAACATAATATATGAATACAATAAATCTAATCTACAAATACACATATAACATATAAATAATACATAAATAATATAATTAAATATGGGAAGAATAGATTACGAATATATACAAGAACAAAAACAACAATACACTAATTAGTGGAATCTGTCAGTTTCTTTAGCAAGTAATTCCGAACTTTGAATTTGAAAGATAGCCGACTGGTTGCCGTCCTGATATCCGTGGGCAACGCATTCCACAGCAAAATTGATTGGACAGGAAAAGAATAATGTACAAAGTCAGTCCGGTGCGAGGGACAGTGGAGGAGACGATTATTTGTGGACCGAAGATATTTGCTATGGTTGGCGCTTACATACTGAAAATAGGGGGCCAAATAACTAGGAGAAGTAGGGGAACAGAGAAGTGAGAATAAAGTGGTTAGCGCGCGTTGTTCCCTGCGCTGACGTATGGGCAACCACTTTAGTTGCAATCGATAGGCAGAGACATGGTCGTATTTGCGCAGGTTGAAGACGAATCGAATGCAGTTATTCAGAAGGCGGTCCAGTTTGTTAAGTAGATCTGCATTCAGGTCGTAATAGCAGACATCCGCATAATCAATGATAGGGAAGGGAAGTTTTCCTTTACTATATGCCAGTTGCATCTAAATAATCATAGAAAGTACATATAACTCAGAAAAAGTCACATTCAACATCAACCTCTGGGCCAGCACGGCAATCAATGGTGTTGCATAGCTATATTTTTTTAAAGAATTTGTTAGCCAACAAATTAACTAAACAACAATATATGCTGTTTGATGTAAAAAGTGAATATTGTTCCTAGACTTAAATATTCAGACTATTAATTAACTTACCTTGAACGATGCTATCTTTGACGGAGGAAAGTAAATGTTTGTCAACCTCAGAGGGTAGGGTGTCGTCGACCAGAATGTTTGGGCCTGTCGAGTCGGGGCCGAACGCCCAGATAGAACGCGCCGCTAGTAAATCCCAGTCGTATCTGTAAATAAATTGATTTTTACAAAGTATATCAAAGATGTATCTATTAACCTTAAATTAGGCTACTATAATTTCTATTGGCGAGATCGGCAAAATAATATGATTTATTAATTTATACTTGTTCTCTTGATTTGAATTCCGGCAAAGCCGTTCGTATTTTTTTGGTAAGAATGAAATAGTTGTTATCTTTCTTTTTCGATCCGGATAAAGCTCCAATATATTATTCCGTGTGGACAACCCTCAATGCGATACTCAGATAGTTGGGCAAAGTCGTAGCCATAGACTGTGACAACCAACATAGTGTAGTATATATACCCCTTAGTTCCCAAATACTGACTTGGTCTGGAAGAACTCTCCGAGCCGCTTGCGGTCCCAGGTGACGCAGACGGCGCCGGCCTCGATGTCCTCGGCCAGGCCGCGCTCGAGGGGCTCCGCTATCATCGTCAGCTTGTTGCGCTTGTTTGGAGTCTCCGCGAAACACTTCAGCGATGAGGTCTCCACTACCGTCTCACAGAATGATACCACCGGGTCCGCCACTGTACAGACACAGTTTTATTTATTTACACACAACATTACTTGTATAAAAAATAAAGCTCGAATTATCATGCAGTATAAAACAACGACATTCTGATCATAACTCTAACTATGTTAGTCTATGAACTTATATAAATATTTAAAATCCTCTTTGTAACCGAGTCAGACTTTCTCTATGCAGAAATATGTAGATAAATGTGCGGAGATAAGGGTGGTGACATTGCTATGTTGTGAAATTGAATAGTTGGACTCAATGCACTTTGAACCCTATGACCACATTATTATATTTGCAATGTTACCTTTGATATCGATTTCGGAGTACATGTTCCGCAGGTCGTGCATGACGCAGTCCAGGTAGAGCTCGCCGGTCCCGAGTATGACGTGCTCGCCCGACTCCTCGACGCGCGTTGACAGTAGAGGGTATGATTTGTTCACCTAACAAGTATATACAAACATATTGATATGGATTACATGATGGTATGCAATCAGTGGCGCCCTTGGAAACGCGCAACAACAGAGGAGTTACAAAGGCGTTGCAAGAACTTTAGGGGATTAGGCATTTGGATATTTAGGGATTAGGAGGGATTGGGATCTCCTGTAAACTCAATGCTGTGATTGTATCACACCGGTTTTCTGTGAGGTCGTAATGGTTAATGCTTTTGAGGCGGGTTCAATTTTGGCAGGTAACAACTCTTGTGTTATCCAGAAATCGTTTCGGGTCTGGGTGTGATGTGTATGCACAATTGTATGTTTGTAAATGCACCCACGACACAGAATGAATATACAAAATAATAAATATTATCTCTCTCTCTCAGATCTCCTGAGTCATGGGTATGTTTGTAACTTGTTTTGTGTAGAGAGCATTTTGTAATAGAGAAGTTTAAATAAAAAAAATACTAAATTGCTACAAGTGTAATAAGACTGGATTAAATATGAAACAGCAAGACAAACCTTCCTCAAGCCATCTAACATCTTGGGTAGCTCGGAAGGGTTGACAGGTTCCACGGCGATCTTGACAACGGCCTGCGTGTTGAAGCGCAGCGGAGTGAAGGTGTGGAGCTCTGCGTCCTCGTCGCTGGCCACCACGGTGCATGTCTTCACGATGGGCTGGTCGATGCCCTCGATCAGGGCCCAGCAACCTGCTGGCACGCGGTTCAGTTCCACCTGCACACAAATACATATTTCACATAATCAGCCTATAAGTGTTCACTGCTAAGGAAAGATCTTCTCTCACACGGAGAAGGTTTGAGCATTATTCACTACACTTGCTTAAGGTGGATTGGTGATTTCAAACTTATATTTAGAAGTTGTAGTCCAGATTTCCTCACGATGTTTTCCTTCAACATTTGTCAGTAGTGTCTAAATAATCATAGAAAGTACTATAAAACGAAAAAAGTCACACTGGCACTTGTCGTCAGTTGTCAGGTATCGAATCCGCACCCTCATGATGACAAGCAAACGCTTTAACCTTCGGGCAACCACGACATGCAATAAGTATTTATTTTGTAGGTACTTGTTTAATTTTAATTTTTTTTTTCGCGAACTCTAGGGTGTTGCTATTGAAGGTAAATACTCCGTGAACGTGGGTCACACGGTACGGAAAATATCGCAAACGCTTGTCACAAATTTTCTTAGTACAGTGTCAAAACCGACACCGGATCGCATCGCCGACAAGCACTTCAAAGCTCATGCAAGCCACGCCAAACACCCTGCTCACGCGCCTGTTTTTGTTGACGTTTGCCAAGCTTCGGCACGCGTGTAAACGTACGATAATGTGTTTTATGTAATAAGTACTTATGTAACGAGTGTCGCTACCCACCTTGTACCGCGCCTCGTATATCCAGAGGCGGCCGACGTTCATGAGGCGCGAGTCCTCCTCGTCCTGCGTGCTGTAGTTCTCGCCCAGCACGCGCACGGTCTGCCCGGCGTACAGCGTGCCCGACATTATGCGCGCCAGTACCTGTAACACGAATACGCATTCTTAGAAACTCATACAGGAACATTTTTCTACAATCATTTTATATACTGTTTATATTATACATTTTCACATTGTATTCTTGATAAAAATGAGTCTCATAATTCGTTAACCAACATATTTTGCGATTTATTTTCATCAACAACGCAATGGAACGATTATACCAATTATTATGATAATTATTTTGAAAGAGGGTCGGGCCGGCGTAATATATAATAAATTCGTTCAATATTTCTTTAGGCTTATCACAAACTAGCTATGCTCGCGCGGTTTCACCCGCTGCTCGGTTTCTACAGATCGTAGCGTGATGTTTTATAGCCTAAAGTTCCTCCACAAATGGTTTATTAAACACAAAAAAAAAATTTCAATTCGAACCAGTAGCTCCTGAGATTAGCGCGTTCAAACAAACAAACTGTTCAGCTTTATAATATAAAAAAAAAAAAGTATAGATAGACAAACATTTTTATTGCTATTATTATGTAAAATAAACTTACCAAGAAGAAAGTGCAGTCATCGGTGGGGTACATCTTGGTGGTGTGTGCGACGAGCCTGCCGGACTGGTCGCAGGCCAGCATGTCGTCCAGCAGCGGGCCGGCCGTGCCGCGGTACGTGTGGGACACCTTGCGCGCCGCCGCGTCCAGCGGGGACGGCACGTGACGGACCACCATCTCCACGAACCCACTGCAACACAACACCCCTCTATATTGTACTTGGCACATTTATCGCCACGGAGGTCACCGGTGACCGACGGTAGCGGAAGAAGTCCCTTCAATAATTTTCTGTCAGCATTTAATGGCTTAATAATACTTATATCTTAATTTCTTTTCTTTTTTTAATAAACGTTGCCATACATTTGCATTTTCTTCTGTGTCGTGGGTGCGTTTACAAACATATATTTTCACATACACATCACACCCAGATCCAGAAAAACAATTTGTGGAAACACAAAATAAAGAGATGTTCCGTCCGGGAAACGAACCCGCGACACGTTGTACGGGTCAGTCATATCATTCGTACAGACTAGAAAAAAACTGCAAACTAAAACATACAAATTATTAAAAAAAAATTGCCATTTGAAACGAAATGCTCTGACTGTTGGTAACCAAAATGCTATTATCGAAAAAATAAATAGGAATAATAGAAACAAGTATCTCACCAAAAGTCTCCAAAGAACCTGCTGCAGACAAGGCGCAGTAGCGGACGCACGTTGAGCTTGGCCTCCTGCTTCGTCAGCTTGATGCCCAGCTCCGACAGCACCGCCGGCAGGGTGTCGTCCACGTCACCCACCACCTGGGGGGACCGTACACGTGTCAGTAAGGAAATATGTTTCCATAGTAGCTACCTTAATGGTGGACAAAGGCCCCTTTCTCAGCATTGAGATGGTTATTTTGAGTCTAAGTGATCATGTCATATTTACATGGATTACTTATCAAGAATAATTTTTGGATAAAACACTTCTTTTAATATTTTGTCTTACTTGTGCAAAAATCTTGTACAGAGGCTCCAGAATAAACTCTACGAAGCTTCTCTGGGCTGATGCATGCGGTTGTTTCTTGGTGAACCGGCGGTTCTTGGCGTTGAAGTAGACATCTCCCCACAGCCAGGCCGCCATGTCAGCGGCGCGGAGCCCCGAGCACGGGTGTGCCGCTGCGTACATCGCCGCGAACGACTCCACACTGAAGCAAACGTCGTATAGCGAAGACGCGAAGCATACATTGCCTGGGGAAATAATAATTTGTAAAATAAATTAATAAACAGGTCAAAAAACATTATAGTATTTGTTATTCAGTTTGATAGTCAAGCTAATATGCTAATATTTCCCAGCTGTCTAGTCGGAGAAAACTTTTTGCTGATTAGAGGTATACCATATAGTATAATAAAATACTGAAGTTATAACATGTAGAATATGTATAATTATAATAAACTGGTAGCTGTTTCTGTTGAATAAATTGGTATCCTATGTAGAACTAAAATAAAAAATAACAAAATTTTTGTACTAAGAGTTTACCTAATAAAGGCGAAAATACGATAGGTGGTTCGTCAGGGTTGTCCTGAGGCTGGTGTGTCTCCAGCATGGAGTTGAGTTCGTCGATGATATGCCTCAGCTTGTAGTACGCGTCTGCGGGCGGCAGCTTTAGCTCCAGTATGAGGCGGTCGATCTTGTTGATGCAGAGCGTCAGGGGCACTCGCTCCTGGACTGCATGGCGGAGGAGTCGCTCAGTGTTTAACATTATACCTTCTGCTGCGTCTACAAAGAGTACCGCACCTGTGGAGGGTGTAAAATAATTAGTAGATAGTATCTTGCTTATTTGTTGTCAGATTGCATTACACCAAGACAAATTGTCAAACACATTCATAAATGGATAGTTCCAACTACTCTATTAATTTTTATATGAATATTGTATGTAACAGCATGTTGTGATATTCTATATGACTTCTCTTTAATTGTTATAAAAATTAAAATGCTTTGTATATCATGCAATTAGTTAATACATTCTTTTATAAGATTACAAAACTATTTTTAATGGACTTGGCACTTGTTTACTGACCATCAGATATCCTCAAAGCAGCAGTAACTTCATCACTGAAGTTGACATGTCCTGGAGTGTCCATAATGTTAAGGAGATGTGACTTTCCCTTGATATTCTTCAGTAGTAAGGTGACAGGCATGGACTTGATGGAGACCCCTCTTTCCTGCTCCACAAACAAAGTGTCTGTGTACCGCATTGGTATTGTTGTGTCTGTGTTTATTGTGCCTGGGTGTGTCTGCCTGATCAGACAATCAACAAATGAAGTTTTACCTGGAAAATTGAAATATAATAATTGTTATCGTAAGGAGCAAATACTTAAGGTTGACACCTTACTTAGTTGTTATACAAAAGGCAAATAGGTGAAAAATTTTGCTATAACAAGAGAGTAATAATTTGTCAATTTTAACTCAATCCCAGTTTATCCCATGTAAAATTCCAACTTTATTTTTTTTTTATCAATCTTACTTACTACAAAATACAGTACAAAATACAAACTGACTGAAGATTGTTAATCTCAAAGTTTCATACTCAACACACTTTGAGCAATATCATGCATACTTAGATTGCAGTCAACAAAGACAGACTTGCATACTAAAAAATTTACAAAGATTAATTGCAAACATTAAAAAAGGTATAGTTTCATAGTTACCATTATGTAAGTGTCCCATAAGAGTGACATTCCTCATGAGATTGGTATTGTCCAACATGTCCGCCATGTACTCCATATCATATTTGGTCTCCGGAAGCTGTTGCTCTTGGACCTGGAACTTCTTGTGTTTGATAGGTTCCACCAAAGGTTTGTCCAGGGCCTGTGTATCCTCCTCCTGAACCACTGTCTCCACATCAGGCCCATACACTTCTACTGCTTGAGGGTAGTATCTGGTAAGAGAAAGGTATAGGGAATAAGTTTTAGGATGTAATTAACAATTCAGTATTTTGCTTTAATGTATTTTATGCAACTAAGACTGAAAATAAATGTTAGTTAATGTAAATGAACTTCATTCTAAAGATACAATCAACAATTATTAAGACAAACAAATAGGCTGTAAGATCATTGATGAGGTTTGTTGCTTTACTTATGATACGGGGCAACAAATGAACAAACATATTTATTGTGGTAAGCATTTGATGCCGACGGCAACAAAAAAGGTGTTATTATAAATTTTAGGATAAGGGGACTGGGAATGATTTTCCGTGGACAATGTTTAGTACCAGTAACCTCACTCACACATCAACACAACGAACTTCTCATACCACCCCTAAGGCTACCCACTGACTATAATTCCCTGTGTATGTGTTTAGCACACATCAATATAAATAAGTAAATTATTGTATCAATGACAATTGTTGTGCCACATAATAATGGGTATTGGGTAAGTATTGTTTTGAATTTTAGTCAGTACTCATTGGTTAAGGAGTTGAAAGTTCATTTGTAATCTAACAAAAAACTGTCTTGTTGTGGTTATACGATGCTTAAGTTGATAACATATGAACGTACCGCTTGTCCTCATGCAATACAACAGACATAGGAGCCGCCTCGGGCTCCGCATCCGCGTCCTCGTCTTCCTCCATAGCATCTTCGTCCGCATCCCTGTTATCTTGTCCATACACACTCTGTTCGTCGTCCGAATCTGACTCTAAGTCCGGCCCGATGTAATTTCCAAACTCATCGTACAAATCGCCGTCCATTTTTTAACTTTTATTGGAATATAAATTCTAATATAAAGAGACTATGTTTCAAAACAAATGCCGCCGCTAACTTTAATACTTTTGACACATAACCTATTTTGCACTGCAGTCATCAATCGAGTTGTTTGCGATCATAGAGTATAGAATTTTCAACCACAGAGAATTGAATGGTCTTTCTTGTCTTTTCATGCGTATACTGAACGCATCTTGTTCTATACTTCTATATCTTTTTCTTTATGATTTTAGTTCTTGCATTTCCGTATCCGTTCGACTGTCTCACTGACACATTCTTTTCAATACAAAAATGGCTGCTGTGCAACCAAATCAAAATTTTGCAAAAATGATTTCGGCGCAGCTTCGTAATAAAGCAACTCATAACAATCTTGCTGATATACTAGAGATGTTTGAGGTAAGCATATATTTCTCAGATTAATAATACCTTCAATATCCAAACTGCGTCATAGGTTACGATCTTTAATGATGGTTATTTATTTTATTTCAGGCTGAAACGGACAATTATTCGCCCTTACTACTTACAGTAGAAGTGATATTCACAAAACTTTTGCGAAGAGGTGAACTTTTAGAGGGAATAGTCCCCCTTAAACCAGCAGGTAAGTGTTCCAAGTGGTGTACCATGATATAGATTATTTTTGTAGTATTAATATTGATTTTGCCTGTACCTAGGCACCATATTTGCCTAATAATTATGTTGAGTGCCAAGTTTTATGCCAAAAAGCACAGCGGGCAGTCCTTGCTGCCCACTGTTGTGTGGGATGTGTCCTGTGTGGTCACATTTTGCGACATGTGACGTTATTTGCTTATATAAACGGGTGATTCGACCGCAGCCGAAGAGCCGCACTCTTGTGTAATTACTCTTGTTACGAACTGCATTATGTACAGTGCTTTTATATAAATAAGTTTTACATAATGACAAAGTTTGATTTGCATTGGCTTTGGGTTACTATGTTTGGCTACTATCAATTGTGCTGTGCTGCTGGGCACAGCCTCAAGGTCACCCATGTGTCTATTGTGTGCCTCACATGTACACAGTATGTTGGGTGTGAATGTTTATCACATTGTTTACTTTTCAAACTGCCAGGTTACTTGTTATTTAAATGACAGCTATCATTATTTGCATTTTTAATGACTTCATATCAATAAATATACCTGATTTGCAATACTAAATATTTCTCAAAACTTGTATTAGGTATTTAGTAGTTGTTACATGGTTTGTTACATATAAACAAACCTTGTTTGACTGTTGTTATTGTTACTCATTTCAACAAATAACACCCTATTTTATTTGGCCATCACATCATGAATGAATGACTGGACTAAGATTAGTAATCCATTAAAAATACCATGTGTTTAACCATGCATATCATATAATGCTAACAAAACTCAGAAAGAAGAGAAAGCAAAAAACAGACTTGCACAAAAAGGGTGGGCTACTAGTACATAATTGATAAAATGTAACATGATTCTGTCCGTTTTGATTAATCAGTACAATATAAGTGTATCTATTCAAGTGTTAATAAACAACATATTTATGACAGAATATCAATACAAATTTAATTTGCACATAAAAAGTTTGGTCTGGCCAGAGATTATTGAATCACATTTAACCTTTTTAAACATTGAGGATATTATCATTAGTTATCTTTACTAATACACAATTCCCATATCTAAAGTTGATGAGGTATTCACTCATAACTGCATACAGATAGAGATGAGATATACTGGCATGACATGGCTGTTATAATACAAAAATTCTATAGGTAGCTTCTGATAGCTAACTATCTATCATATCATATTTGTATGGCTGACTAAAGAGGATTTTATATCTGTAACTGCAAATATTAAAAAAAAAATGCTCTTTGTTGGAATTAGGTTGATTATAAAATAAGTTAGGAACATTGTTGAAGATATACAACATAAGTCATTATCAACAAATAAAACTTAAAGTTTAAGTTCTAATTGTGTTGGTATGCTGTGAGTCAGTAGTGTTGTTCATTGTGTTTTAACCTTTGATGATGACAACTTTAGATATAAAAGGTCAATAAACACAAAAAGGACATCATTTTAAAATAACACTGTAATAAATGTTTGTATATTTCACTTTGGTTCACCACTTTTGTCATAGCTGTTGTAATATGATACTTACTTGCAAATAACTTCTATGTACATATTATAATCTGTGTATATTACAATTAAGTGTGATCATGCCATGTTATAATGAAACTGCTTTAATGTGTTTGTTTGAATACTATGTCTCATCACATTATTCTGCAATGCGAAAGCACTTTTTTCTCGATTTTTCTCACAAGTAGTTTTACAGCTTTTTAATGATGTTCTCTTTTTTTAGACAACAGTCCTGAAGCCCAGTACAAACGATGGCTGCGCGAGTGCTTCGAGGCGGCTCTGACCCGCATCCTAGAGTGTATTCGTCGCGGTCGCATGAGCTCCCGGCTGCAGGCTCTTGTTACGGCTTGCAAGCTCATGCAGGCTGAAGGCAAGCACCCTTTGGAGGGTTCCACTGGATTTTATTTCCCATCAGTCAGGCTCAAGGTAAACTGTTATTACTGCTACTGATGACTGCTCTATACTCACTCAAGCTATGATATAATTCTGACCCAAATTTGCTATATATCACATGAATATGTGTGCTAATGTCTTATTTTTATTTCAGAACATATTCAATGTGTTGCTGGATCCTGAAATATCCATGTCAGCGCCAATAGCTCGCTTCCAGGAATTTACTGAGTACAAAGACGTACAGCAATATGGACTAAAAGTACTTTCCACAATCGCTTATCGCAAGTAAGTCCCTTTAAAATAAATAACATGTAAATATTAGTAATTATTCATTTTTGGCAAGGTTCATGAGTTGTATTGTAATGTTGCAGATCACCAACATCTGTTTACATGCAGAACTACTTGGAACTACTTGATAAACTACTGGTATGTGAGATACCCACAGAAACCAAAATCAAGGGTAAAGAAAGGGATGGAGAAGAGAAGGACGAGAAGGTTCTGTGTGGCACTGAAGGTAGGGATAGAGTTCATAACATTGTACTCATAGATTTATTAATTTTACTTCCATACATTAAAACTGTTTGTGTACTCCAGACAAGGCCCCATTCCCGTACAACCCGGGCGTGTGCCGGCGCTACGCCAACCGTTGCTGGGGCTTCGCGTGCCAGTGGCCGCTGTGCCAGGACTCGCGCACGCACCGCCGCGCGCTGCTACTGCTCGTCGAGCGTCTCATGCCGCTCCTGTCCCGACCACACCTCGCCACTGATATGCTCTGCGACAGTCTGGATGCTGGTCAGTTTACTGCCATTTAATTCATTTTTTAAAGCCTTAGTATATACCTAATAAGGACCTCATCCCGCCTCAGTCGCAAATTAAGCAAACCGATTTGGGGACAGATTGGCTTTGCATAATAGTTTTTTGAAAACATTTATTTTCAACTAAGATTGGCTCTTTTGACTATATTTGAATTAAATGTTAGGGAAAATATTTAGTTTTAATTCCGCGACAAAAATCCAGGCTTGTTGCAGGATGCAATCCCACTCCTATGCAATCATGCATATGCACATGCAGCAAGGGTCCCACCCTCCCGCCCACATGCATATGCACACATACACAAAACGGAAAAACATGCCACGCAATCAAACCTATACTCGACACGTGTTTCGCCCCTCCACAGGGCATCCTCAGGAGATGTTGACTCGACGAGCGCTCGGCTGCGAATGAGCTAGTACGACAGCTCTCGCCTCTTATATAGTGTCTAAAACTAAATATTTTCCCTAACATTTAATGTCATGGATTTCCGCAAAGTAACGCCTGATTCTATAAATTATATTTGAATTAGTCAGCAAGGAATAAAATGAGACAAAAACGTCATGTTGTTGTATCCACAGGTGGGCCTATCAGTATGTTGGCCCTGCAAGGCGTATTGGAGCTGGTCCGTCGTCACAACATTGATTACCCCGACATGTACGACCGACTGTACGCCATGTTCGAGCCCGAGATGTTCGCTACGCGATACAAGCGACGGCTCATGCATCTCGCAGACATCTTCCTTAGCTCCACGTAAGTATACATACATATACTTTGCTGAATGTTTTGTCCTTACCTTTTAAAAACACGAATAGACTAAATCTCTGCTAAAAATATGCATGAGTCATTCCATTCTCGACATATACTCATATGATAAGTTGTGTATCAACTACACATCACCTACATGCCGTCGTATGATGACGTGACGTTTTTAACACGTTGGCGCGTGGGCCTATAGGAATCTACTTAAGTTTTTTATCAGTATCATATGTATTGTTAACATTATATGACTGTCTTATATGTACAATTCTCTTTTTCTAATTACAATGAGTTTCTTGCGATTGTATTGTAATCGGTATACAGAAACATCATTAAATGGAACATGATTAATCAAACAATCTTATATGTATGGAATACTCAGTATTCTGCTGAAGTTGTGTGGTGGAGTTTAAACTATAATACTGTTACAAGTATGTGTGATCTGTGATGTCATCTTTCTTATGAAACTTGTTTTATAGGACGATGACATTATAATATTACGTGTATCCTTCGCCAGCCACTTGCCAGAGAGCCTAGTAGCGGCGTTCGCGAAGCGTCTGTCTCGGCTGGCGCTGGTGGCGTCCCCTGACGACGCCGTGGGACTGCTGCAGCTCGTCGCCAACCTGTTGTTGCGTCATCCCGCGCTCAAGCGCATGATTTGCTATGAAGATACGCCTGCTATCAGTGAGTACTAAATGTCGCTACCATTGAGGAAACTATACTTTGTTTAAAAAATCTATCTGACTATTCCAAGAAGATACATCGAAAAAGTAAAGCAGGATTATCATTTAATAGCGTCACTATTTTTCGTAGTGTCGAACGACCCGTACGTGATGGAGGAGACGTGTGCACGGTCGTCCCGCGCGCTGGGGTCGTCGCTGTGGGAGGTTTGGGCGCTGCGGCGACACCCGTCGGCCGCGCTGTCGGCCGCCGCCGCGCGCGTGTTGCAGCCCGCCGCCGACCGCGCCGCGCCGCTCGCGCTTACTGCGCCCGACCTAGCCGCGGTAACTACGCGCCCCGCGCTTCTATAGCGGACCGCTCTTTTTATACATACGGTCCCATCATAGTTAATTACCTAGTTTTATTACTCGAATGATGATTTCGAATATTTGTTCCTCAGTCCTTCGACGCCGAACTGAAGAAGAGGTTCAAGACTATAGAGATGAACTTCGTTCGGCCACAAGGCATGACTACTCCATCTGGCGAGCGAGTGATGCAGTACTGGGAGCTGATGGCCTGAATCCATACCGCAGTAAGAATAACGACGCTGTTGACTCGCATTTATGGAACACCCCACACGTGAGAGGACCACGCCGCTAAGCGGCACAGACCAAATCGGACATGATTTGATCTGCCCCCAACCTGGTTGGTCGGACCAAATCCTGTCGCCTGTAGGTCTGACACATTGATTTCAGTACAGGCCCCGTTGCTTGCGAATTTAGTTGATGTCAGAGTTGTAAGGATAGATATGACTAGAATAGTGACTATTATTGCGTCTGGTTGTTAGAAGTATTTTATTATTATTGTTACTTTACAACTCTGTTGGAATAAGCCTCGAGACGTGTATATTTATACTCTTCAGGACTAACCTCGAATTAGAAATACACAGAGCTAACAAAAGACTATATCAAAGGGACATTGCCGGTCTTTTCAAACTCTTAAAATAAACAGTTGCCTACATGATTGCAAGTTTCCAAATAAGGTATATGGATAAATATATTCGTCTTCCGACAACCGTCGTCAAAATTGTATGATCGACACGTACATTGATCATTCAATTTCGATACAAATGAATGGAGCACTGCACTTTATGTACACTATATGTCTCACTTAGTACACGGACAGAACCGTACTAGGCCTAGCAGTGTAGCTATTTTGTTGCTAACCACATATTTTACAAATAAACTGTTAATAGATGTAACTTAAATGTAAGTATATACACTATATACAGTTGTCTGTTTAAAAGAAAGATGTTGCGATTTGGTAACGTTTTGAAAGTATTGCCAGTGAATGCAACTCCACTTCCTAAATACACAAGATATGATATATTAGTGTACAACCTGTAATTATAAGATTTTGAATACATTTTGCACTTGTAATGTTAAAAACCTAATGTAGATGATGTTTGTTGTAGTTTGGTTACAATTTTATTTTTTTACGAATGACTTCGAACGTCTGTGATTGTTGGGCCGGGTGTCGATGGCGAGCCACATTTACAAGGTTATTTATTTAAAGTGTTTAGTCAGTAACGTAAGTGTATATCCGTGTGGGTATAGATAGACTAGCGCTAATAGAATATCTACTCTTTGTAGGAGAGGTAATAGTAATCCTTATGATTAAGTAAATTATGTCTGATATTCTTTATGTTTAAGTATTAACTAACTTATTGTGTATAGTGTACCTTTACTAACGGCTACTACCGACACCCGGGTGCGCGTGCGCCGCTCGAGTGGACTCTGCTGGCGCCGCGCATAGATTGTTATAGAATAGCTCGTGAATGTCGCGTGTCAGGGTGGACAAACATTTTATCCCAAATAATAACATTTCCATGACAAAATGAATAATCTCATTTAATTAAATAACCTTAACAGGTGGTAAAATATCGATCGCTATAGATATAGTCAACAATTAGCTCTTAATTATAATAATCATAATATCGATCGATTGAAACTAAAATCTGCAAAGTTCGGTGTAATAACCGTGTCCCAGCAGGGCAGGGCAGTTGTGTGCCGTCAAACTAAGTAAAAAAAATACATTAAATCTAACTAAACAATATACAGGTATTTTTGAAATTTCATAATAGTTATAGTCTTTGAATGGAGGGTGACGACGACGTATTCCCTGTGCAACTGAGTCGAGGGCATGTGAAGATGAGAACTTTTGGTGCTGGTACCTTCAGGGTCCAGCCTTTTCGCTTCCTAGGCGCCTGAAGTTTCTTCTCTGCCCTAGCTGGTCCGAAGATTTCAGTTTAACACGATTACCTGGAAAATACTTCTAATTTCTTCTATAGTGTATAGCTTTATCTAGCTTCATGTTTACATTACTTAGTATATTTTTGCATAGGTAGCAAATTCGATCACACCTGACACGTGCATTCCCATGGATCGCTGTGGTTGGTCCGTTAGATAACTTACGTGCATTGTCGCCGTCTTCCCGCACTAAACTATTATAGTTTCATTCCAATGAGAACTTCCTTGACTATTTGTTGAACATTTATTAATTAAGAAATTTATTTTTGTTATTTTTTCTTTTGGAGCTGTTCTCTTTATGTAGTGAAGTCAAGTGTTTAAAAGGGAAAGATGTGAAATGCTATTTTTATTGTTTTGGTTAGTGATATGATTTGAAGCATCAAAAATTTATAAAATAGATAAATTAAATAAAGCCTTAAACTAGACGAGTTTATAGATACAGTAGAGTCCGTTTATAATGACATCGAAAGGAATTGACAAACACGTCATAATAAGCGGACGTCATACAAAGCGTTTTGTGAAATGAAAAATCTTTTTTATGTAAATATGTATGTACTTAAGTATTTTAATACAGAAACATAGTAATTAAATATGTATACATACATATTAAATCAAAATCAAAATTGCACGTAATCAGCACATCATAACACATACAAGTGTATTTTTTACTGTAAGTAATCTGTAATTTTTGTCTGCTTTTGTTTTTTCATTTTATTGTAAAAACAGACTCTAATACTATTGTGTATAGAGGACATGGCTATGGTCAAATTATCATTTTCAATATTGCTGTGAACAAATCGTGATAATAATTCTGCAGCTTTTAATGCCTCTTCTGCGGTAGGTAATGGTGCTTCCTCGACTTCCTCTTCCCCATCACTTTCGAGTTGTTCCTTAGCACTTATGTTCTGTACGATATTTTCATCAGTGGGTTCTTCGAATGTGAGGAGAGCGCTATCGATGTCAACATATTCTTCCCACATTTCCGGTGCTGCTAAAGAATCTGAATTTAGGTTTCGTGACCACAAAGATAAAGGAATGTCATCTTCTTCATCGAATTCATGTTCTGATATTTGAATAGGTAAACCGTCGTGGCTTTCAATGAATCCTGCATGTTTGAAACAGTTATGAATGGTACTTTGTGACATTTTATTCCAGGCATCATTAACCATCAGAATTGCATCTAGCACCGTTATTTTTGTAGAAGAGTTGTTTTCATTAGCATCAAGACAATTAATCATTTTGAGCACAAGGTTCTTCCTAAAATTCGTTTTGAGTGATCGTATTATTCCCTGATCCATTGGCTGTAGTACTGATGTTGTATTCGGCGGAAGGAAAGCAAGTGTTATAGACTTTAAATCAGTAACATTTGGATGCGCCGGGCAATTATCAACCAGCAATAGAATCTTTTTCTTCTTCTTTACCAAATCACGATCCCAATCACGAAGCCATTTTTCAAAAAGTTCTGACGTCATCCAAGCTTTACGATTGTTAGCATAATCGACAGGTAATGATTTGACACTTCTAAAACATCTTGGTTTTTGTGACTTTCCAATAATGAGCAATTTCTTCTTCTCTGTGCCACTCATATTCGCTGCTACCATGACAGTTATTCTATCTTTCGACAACTTACCTCCACTACATTTTTCACCTTTAAATTTTAAAGTTTTATCCGGCATTAATTTGTAAAAAAGTCCAGTTTCATCAGCATTAAATATCTCATCATCGGAAAATTGTCTTCGTAAATTCGGCCACACAGATATCAACCAGTTTGTTGTTGAATTTTGATCAACAGACGAAGATTCACCGACAATTTTTCCCGCCACAATGTTATGTCGAACTTTAAAACGACTGATCCAGCTTGCAGAACAATTGAAGTCGAGAATACCAAAACGCGCGGCAAAACCATTTGCCTTTTCCTGTAGCATAGGGCCGCTGACAGGTATTCCTTTGTTTCTCATGTTTATAAACCACTGAATTAATGCTTGATCAACATTTTCTTGTCGTGATTTTCGAAGCCTCTTCGGTTTTAAAACATTAGAATTGAACGATTGCTTAATGCGGTTCTTGTTTTTAAAAATCATTGAGATTGTCGAATGACCCACGCCAAATTCTTTTGCGAGACATGAGTTAGATTCTCCATTTTCTAATCTGCATATTATTGCACCTTTCTCCTCAATTGTAAATGCTTTACGTCGTTGAGACGACATTTTTTTCACAGTAACAAACGAAAAGCAATGCGTGACCTTCAAGCGTCAATTACTCACTGAGATTCAAAACAAAAACGAGCCACGTGCCGAACGTCGTCGGGAATCAACGAACATTACCGAAGGTGTAAAGAATCATGTCGGTCATTATAACCGGACATAATTTATTAAAAATGGGTCATAATAAGCGACATGTCACTGTAAGGGAAGTCATTATATCCGACTTTTTTATAAAGAATTTTATATGAAAACCAAATTTCGTAGTGTAATTACGTCATAATAACCGGTTGGTCAATATAGGCGGAGTCATAATAAACGGATTCTACTGTACATCTATAAACTGCACTTTAAGTATGGGTGTTTTATAAATGCACAAAGAATGAAAAGAAACAATATTAAAAACTTATATTTGTTCTTTGCATCATGTTGACCTTGATGCCAAAAGCATTTCTGCCAGTCAACTTTATGTAGTTGACATAATTTTTTAAATGATTAGATTGATTCCTGACTTCACTACGTGAGATAAACAGCTAAAAAAATTGTCCTGTATCACTTGTTGATCAAGTTTGTATTTGGTATTGTGACAGACCGCCATATTTATTAAATTTAATTGTTATTATTAGTTGATTGAAGCCTCGCAGATTGGGGCGCGGCTGGACATCCGGATAATGTTGGACAGATAGGCCAATTTATGTGTTCTTGTACTAAATGTATAGTGTTTATGTCTCAGTGAAATTTGTAGAGATATAAGCCATTAAGTCGAAAATGTTTTCTATCATACTTTTTACCTTATTTCCAGTACTAGTTTTATATAGCAAACATTTATTTGGAATTAAAACTGTCAGTTACTAATAATCGTATTACGAATTGCTATGGCGTTCTTATATTGGCCAGTTATATGATTTTGTTATGTGTTATACATATAAGAATTATTATACATAGTGCAATACTGTTCGAAAAATTTTGTACGTTTTTACAATATTCTAGTCCGAGTACAAAACGACATTTATAATTATTGTTGAAACAGGTGTACAATGTCTTGTTATTTATACCTAAATCATGTTTCACAAAGACATACTACTATTTACAGTTGCTTCCAAGGAAATGTCAGAAAGCAAAGTACTTCCAAGGAACTAAGTTCAAAACTTTTACCTCAACATTTCAGCTTTGGTTAGAACACATGTTAGAGTAATAGAATATATTTATACCAATTTTACTGTGAAATTAAAATGTACCGTATTAAGTATTGACGGTATTATATTTTGTACACAATTTTCAGACTTTTCCACGTCTGTATAATTGTGTACAGGATTCAAACCGGCCGTATATTAACCATAGATACCCCACCAGTGAATGTTTTAGAATCTCGCTAAAATAGGCCGTATTTATACGGGGATAAGGAGTTAGCCGCCGCGCCCGCCGCATCTATTGTGATTATGTTGAAACAAAAATATTAGACGTAAGTTAGGTTAAGTCATTATTTTAATGTCATTCATTTAATGTTCTATTATTATATTCATGACGATAAATAAAGTATTATAAAAATATTAACATTGCGTTTTATTACGAATGTAGCACACACCTAAATATAGGCACAATGAAACATGTTTTAACTAAAATATTTCGTCTATATTATCCAACAACAATACATTACAAACAGGTGCTTTTTTCAACAAAACAAAATTTGGCACAACGCAACTCATCGTAAGGCACTTCCTTCACTATAGGTTACAACTAACTAATATTGTCGCCAGGAACACAATTACGTATAAATTATTAATAACATACAGTCAGCTTGAAACCCTCGTCTGGGATGCAATGTTGCTGGTTCATACTGCGCACACCCATCCTATGGTCTATTTTATACGACCTCTTTAATTCCAGAATTGTTTACCTTTTAGTTAACCACTAAAACCGTTAGACCATAGGATCATGGATGATGAAATTTGCATTCCAGAAAAAGGATTCTTACAAAACATTTTAACATTTACAACACATTCCGCGTAACATAAACAGGTATATCATATTTAAAAAATAATAAAAAAGAGTCTACATAGATTTAAATAAATGTTTTAGAAATACTTAAGGAATTAGAGCCGCGTGTGTTTTGAAAAGGCGTTGTGTTTTTAACGTAGATAACAACTTGCGGCAAACTCAGTCAAAAATATGTTACAGTCCACTTTATGTTTTATTGCACAGTACAAATCTAAGGTTCTACTGCTGTATTTCGGTTTTGGTTTATTTTTAATGCAATCGTCAGTGACTAGTGGCATATGGCCATAATAATATTCATTAATTACGCAGCAAAAATTCGATTTTGATTGCAATGGTTTCTCGCACTGTACAATAATTCAAGCTTCACACCAATGCATGTCTCGATGTTGGCCAGAGCAGGTACACTTTGAAACACAACTTTTAGTCCTCACACAAGTCTATATAAAATAGTGATATGCCGATACAAAAAACTTATAAATCTACAACTAACAAAATATATTTAATTCCTGTACAAATAAAAATACTAAAACTTATTTGTCATTATTAACCGATTCATTATAAACTAATACGACGTCCCACTGTTTTGGGTGTGTTGCATAGTCGGAATCTTAACTCTCTAACAGTCAGACATCAAGAATAGTAAGAAGGTATCACAGAATACTGTGGGCACGTTTGTCTCGCTCTAACAACATTAAGACTCACTGGAAGACTTAATTTCTTTAATAAAATACTAAAAACATATAAAACAAGGAACGATCACGCTATAGACGCAACAAACGCGCGCACATACACCCACTACAGCGAGACGCGTAATACATGAGCCTCATGTCACTTCACTCTGTCTGTCACTCACTTGATGATCTGTTCCTGGCTGTCGCTGGGCGCGGACTTGGCGTTGTGGCAGCAGGTGATCTGCGGGCTCTTCTCGCGAGCGTCCTGGCGCGGCTCCTCCGGGCTCTCATCCTTGCAGCAGCCCTGGCTGGGCTCGTGAACTATCACCGTCGTCTCTTTCTTACAACACTTCTCCTCGGGTGGCGGCTCTTGCTTCTTTTTACAGCAGCCTTGCCGCTCCGTCCGGAGTAGCTGGACATCTTCTACACTAGGACTATCTTCTTTCTCACTCTCGTGATGGCAGTGAGATGTGGACGCCTGAATCTTCTTAGCTCTCGCCACCTTGGAGGGACATTTTTTTGCGCCATAGAAGCAGGTGGCGTTCTGTTCGCTGGTGCTGCCCTCTTGTGAGGAAGCGGGGAAGTAGTGTGAGGGCTGGATGCAGGTGCGAGTCTGGCAAATGAAGAAGTCGGACTCCGAGCTCAGCGAGGAATCCAGTAGGGGCGGAGTTGTGTTCTCAGCTGCGGGAGAAATATACGTGGTGAACAAATTGACTTATAAGTAATAGTTATACCGTACTGTATGTATATAACACTATATGTCTATAATGGAAAATGCTTCGCATCTCGGTTATAGAAAAGCAGCTTTTATTATACTGTAAATCTACATAAATGCCTTGCGTACATAGATATATCTAAAAGCAACATTTTCATGCTTCATTTACGTTTTTGAAATCGATAATATGACGTGGAGCAATTAATACATGAAAACAAAATTTGAATACGTGTCAAAAGACGTAAAGAAATTCCTGTATTTATCTATGCTGTGCATTAATTTGTCAAGCAAGACAATTACTTTGTAAACTACAATATAAAGCAAATAAGTAGATAATTTATTTATGTAATTCTGTCATTACAACATTTTGCTATTAACTACATCTTATATACTTACACAACTGATCAAATGTTTTACGAAAATACAATTTGAATAAGGTAGTACTTAATGGAAGTATAATTTTGAAAAACAAAACTACTTATTTTAATTACTACAACTGTGTCAACTAAGTAACCTTGGATAAACAGATGGTGTAATAATAATTATTTAAATACTATTTAACTTATGTATACATATAAAAACTACATAGTCATGTTCTGTAGGTATTTTAGTGTCGCAACGTAAATGGAACTCAGAAGATCATACTTAAAATATCATTTTTCAAAATTGTTTTCAAATCTAACAAAGTTAAACAGAGCTGATATGCAAAATATATCTATAAGCCTAAATATTTTAAGCAAAAAGACTTAGTGACGTAATTATCACAGAAAAAAATATCTGGCTTTAATTCCGCTGTATCATAGGAGAATTAAAGCAATTTTTTCCTAGTGTAGGCTGAGTATTTTGTATTCAAAAACATTCACACATTCACTGAAATACGAGATATACACAACATAAACACCCGCCACAAAAACCGACTATATCTTCCACCCTCTCGAATTAAAATGTTAAACCAAAGTCCACAATATATGGCTATAAAAATATATAACAACCTGCCACAAGATATAAAAAAGGAAACCAGCTTAATAACATTTGATAGAAAACTGAAATCCTTTCTAATAAACAAATGCTTTTATTCGGTAGAGGAATTTTTAAATATATCTATAAATAAATAACGATAATTTAAATAAATATTAATTTATAAAAACACGTAAATATATAAAAAAATACTAGTTAAATAAGCAGAAAATAATATACATATCTATGATGATCAAACATATAAATTTTATAATAGTACCTACCTACTCAGAAATATTATTTAATATTAATACAGCGATCCACTAAAAATGATCTCTTTTAATTGTGTAAATTTATTTTCTAATTAATTATTAATAATTATAATATTAGTAACAAGTATCTACCCTCTAGTATGTTTGCAATGCCTGGAAAAGGCTACTAAGTTTTTAAGTGCCACTAGCAATAAGACCTATGTATACACTTAGTTTGCAAATAAATAAATTTGAAATTTGAAATTTGTATACATTTATGCAAGTCACGTCTGATTCTATTATAAGTATACACTAATAGGTACTTCAAATAGAAACCAACTAAAAATACTTTAATATAATAATGTTAATCACGTGGAAGAATGGACGCAAGTTAACTATAAAAAAACTTGATATCTTGAATAGGTACGCTAGAACTCACTACAGATACCTAAAAATCAACTTCAGTACGTCCTAGGGAACCGACCTCGTTACCCACTATAACGATACCAATCGCTTGAAAACTAAGGCAATTTATTCTACTTCTAACTTCACATATATAGGAAACTTAACATTTTTTTCTGTACCAGCCAATCTTTGCAGCTAAAACTACAAAAGCAGTCTAACTACAAACAGGTCAACCCCGAAAATACAATACAATCTCTAAATAATCACCAGCTGAAATACGATGATTGCTGAGCTAACGCCTCTTTCTTAATACGAAAAGAGGCGGGGTCAGGGTTTGCAAACAAATCCATGCTTAGCAACGGACAATTACAAATGCACCGAAAAATAAAAATCTCGCTTCTCAAGTACTGGACGCAGGTTTAAACATAATCGCGATTACCTTAACCAATCTAACTAGAACATTCTAGAAGCTTCTATGCCAAGCTACATACGCTACGTATAAACGGAGGTGGATTTTACGTTAGTGTCTATTAAACTCGTCGGGGGAGAGCGTGTGGTCGGTCTGCTGCAGCTCGACCGCGTCCATCTTCTTGCACAGTTTGCCCTCGCACACGTCCCAGCTACATTTCTCCGTGTTGCAACGATCTTGGAAGGGATAACGTTAGTAGGTATCTACTTCTACTTATGTAAGCGTTAAAGTGGTGCTTTTATAGTTATTAACGTGGCATATAAGTCAGCAAACAAGGCCGATACCGTTGCATCGAGGTGTGAGACAAGGGGATGTTATCTCCCCGAAATTGTTCACAAATGCAATGGAGGATATGTTCAAGACGCTGAACTGGAAAGGACGCGGCATCAACATAAATGGCGAGTACATCTCTCACTTGCGATTTGCAGACGACATCGTCATCGTAGCAGAAACGCTGCAGGACCTACAACGGATGCTGAATGACCTGGCTGACTCTTCTATGCGCATCGGCCTACGGATGAACTTGGATAAAACCAAGGTCATGTTCAATGAACATGTACTACCGGAACCGATTGCAGTACACGGCGCTGTTCTCGAAGTCGTTCAAAAATATGTATACCTCGGGCAGACATTGCAGATGGGTAGAAACAACTTCGAGAACGAGGTGAATAGAAGAATTCAGCTAGGTTGGGCAGCATATGGAAAGCTGCGTCAAGTCTTCACGTCGTCGATCCCACAGTGCCTAAAGACGAAAGTCTTCAATCAGTGCGTCCTACCTGTCATGACATACGGAGCCGAAACGTGGACACTGACGGTGCGGCTGGTTCACAAGCTAAAAGTCACTCAGCGAGCTATGGAGAGGGCTATGCTCGGCGTTTCTCTGCGAGATCGAATCAGAAACGAGGTGATCCGGCAGAGAACCAAGGTAATCGACATAGCCCACCGGATTAGCAAGCTGAAATGGCAGTGGGCTGGCCATATTAGCCGAAGAACCGATGACCGTTGGAGTAGACGAGTTCTTGAGTGGAGACCGCGTCTCGGCAAACGTAATGTAGGACGTCCTCAGGCAAGGTGGAGTGATGATTTGCGCAAGATGGCTGGCAGGAGCTGGATGCGAGTGGCCGAAGATCGATCCCAGTGGCGTGCAATAGGAGAGGCCTATGTCCAGCAGTGGACTGAAAAGGGCTGATGATGATGATGATATAAGTCAGTGTTATCAATTATTTTTGACTGAGGTATATACCTAAAGGATACCATTCCTTAAAAGGCTGGTATACCGCTGAGTCTTTTTGGCGAGAAAACAGCTTCTTTTAAATAAAAATGTCTGTGAAAACAAATTATACTGAACTTTTAGAACTAAGCCGGTAGAAACAAATGTAAGAAACGCAGAAATAATTGTGCTGCGCAATACAAAATACATATCGCGACCACGAACTGACAATATGCACACCAACACTGTATTGTGAAGATATAGAACTTGTTAGTAAAACAACTCGTGCCGTGTGACCCTCTAATAATATTGAATCGCATTAGTCATAACGATTATATTGTTAACTCGTTATACAACGCCCACTATGTATTGATACTAGCTGCGTTGGCCACCACTTGTGCAGAAGGGCCTAAACATACAATGTTATTATTAACGCGCGTTGAACACAATTGCAGCATGTTTTTTTGAGGGGTGAAAATCAGCAAACGACTTCTCTTGCCCTCGGTGAGGCGAGAGGGAGTGTCCGACTCATACTGACTAAAAAATACTCCGTTTCTCGTTACGTAATTGCGCGTACACCTACAACCCTGGACAATGTTCTGTCTTCACTATCACCAGCGCGTTTCTGTCCATTACTGGGAAAAGGCCTTAATCATCAAACGCCCCAATATAGCTCACATTTGAGACGGTAAAGCCCCAAACAGGAACGAGTGTTGTCAACATGTTAAAAATGACATTTATAAAAGCCCCAATAACGCCATTTTGTCCTGGCACATAATAGTGAATTCACGAATATCAACTTCATTAGTCCCCAGTTTGAGACAATCTCCTTATTGCTAAATATACATCACAAACTGCTACGTACTGTGATTAGTTAGTTAATTAGGAGTTTAAGACTCTAACAATACCTTTTCCCTATTCGATTGGTTCCCGACTTTACATTTCACGTTTACAATGACTATAAACACTACTAGGCAAAACCTAACATGTTTGTGTCCATTTTGGTCTCAAATTAAATATTGACATAACAATATACAAAGATTGTTAGTTCTTTGTCACACCTAAATTCGCAAATATAAATCATTCTGTTACCACGATGCTTCGTATTTAACTAAGTTACCTACGGCAAATATCCACCCTTACGTTGTTGAGACACCTAGTGCGGCCCGGACTAAGCATTTTGTCTCGTCATTTATACCGCGTACATCGAGGGATTGGAACAGTTTGCCGGCTGCAGTCTTTACGTCCGATCATATAATTTAGATGTCTTCAAGGCTAGAGTGAATAGGCTCTTAATAAAGTAGTGCGCCTTACCATCAACGATCGCATCACTTACCATCAGGTGGGATCGCAGTCAAGCACTAGTTTATTGCAAATAAAAAAAAAAAACATAAAATAGCTATAAAGCACACACAGACAAAGAAATGAAATAATTGAGAACGTGTAGAACATCACGCTTACCAGTATCGTCACACTCCGGCGTGCAGATGACGACTCGCTTTCTGCTGAAACACTGCATCTGTAGCCGCGTCAGCTTCGTGCCAAACAAGAAGTAACCTGAAGATGAAAGATACACTAGTAAGAATTGTTAAAATGAACAAAAAAATTATAAGGTGTCACGGACTAGTAGATACTAACGACAGAATTCTAGAGAAGTATACTGAGTTGTAACTAGGTTCCCGATTTCCAATTCTCCTATCTATAATAATATTATAAAGCTGTAGAGTCTACTTGTTTGTTTGAACGCATAAATCTCCGGAACTACTGGTTCAAATTGAATTACTTTTGTGTTGAATATTCCATATATCGAGGAAGGTTGTAAAACATCACGCTGCGGGAGCGAGCAGCGAGAGTAGCTAGTGCATTATAAAATTGACCACGGTAGTTTCATTGCCTAAGAACATAATGGCAAAAAGAACCTGATCGAAAGCAAAACAAAGGCACAAGGACATACCTAGCATCATCCCGAAGACCACAGCGAGTAGCAGATGCACATTGTAGACCATCACGGCCAACATGAGCAGGTAGCCCACCACGTTGTGCACCAGGAACACCACTGATTGATATGTGTTCACTAACGCGCTGCAAACAGAGAGCTAACGTTACATACTTTTTTATATTATACTTTTTAGTATTAAGTATCTGCCGATGTTTAGGGAAAATACTGGAGTGAAGCATTGTTGTAAAAATTGCCCCCTTTTCTGTTTAATACTTTAAACAATAATTGCAAAATGATGTAGTCTTCTACACGAATACGAACCAAGCCACTGTTTTATGAAGATCATAACAAGAGATCGTCTTGTGCGAGAGTTTTTATATATTGTTCTATGTAACAACGTGGTCTACAATAAAGTATTATAATCAATGAAATAAATAATTACATTACAATGAGACGAACTAAAAGCTCAACAGACCTCCGACTTCCTTCGTATGAGCTAAATTACCCGCCAAAAGCTAAAAACTTACCGTACTCTAAGTGACGCCCACCTGCTGACTTGTCCTGAGCTGGCGTTGCGACTGGTTGTCGGCTCCATGCTGCCCTGCTCCCTGCAACCAAACACCACATCTATAAACGAATAGCGAGCCTGCTTGCAGACCATGATTTTTCCGATTGATTCTCTTGATTGGACTGAAAGTGGCATATATTTTTTTATAGCTTCCACGCGGGACTTAAGTACCGTGGTATGTTGATAAAAGTCTAGTCTTAATCCAGTAGCCTATGTGTTCATCCAGGTTATATCACCTACCTACATATCAAATTACAACTAAACCATACATTAAAACATATTATTTTGACATTCATAAAAATATAATTAATATTCATATACTATCCTATTATTATCATAATATTAATTCTTCTTTTAATCGGGGAGGTGCCAATGCGCGTAAATGTAAGTGATTGTAAAAATGTTATGAAGTAATAAAAGTTGCAGTAAACTCATTTAGTTTTACAGGTAAAATTATACCGTTTTTATACCCCATTAAAAATATCACACGATATTAAAAATTAAGTGACATTTCCAAGAAATTCTCAAGTATATTTTGAATGTGTTCACGACGCGGAAAATATGATTGAGTGATTGTTTTATGGCGATTATCGTATTACCGATAGCTCGATAGTCATGCTCAATCAACTCTCACTTATGCGGTTCTTATAACAGCTATAGTTTTATATAACCGTCACCTTTGAATTAACGCTTATTTGTTACCGATAAAGTGCAAATTTGTTTAAATATTTTGCAACTTAGATCATCATTAAACTTATGATTTCTTTACAATCTGATAACTATATTTCCTTTACATTGTAATAAAAACTTGTAAACCGTAATATTTTTAAAGATTGTCGATATTAAAACGAAACTGAAGACTTGCCTTCGAAGACAGGTCGTGCAAAATTCAACTTTATGGAAGAGAAGGAGGATATACAAATGGAAATTACTTTCAGTATGACCTAATAGAATACAAAAACTTCCTTAGTATGAGTATAGAATGGCAATATTCTATTATAACTTGGGAAAAGTAAGAATACTCTTAATAACAAGTTTATCTACTCCAAAATCGGAGTGATACCACGGCCTCACAGAATACCGGCGTGAAACAACCCAGCGTTGTGTTTCGCCGTGTGAGTGAGGTTACCGGAGGCCCAATCCTTCCCCTCCCTCAATCCCTAAATCTCCAAATCCCAAATACCTAAAAGGTCGGCAACGCACTCGTTTGCCGACTTATTACTTTAGTCTTACTAGACTTAGACTTTAGACTTACTTATTACTTTATTGATGAAAGATCGATTTATTTGTTGTAAGGAAAACTTTACATATATTGTCCTTATGAATGTGTTATGTGGAGAGGCCAAGAGCCTTCACACACGTGGGAAGAATTTAATTTGTTATACACACTCGAGGTACATTTATTTATGTGATTTGTCGGCAAACGAGCCTACGGATTACCAGGTAAGCAATCAGAACCGTCTATGGATACCCGCAACAACAGAGGATTTACATGTGCGATGCCGAACTTTTGGGGATTAGGATTTGGAGATTTAGGGATAGGGGGAGGGGAAGTATTGTGGGTCAGCGCTGAAAACCAGCGCTGTTGTTTTGTGCCTGCGTGCGCGAGACAGCATTTATGCTGAGCGCTGCCCCTTTTCACGCATGAGTGACGCAATTGCAGCGCTTTTCTTTTTATGTTCATTGTTTGTTTTTGTCCCTAGCTATATTCGTGTGTGTTTGCTTCTTGCGTCATTTGTGTGTTAAATAAATGGTTTTGCTTTCTTCTTTCTTTCTTTCTTATATATTGGGCCTCCGGCAACCTCACTCACACGGAGAAATACAACGCTGTGGTTGTTTCACGGTTTTCTGTTAGGCCGTGGTGTCATTCCCGTACCTACGTGCCGAAGCATTGCTCTCCCACACTTAACACACTTCCACAATTACATAAGAAAATAGTTAACGATAAAATACTTAATTGTTACACATTGTCAAGGCTTTGTCCCAGTTTCGCCTTTCATCACAGATTAATTTATTTATGTTAGATTGGTATGCCGCTTACGCGCGACCATATCCGGTTGAGAAAAACGAGAGACTTAAGTTATTTTTATGTTTTTAAATGTGGCCATTTCTAAAAAAGACAGTGTAAGTAATTATAATGTCGCGGTGGTCCATATCAATATGAGACCTAGCAAGTACATAATTACAGTACAGATTTTTTTAAGATTATTTACCACCCCTACCAAATGACAGACAGGAACGGACAAAAAATAAGGGTTTATAATTCTAAGTTTGAATTCGCCAACTCACTTCGACCAAGCGTGGTCGATGCGGTGATTAGGTAATGGTAATATCTTCCTACTGCGTGTCAAAAGGCTTTTGCTCAGGACTGATAAGATGATGACCTTAGTTGTAACGGAGGCTGTTATTATTACTCAAATTCGAGTAGGTGTTGTTGTTTAGGTCTTCTTACATGTGTATCTAAGTATTTATTTCAATAATTTAATATCGAGGTGCGTATTTAAAATACTTTTCTATCAAATTGTTAATTATTCTCGTACGTTAACAGTAAAATTTACTAAGGTACTTACAAATTCTCGTTGAAATAAGGTTAATTAAATACGAGCCCAAGATAACAATACCAAGTGTTGATTACCCGCGCCTTTTATGTAAATAAAATGTAGCTAATAAATATTGATTCATTTGTAAACGCAGTCACAATTTGTTATCCGTGTTATAATGTTCACTGATACATGTCTGTTACATAGAATACAAGGCATAATATTTATTTTAATTTATACTTTTCTGTGACATGTACTAAACATTTTTTATTGGAGAAATCAGAAAGGGGCGGAATGGCGGGAAAGGGAAATCTTGATAATGGCAACACAGTCTCAATGTTTCTGTCAATGTGTAAATCTCCTACTAATGTAGGAGATTTTACTCAGTAATTGCCTTAAATCTAATGCAATGATAATTTTAATTTTAGTAGTTCCTTTCTAGACCTTAGTCTTATTGTAAGGATCGAAGCCAACATTTTTGGATTTATCAGTGGCGTTGCTTATTTAAATTACTTATTATGATTTGAAATAAGCAAAGGTAATCACAGGACACTATCTATCCTCCTAAAACCGAGGTGCAGTTACAAGTATAAAATTTTATATATTTATAAGGTGACAGACAGAGAAGGATGGAAGGAAAAAGGGGAGGCCTTTGCCCAGCAGTGGGACACACAATAGGCTATAAAAAAAGAAAATAAGGTGACTGGTAATTAATGCCCAATATTTAAACACGTGATTGTACTCGTGATACCAAACAACTTTCCCAAATAAACAATTTTTCTACACTCATTAGTTTTATTACTAACGGCAAACTTACTATGCTAAGTTAAAATGACAACCATATTATGAAAACCAGGCCCAAAACAAAAATTTATGTTTAAAAAAAAGTGGTTGTTCAGCAACCGCGACCTGCCTACCTAGACTATACTTTCGAGTGACTACCTATACAGTGTACAACATATATTTACTCTAGTTTACTACATAAAGCGGTTCAGAACTGAGATAAGAGAGTACAATGTGCATCCATTTATATGTCTATACAACAAAGACGCTGTCACTAATCGTGTATGAGTTTGTTTTGCATATTTGGTATACATTGTTCTTGTATTTTTCATTCAGAGTAAAATATTTTTATTCATACTCTCGCTAGTCTTTGTTCTTTTCTTCCTTTTTTCATGTGATTTGTCGACAAACTAGCAGACGGATTACCTGATGGTAAGCAATCAGCCCCGCCAGTGGACACCCGCCAGAGTAGCTACGAGTGAGAGTGCGTTGTCAACCTTTTGGAAAAGGGACTGGGAAAAGATTGGGCAAGGGGCCTCCAGTAATCTAACTCACACGACGAAACACAACGTTGTTTCACGCCGGTTTTCTGTGATTACACTCCGGTCGAGCCGACCCATTCGTGCCGAAGCATGGCTCTCCCACACATATGTATATGGATTTGTTCAAATCACTAGATTTCTTTACTGAGATTTGTCAAATCACCAGATTTGCTTAGGGAAATGATAAAAACTTGTTGTTATTTTAACATCCTCCGTGATTTAATCAAATCCCTTAGGGATTTGGCCAAATCCCTGTTTTTATCATATCCCTGCGACATATACACATACAACTTTTTACTTGTTTTAGAGGGTAATAAATGATTTTAGTGTGAGTGTTAATTGATGAGCTTACCTATCGCACAGGAGGTTCCGCCTCTCATCCGACCTGTATGGGTACAGCTTCTTATGGGCTGCGCGCTGTACCTTTGCCAAATAAACCTGCAATACAATCGATATACTTAGGTGCTGTTGTTAATATTTAATATTTGGCCTTATATGTGTAATCAGACCGGGTTTGCAGGTGCAAGCGTAATGATTTACCGCGCCCAGGCCCGGAAAAGAAGAAGGAAAAAGGTGTTTTTAGCCAGTAAGATTATGACTCGCCCTATTCTACACAGGACATGGAAGGTAATTTAAGGATGATTTCCCCCTTAAAAAGGTTTAAACTAGTATTTATCAACCATTTGTTCTGCGTAAGCTACCATTACATGATATATTAATATAAATATTGAATAATGAGTTTGCACCATCGATCACTAATAAAGAACTAGAACTAATAAAGAACAAGTTCTTTATCGACGGCACAATCCTTATGTGGGGCACGTTTAAAAAATACTATGATGGCTAAAACTTCAAGTATTTGGACATTTTAATTGCCTTGATGGGAAAAAATCATACAAGATTCAGTTGGTAGTATTTTTTGCGCACGGTCACCGGTGAATTACTTCATTTTCTTGGTTGGGGTCGTGTGCAAAACGTGCGGGATAAGATAAGAGAAAATAGTACGGAGGACGTTTGCACACAGCACTACATCGAGCCAGCTTCGTATACATAGATAGCGGATTGATTTCTAGCGGGGAAACGAAAAGAACATTGCTTATTTAAACCACTATTAATTCAATAAATTGACAAATAAGTTAAATAGAGCATTTCAAGCGGAAACATTTAAAACCATATAGACCATATCATAGAAAACCTAAGTAATCAGTAATCACTTCAAAATATAATAAGGAAAGATCTTAATAGGTTACAAAAGCATAGTAGGCAAGTGCCCATTATACATAGGTACGTATGTGTGAAGATAACAAAAGACTGAAGTACCACTACATTGTCTTGTACTATTTATTTACGGACTTGGCTGGCAGTTGGGTGTCGTAAATGCGATCGACAATACCGTACCTAATAGTCTTAGTTATTATTTTTATAATGCCTATTCATATAATTCATTACTTATATTTATGTATTACTATTGGACGGCTGTGTGCATGCCCTTCGAATTATTATCAGTATAAGAATATCGAGGGTCGTTTACCAGTCACGACTGTTGCTTAGGGCAGTTTCTCTTATATACACGAATCTATTCAAACGGTTAAACCATAAAAGATATGGCTATCATTTTAGACAAGTCATAAGATGTTTTACAGTATTAGGAATGTCGTTATTTGCACGTGAAATGTAAATAAGGGACTCAACATGGATCCTTATTCCAAAATAGCTTTTGACCGCGACTTTGTTGACGTGGAATAGTGGCTTTCTGCAGATTTTTGGTTTAAAAACTATCATATATCCTTTCTCGAGTTCTAAACTATGTGTATACCAAATCTCACACAAATAGGTTCAGTAGTTTAGGCGTGAAGTAAAGACAGACAGACAGCCAGACTGACAGAGTTACTTTTGCATTTATAATATTAGCTTGGATTTATTTACTGCATCGCGGGAAAAAGAGCATCCTGCCTTAATAGCCTTACCTTGGACCCCTCGAAGAGCAGCGCCACAAAGAACAGCACTATCCAAGTGATGGCGAAGGACCAGCGCGAGCTTATGTTCAGCCCGGAGAACATAAACTCTCCGAGATCGTAGCCGAACCATAGCCACATGTGCATCATCTTGCCGACTCTACTGGACCTGAGAAAATATCAGGATAAATTAGATATACCTTACTAGGTACATAATTGATATCAGGGTTGCGGCTTTGAGCGTCATAGTGTATCGCCCCCCCGGCCTAGAGCAGAAGAAAGATCGGGGTGATTTTTGACCGTAAGGGTCTAACATTCCTTCTCGCCCCAACCCAGGCGGGAAAGGTCATTTAAGTCAAAGTTTAAACTGAGTCAAAGTAGTAAATGTTCTTTGATGGAGAGCGATGACTGTGTGTCAGGTTTTAAGTCCTATCGTTGTATTTGAAGCAGCATTTTTTTATGACTACTTACTTAATTTATAATTTACTAGCAACCCGGGTCCCGGTCCCGCTTTGCATCACGTTAACAAAGAAAGGGTCACTTTTTCCCATTTTTCCGCTCTACTTTATTTTTTTTATTTTTTTTTACTTGCAATAAACCAGTGCTTGACTGCGATCCCACCTGATGTTAAGCAGTGATGCAATCGTTGATGGTAAGGCGCACTAGTTTAATAAGAGCCTATTCACTCTAGCCTTGAAGACTAACTATATTAATATTTTCTTTGATAAAAACTTTGTCTGGCAATAATAAATTTCTTATACATTCCATCTAAAGGTTGTCTGGAAGAAATCACCTTGTGTGATAAGACCGCCCATTGTAACAACAACATTCGGTCATTGTATCCAATGTATTGCTACTTGGTGTATGTGTGCAATAAAGTATATATAAATATAAATAAATATAAATTCAACAAAAAAGAATTGGCAAAATTGATCCAGGCATTTTCGAGTTATTCGCTTACCAAAACATTTTGCTATTCCAATAATTCAGCCATTCCATAAGATGTCTGTAGATGCTTGCGTGGTGATTGGGCAACTAGCTTCTGTTTTTTTTAAAGTTAACAAAGCACAAGAACTGCCTATGTCACATGGCGTTGAGTCAGATTACTGAAGTAATTGATACTACTAAATTCAATCTATACGAATATTATAAAGTAAAATTTGTAAGCTTGTATGTTTGTAAGTTTACATGTCGGGGGTAATCTTTGGAACCGCTGGTCGGATTGCCAAAATTCTTTCACTGATAGATAGCTACAATATTCCTGAGTGCTATAGGCTATAAAACATCACGCTACGATTAAATAAAGCCGAGCAGCGGATGAAACCGCGCGAGAGTAGCTTAGTATTATAGATATTCTAACACTTTTTAAATAAAACTAAGTAATTGCTAATATTTTGTTGTTAATTAATGGTCTATGAATATACAAAATTTGTTCCACTTAAGTCTGTGCCCGCATTGTTTCAAAGTAGGTACCCGTGTACATTAAAACGGCCATGGCCAATCCCCTTCACTGTAATAAGAAGAAATTCTCAAGCTTTGACAGTATCAGATTAAAAGAGTAAAGTGTAAACAAAATACTGGAAATACCAGAGGGATAGCAGTAGTGGTCATACGAACAGACAATTTGATGGAAAGCAATCAATGCCGCCCATGGAACCCCAACAAAGAAGGAATTACGAGTACGTTGCCGAACTTTTGGGGATTAGGGATTTGGAGATTTTAGGATTGGGGAGGGATTGGCTGAGAATGAGTTTCAGGGAGACAACGCTGTGGTTGTTTCACGCCGTGAGGCTGTTTTAGTCCTATAGGATATAGTCCTATAAGTTTTTGGTAATTACTAGTTTCATTTTGATATTCAATTGTTTTGCTCTGGCGAAAAGAAGGTACTTAGTGACCAACTTACATCGATAATTTACCTACGAGTAGCATTCTAGAATAGCTTGGTATTTAGTCAGTAAGAGTCTGACACTCCGTCTGGGGATAAAAGAGGTTTTTGAATAGTGACTATCGTGAGATATAAGTACTAAATTTACTGAGTATTGCTACTCACTCACGTTAATAATTTGAGAATTTACTAGTTTCATGACACAACGGTAGAGCTTTTCTCAGTTAATTATTTTCTTATTTACGTAAGTTATTTTAATTAATTTAATAAGTAACATTATGTATATATCCTGCGTGATACTGCCGATGCCGTTTGCGTTTGATAAGTGAAGAGTTTTTGTAAGTGGAACGCTGTGCGTGAGCGACATTCGCGAGAATGCGGCTGCGCAGGTGAAAGTGAAAAGTTGACAATTTGAATTTAAAGGGCAGTGAGAATGTTAATTATTACTTATGATGTAACAATTTGCGATAAGCGACGAATAACACCACAGAAAGTTTAACTAGAATTTTGACTTTTTACTACACGGTTGGCGCAGTGTGTGGCTGGGCATCTTGCTGCCGCGCAACGAGTCGTAGGTTGATTCCCGCACGGAACAACTTTTTTGTGATCCATGAATTGTTGTTCCCGGTCTTGATTTGATATGTTTGTGAAATTGTATGTTTGTAAACGCACCCACGACACAGGAGAAAATCCAAATGTGGGGCAACGTTTTTAAAATAAAAAGATTGTTTTTAGTAAAAAGTAAGAAAGATCCGCGATTAACATTGTTAATTTGATAATAAGCATTGAATTGAAAGAACTGAAAGAAACGAACGCCTTATTTACATTTCAATGACCCCTTAATACCAATAATCAGCCGCTATACTTTTAATATCTTATTAATCTAGTCGCTTAAGTGCCGAGTAGGCTAGGCATAACTGCTAACACAAGGACCAACTAAGTGTATACCATTTTACGTCAAATGGAACATAACATCATTGCAATTCAGCCTTTCCGCCTATAAATAAAACTGCTTCCTCCCATTAAGTACCCATGACACGTACGGATGAGAAGGGGAGATGGGAATAGCGACTTTTTGCTCCCAGACGTCACCATTCACTATCGAACAACGACATTTTTTAAAATAATAGGAATACATATGTTAAACAATCCTCCATTATAATATACAGACACAAAATGCACTCAATTTTCATTTAAAAAAGAAAAAAAACTTAAAACAACTAAAGTTGCAATTAAAACTTAGCTTTAGGTAAAGACAATGAGGTTTGTTTTTCAACATCACATATACTTTTGACCAATGGCAGTAAATACTAGGACATTATGTATGAAAGTGTGCGTATTTCCTTATCAGCAAAAGCCGGCGTCAGATTCGATAATCGTGTACAAAGTTCCAGTCAATGAACTGTGCGCAGTTATCGATCTCTCGCTTAATTGATACCCGTTATAATTTTAATTATGTACGTATCTAGACATTTTAGTGCAGATCCGAAATACATATATAATCTACTAGCTGACCTGGCAACATTCGTATTGAGGCGAAAAGCGCATACGTTGTTTCATGGTCGCGGGCCTTTTTTTATGAGGAGAAAATCATCAAATATATCTTCTCGCGCCCGGGGCGGGGCTGGGCGGGAGGGAATGTCAGATTCTTACTGACTAAAAACCCTTCCGTTCCTTGCGCTTACCCCGTTCCCCCTCAAGACCACAATAAGCCAAATTGGTGCAGCCTTTCTCGAGTTTTAGCGCGACAAACAAACAACAACAGAAAATACTTGAATAATTTGAAATTAGAATTACTGCGGCGCTTAGCTATGGTTAAGGTTCAACATTTTTTTTCACGGTCGTAGTAAATAGGTTTTTCAGCTAGCTCCCTAACCTTTACAGAAAAATATAAAAAGCTAACTTACAACTTGCATGGAAAAGTATGCCATCCTGAAAGCCGCAGTTACTGCACAAACACCAAAATAGCTGTCCACTGTACCCTACTCCGACTAAACACAAGGGCTAGTCTACAAGTGCCATCACCTGCCGTAACTACTCGCAGTTGAACTACTGTTATTGTAAACACCTTCGAACAATGGTGTTAATTATAAAACATGTGTGCTCGAAATTATTTTTCGCCAAACCGCATTGTGATTAGGCGATCTGTCATCTGTAGAGTGACTATGATTTTATTCAATATTAATTCTAAACTTTTTATAGGAACGTGCAGTCGGATCGTCTGTTGGTAAGTTTTGAGCGCCATCTATCTTAACCAACAGCAATTTTAAGCGCATTATATACCAGCCTTTAAAGGAAGGCGCTTCAATGGTTTAGATTTTATTTAGTAAATAAGTAAGTACTGAATTTTGTATTCAATAATAGGGCTGAAATCTTCTGTTAGGAAAAAAACCCTAATTATAAAATAAAGATTAAAAAAAGGAAGGTGCTCTTTTCTTAAACTAATAAGGCATCTATATTAGTAAATTACATGTACCCAAACAGTAACAATCTGATCATCATCTTTTTTTTTTGATAGGTACACCAGGAAACGACCGTACTGATTACCTAGTGACAAGCAATCAGCACCGCCTATATGGACACCCGCAACATCAAACAAGTTCCAAGTGTTTGCCAGCCTTTTAAGAAAAAAGGGATTTGGGGATTAAGTGATTGATTAGGGAGGGAGGATGGAGTGGAGGTAAAGGATTGGGCCTCAGGTAACCTCACTAACACGACGAAACACATTACTGTTTTCTGATCATGTCGGTTTTCTGTGAGGCCACATGGTATCCATCCATGGTGCCCATTCGTGCCGAAGCACGGCTTTCCCACAGTTACTACATTAATTTATAGTATATAAGTTAATTACATCATTTTTTAGGTTGTTTGTATGTGATAAGATACCTTTTGTTACCTTACCCTACTTCTTTACTAGCTACTTAACCAGTTGGGTAATCTTTGTTCTACTTTCAAAAAACATACTATGCCTCGCTAGCGACCCGCCCCGGCTTCGCACAGGTACAATGCTAATACTAAATTCTTGAAAAACTTAATGGTTGTTAATACCTCTTCAGTCAAACTATTGAAAAAAAACACATCAAAATCCGTTGCGTACTTTTACGCACACGGGGACAATGAAAGCGACTTTGTATTTTATATCATCTTGTTAGAAACATATAATGCAAAGCTTTTTCAATGTGAATTCTACATATGTACTTTCTGGTAGTGTACTAGTAAATTATATAATTTAATATGTACAGTTAATTGGTAAAAATAAGGCTGTACTTATATTAAAGACTATACTTATAATTTATATCTTCAGACAAGCAGGGATGGCTATACCTGTACTAATATTATAAAGAGGGAAAATTTGTAAGTTTGTATGTAGGGGGTAATCTTTGGAACCGCTGATCGGATTGTCAAAATTCTTAAACTGGTGGAAAGCTACAATGTTCCTGAGTGCTGTAGACTATAAAACATCACGCTACGATTAAATGGAGCTGAGCAGCAGGTGATACCGCGCTAAATTAGCTAGTAGTTTATAAGATTTATTAGCGCATAAGAAAGTGGATCTGTCCGAGTTATAATGACCAAATTATGGTCGCCTTACGAGTGACTCAATGATAGTTGTGCATATAAATAATAGGACGAATCGAATCATGTTTTGATAATCTATTAGCGTGATTCGTTTGTTCTTACTACTCATTCATTTAGATAATGTCTTATGTAACATCAAATAGTAATGGCATCTATTGCTCAATCAAAATATCTGTTGTTGATGGTTGGTTATGAAATAAGTACTTTTAGGGCTGATTTTTCAATAGTCAGATAAATGTTTGAGTAATAAAATTGTTGCTGTCTTACACAAACATTCTGACGCGAAAGCATCATATTTATTCCCTAGGTCACTTTTATCTAACCAATAACCAAACTTCCTTCATTATTGGAACATAAGCCCAAATCTCAAGGACTCCTCAGAAACTTACGACCTTCGCAAGTGCACTTCTATTCCCATCATACGTTAGACGGGTGAAAGAGCGTTTTTCGCTTCAGATACCAAAACTATGGATATACCAAATACCACTAAATATTTCAGAACCGATACGATCTTCAAATCAAATTTTCAAGAACTATACCTCAGCAACACCCGTTAGTTTAACTGGTTGTAAACTGACACAATGCGAGCCTTTCTTCAGAACGAACCCACCACTTAAACTAGTATTGTTCTTTTCTTAAAAGACCACTACCGAATGAACTAGCACGATTGTCACACATCATATTATTTTTAACATTATGTGGACTTGAAAAGAGACGGACCTTTGAGCTTGTTTCGGCATTTCTTCTCAGAGTAGTCAGATAGGAAATATCGGCTTCGTCTAGTTTTTAACATATAATTTTGAAGTGTAAAAGTGTTGTTTTATGGCTTGTTTACAAAAAATAATTCATTTTTTCATTGTTACCAATGATGAGACCAAATAATATTCAGCTGGTGTTGCAGGTGCAAGAAGTGGTTGCAGAAACACATTTTCAAAGAATGGCGTTTAGAACGCAGTTGTTTTAGATACCTAATCACGTATCTGTTTCAATATCCGGAATGATATTAAAAAAAGCTTAAATTATGCTTCAAACTAGCTTCCACTCGCGGCTTCGCTCGCGTGGTATGCTGATAAAAAGTAGTCTTTGTCCTATTCCAGAGGAAAAACATCAAATGTCTTCTTCCGATCTCGTTACGTTTATCTAATTGATATAATAATTATTTAATTGATCGTTGCGTAAATACAGCGGCGAAATTAGGAATACAGTTTTTACGATAAGACTATACATACGAGTATTTAAGAATATCTCAAGTTTTATACATACTAATAATGTTTCTAAGGCTCAAGTTTATTACGATGCTAATTAATACCTTCTGTCTCTTTATTTTTCGCCAGTACTTAGTTTTATCAGGCAAAGACCTATTCTAATTGGGGTCAAACCCATTTACGAATCACCGGATTCAATTATAGACCAGGTTGTACATAGGAGTCTACTATAATTTGTTGACGATGATAAAGTTAATTCACAAGTAAAGTGCTTAGAGGTAGGTAGTTTGAACTTATTTATACTATAATAATATTATAAAGCCGCAAAGTTTGCTTGTAGGTATGTTTGGGCGCGCTAATCTCTGGAACTACTTACTGGTTAGAAATTGGAATTGAACAATTCTTAGTGTGTTTTTTAGTCCATTTATCAAGGAAGTCCATAGGATAAACATCACGCTACAATCTGTAGCAGCCAAACAGCGGGTGAAACCGCATGAGACTAGCTAGTCAAACCTACAAGTATGAGACTTCGCGTGTAATTCGCGAGATAAAAATGGGATAAGTTGAATGTACATACGAATCGCCGACAAACTGGTTTTACAATAAGTTTTATTTTGGTAAGGTAAAATATTGTTTTATTTAGTTTTTTCATTCTTAGAAATTCGTTTACAAACAGGAAAATAAAAGGGGTTTTACTTAAATACGTCCTAAGTTGAAAAGCAGAGCCTGCAAAGGGCGTTTTTGTGTCGTAAAGTTTGACTCAAGTGTTTTTCAGGGTCGCATCTATCTATTTACGACAATTAATCCTACGACAGGTTTGTGCATAGGTGAAAATATCGCTGCAATATATTTTTGAAATGTTTAATTATTAAACTCAAGAATGTCACCGGTAGATGTAGTTAGGTAGCACATAAGGTATGTACGTATTTATTCAATTCTCCTGAAACCTTGACGATATTTGTTTTCTTACGTGTTACAAGTGTTCAATTTAAGTACTTATTTACTTAGTTGTGTTTGAAGAAATGAGCTAAATTTAATTATTAAAATATTTTCCTACAGACGTAAGCTATTGTAGAGTCGTAGAGAGTCATATTGTAGAGAGTAGAAGTTGTAGAGTAAAAATCAATTCAATATAATCATCTCCTAACATCAAGGCAGAAATAAAAGAGATATACACTCTAAATAATGCCCTTATTTTTGCCTGATAAACTTATTGTCATACATCAAGCATAGCTTCCAACTCCTTCCTTGTACTGCAAATTACCAAATAGAACAAAACTGAGTCAAGATTAGAAACAGAATACAGTACATGAAAATAACTACAATAAGTAAATATGCTGAAAGTCTCAAGTAAGGGCAAAACTTTAGTTTATCCAATTATCTTCTTCTTATTAGCTGCAAATACAGTGTAAAGCTAACACTAATTGTATGCTTCAACAAAAATTTTCAAAACAGAGTTAAATAATCCTCCTTACAATTATTGTAGGTATGTATGACTTTGACATTCACTGATAAAGTATAATGATAAATTAATTGTAAGTTGATGAATTAATGCCTTCAAATTAAGTTATAAAATTATTTCAGTCGCACATAGGAGTTTATGTCATCAAACTCTCAAGGGGAGTTTAAAAATGTTCTTAAGTTGTGACACTTAAGATCGTTTTAATACAATACATCAGAGAAAAGGAAAACATCTAAGTATTGAAAGGTAAAGTATTGAACATCAATCATGTAGAAAATGGAGATATTTTAAGTGTTTACGAGTCTATCTCCATTCAATATCATTAGTCAATTAGGTAAGCTTGTTAAGATATTGACTGATAACATACTTTTACAATTGTTTATGGTAATTGATAACTGTGTTATTATTTAAATATCAATGTACTTGTGTTTAAGCAATGTAAATGTACCTAATTGCAATATACAGTGTTGAAGTAGCTGGTCCTACCAGATTTAGGCACAGAAAGCACATTGATCCTAACAAAATGATACAAATATACAAATGTGTACATATTAGCTAGAAGACTAGAAGATAGTTACAAAGATAAGATATAGAATAAGTATAGAGTTTTAATGATTACTCATAATGGAAAAGAATTTTGTTATACTAGTATGATATTAAATCATCATAACTTTTTCATTTAAGCATATACTTTATTCAAATTGAAATAATTAAAATGCTGATCTACTTTTTCAAATTAAATGGAAGCAAATCAACATAAAAAAAATCATTAATCTATTTAGAAATCTAAATTCCTAAATATTTATTCACAAGTTTTCTCTAATCACCTAACAAACTTTTTAATTGTTACATAAAACCATTTCGAAAGTAATAAAAATATTATTAGAATGAAGGCTGTTCTCATTTGTAACATTGCACTTACCTGAAGAGAAGGGTGTTTAACTAGGGCTTTTCAAATCCCTACGATCCATGAATTTGTTTACCAACTTTATCCAAGATATCACACTAAATGTACATCGTTATCACACATTTTATTGATAAATTAGAAAGTAAATAATTATTTCAAACACCTGATAAAATTTAACTCACACTACTTTTATAACGTTACACAGATTTTATGTCAGAAATGAATCGTTCCAAATATTACGGCCAATTTATAGTCTTAAATGTTGAATCAAGTGTACGTATATTACAGGTGAATTTATATAGGCATAATTTTGCACACAAATTATATCGTCAACTACATTCAGCAAAATACTAAAATTATTTCAAGTTTGTCAAAGTGCCAATGTCAACTAATGATCTGTCAACTTGACAATTAAGAGAACTTGTGAAAAATAAACGCCGAATCAAAATAAGCAACGATTTTATTTATTAACCCTCAAAAGAAAAAGAGGGGTATTATGTATTGAACAATTTCGTCAATGATTATATACATATAAACAACATAAAACACCTATATACCTTGATATATGACTGTTTGTTATGACTATTTTTCTTAAATGGCAACTAAAAAAAGAGAACTAAGGTAGTGATTTGTCAAATCTGACAACTGATAAACGTCAAATATCAGTTGTCACATACATGTTATGACTGGTTGTAGATGCTCTTGTGCTTTTCCCAAGAAATTTCAATGTTGATGATTTAAAATCCTATTTAAAAAGACAGTTCGCAGTAAATAATAACTTCATTTAATAATATATTGAATTAAAACTAGAAACATGGAAGTCGGCCACCAGAAACCAAAGAAAAGACCGACGAAAATAGAAGAGATGACTAAGGAACAAATCCGTCAAGCTATTCTGAAGAAACGAGAGTGCAATGCAAAAGCTCAACAGATTGTCGAAAGCCTCTTGGAACCGAGCGTTACGGAAACATACTTTCTGCAATGCCTGCCCGACATTAACCAAACTCATTTCGAAGATATCTTCGAAGAACGGTCCATTATTCACTTGTGTGGCTATCCAATTTGCCCGAAGACATTGTCAAAGAAAGATATACCTAAGCAGAAGTACAGAATATCATTAAAAACTAATAAAGTTTATGACATCACTGCCAGGAAGAACTTTTGCAGCAACACCTGTTACAATGCTGCTATGTTTGTCAAGAAACAGATGTTGACCAGCCCGCTATGGTTCAGAGAGTATGAAGTTATTCCAAAATTCCACCTTTTGAAGCTTGATGCAGTTGGTTCAATGGGTGAGGAAGTGGATGTGACACTCATTGAACGAGTAAAAATCTCTGAAAACAAAACATTTACTTCAATCAATGATTTCACTAATGCAAGTTTAAATGAAATGGGTCCATCAATGGACAAACAAACTAATGAAGAAACAAGTACCGATAAACAGCTGGAAGGAGTTGACAGTAACTATCAGGCTGATGTTATTAAAGCTATTGCTTCTATAAATGAGGGAATTGAGAATATTGACCTAAATGGTAATGATAACAAAAATACATCTGATACACAAAGTGTTAGTGATAGTTCCCAAGAGAAAAAAGAGACAGAAGCAGATAAAAAAGTTAGCCTTGATTCAACAAAACCTGAAGAAGACAAACCCACTAATAAAGTTGTCAAACCTAAAACAAATCCGCTAAATATAGTTGGTGAAATTATAGAAAAACCTGAAAGGAAAATTGACCCAATATTAACAACCCCTGTTAACATACCAAACATTGAAAAAGAAAACAAACCCAGTAAAAAGGTGGTACAGAAAAAGCAACCTTTGGTAACAGCACTAACTATTGAAGTTGAAAAATGTTTGGGTGAATGGTTTACATTGGACACTCTCCTCTTGTTATTTGGGGAAGAAAAGGTAAGAGAAATGGTAGCAGATAAAGGAGATTGTATTAGGGAATATCTGAATAATTATGCTAAAGGGATATTCTACAATTCTAATGTTTACGACCAGTACCAAGCCCTTTGTAAGAAACTCAACATGCTAGAGTTGGAAGATAGGAAGTTTGACAACCAAACACTGAAGAGAGAGACCAAACCTTTGCCGGACTATACTATGCTGCAGGAAGAGAGTAAGAAGATGCAGCTGAAAGTTAAAGCTTTCTTCTCTGGAGAGTTGGAAGTACCAGAACCAGTAGCTGAAGACCCTATCCAGTCTTCAGATTTAGTTGATGAGGAAAACACAACAAACTTACCCTTAGTAGACAAGAATTCTCAAAATGCTTTGCGTAGAAGAATAGTTTGTCAACACTTGAACAAAGCATTACCTGACATCCTCCGGTCTCTTGGTCTACTCAGTCTTTCCATAAGTTCTGATATTCGTTTGTTAGTGAATACTTTCAATTTAAAGGCAAATAATATTATGTTTAAGCCCATACAGTGGACATTGATAGCCATTATATTTATAAAGCTATTGTCTCTACGGGATAAGAGGCTGGAACATCTGTTAGAGCAACCTACTGCATACCAGCACATGCAGCTGTTATTGCTTAGTTACAAGCAAGATGGTGGTTATTTGGATAGACTTATATGTTGGCTTACTGATATAGACAGACTATTAGATACTAGTGATACACAACTGACTCTAGAATAAATGATGATACTTAATTTATTAATATTGTTTTTTACTGCTCTACTCTCTCTCGCACACAAATTTAGTAGTAAAAAAAGAAAAACGAGCAAATAAACTTTATATAAAAATTGATTTATTGCAATTATCAACTGCTTAAATTAGGATCTAATATCGACAGTGCAGCACCAACTAAATGTAAGGACCCTGTGATCAAAACGGACGATCTATCGACGTTTTTATTCTTCTTCAAACTGACCAAGGCATCTGCTACGCAACTGGCAACAGCCACATTTGTACAACTTTTTTCAAAGTGTTGCCAGATCTCTGCGTGTTTTTCACATCTTGCAATAAGTTCTTCTTGTTCTACTAAAGAATAGTTGTCGTTGTTCTGTCCAATATTTGTGTAGGCGGTCGGGATAACGAAATAGACGGATTTGAAACCCACATGTTTTAGTGGCTGGAGTAACATTTCGGCATTTCTATCGCCAGTGGCACTGAATATCAGAATTTTGTCATGTAATCTGAAAATAAATAGACTGTGTTACTTTTCAAATATAACATTTATTTATTTTGGAGAAGTGAGTTGTCTGAAAGTTTTATGGATCGAATATATTTGGGATTCTAACCTTTGATAAGAAAGTCACACTGCTCTACCGTTTATCATAACGTCGGATAAAATAAGTTGATCAAACCCACCTGTTAATATTTTGAAACCACTGCGCGCATATTTCCATAGACTCCTTAGTGTGTGCTCCATCTAAGTAGAACTTGGCATAATCTGATTCCACAACCTGGTATCTTCCCGGCCACTTACATGAAGTTAGCCCCGTCATAGTCTCTTTCGTGACACACTTCACTACGGTGTCTAATACTGGTTTGGTCAGCCCATTTTGACCATTAACAACATGTTTAATAAGGCCGTTTTTCCTGTGCACTGGTTTAGTGATTCTCATCCAGGCGTGTGCAAGCTGGATGGCAAGAGACGCGTTGGTCTGGTAAGCTTCTACATTGACTGGTAAGTGAGCTGGTTCTGTATTCGGGAATGTGTAGGTTTTGTAGTCTGGCACTACCGTTAGGGGGCACTGAAAGAAAATATGCTATCACTTAATACCAACCCAATTAACTTCGTCTTCACTTCGTAATAAAATGCAGGTGAGCATTTACATCATATTACTACTAAGTATAGCTGCTTATTATGCTGTTTTAATGATATGGAAGCAGAGGGCTTCACACGGGTGTAAAATTATCTCGCTAACGATATAGGGTCGCTATTTCACAATATTCCCTACCAACGTTCTCCTAACAAAAATAACCATAACAAAAAAAAAAAATCCAAAATTTGTCCAAGTGGTCGTGCGTTATGCGCTTACTTTTTGCAATTCAATTTTATATTATAGATATTTAAGAGTGTTCGCTATTGCAATCAGTAAATGTCATGTAGAAGCTATAAGCTTTTTCGATTTTAAAAAAGATGAGCTTACCTTCACTCTATCAGCATAACTCCGGAGCACATCCATAGCTTCAGGCGGCTGTGTGACAGTGTAAGCCTCGCAGCCCGGCTTCATCACGCCTGCCTTAGCGGCCGCGATCTCGGGTAGAGTAGTGCCTAATATCGACGTATGATCCAAACCGAGGGCCGTTATACCGACCACAGGAACTTTTCTGTAAAATTACCAAGACTTTTTATGGCTTTTTTTATTTAAACGTTGCCCCACACTAGGACTCTACATCCGAATCTACAATTTGGAATGAGCACCTAGCTTCACAGACGAACAGACTGACAGGCTACTTCTCTATTTTGACGTTTCAAAAGTACCTATTTATGGTTTAGTTGGAATAAATGATTTTGACTTTGACTTTGACTGTCTCCTAAACTTAACTACAATTTCACATAAACATCACACCCAAAGCCGGAACGACAATTCGTGGACAGAAGTAGTTGTGTGCGGCGCGGCCAGTTGCCCAACGATTGCACTAACAGTCCAAATCCCAGTTAGATGATTTTATGTCTTATAAAACATGCATAGTGTCAAATAAATAAATTAATACAAACAGACCATGCAATCATGAGAAAAATTTAATAATAATTTCATTCAAATTTAAAACTTAAACTTAATATCTATAATATAAAGTACAAATTATCAATACTGACCTTAAAACATTTGTGTAATCTACAATACCGCCGATGCCCACTTCTACAATAGCGACATCTACCTTCTCTTTCAGGAACACGTTGTATGCCATCACAGTTAAAAAAGCGAAATACTTCGGCATGTCACCTTCGAACGCCTGAAATAATTAAAATAAACGTGTAGTTTTTATAAGTACATTTCTGTTTACTCGTAAAAGGTGAATGGCAGGCTTATATGGGAGTTTTGTACAGCATAAAAATTTCGTGTTTGGGATAGTATTTGTTCTAATTTGGTAGTTAATATTATAGACTAACCCTCCCTAATATCTTAGATTTATAGATAGCAGGACAAAAAAGTTATAAGCAGTTTAATTTTTTGAGGTTATGTACAAGTGAACCGATGTAGTTTGTTACATAATAGGTGGATTTAAACATTGTTTTGGTAATAAAGTAAATGCTCTAAATTCCTTGTCGCTTTTTTTGTAGCGTTTTACTTACCAACTTCATTTTAGCGTATGTTTTGTGTATCGTATGTTATGTTTAGTGTCAAAGCTTTCAAGTAACTTAGCATGATCCAGTGGTGTTAGATGACTACATCTAGGACCGACTTTTACGTGCCATATATATATATATTCCATATACATCCCATATACCGAGCAATGCTCAACTCAACGTAAAACAGCCAGGTAATTCGCTAAATTGCTTAGCTGCAGTCACAAACCACAATCCAAAACAACAGCAAAGAAACTGACAGAGGGATTTTCTTTGTCTGTCAATAAAATATAATTGCCATAACAAGAAAAAAATATTGAAGACGAAAATCATTCATATAAAAAATCGAATTTGACTATATAAATATCAAACAATGAATAAAACTATTATTATTTTATGCTAAAATAATGCATTTTTATGTACAGATATAATGTGTTTTTATATACTTTTTGTTATTTCTAAATAATTTCATTCTGATATTTGTGTAATATTACGTATGGCAACTTCTGAAATGACAACTGCGTTCAGTTTAGGATTATATTACGTTTAGTAATTAAAATATTTTTATTGATATTACTAATTATTCAGACTACCTAAAAATATTATACTTACACGAAAATAAAGGGCTTACTTGGCTTAATAAGTGGTATAAATTCTATAACAATTCAACGAAAAAAGTATACTGTACAAATCCTGCCGTTCGTCTTTATAGACGATGTTCTTAACCCACAACGCAGACAGACAGACGCTAATTTGATAAACATCTCCACGTTTCTTTTTTTGTATAAAAATCTTATTCGTTATATTGTAATAGTAGTCTGAGTAAGGCTAGCTAAAGGCTGCTGAGTTTTTATGAACAGAAGTACCTACTCCATCGTAAGCTGCATAATAAATTGTGAACAATACTTGAGGGAGATAGAGGTCAAACGCCGGCCATTGCAAATAAAAGAGCTTAAATCTAAATCCTTATTACCTATGTACATACGGAGATGGAACCTGATCTGTTGGTCATGGCAAAAGTACTTTTTTTTAAAACGAAACATTACTTAATTTATATAATAACGACTTACTACCTCAATTAACAGAGAAAAGGCCGACTAGTTTCAAATAACAACAGGACTCTTATTCATGAGCAGCGTGCGCGACGCCGCGTCACGTAGCCAACGCTTGGCAAAGAGTTTCAATGTGACTTTATACTACATAGTATAGCTTTTCTTAGTTTATTCACATGAGTAAACCGTTATTTTCAATAAATATGTCGATTATACACATTTTCAAGTTTTTTTTCTTTTTACAAATCTTCTATGGACTTCCACGAATAGGTAATTCAAGATCATAAGTAGCCATATCGGTAAAGAAATTTTTGCGTTATAACATGACAACGAACAGTGGCTTGATTTTTATATATATAGATTACTTGGCCAGTCTTACCTTGGTTCCATCCAGCATATCATAGACCTGATGAAAATATCTCGCGAACTGTTCTTCGGTGATGACGCGTCCATCAAGCCGGATGCGCTCGCGCACCGCCACTAGATGCGGCGACGAGTAGAATCCTGTACGAAACCCATGATGTCGAAGTATAGATTCGCACATCGCGCTCGTTGAACCCTGGAAATGATATTTTTAAAACTGTGATTTCTGTATAAACTGCTAACTTATTAAGGCGTATTGTTAATTTCATCGTATTAGATTTAATATTGGAATATCGTCAAAAGAATCCTCTTGCTTAGGCTTAGACGAGAGGGATGTCAGATTCTTACTGACTAAATACCCCCGTTCCTTCTGCTTTAGGCTGAGGCCGCGGTAGGTAGGTACCTTATTGCACTAGCGCCGTAATCCTGGCTGGGTGATTCAGAATCTGGAAATTCTTATCGTAAATAATAGTTTAATATTTTTTAAGTACCAGCTACACTCACGCGGTTTCACCCGCTGCTCGGTTCCATTTGATCGCAGCGTGATGTTTTATAGCCTATAGCACTCAGGAACATTTTAGCTATCTATCAGTGAACGATTATCATTTTGGCAATCCGACCAGCGGTTTACCCCCTTACATACAAACTTACAAGCATACTAACTTCCAAAATTTACCTCTTTATAATTAATATTAGATTCGATTTGCCTTAAACTTATGGAAATAAGTGTTGAATGACGCAACATTCAGAATCATGATTACACGCTTCTTATTGTACATTATATTACATTATCCATAACAATGACAAAAGACCTTGCAGAAAGTATTTACTCTGTTATATAATTTTCCGTACCTACTTACTTTAAGTAGGTACCTACTGCTAAATAGATCAAATAAGGACATACATGCCTCTAATTCTTGACTCATTCACTCATCCTAATCAGTAAAAGAAACAAGTTTCATAGTATTATCAACAATTTATATACTTACCTAGTTGTCTTTAGAAATATCTGATGTAGTTTGACGGCTTGAATGATTTCCCTTTGAGTTCGTAAGTTATATATTGTTTTTGAAAAGTTATTATCCTGAGACATACAAAATTTATTAAAAAAAACTACACACTCACTTTAAATTAAATGAGAAAAGCTCGGCTGTGCGAAAACGCGGCAACTCATGAATAAGCGTCCCGTTGCGACTCGAAACTAGTCGAGCTTTTCTCATTAATTTACGTAATAGTGTCTTTTATAATAAGTCGTTATTCTCAATATATGGTGTAATGCTGTTATATCCGCTGTATATTTTTTTTTAAATAATAATTTAAAATTTATAGTAAAATAACTCAATGTAGTCATTAGCCTAACCTACTTTTTAGTATTTTTTGGTTTGAAATCTTTTTTATCATGGCACAGGTCAGCAAACAAGCAGACATACACCATAGTTTTAGTTTTAAAAAACATAACACTTCAATTACCTTTCCTTTAGTCCCAGCAATATGTATCACAGATAGTTCATCCAACTTCGCCATAGACACGCCAGTCCTGGACAGAAAATACTCCATATCCTCTATGTTTGTGCATTTCTGAAATGTTCATTACACGGTTTGGTAAGACAATAAGTATCTCCATTATAATATTTTTATAAATAGGTAAATTAATTTGTTGGTAAAAAAAATAAAGTTTCAACTTTAACTTTTTAAATGTTAGTAAAGATTTGTGTAAAGATAAAAAAAAACAAAAAATAATAAGTAAAATAGTTTCATAATTAGTTTTTTACTTTTTTTTAATTTTTTTTTCATAAGTAGGTACTTATCATAGAACCTCTTAGTACTATACAATCACAAGTAAATTATTAAGGATGAATTGGTAACTGTGACTTTAAAAAAACAGACTGTCACAAACAAAACTATTTACCTCTTTACTGGGAGTTTGAGCTATACTCACTTGGCCAGTTTTTATATCTTTTCTGATCTGTTCTATTGTCGCCTTGTTAGACTGTAGCAGATTCAGTTTGCGCACAGCCTCCTGAAATGTTCAGATAATATAAGTATTAATACTACAACCAACCAGATTTTTTGGCAAAGGTACAGGTAGTGTATGTATAAAATTTATATCTATACTAATGTTATAAAGAGGTATAATTTGTAAGTTGGTATGTAGGGGGAAATCTTTGGAACCACTTCAGATTGCCAAAATTCTTTTACTCATAGATAGCTACAATGTTTCTGAGTGCTATAGGCTATAAAACATCACGCTACGATGAAATGGAGTAAAGCAGGGGGTGGAACCGCGCGAGAGTAGCTAGTACTAGCTAGTGCAATGTAAAATTAAAGTATTGGGGGCATCCTTGCGATATGCATTTGTACTGTACAATACAGTTCTAGAGTATGTAAGAATGTAAAATATTACATTTAACTAATGCATTTGAGAAATTATTTTTTCGACTCTATACTCCTCGGACACTAAAATGAAATATTTTTGCTTGTTATTCCGTAAACATTATGTATGACAATGTATGCTTGGTTTTCCAATTTCTCTAGCTGTTAATATAATAATGAATTTATGACTTGTTATTGACATTTTCCCTAGAACTATTATAATGTTCATGTGAGGAAATTCATCACTGGGAAAAGAGGGAATAGCCACACACAGAATATTAGGTTAACATTACACAAACAACATTTTTTTTTATATTTTCCAGTGATTTATGGTAATTGTAACCGGTAACCGCGGTTCACATTGTTGTCACATTCTAATAGCTGTAGTTTAAATGATATTTATAATGGGTTTCACAGATGTATTATTTATTTAACTTTGTGGACAAGTATGAAATCCATTCAAGGGTGCGGCACAATATTTAGATTGTTACCTACTATTAGGACAATACCAAATAATATAAAAAAAACTAAGAAGGAATTCCTAATTAAACTAGTTGCAATAATTAAATGAAAATATATTTAGAAAATTGTGGAATATGAACCAACCAAAAACAAATAAGTTGGTGAAAGCTAAACAAACACAAAACATAATATTTACTAACAATCAAAATAAATATCTACATAATTTCAAACCTCTATGCTCTTGTATAATGAAAAATTTGTCAAGCTGAAAATTAGTGTTTACAAAAACTTCCAGGAGACTTTCTAAACCGTGATGTGGCAATAAATGTCGTCTCAATACGATTAAACCATGACTTAAGTGATCGCTTACGCAATGAATGCACCAAAAGTAAAGTAATAAAACAAATACAACGTCAGAACCCGTACCTCGTAACTTGTCTTCGTCGAACACATCCTTACAGCTACACTACTGGCTAAACAACTACGGAGCAAGCGGACGCTGCTCATCAGTGCGTCATCCGTCCAATGGACGGTTACAACGCAATTAGGTATACTAGAAATAAATGAAAAAGCAGTGACCTCGTCGTGATCGACGAAAGAATAAAATCACATGGCGGTTTTCTTGTTCTCCTTCTACTTATCGATGAAGCATACGACATTTGACCCTCATACTGGCTATTGTCATAACATCAAACCGATTTGAGCCGGTAATTAGTGCATAATCGCTTCCTCGAACCAAACAAAAATTACGTAAACACTAAACATAACCTCATTTAACATGTGGTATTGACAGTGACAGTGATATGACAGCATTTTCTCAGACAGCTGACGGGCGTTCAGTTGACAAGACAAAAAACGTTTAGTAATAGTTAGTAGTATAACTTTATTTCATTTTATTTTGTGAAATAAATTACCATCTTAGAGTATCAGTATTTCTTAGAGTTTACTTACTTTATTATTCGATAACCTTCATAATTATATCGTACCTATAGAACGCATTATCATTACCTAAGAAAAGGAAATAACCAACCCCATACAACCCACGAAAACATAACAATTAAATTGTACAATGTACTACTTATTACCCTAGGCCATTAAGCTGTGCCTGTTATTTCATTAGAGAACCCTAATTCTAATTTGAGTCTTTGAGTTTGAACCACTGACAACTCACTTAGGTTGAAAACCAAATATGAAAAATAAAAAACATACCTACAATTTGACAAGCGTTTTTATACCCGATTCAACCCGATTTCTTTGGTTTGCAAGAGTGGAAAACAACTTCGAGAACTTGTGATTGTATTTGAATTACTGAATAAATTATTTACAATTTGTTTCTACTAATGAGTGTCAATTCTTAAAACATGACGGAAACCGACAGTACAAAACGACCACTGCAAATGCCTGAAAAGTTCTTGCCCTACCTTGAGAAGTATCGTGTTTACTTAATGATGAAGGTATAACTTAATATTTTATTAATGCTCAGAAAAGGTATCGGTCACAGCCACAGCGCTATGTGGTAATCTAGTACTTCTTTAATACCTTTTTGTAATTAACAATATTCCTTCCTAAGGATATGGTCAGGAATATCATAATATACCTGCCTAAGGATCATATAAAGCAGATGAAGATCTTTGCCAACCGCCACATACACACGAGTGAGGCGTCTCGTATGATTTTGCTTGTTGAACCGGGTCTCAATATTGGTAGGTATTTTGTTTATGATTATACCTACATACTAACAGAATATTCAGGTATCAGTAAACTAACAATCCGGACTCTAAAGATGAGTAAAAATACAATAACAGACTTGTAATCATAAATGCTAAAAAAGTCCGTGAGCAAAAGCGATTCAGCAATTTTTTTTTATGGACATTAGGTATTATCCCTTAATTGTTGTAATCGATCAGCGCCGCCGATGGACAACCGCAAAATCAAAGGAATCACAGGAGCACTGCCAGACTTAAGTAGTACCTTCTTATTACGCTCTTTCTTTGAAGCTTCGAAGTTCGGACACCACTGACGATAGTGTTTTCTAAAGTTCAAATTCAAATTCTTTATTTGCATGTTAAGGTGGGTACAAGGATCTTAAATTAAAATAGCAGGCACAGCTTAACGGCCTTTTTCAGGCGTTGCAAAGAGGGTTATTACTAGCTTATAAAATAATATTAAATTACTTAATTTACATCACATTGTATATAAGAGAAAAAAATAAACAAAAAAGTTAAGAATTAGATAAATAAAAAAAAAATAAGTTAGTTGAGTTAGTAGATAGGTGTTTGTGTGTATATGAGGTGGGTTTTAACATTAATGTTGGTGATCTATTTTCCTTCGAAGAATTCTTTGGTTGAGTAGAAACATTTTTGTATTAAGAATTTTTTTAATTTCCTCTCAAATATTATTTCCTTCCTTTCGTTTTGAAAGTCTTTCGGTAATCTATTGAATATTTTGACTGCCATGTAGTAAGGACTTTGGTTAAGCATTTTAATTCTAGATGGTGGTAGGTACAGTCTGTTTTTATGTCGGGTATTTACATTATGGGTGTCTTTTACTTTAGTAAAGTTATCTTTATTTTTAAATACAAACTTGCATATGTCATAAATATATATTGATGGTAGTGTTAGAATATTGTATTTAATAAAATAGGGTCTGCAGCTATCTTGATTATCTATTTGTGCTATGATTCGTACGCATTTTTTTTGTAACAGGAATAGGTCGTGAAAGTTAACACTGTCGCCCCATAGCATTATGCCGTACCTCAACCACGAGGACGCATATGCGAAGTAAGCTGACAGTGCCGTCTCGATATTAGTACTACATTTAATTTGGAAAAGAGCGTATGTGAATTTTGACAATTTCGATTTTATGTGTTCTATGTGGGCTTTCCAATTTATATGAGTGTCTATGTTTATGCCGAGTAGGTTAAATGTGTCTACGTTTTGTAATGTAATATTTCTAAAAGAGGTGTCTATTTTTAGGGGGGCTGTTTGATAAGATCTAAATTGCATTGTTTTTGTTTTAGTATAGTTTATCTCTAAGTTGTGGTCGTTAAGCCATCGTGTTACTGATTCCAAGGTTTCTTGCAAGATAGGTGAAGGTAATTCTGATTTATTATATTTTATTAAAATAGATATATCATCTGCAAATAGCACTGGCAGGGTTAGATCTTTATTTAGAATTTTAGGTAGATCATTTATATAAATTAAAAATAATACACATCCAAGGACACTACCTTGTGGTATTGAACAAGTTATTTTTATTTCTTGTGATCGAGTTGTTTTTATTTCGTTTGTTTTTGTGTCATAGTTTTCTATTTGGACTATTTGGGATCTGTTTTGTAGGTAAGATTTAAACCAAGAGTGAGCCGGACCACGAATGCCTGAGCCATGTAGTTTGTCAAGAAGTATGTTATATAGTACTTTGTCATAAGCCTTTGTCATGTCAAGTAGGACGCCAATTACATACTTCTTGTCATTTAATATGCTGTAGGGCGGTTTGCACATATTTATAAACAGCTAGTGTTGTGGATCTTGAGCGTCTGAATCCGTTTTGGGAATCATCTAGGATTTTGAATTTTTCTAAAAAGCTGTATAGGCGGTTACACATTGCTTTTTCGAATATTTTGGAAAATGTGGGTAATAAGGCTATGGGTCTGTAGTTACTGGGAGTGTCTGTGTCGCCTTTTTTGTGAATGGGTTTGACTAAAGAAATTTTTAAAGCGTCGGGAAATTGGCCATTTTGAAAACTCTGATTAATTAAATATGTAAGGGGGATAGACAATTCTTCTGCGCATTGTTTTAATAGGATTGGAGGGATATCGTCCACTCCGCAGCTATGTTTGTTTTTAATTGAGCGAATTATGTTAATAATCTCCTTCCGGTCGACAGGACGAAGGTACATTGAACACTCGGGCGAGTCGAGTACTGGTCTACCTTTTTTGTTGTGCTTTTGGTTTGTATCACTGGGGTTTGCACCAACACTTGTGAAATATTCGTTAAATATGTTTGAGATTGCTTCTGGGCAATTTATCGTTTGGTTATTGTGTGTTAGTGATATATTTTTACCGATATTTTTTAGGGGCTTTTTTGTTTTTTGTTTAATTATATTCCACATTGTTCTTGTTTTGTTGTCTGATTTCTGCATTTGTTTGACGTAATCGAGTTTTCTAGATATTTTTATGCTACGCTTAAGTGTTTGGCTGTATTTTTTATAGTATTTTTGTATAACTTCGCTTTTTGTATCGTTTAATATTATTTTTAGCATTCTTTTATGGACGCATGATTTTTTGAGGGCTGGTGTAAGCCAATGTTTTTTCGGTTTCGTTTTTATTTTTATTTTTTGGATTGGTATGTGATCGTTTAACAATTGTGTAATTATATTTATGAATGAATTATAGTCTATATTAAGATCTGCATTTTGATCGAATAGTTCGTGCCATTTTTTATCTTTTAGCGAATTTTTAAAATTTGATATTTTATTTTTAGTGAATATTCTTTTTCTGGCTATCCAAGTTTTATCATTGTTGTGTATATTTTTTGTATTTATTTTTATATTTATCGCCTTGTGGTCTGAAAGGCCATAGTCTTGAACATAAGCTTTTGATATGAGAGGTGTGTAGTTGGTGAACAGTAAGTCTATGCATGTAGATGACGTTTTTGTTACTCTAGTAGGTTCTGTAATTAATTGTTTAAGATTGTGTGAATTCATTAAGTTTATAAGTTCTTTAGATTCTCTATTTTTGTTTAAAATGTTTATATTAAAATCACCTCCTATAATAATAAATTTACTTAGATTCTTAGTGTTCAATTTATATAAAACTTTTTCCATTTGCGAATAAAATATATCAAAGTTACGATCAGCTCTATATAAACCTATTATAATACAATTCAACTTTGGTATTTCTATAGCACTAATTTCTATAATAAATTCTTTAGAGTAGTTATTAATGTCTTTTCTTTCTATATAATTTATTGTATCTTTGACAATCGCGCATACTCCTCCTCCGTCATGTGTTTTACGGCAATAGGTAGATGCTAATTTATAATCCGGTAGTAAAATAGAATCACAGAAGTCCTTATTCTTCCATAGTTCTGACAATAATAAAATATCAATATTATATTCTAACATAACTTGTTCAACTAAATCTAACTTATTACCTATACTTTGGATATTTTGAAAAGTTACATTTACATCAATATCGAAATGTCCGGTTCCGTGGTGTGTTCCTTTGCATCGACACAGACGGGGCTGCGGGCGCTGGCGTAACTTCTTGTGTGTTGTTGCTCATCGTTTCGTAGTGGATTGTTGGGTTCGTCGTCGTATCATAGTTTTTGTTGTCGATAGGTGACTCGTGTGTTGTGTTTATTAATGGCGCTGGGTCTGTTATATATTCCTTTCCGTTAATATAAAGTTTATTGTTTTTGATAATGGCGTATTTACCGCTCTTCCTTGCTTTGCGTAGTGCTTCCCTGATTTCGTTTCGCTGTTGTAAGGTTTGAGGATCCATAAATGGTCCTACTCCTAATCCAGTATTTTGGAAATCTTTTGCATTTTCTGTGATATATTTTGACATTCTTTTATTCATTAGTTCAATTGCTAGTGGTCTTCTATCTTCTCTCTTTCCAATGCGCTTTACTTCTTCTATGTAGGGGTTGATATTAATGTTCATTACTTCATGGAACACTCTAGAGACACGGTCTATCAGTTCATATTCGGTTTCCCGGTGGCTTTCTGTGAGTCCATAAAGTACTATTTTCTTTGAATTCTTCAATTGGTATAGTTGTTTCTCAATGTTCTCTATGTTTTGGTCGATTGTTGTAATTTGTTGTTTTATTATTTCCTGTTCATTAGTTAGGTTGGTTGTGATTTGGTCTACCTGGTTTTGAAGTTTAATTGTAGCAGTATTAAGCTCGATTTGGATTGCATTTTTTATATCTTCAATAATAGATGTAGTATGTTCAATAAAAGCTGCTGCACTACAAAATTTGCTGCACTAGGCAGAAAGTTTCGTGAAAAATTCCGTTCTTTCTCGTTAAACATCTAAACAATGGTGATAGAAGTTCTGTCGCGTTGGTCGATTTTAATTGCATAATAATAGAAATCAAATGTTTGAGGTCGATTAGCTTCATAATTATTTATCACGATGAATAAAATCACGATTTCTTGATACCTAGATGTGCACGGCCTGGTGAAGCGTTTGATAAAAGATTTTGGTTGCTTCGTTATAACACGTCGCTGCGTGATGGATCGCTATGAAAAAGTAATGTATATTGCACATTTTTAGTCGTTATCGTTGATGTTGATAACCGATTTCACATCTCTTACACAGCATGACGAATACGAGCCCGGATGTGTAAACATAGCATTGATGTCGGAAGTCACAAAAGCGTTGACTCTAAAGGAGCCCGTTCCACAAGCTGGATGGGTGATGTTTGGTAATACTGTCATCAAGTTTATCTGACCCTTGCACACCTACAGTAACACCAACTAATTGTGTCCCCACACATGTCCCGTGGCGGTAGACAGAACCAATCTCAGTAACCTCTAGCTCGATAATTGAACTTTTATGGCTAGTCGTGTATCTCATCGTATGGTAATACAATAAACATAGGTATTTAGGTAAACAATACAAACATGTTCAAGCAACCCACTCTATCTTTCATTTTTGTGAGGCAACGTGCCTAATGAATTTTCCTTTTAAAAATTTATCAAAATAGAGTTCGCAATAAAGGCAAATGTCACTGGTCTATGTAGATCATCCCTGCACATTACGCGAAGCGCGCTACCTCCAACAAGATGGCGTCCTGCCCACGGTAACCCTGGTGCTGATGGCGACACCTCCTACGGCACCACCAGCTGCCTGCAATCACACTCCCCCCAGAAACTTTTTCCAGCAAGACTTTGAAGGTCTCAAGTATGCGTACAAAGCTACGCTTAAGGTAGAAATAAACCAAATAAATATTATAATATTATTTTTAAATATCAGAAGATTAAATAATGCAGTAATATTTTTTAGGAAGTACATATTAATCCTGGTGATGATTTGGATGAGATACAAACGAAGTGTTTCAACGCGATTCGCGCGTTTAACGCAGGTCATCAAGGACCAAAGCAGGGGATCTGTGCTGTTGGGGCCCCTAGCGTCTACAGAGTGCTGCTCCTTGGGCCCCGGGGTTCCGGCCGAAGTTCCCAGGCACTAGCGCTAGCCAAGCATTTCGGTTTAGTCTTCTGTAAGTACCTACTTTAAAGTGTTATATATCACTTTAACTAACCAGTGCCATTTATGGATTTAGTAGCTACCTATAGAATGACAAACAAATTCGATTCATCCTGATCAATCCTCCTCTTTGCCATAGTGCATTTTGACGCCTTGTTCAGAGAGTATGCGGCAAAAGACAACGAAATAGGAGAAAGAATTCGTAAGTACGGAACTAGCATCAGCCTCAGAGGAGATATCATTAATGACCGACTTCTAAAGAAGGTAAGAAACTGCTCTTTTAAACAATTATATGGCATTCTTAATCAATATTCGGATTCACTTATCTCAATATTTTACTTGATTAGTGTTGTGATTGCTGTCCCCCGTAATACCAACCTTCAATCTTTTTCTGCACAGAATAAATAGGTAGTCAAAGTCTAAATATGAATACTTAGTTAACCCTGTTGGTACTTCCTATACCTAGATGTCTGCTAATACCTAGAGTCTTTTTAATGGCAGGATTGTATTGACCACGGCTGGGTGATGATTGGATATCCAACAAACGGGACAGATTTCGAAATACTCGATAAGATGCCGACTCCTCCGAATCGGTGAGTGCAGCTTATTGAACTTTAATAAACTGCACAGTGTGGTCGAAATGTAGAACGGTAAAACGAGGTCAAATATTTCCAATGAAGAACATAATTATTGTATGTTATAAATTATTTATATACCTAGTTATTATATTGCATACTCAGCTCAATGCCCAATAGAATTGCTAGCAGAGCCTAATCATAATGAGGAAAAAAATATTTACTTGACAGTTGGTAGGCGCTTACCTACTTTAAGTAGGTACCTACTTAATCTATGTTAAAATAGAAACCTGAAGAGACTATTCAAACCCGCTAATCTTAAAAAATCTGCTTCGAATTTAACAATTATTGTTGTGTCGGTTTGTGCGTTTATCGAGGACTAAAAAAAACATCACGCTACGACCAACAAGAGGCGAGCAGCGGATGCATAAAGCAAACAACCCGTTTTTTGTTCCGTGAGCGGATGAAGCCGCATAGGAGTAGTGAGTAATAGATGAAATCTATACTTATACATCTTACTATATATGTATATAACTCATCAGCTGTATAATTATATTATTATAATATTATAAAGCTAATGAGTTTTGTTTGTTTCAACGCGCTAATCTCCAGAACTACTGCTCCGAATTGATTTCTTTTTTGTGTTTGTTAGTTCATTTATCGAGGAAGGCTTAGGCTATAAAACATCACGCTAAGATCTATCTGAGTTAAGCAGCGGGTGAAACCGCGCGAAAGTAGCTAGTTACCTAAGTAGTTACCAATATTAAGGATGATGACAATATTTTAAACATTAAGTAGGTACCTACATAGGCAAAAGGTTTTCTTTTTTTTTGGAATCAAAAATTATCGCGGATGTTGATTTGGACAATCACGATCTGCGACTTAGATCCAACTATGCCAAATCTGTGCCGTGTATGAACTTTTACTTACAGACAGACCAAAAAAGACAACTGCAACTTGCATTTTCATTTCGTTCAGTTTATTAACGTTGCTCCAGTTTAACTACTTTCTAAGTGAAAGCTTGCCAAGCGATTGTTACTTTTAGATATTATAAGATTAAGTACTTCTCTGAAATTCTTTTACCTATATATACCTAATAGAGTGTTCGAAAAAAGCGCATTAAATCACTATGGTTGAAAATCGATACAAACCAAGATCAGAAAACGTAGCGTAGGCAGGCTACGTTTTCTGATCTTAGGTAGGCTGCTAGGTGGAGCGACGACGTCATCAAAATCGCGAGAAACCAATGAATGCGAATGGCGACTTGTCGTTCAACGTAGAGGATAGGGCACTTTGTTCAGACATGGACGTCTTTAGGTATGATGATGATGATAATGATGAATCACTGATACAATAAGGTACAAATAGGTATACTTTGATGTTGAATTTCTATAACAATAACTGCTGACTAAGATAGGTTCTATAGGTACCTACTTGTATTTAAGGTTTGGCCTCCGTAGAACAATATCTAAGTTTTGTGATTCAGGCCTAGTTTATCCGTGTCAGATACTAACTATTATAATCCGACATTAGTTAGGTACCTACGTATTATTTTGAATGTATATTGCCCATTATGTTGACAAGTCTGTCTGCAGCCTAGTGTTTCTGAACGTGGACTTGGAGACGTGTCGGCGTCGGACCCAGAACGAGGGCTTCGACATATGCACTGGCAAGAAAGCACCGATGGGATCTGGACCAAACGTCGTTCGCCACCCTGATCACGATGAAGTGCGGAGAGAATATGAGGTACCTACAAAGTGCATTTACATCAAAGAGAGGTAAGAAATCACTGATGGTGGTCACAAGAGTGATAACTGGATAAGAGTTGTGTCACCGTGGATTAAGTATGGAATAGTGAGACAGAGACTTGAGTAAATGATTGCTTTATTTCTTTTGATGACACCTTTACCTCTACCTAATAGGTAGGTAGGTAGGTTCACTGTCCTACATTCTAGAAAATCTAGAAGATACCGAGCACCAAACTGTAGACATATGTGCTACCTACATAGCACGCATATTTAGTAACATATTAATGTTAATAAAATAAGCATATTTGACAAGTCATTGACTCGAGGTGCGACGCCCCGAAACTTAGGCCCGATGACGTGTGATATCACAGTTACTGTCGGTTACAGGTAACTGTTACGATCCGCTAGGTACCTACCGACCGTGACACGAATAAGAAGTAACAGTTTGCTTTGATTTTTTCGGGAATGTGTTAATAGGTAGGTTACTGTAAGTAGGTAGTTGTGTCGTGCCGTTATTAAATGATAGCTACATGTATTTCGCGATACCTATCTTGAATGAGTAGTGAAAGTATCTACATAAGATTGCGGTTCATTTACTTCGATATTACTAGATATTAGCTTCCGCGCACGGGGTATGATGATAAAAAGAAGCCTGTGTTAATCCAGGCTATTACTAATTTAGATACATACCATTTCGATATATCATCAGATCATTGAATTTCAACCAAATCAGTGCAGCCGTTTTGCGGGAACCAAAAACAAAACATACATCCATACATTCTCACAAACTTTCACATTTAAGTCTAAAATTAGTAGGATCGAATGTTTCTTATGGTGCATTCTAGGAAAATATTAAAATAAGTATTAGATATTGGGTGTTTGTTTTAACAAGTATACTATTTCTCATACCTATTTCAAGTCCAATATCATGTTTTGATAGAAGAGAGCAATTTACAAGTAGGTAGGTAGGTATAGGCAGTACCTACCTATCTTAATAGTTGAAATTTATTTTTCCATTGTATTTTAGGTACCTCTGTACCTAATTAAAAGCTACAAGAATTAAAAAAAGTTAACCTAGATTGTGAATTATTTCCTAAATTATTGCCCACAGTGGGATTTATTCTTCACGGAGCAGTTGGCAGAGTTACGAGCCTCGGCCGGCTTGACAGCTGTGGAGATTGATGGCTGTGAATCATTTGGTATGTACTGTTTGTACTTGAACATGTAGGTACAGCCTATAGGTATTGGTGACTTCAGCAGTTTTCTCTAAGCTAGGTTGGACGCATTAATGAATTCGAAAGGCAAAATACTTTTGAGATGTCATCGTGGTATCATGACCAATTCCAAATACAAAAACAGTTATCGCGATCATTCATATCTTCGTGTTACACATACACATCATTTAAATATCGTGACTCTGTGATCGTGACATTAATAAGAATCTTTTTTTATTGATCTTAGTCTCGTTGTTAGGACCGCGACTCCGCCTATCAATTATCTATAAAACGTGTTGTTTGCAAATGTAGGTACTATGATAATATTGTTTCAATTTACCGGAGGCCTTATTCTAGTAAATTCCATATTATAATACCTATAGATAGATTTGATAACGGAATCATGGATAGAATTATCAATTAATATTGATATTACAATCATAAGAGATTATTCCCAATTTTATCAAAATTACCTAGGTTTATGTAATATGTATTTCCCTAGTTAATTAAAAAAATACGCCTCCCTCACGTAATGTTGACATAGTTCGAGAAAAGCTCTACTACTTTCAAGTTAAATCAGGACTTAAATTCATGAACGATGCGCGTGGATTAAGCAAACTAAAGTTTGGTTCACAATACTAGTAATTACAAAATTGCTGGCTGGCTGAAGTTTCTGTTCCACATCGTTAACTCGCACGTACCTACCAGATTAACGTAATTTTTATGAACTATGTGCCTCGTAAGTTTATCAAGAACTCCATGAAGGTGTTCGAAATCGCGATAAGAATTCATCAGGCTGATCCAAGGTGCTCAATGAGTAACAACAACAGGTGATGAACATAAGTCTAAGTAGAATGTTTTGTGTTTAGATAAAGTGCAAGCGAAGGTACAAGCTGCCGTGATCTCTGCGCCTCACTTCGACATCGAGTGCTGTTCTCAACTACGTAACGTTTGTGGTGAATAATGTATTAGGCATTTTCATTATACTGATTAAATAAAAGATGTTGTCGTTAGAAAAATGTTTATTTATGTACTCCTCCGTACTTCAATTGAAATTATTTAATTTCTACATAATTATTTAATTATTCTGCTAATTATGAACTAACAATTCTGCAGTCTCAAAATAATTACATACATACACAGTTCAAAAACACTGAGGTAGTCTCCTGGATGAAATGAGACACGTACCGATTCATTAGTTGATGCAATAATAGATTAATGAATCGGCATTGAGAAAGTCATGGAATCAGGCCTCTCGCAATTATTCAAACGCCAAACTATTGCTTTCACTAAAAATAAAAATGCATCATTTTTTACAATTAACTCCACGCACCAGTCAGACGCGTGCGCAGCGGCAGAAACACGATCAAATCTCGGCTCTGTGACGGCAGCCCGCCCGCCGCACACCCCAGGCTCGCACACACTCATACAATAAATATACACAACACGAGTTAAAACACTCCGCATCCGTGTCTCGCTGCAGGTTGTGCCACATGACGTCGTAGGTCACGGTGCACACTCAGCAACGATCGGAGATCACATTTGGCTATGATCACACGTATTAAAGTCTGTTTGGTTACAACTCGTCTTTGAAATCTTCATCATCACCTCCCGCGCCAGGCGGGGGCACGCCTCCTTGTCCTTGGTACAACTTGGCGATGATGGGCTGAACGACGTCCTCCAGGGACTTCTTCTGTTTTTTGTATTCTTCTGAGTCGACATCCTGGTTGTCTTCGAGCCACTTGATCGCGGCATCGATGGCTTCCTCCATCTTTGACTTTTCGTCGTCGCTCAGCTGTTGACAAACAAAATAAAATTATTAGTTTAAACTACTATTTTTCATGGTGTTTTAAGAGATCTTTTGAGAGATTCATATAAATAAATATAAATATGTGAAAAGATAATTTGAAATAATTTCAATAGAAAGTATAATAATACCAACCTTAGAGCCAAGCTTTTCCTTGTCCTGGAGCTGGTTCTTGATAGAGTAAGCATAGCTTTCCAGCTCATTCCTGGCCTCAACGCGTTCCTTGAGCCTCTTATCTTCGTCGGCGAATCGCTCAGCATCCTTGATCATTCTTTCAATATCTTCAGGTGTCAATCTGTTCTGGTCATTAGTGATCACAATCTTTTCTCGGTTTCCAGTGCCCTTGTCTTCAGCAGATACTTGCAAGATACCGTTGGCGTCGATTTCGAATGTAACTTCGATCTGTGGGATACCACGAGGTGCAGGAGGAATGCCAGTCAAGTCGAACTTTCCGAGCAAGTGGTTGTCCTTGGTCATTGGACGCTCACCTTCGTACACCTGGATGGTGACGGTGTGCTGGTTGTCGCTAGCTGTGGAGAAGATCTGAGACTTCTTGGTAGGAATGACGGTGTTACGGGGGATAAGCTTGGTCATGACACCTCCTACAGTCTCGATACCCATGGTAAGAGGGTTAACGTCGAGCAGCACAATGGCGTCAGTGTCTTGTTCACCGCTGAGTACTCCAGCCTGGACGGCGGCACCATAGGCAACAGCCTCGTCGGGGTTAATACCTCGGGAAGGCTCCTTTCCATTAAAGAATTCTTTGACCAGTTGCTGTACCTTGGGAATACGGGTAGAACCACCGACAAGCACGATCTCATCAACATCCTTCTTGTTCATGTCAGCGTCTTCCAATACTTTCTGCACAGGCTTGAGGGTAGACCTGAATAGATCCATGTTCAGCTCCTCGAACTTGGCCCTGGTAAGAGTCTCGGAGAAGTCTTCACCTTCGAAGAAAGATTCAATTTCGATCTTGACTTGGTGGCTGGAGGACAGAGCTCTCTTGGCCTTCTCAACTTCACGACGAAGCTTCTGTACGGCGCGGTTGTCTTTTCTGATGTCCTTGCCCTTCTTCTTCTTGTACAGCTTGATGAAGTGCTCCATGACTCTCTGGTCAAAGTCCTCACCACCCAAGTGAGTGTCACCATTAGTGGCTACTACTTCAAACACTCCATTGTCAATGGTGAGTAGAGACACGTCAAAGGTACCACCACCCAAGTCAAATACGAGCACGTTCTTCTCGCCTTCCTTCTTGTCAAGACCGTAAGCAATAGCGGCAGCAGTAGGCTCGTTGATGATTCTCATAACCTGAAGGCCGGCGATGGCACCAGCGTCCTTGGTGGCTTGACGCTGAGCGTCGTTGAAGTAAGCAGGGACAGTAACGACGGCGTGGGTCACCTTCTTACCCAGGTAAGCTTCAGCAGTTTCCTTCATCTTGGTAAGCACCATAGCTGAGATTTCTTCAGGGGCAAAGATTTTGTCACCCTGGGAGGTCTTAACGGAAACATGAGGTTTGCTGTTCTTTTCAACCACCTTGAAGGGGAAGAATTTCACATCATGTTGAACAGTAGAGTCACTCCATTCACGACCAATAAGACGCTTGGCATCAAAGACTGTGTTCTCAGGGTTGGTGGTTAGCTGGTTCTTGGCGGCATCACCAATAAGACGCTCTCCGTCAGCAGTGAAAGCCACATATGAGGGAGTGATACGGTTACCCTGGTCATTAGCAATGATTTCCACACGGCCATTCTTGTACACACCAACACTGTGGACAAATAAAACAATTCTATTAGATTTGTGTAATCTCTTTATCACATTTTAACATTCAGTTCAAATAACATTTTCTTTTGCTAAAATAGAAGAGGTTTTTAGTTAGATTTACAGTGACACATTTTTACTGTAACTTTTGAGCTTAGTAAATTAAATATTAATTTCTCAAACAATAGATGAATATTTAATACTTATACAGCTAAAGCAACCTTTTAACTAAATAGGCAGGTCATTGACCAGTCATTTGAACTCCATGACCTCCATCAGCTTTATACAAGATCATTTTTATGCAAATTTTTTACTTAAAGTATTAAAATATTGTTTTTATTCAAGATTATCTTGATGTCTTCAAATTTCTTAAATATTCATTATAGAGTTCAGTATTTCAAATGGTTGACAATTCTAACATAATATGTATTAATATGTATTGAGAAATATTTCACTTACCAAGAGTAAGTGGTACCCAAGTCAATACCGATCACGGTACCGATGTCCTTCTCCTTATCCTTCTTGTCGTCGGCGTACACCGCCACGACCACGCAGGCCAACGCTAAAATACTCCACCGCATTTTGATCATGCAATGATACTTTCTGAAACAAATAATTATAAAAATCAGTTAGGAAACCCTTAACATATTTAAACGCATCGTGTTAACATGTTTTAAAGTTAAAATATCTCAATCTGTACCAGATGACACTATACGTAGGAGACACGTAATCGTTAATGGGACACGTCACTATAAGGCGCCGGGCCAAACGCTACCGGTTCAGATTCATAGAAAAGGAAAGTTTTCCAACCTAGCTATTGGTAGCGGTACGAGAAACCTAACGGTATCATGAAACGGCCAGGAGAGATGTAGGACACGCCACCGGCCCACTCGGCGTCGAGAAATTTCGCTGACGTTCCTTAAATGATAAGCGGGATCAAAATGATTCCTATTAGAAATCTATTAGCTTCTATTTGATATAGTATCAAAAGTAGCATCCTTTAAAGAAATAAAATACTTTAAAGTCAGAAGTCAGGTACCAAACCATGAAAGGGAGAGGTTAAAAAATAGTTTTAAATATAATGTGTTAAAAAACGATACAGAATTTATGAGAAAAAATTATTAATAATTACCTCTAATATACAGATGATTGAATTAGACTTGATTCCAGTAGAATATTATTCACCGCCACGATACAAGCACTTTAAATGAGACACTCGTGAACGAATTCACAAATACGCTGTTCCTTCACCTTCGATTTTTCAAGAAAAACTGAAGTTACACACGCGGCCGTCGCTATTATTTAGCGCTAGTATCCATCGTGGGCTAACGTGATTGGTCCACAACTCAATGACGTTTCAAATAATATCCTGCGATTGATCCAAGTATACGTATTTGGCGCATCGTGATTGGCCCACGTTCCTAACTGGCCCCTAATAGAACATTCTCTATGGCGCTTAATTTAAACAAAGACTAATGCCACATTAATGTTTGTAAAATAGGTTTTTTAATCTTACAATATACTAACTTTATTATAATTTGCCTTTAAAACTTGTTTAACTAACGCATCGATGCAATAAATACGTGTTTGTATATTAACTTGCATACAATAAAGCTTGTTCAAAATGTTTTTATCATAATTTTTACCTACGGACGAATATCGAAGCGAAGTCAATCATTTGCAAAATCTTTCCAACAAAACTTTTATCGTAGGGTAAAAATATAAAAAAAATGGTTTGTTTTACTTTAATATGAATATTTATAAGGTACAACTATCAGAAATTAATGTCTTAGATGACCATACTTGTTTTATTTTCTAGAAGTTTCTAACTCGAAAATGATTCGAAATTTTGGAATAGAGTTAGGTATATGAACAGCTTCAAAATATTTCTTAGATAATAAATAATTTAAACTTTTATTATAGAAACCAAAACTTATTGTATTGCATCCATAACCCAGTCTTGTTGAAATTGTTGGGTTTCGAGAGCTTTGGACTAGAGTTTCTAGGACATTCTGCTCAGTACATACTCAGAATACAGATTGTTCTGTATTCTGAGGGTACATATTTAAATTTTACTGTAGAAATGACGATGTATTTTATTGATAAAAATTACATTTGGTTGATGGAACAATCGGTCTTCTAATACCCTTCATTTCAAGCCTCAATTGCAAGGAATATTATGCCAGCTTCTTGCCTACTGCCATATTGCCAATAATAATTAAACCAATAATATACTTGCATGTTCCAAGGAATTCGTAAGATATCATGAAAACGAGTCTTATAATTCAATTTTTACTCTCATATGTTATAGAGTATAAAATAATATCGCGTAAAGGAATCTTGACTATCCAAAGAGTTATATTAAGTAGATATGGGGGCAAAAGATCTCTTACAAAATGGCTAAGAATGGATCAACTCACAATTGGCAATATATCTACATATATGTATTGATGACGAAGATCGAAATGTAAAATATAGCGAATTTAAAAATAACCCTGTAATCTTGAAATTATTTTGAGTAATAACGGACTTCCACATTATTCTCTTGAAAAAGATTGCATCACATATTATGTTACAACATTTAATATTTCCCAATATACGACAGGGCCACGTCAGCTTAATTTATATTTGTGCAGTTTGATAAAAACATATTGCACATAAAATACCTACTTTTAAAAGATCTGCATGTTGAATTGCAAACGGTTATCGGTCATACCTATCTAAACGGGTGAGAAAGAAAACCAGTCAAATAAATACATAGAATTTATTTAATAAATTTCATAATTTTCTATCACATCACATCACCATAAGGCTTAGGTACAGTTTATAATGTCACATCCATAACAAATATAATAAAAAAAGAAATAACAACAACCCATGTTTTTCAACTTAGAAACTACGACAACAGTTGGCAGTCTGTACTTAAAAAAAAATGTAATGACACTTTGAGCAAAAGTAAAAAAAGTATTAAAAATACAACATAGACCCAACCCCACAGATCACAAAATGTACTAAACAAAGAAGTCCATTTATTGTTTTTTATTTATGATGTTCAAAATTAAAGGGGCGAAGTATGTTATGATGCAATCAGCTCCTGAAAAAGATATTTACTTGTTAAACATTTGTCTTAATTCTTTGTGGCTGTAGAACATAAGATTATTGGAACTAATTCTGAAGGTTGGAAAGTAAAGTAACAAAAACACAGAAGGCACAATCCTTCAACTTGAGAATCGGATATTGCCAGATCGGCTGGTTTATATCATTATAATTAAATTAGTTACTCTCGCGCGGTTTTACATGCTGCTCGGCACCATTTGGTCGTAGCGTGCTGTTTTATAGCTTATAGCACTCAGGAACATTGCAGCTATCTATAAGTGAATAAATTTTGGCAATCCAACTAGCAGTTCCAAAGATTACGCCCTACATACAAACTTAAAAATGTGACCGCTTTGTAATAATATAGTATAGATAGATACAGACCAGCTCTGCGCATGCTCGTCAATGTCTCCATAAGAATAGTCTGGACCTCTGAGCTGTCTCCACTGCGACAGATCATTGCATATTCACCAGACACCTGTTGTCAAATACAAATATGAGTTATAAGAAATACCATGTAGGTAAACTTTGCAACATTTACACTGTCCAAAGATAACTGTGTACATGTACTTTACGTTTTGTTTTTGTATTCAGTTTTTATGGATGTATTTTACTATTTTAGCATAAGTAGATTTTTTTGAATGAAATAATATACGGTACGTAATAATACGCCAGATAAGGCCCTTCCATATTTAGGAAAGAAAACTGGGTGGTAAGATAAAATCATATTTAAATTTTTTTTTTATTAAAATGGCATAATGAGCACATAGTTTCAAAGATCGAATAATTTAGTAATAATAAATTTATGTATTTTAGGCAGCAACTGATGTATACCTGGTATATGAACAAAGGATGGTAAGGGTATTTGTCCTTGGTCTGCCTGACTATGTCCAGATACGGCAGACCCGGTTTGACCATCAGGAAATCTGCACCTTCAGCTACATCTCGTGCCTGAAGTAGAACAATTACAAAAAAATGTACCAAAAATTCGAGAACATTTGGAGTAAGACTACTTTAGCTCAATAAGTCGCATTATTGTGTTCTTTGCTGTAAAAGGAAGGATATAATGTAAGAAACACTTATGAATAGCAACCATGCGAAGCAAGGAAGTTAGTGCTCATTAACTTAATTTCAACCTTAATTTTATTGTGCCAAAGGAAGTTTGTTGGTTGTTATTAGTTTCTTATGTTATGACTGTTTATTCAGCTGATATTGGGTATTTCAACCACATTGCTTTATATTATGTGTATTGTCTACAATCTTTCTTATAGATATTGGTATAAAAGTACATTAATAAACTAAAGTAAAGAATTAAAATACTTCTGTCTAAAGTAAAGAATTAAAATGTTGAGTATTTACAGCAGCCCTAGCAGCGAGTCCTGCACTGCCAGGTGGCAGCTGATAGCATTTCCTGTCACCCTCCATAGGAGAACTCTTCATAGTGTCTCGAAACGGGCCATACATAGCTGACGCGAACTTGCACGAATATGACAGGACTGACACCTGAAATAGATCAATTAACATTTTTAAATTAACTCTCAGTGTCAAATATTCTTTTTTCTGTATTATACAACAAAAAAGTGGTTCAATTGATGAGTTACACATAAAATTGATCATTAGCTTTCTTTGTTACATAACAAATATTTTGTAAAGTACAGTGCTAGTCATATTAATATTATAAGGTGGTGACAGATGGGGCCCTTTTATTTAAAAAGACTGGGGTGCCCCACACCATGATCGCACACACAGTGCTGCCACACCTGGATTGCATTTAACTGGGATGGGATGTACAGTGCAATGAGCTTGTACATAATTATTTTATTAAGTATGTGAGTGAAGAACTTACAGTATTCTGCAGCTTGCAGGACACCAGGGCATCCTTTATAGCCTTAATTCTGTTGTCCATCATGTCAGAGGGTGCAATAATTTGGGCACCTGTTAACATGAATTAGAGTTTTATCCTGTTTTGTTTGCAACTTATATAACACACTCTTTCAAATATTTTAGAAAAATTACTTAATTGAAAAAAAAAAACAAAATGCTAAGTCATACTTTACAAAAGATATTGAACTATTCTTATCTTTTTCATTTACAAGGCCAGTTCAAAGGCCATGTTGTGAAAAAAAATAAAAGAATTATAATTTTAATTAATAAATTTAGCAAAGTGTATTACCAGCTTTAGCATAAGCTAGGGCAACTTCAGCAATTCTTCTAACTGATGCAGCATGGTCTATGGCTCCGTTGGGAGTAAGGAGTCCACAATGTCCATGAGAAGTGTATGGACATAGACAAACATCACATGCTATAAGTAAATTTGGGAATTTGGCTCTCAGTTTAGGCAGGGCCTTCAATACTGGATTTTCTGGACAGTCTGCACTAGATCCTGTGGCATCCTGTTGAAGAGAAACAATATAATTTAAAATCAGTTGATCTTATTAACATTAGAACAGCTTAATTTTTCTTTAACTAAAATACCTTTGGTAAAGCTGTAACAATTCCAAAGATGAGTATGGAATTGAGACCTTTTTCTACTAGTTCTTCCAGGTGGGAAATCAGAGGGTGAAGTCCATATCTGCACACATTAGGCATACTTGCCACTGGCTGAATGAGATTGTCATCTTCCCTGTTAATTTAGAAACAAATTCTAAGATTAATTATTTTTTTTATTTGAATGATTAGGATTCGTTTATCAAGTAGCGCTAATCTAATCAATTTGAATATCCTATAATAGATGGCACAATTTTATACTTTATAATATTTTTTACACTACTAATGTGAAAGTTATCGTGTATAAGGAACCTTCAACCTTCCTAAGTACTTACAGTAGGAACACGGGGTACATAATATTATGAGCCTCGATAGTGGTGTTAGGTTCTTGTAATTTCCTCAAAGTCGAGTGAAAGTACCCTCCTTGCAGGACATGTTCGGCGCTCAAAAATAATTGATTCATCTTATCTTTATAAACTCAAACTCAAGTAACAGATATAACGCTCCAAGCGTTACCGTCTGAAGTGAAGTTTAATTGATTTCTATCAGTAGTTCACTAATTATTTGATCATAAAATATTCATACTATCGGAGTACTCATACGTCATTGTTGTCAATGACTTATTGATTATTAAATCTTACACATAGTAACATAAACTGCGACCACTTTATGAAAATCTTTTAAGAGTAAGCAAGATAGAAAGCAAATAAATGTTATTTTCATTTGTTATGTGATGTGTTTAGGGAAGGAATGCTTCAAATACAAACAAAATAACGTCAATGTCAAAATGACAATGAACTACAGATGCCAATTTTAGCAGTCTCAAATCGTTTCAATCAAAGACAAGACAAGACAGTCTTATCAATGTGCATTTTGTCACATTCTGTGGCATGTACTCTCCTCTATGACCTTTAGGTACTTTATGGTTACAAGTTTATTACGACAGGTGTCAAATGTAATAATTGAATGATAGAAAATAGCAAAATATATTTATCTATCTATCATTTTATTTCAAAAATATCTTGCTCATTATCATGATTTTTTAATTTACTTATGAGTAAAGTATCAAATAGTAAATACAATTACTACTAGAATGATACCTGTGTGACCAAACGCATTTTTTTCCTTTATTATTTTATTGTTTACATTTTACATCCTATTTTCCTTTCATATATCTAATGTATATTGTTAATTCTAGTGAATACAACACTACTTGGATAGTCTATACATATAAGTGCAGTGGCGTGTAGTAATAAAGAACTAAAATAAAAGTGAAAGAGCTAAAACCTTGAGAACTTGATCAATAGCCTTGTAGCACCATGAATACGGATGAAGAGACTCCTATTAAGAAAAAAGTCGATAAACAACCAACTGATAATCTAACAGTAACTCTAGACAAGATAGATGCAAAACGATCTGAGAAAGGCGACGAGGAGCCAAAGCCGCGTATTGTTCTAACGTTTCGGTCGGAAAAGAACAGTGCCAAGAGTAGCAATATGAAGATCGTTACTAACGAGGAGAAGCAGGAAGAGGCGCCGCGTCGGTCTAGTAGGACTCGCGGTAAGTGGGAGTGGGTCTGCGACAGCGACACATCTCCCAAGAAAAACAAGTCTGGCACACAGACAACATCAGAGAATGATGAGTCAGACAGCTCACACACCACTCCCAAACGGTCGACGCGGCGACGCAGCAAGGACTCGGACAACGTCCTTGCTAATGCCATTGCCAGAAAGGAGAAATCATATGAAACCCAGCAAGCTCCTCAAAGATTGTCCCGTAGAATTAAACCTACAGCTAAGATTCTTGCCAATGAAGAATTACGAATGGGATTGGAATCTCAGAACAATGCCCGTTTAGGGATAAATGAGAAGTCTCCTGAGGAGGGTGTGAGGACACGGAGGTCAGTTCGGCCTTTGGCAATGGAGATAGAAAAGAAGAAAGAGCCAGAGATGGAAGTAGAAGAGGAGATGGCAGTGCTAGGAGAGGATGATGACAGCCAAAGTCAGAATACTGTGATGAAGTTGAAGCACCTGTGTGAGCTGGGCTTGAAAGCTATCAGTCCAGATGAGGCAGAGGAAAGTGGAAATGAAAACAGGTATTATATTGACAGATATGTTTTTGATTTCAAACTAGGTATTATTATTACAAAAACAATAATTTTCTAATCAAACTCTGTAGAGTTAAGCATCATTATTGATTCAAAAGTGGACACAGTTTTAAATAAATTAAGATTGAACAGCCTTTGAAGCAACAACCATAACTTAACAATGATATTTTGTTGCAGAATATCCTTTTTATTTATGTTTTTTTACATTTTTTAAGTAGCCTTCACAACTAGTGGTTTTATAAAAATAATAGAATGTCTAAATATATGTGGCTACTAAAATATGCAAATACCCACTTTTAGATATGTTTGTTTCTCTCTCTACCTTTAATAACTATTTGTCTGTATGTTCCTATTTTTTTAATTTTGTAACTGTCAGATATCTCAATCTTAAAATGTTTCTTTAACCTAGGGGAGACGCAGATGAGGATGAAGAAGGAGAAGCTGAAGAAGATGGAGAAGCCGATGAATTAGACGAGGATGAGGAAGTGGAGGATGCAATATTCCTCAGCAAGTTGATGGAGGCTGACGATTCAAGTGATGCTGATTTCCGATGTTCCGTTGAAGTAGCTTCAAAGAATAGACCAAGACGGTCAACTAGACTGTGCTCCTCTGTTGGATTCAATGACAGTGATAGATCATCACCTGTAGGGGAAGACGAACATAAGTAAGTTGTTTACTAGTTTGCAATATATAGATACATAGTTATTTATGAGAAACTTTTTGAATAGTCTTACCTTGTGTATTCGTATAATTATGTGTATTGGCTAATATGATTCGGTTTAATAAATTTCGGTATCAGAAATTAATTTCATATAATTATGTAGATCTGCATCGATAGAAAAAAGTGTGATTGTGAATATTTTTTATGATGCAGTGTGACAAATAAGCACATTGTTCACCTGGTTTTAAAAAAACAATCAGCCTCTACACCTACAGCATCAGAGAAGTTACAAATACGTTGTTGCCTTCTTGAGGGTCAGTCAGTTGAGGATTAGGTCACCAATCAGTTCACTTATACGGCGATGCACAAAGCAAGCGCGGTATTCGCGGGTTTTATTGTGAAACCGGTGTATTACTTGGTCAGTGTGTTGTCTTAGGGGCGGATTTCAATCTGATCGAGCTGTCCTATTCAAATCAAAACATGGCTCTCACATATTTACTGCATAAAATTTAAACTGGAAGCGAGATGGGGAGGCCTTTGCCCAGGAGTGGGAGATTACAAGCTCGTAAAAAAAATGTTAACTTACCATCTTGGCGGTCGTTTAAAAATAAAATAATCATAGTTAAAAAGATACACTGTCCTGTTACCAACTTAGATATAGTAAGTAGCTTTTAATAAATGATAAAGAAATAAATTTGACGCCAGGTCACCGCGGCGCTCGTCCAAACGGTCGAGGCACAATTACGTGGACGACAGTGAAAGGTGAGACTTAGTTCTTTCACCTTTGGCTTGTGTATGGTTAGCTATGATATATAATTTGCCCATTTTGATTACCAGGACTCATCGTAAGAGGAGGAGGCATCGGTCATCTGGTGGGGATGAACCTCATTCAGAAGTTGAAGTGGAAGATATAAGGTATCTAGTTATATCAAATAAATAAATTACGTGCAATTTTGTCTTATAGAACTTTCGGGTAAACTTTACACAATTTACAAGTGGTCAGGTAAACGCAATAGAAAAAAAAACACTAAAAACTTCAATGCAAAAAGTAATTGTTACTTATTATTTTTCTTAGTGCATTATGTCCGGTGCCGAACAAAACGTTTTTTTCCTGTACTCAGTTTACCCATCCAATAAAAGGTTGAAATTCGGTACCTGAAGTTCCAAACAAAATTATTCAGGAATACCTCCTTTTACATGAATGTTCTATGATATGCTTCAAAAACTTAACATTTCACGAGACCACTTTACTATTACTATATACCACTTTGTAAGCCCTACAAATACCTAAAATTTTATAGAAAAATAGTTGCTCGCCCTCTATTAATCTTACAATTCCATTTTTCTAAAATTTTCTTTCATATGTGTAATACATGTATAACAAACACACTAAAAAATAATTAAAGGAATCGGTCTAGCCGATCACGCGTGACCGTAGGAATATAAGTAAATATAAAAATATGTATAACAATCAATGCCACTTTTCGTTGTTTATGTTATAACTCAACAATGCCTTTACCGATTGGACTAATTTTGGTCTTGAATTATTTTATTCGTGGAAGTCCAGAGAAGGTTTGTATATAGAGAAATTTTAAAAAAGTCTTGAAAAAGTGTAAAATTGACATGCACGCGAGCGGAGACGCGGGCGACCGCTAGTAGATACATACATATGTACCTACATATTATACAAATAGCGAAATTTGATGTGTACTTAGGTACTACTATACCAGTAGTATATGTGTCCCTTGCTTTGACTCTATTGTCAGACTCTCAACAGTAACTACCTTACAGTAATCCAGCCGCTGCTGACGAAGGTTCCGAGGCTGCCTGCCCGACCGACGAGACCACCATAATAGCGGCCTGCTTCTGCGAGACGCCAAGCAATGTGTACGCTGCGCCTGAAGAACTTACGGGTAAGATACCATTCCTTTTATCACTGTAAAAGTGAATGTTGAAATTGAAACAACCACTTTTCTACCGGTTCTGTAATAAGTATCATATTGCAAGAGTTTAAGTTTTCCAAAACCATACAACCTGGGGCCCGAGTCTACTATTTTCAAAGTGTTGTCATTCCTACACGATTCCTTTGTCATTTTGCTAAAAGTTCGTAATCTGTTAATTCAAATTGGCTGATCATTGGCTTTCGGCGATGTCGTAATAGAATTGTAGTACGAGTTGTCTTGTAACGAATTATAAACAATAACTGCACATTAATATTCTAAATGTAAATCATTTCATAAAGGAACTGATTTTTTTTTTATTAATTTACCGCATTATGTAAAATATTCATTTGTCATAATGTACGAGATTACCGTTCTAAAGAATTATTTCAATTGGTTGATCATTGGAAAGTCATAGTCACGCTATCGTGTTAGTAGATTACCAAACTTGTCAAAATCAACAATTTTGAAACCAATGATCTACTATTCTGACACTATTGTAATAGCAGACTCGAGGCCCTGGATATCTTCAAGTACCTAGTGAATAATTTGCTTATACGCAGGCGTGTTCCATCCTTAGCCACATCATCGCTTATCATCTGAAGAGTTTCTGGCCGAGGATCCATTAAATATACAAAATAACCCTCAAATCTTTTAATGGTATAAGAATAAGGCTGCGTAAATATCTGAAAATTCTGGTATTTTTCTCTTTACAGAACCAATATTCTGTCAAGCAATAGAGCTGGTAGACCCGTAAATGTCTGAAAATTCTGGTAGATTATTCTCAATTTTTTCTTTACAGAGCCAATATTCTGTCAAGCAATAGAGCTGGTAGACGGAGTCCGAGTCGGGTGTTCCCACAGCGCACGTCGCCACCGCAGCCTAGTGAGTAGTGGCAACCCTAGCGGGCTGGCCGCGCTAGTGCGCGCCGGCCCTAGGGCTCCCTACTTCCTGGCCTGCAACCTGCACGCCGCGCAGCTCGCCAAACACATGTGCTGCCCTGCCTGCGGACTCTTCTGCACTCAGGTAATATAATAACTAAGCTTTAAATGCGTGGGAGGGCCATGCTTCGGCATAAATAGTCGGTTCGACCGTAGTGGAATAGAAGACCGCGGCCTCGAGAAAATCTTAGGGATTTTCTCGAGGCCGCGGTCTCCAAAAGGTCGGCAACACACTCGTAACTCTTCCGTTGTTGTTGGGTGTCCATGGGCGGCGCTGATTGCTTACCATCAGGTAACCCGTCTGCTTTTGTTTTCCGACCATTATAGGTCGGCAAATAAAAAAGAGCTATCACTAATCTAACGAGGCACGTTTTTAAATGATGTGATCACCCATCCACCATAAGACTACTTGTAAAAACATTTTATCGCGACGACTTTGCGTTTTGACACACAAATCTCCCACAGGGTACGTTCTACCAGTGTTCTTCGGGTCACTTGTTCCACCTGGACTGTGGCCTGCCTTACAACGACACGAAGCAGGTGCCTCCAGGCTGCCCGCACTGCGGGATGTCCTCGTATCGCTGGAAGACGGTCAACGATAACTGTGTCAAGGTCAAGGTCGAAATGAAGTGCAGCAACAAACGGATCTTCCTGCCCGACCAGAGAGAACAGTGGTAAGTCAGTTTGGAAAAGTTATACTAGTTGTATGGCCTTACAGTTCACAATCACTGTTTCCTTGCTTTCATAAACCACAATATTGATTTTTAAGTCTTCTAATACCTTAAAATTTTGTAACACCCTTAAAAACCGTGTTTGGTTCACTTATGTTTATTATAAGCTCTATAATTATGTTTATCAAGTGGAATCTTACAACTTAATTTTGTAGCAAATATCTTCAATCGATTGTGCAAAAATTTTGTATACCACATATTTATTTTGTACGCGATAAGTTTGCATGACCATAGATTCTAAGCTCAACTCGACTAAACACCCTGTATATACATATGTAGACAATATATTATGTAGCAAAATTTTTTTTTTTTGTTTAGCTTTAATCAGTCTACATTATCATTTATTGTCCAATAGTATCATGAGCCATTTTGGACATATATAATATAGAGATAACTTTACCTCGTTTACCAGTACACCAGCTTACCTCTCGTTTGCCGTGCGGGAGCCGAAGCCCGAGACAAGCCCGATCATCCCCGAAGACCTGCTCCCCTCGCCCCCAATAGACCTGAAGCAGCTCTGCCAGCAGGCGGCGCAGGCCCCCAACAAGTCGCCGCAACAACTCTGTGACGCCATCTTAAGGGGAGAGACTGTTGATCAACTTTTACCTAAAATTGGTAAGGCTCTATTATTTTGTGCATTTATAATTGAGAAAAGGTCACGCAACGTACATGCTGCGCACGCTGCTCGTGAATAAGAGTCCTAATTAGGCTTGAGACTAGTAGAGCTTTTCACAAACAGTTTTCAAGCAAGTCTATATCTATAATTACAAATTACAAAGGGTATAAAATAATGTTTTCCAATGTGATTGAAGGCTATAAAATAACATTACGACAGCTTATCTATGTATACTCGTGTATAGATAAGCTGTCGTAATGTCTCATTTATAAACTCTTATGTGTAGACTTTGTAATAATAATATCGGTGTCTACTATGCAACGCATTTACTGTGAAAATTGCAGCAATCACAGTTTTTTTATAGCCAACTTCAATCATATTGGGAAACATTATAATTATTTAAGAATAGAAATTGCAAGTGCAATGATGTGAAGTAGCGCAGGTCGAAACAAGAGAAGGAATAGGATGGTTTTTACTCAGTCAGAGGCTGACATTTGTTCATGCTCCACACTAAGCGGGAGATGTCATTCTATGATGAAAAAAATTAAGCGGCGTTACAAGGTCAAAGTCTTCAAACCTACAGGAAGCGAGCGTACTCCTTCTTAAAAGGCGGGAACGTCGACTCGTTGGTCTCGTATTCCATAAGAATGCTTCGGCTTGCATGGGTCGGGTTGACCGGAGTGAAACTATGGCGACTGGCGTGAAGCAACACGCCAATTGTTCCCCCTCCGCTCAATCCTGAAATCCCTAATACACATTGTGGGTACAAGAGACCGGCAACGCATTTCTAGTAACTCCTTTGGTACTACGAGTGTCCATGAGCGGCGCTGATTGCTTACCATCAGGTAATACGTTTGCGTGTTTGCCGACCTATCTCATAAAGAAAAGTATGAAAGTAAAGTTTGTGTCAGTGTCGAGTGCGAGCCTGAAGAAGTCGGTGGCGGGGCAGGCGGGGGGCGGCTGTATGCACGCGGCGGCGCGGGCCGGCCACGTGGCCGCGCTCTACTTGCTGCACTACGCCGGCGCAGACCTCGACCACCTCGACCACCACATGCGCACGCCGCTCATGATCGCCATACTTGGTAAGTCTTCGTAAAAAAAGTTTATTTTTTATTATTATCATTACTAGCAGTCGCCCGCGGCTCCGCCCACGTGGATGTCGATTTTACACGTTTTCAAGATTTTTTTTATATTTTCTCGACGTTCAAACCTTCTCTGGACTTCCACGAATAATTCAAGACCAAAATTAGCCAAATCGGTAATGATATTGTTGAGTTATAACATTACAACGAAAAGTGTTGATTGTGCTGTGTCCCTGCTTGTTGATTAATGCTCAAATATTCTCCGTGTGAGGAGCCTTTGCTCAGCGATGGGCACTTATAATATGATGTGATTTCTTTCTCCTGTATCTTGAGTGCTTTTACTAACATCAATTCCACATACACATCACATCCAGACCCGGACGTCAATTTGTGGATCACACAAAGAATTGTTCCGTACGGGAATCGAATCAGCGGTATCCAATTGAACACCACAGAAAAAACTGTTTTGATTTGTTCTGTGGTTCAGTGTCTGTTATTATTTGTTTTGTTAGTGGACCGCCATGGTGTTAAAAGTTTGCTCGAGAGCAGAGACGTTTTAAAGTAGAGACTTTTCCAGACTGAAACAAGCACAAAAAAAGATTATATTAAATCGGTTCATCTTTTTTCGAGATTAACGCTTAAAACACTTTTGGTGATTCATTTTTATATTTTAAACGACAATGTACTTTTTCAGCTCTTGTCGAAAAACCGAATAAGAAAAAGAAAGGTAATAAGCGCTCCAAGTCTGAGGAGCCAGAGCGGGATGATGACAAAGTGGAGGAGAGTGAGAAACATGAGAAGGGCGAGGAGAAGGCGGATGAAGAGGATGAGGATGTGAGGGCCAAGGAGGAGGACCTCATCAAGGTCATTCGGTATCTCGTAGCCGCTGGCTGTGACGTCAACTTGCCCGTAAGTAAAAAATAAAAAAAATTTTGAGATTGATAATACAGTTAATAGTTGTAAACCTCCTGTTTGTGTGTGTTTTATAGTTTTTATCATATTTCGTTCGTAGCACGGGTTTTTGTATAGTTAGTGAGGAAGGTTGAATATCTTCTAGGCTGGCTAGTGCTACCTACAAGTCATACCTGGAACTGGAATTAATATTACAAAACATAAAAAATGTGAAAACGGTGTTCACGACCACCCCCATAGGTGGTCATATAAAAACAACCTTATTTTTCAAATAATTTACAATGTGAATAATATTTTTATGTGCAATTTTTTATTGTCTTTCGGTATCGCAAAATCGTTTCATCTTGTCGTAGCACGCAGTGTTTTTCTTTATAATCTATACTAATAAAATAAAAAGGTAAAGTTTGTAAGTTTGTTAGTATGTATGTAGGGGGTAATCTTTAGAACCGCTGGTTGGATTTCCAAAATTCTTTCACTGATCGATAGCTGCAATGTTTCTGAGTCCTATAGGCTATGAAACATCACGCTACAATCAAATGGAGACGGCAGCGGGTGAAACCGCGCGGGAGTAGCTAGTTATGTATATTGGGTCGGAGTTAACGTCTATAAAGTGGAGATAGATTGACAGATAACCATTTTATTTGATGGTAAGCAAAGATTGTAATGGGCGTGTGCTATGCTCGGTACTGCAGGGTCCGGACGGGATGACATGCCTCCACCTGGCAGCGCAGCATGGCCTGATTGGCGTCCTGCCCATACTGCTGGCGCGCGCAGACGTGGACGCGAGGGACCATGGCGGGTGGACACCACTCGTCTGGGCCGCTGAGAATAACCACAGCCAAGTCGTCAAGTGAGTACTCTAGGTTTTTTTTATATGATAAGTTGGCAAACGAACAAACGCATTACCTGATGGTAAGCAATCAGCGCCGCCCATGAACAACTGCAACAACAGAGGAGTTACAAGTGCGTTTCCGAGCTTTTGGGGATTAGGGATTTGGAGCTTTTAGAATTGGGTCTCCTGTAACTAACTTCACTCCCACGGCGAAACTCTATGCTGTGATTGCGTTATTCCGGTTTTCTATGATGATGATAAAGATGATACTTACAAGAAGGCGGTCTCGGTCATAAAATTAAAAAAGAAAATATTTTATGTATATGTATTTTTGATGAACCTTATTGAATAAGTAAATAAATGATGACGTTGCATTGGGACAGTGTAAGCAAGTTTGGTTTATAGTATGTGGTGATTGATGTGATTGGGCTTTTTAGTCGAGATAAGAAAAAAATAAAAAGTGTATTACAATGATTGTTTAGAGGAAAAAATATCGGGAAATATTAGTTTCACTTCATTATACAGGGTGTAAGGGCCTTCCGCAAACTGATAAGGTGAATTCAGTATATCGTTTTAAGTTGACCGGTACATGAAATTATTTTAGGAACGTTATGGGAATCCAATTAAACCGATTTGTTTCATTACCTTACACGCAATGTATCGCTACCACCGCAAACGCACGCAGCGAACGGCAGCGCTTTAAGTATTATTAGTTTACACTATTGGCAGCGCCGCGACCTTACCTTTCGGACAAACGGTCGCGCTCGCGCCACGTTTTAATAACAATAAATTATTATTTAAAAGATAGCCGCATTACTTACAAAAGACAATGTAACAATCATAACATGGTAACTGATGAATGATAAAAAAAGAAAAATGCGTACCTTAGAATCGCTCCGGTCGTATGAGATAAGGCTCGAAGTGACTTCCTCCAAAGTGTTCACATAGATTGGCACGGCGCAGTGTCTCTGCAAATAAGCGGGGCAACATGGTGGGATCTTCTTTACAGCTGTGGCGCAGTTGCAGGAAAGCATTTGTGATGCGGTCTCGCATTTCGTACTCACTTGCACATGCACTCACAAACACTTTTTCTTTTACGTAACCCCACAATAAGAAGTCCAAATGGGTTAGGTCTGGGGATCGTGCTGGCCACGGTTGCGGTCCAAACTACGTTTAAATAGGACAGCACTGGTAAGTGGTAGCGTCTCGTTAAGTTAGCGAACCATATCCAAATTCCACGTAGGTATTGGTCTTCCGGCGCCTTTTTGTCTGGGAACAATGGGCTGGTTTTCTAGCAAGCGTTGATTTGATAGGCACCAGTAATTATCCCGGAGTCCGATGGATGTCGACGGTCAGGATACCTACACTACTACACATTATCATCTCCCCATAATCACGCGCGCTAAACGTAGGTAGTAATTTCGCACAATTTCTACAACAAAACTTCACTACACTTCCTATAACTAATAAAACTTAACAACACTACCTACAACAAAACTTTTAAGGCGAATGCGCGAGCGATCCGTCCCGACACACGCTCGCGGTACACAAACAGTACCTACATCGCAGCAAGGCACTGACTGGCAGACACAATACTGCATGTGATGAGACACACACAAACATAAATCTGTTGTTGCCAATTACACGAAAATTACAAAATTTCGGGGAAAAAAATAAAAAATTATGCATGGTCGTAAATTATCATTCTGTTATTTTTTTAAAAAGAGAAATGAATTGATTAAATCAATTTAATTCCAATTTCATTGTTTAGTAAATTTAGAATAATAAAAGTACAGTGTGATAGAAAGCTGTGCTTCCATTCCAGGGAGATTGTGTTTAATTTCTGGCTCGACTATCAATTCATGGCTATTGTGAAGCCATGTAAAAATCTGTAAGTAGTTTAAAAACTAGCCAGTAATCGCTTGAAAAGAACAATCAATTAATAAATTAGGTAGTATTTGTAAATGCTTTAAAATTAAAACTAGACTAATCTTTATTTATTTTTTATTCAATTTATGTGCACGACAAGATTTTCATTAATTGATTAATGAAAATCTCATCAATGTAATTATGAATGCAAAGGAGTTCTCAAGTTTTAGATAAATTTCGATAGTTCTAACATTTTCGTTTACTACCTGAGGTAACAAAAGTTAAAAGTTGGCAACACTGGTTCAATCGGGGAAACGCGGAGGCCGGGCGACAGAAAGGGACGCAGCTATTCTGTACGTTGGAGGGGTCGTAGGTACCTACGGCGCGGCGATCGCCGCGGTGGGCGCCGTATCGGTGAGTTCAAACGACTCTAGCTAGGTAGAAATTGAACAGCTGATTTCATGCGTAGTTCTTTAGAGAATTCACACAACCATTGCGTATTTTTTTTGTTTTAGCTGTGTTATTTACATTAATGTTATTCTCCATACAGAGAATGTAATTACACATTGAAATAGAGATATACATACACTGGAAAAACGAAAAAAAAATTGAAAATTTTCCTGAAAGAATTTTCACTGGAATATGATTCAGAATAAGGAGCTGATTGCACCCTGTTAATTTGTGGAGGGCTGTCCCTTACACCCTGTATACTTTTTTAATGCAATTAAAAAAGAAATAGATTTTTGTCTGCTTTTGAACACTACGAAATGTCGCCGCCATGCTAATGATGTCATTGCGGTAGTAAACAAAAGTGTCAGCTGCCAAAATATGTATTACTGACAGCTGTTGTTCTTTTATTCACGTCATTAAGTCATGATCAAAAAACAATCATGGCGTCCGCTGTGTGCCGCGTTTTCACGAAATACGTGCGAAATTTTAAATTGTTATGTTAACATTATTAATATATATTTGTACATAATGTAAGGTCTTTTTTTATTTTTTTAGAGCTAAACAATGTATTGAAGGTACGTACCCTAAAATGTTTGCAGCGCGCTGGTGAGTGCGGGCGCGGAGTGCGCGTCGTGCGACAGCGAGGGCAACGGCGCCGTGCACTGGTGCGCGCTGGCCGGCGCCGGCGCCGCGCTGCGTGCCTTGCTACACCACCGCCCCGCCCTCGCACACACGCACAACGCGCACGGGGACACGCCGCTGTACGTACCTCTATCTTACTCTACAACGGCGCCGTGCACTGGTGCGCGCTGCGTGCCTTGCTACACCACCGCCCCGCCCTCGCACACACGCACAACGCGCACGGGGACACGCCGCTGTACGTACCTCTATCTTACTCTACAACGGCGCCGTGCACTGGTGCGCGCTGCGTGCCTTGCTACACCACCGCCCCGCCCTCGCACACACGCACAACGCGCACGGGGACACGCCGCTGTACGTACCTCTATCTTACTCTACAACGGCGCCGTGCACTGGTGCGCGCTGCGTGCCTTGCTACACCACCGCCCCGCCCTCGCACACACGCACAACGCGCACGGGGACACGCCGCTGTACGTACCTCTATCTTACTCTACAACGGCGCCGTGCACTGGTGCGCGCTGCGTGCCTTGCTACACCACCGCCCCGCCCTCGCACACACGCACAACGCGCACGGGGACACGCCGCTGTACGTACCTCTATCTTACTCTACAACGGCGCCGTGCACTGGTGCGCGCTGCGTGCCTTGCTACACCACCGCCCCGCCCTCGCACACACGCACAACGCGCACGGGGACACGCCGCTGTACGTACCTCTATCTTACTCTACAACGGCGCCGTGCACTGGTGCGCGCTGCGTGCCTTGCTACACCACCGCCCCGCCCTCGCACACACGCACAACGCGCACGGGGACACGCCGCTGTACGTACCTCTATCTTACTCTACAACGGCGCCGTGCACTGGTGCGCGCTGCGTGCCTTGCTACACCACCGCCCCGCCCTCGCACACACGCACAACGCGCACGGGGACACGCCGCTGTACGTACCTCTATCTTACTCTACAACGGCGCCGTGCACTGGTGCGCGCTGGCCGGCGCCGGCGCCGCGCTGCGTGCCTTGCTACACCACCGCCCCGCCCTCGCACACACGCACAACGCGCACGGGGACACGCCGCTGTACGTACCTCTATCTTACTCTACAACGGCGCCGTGCACTGGTGCGCGCTGCGTGCCTTGCTACACCACCGCCCCGCCCTCGCACACACGCACAACGCGCACGGGGACACGCCGCTGTACGTACCTCTATCTTACTCTACAACGGCGCCGTGCACTGGTGCGCGCTGGCCGGCGCCGGCGCCGCGCTGCGTGCCTTGCTACACCACCGCCCCGCCCTCGCACACACGCACAACGCGCACGGGGACACGCCGCTGTACGTACCTCTATCTTACTCTACAACGGCGCCGTGCACTGGTGCGCGCTGGCCGGCGCCGGCGCCGCGCTGCGTGCCTTGCTACACCACCGCCCCGCCCTCGCACACACGCACAACGCGCACGGGGACACGCCGCTGTACGTACCTCTATCTTACTCTACAACGGCGCCGTGCACTGGTGCGCGCTGGCCGGCGCCGGCGCCGCGCTGCGTGCCTTGCTACACCACCGCCCCGCCCTCGCACACACGCACAACGCGCACGGGGACACGCCGCTGTACGTACCTCTATCTTACTCTACAACGGCGCCGTGCACTGGTGCGCGCTGCGTGCCTTGCTACACCACCGCCCCGCCCTCGCACACACGCACAACGCGCACGGGGACACGCCGCTGTACGTACCTCTATCTTACTCTACAACGGCGCCGTGCACTGGTGCGCGCTGCGTGCCTTGCTACACCACCGCCCCGCCCTCGCACACACGCACAACGCGCACGGGGACACGCCGCTGTACGTACCTCTATCTTACTCTACAACGGCGCCGTGCACTGGTGCGCGCTGGCCGGCGCCGGCGCCGCGCTGCGTGCCTTGCTACACCACCGCCCCGCCCTCGCACACACGCACAACGCGCACGGGGACACGCCGCTGTACGTACCTCTATCTTACTCTACAACGGCGCCGTGCACTGGTGCGCGCTGCGTGCCTTGCTACACCACCGCCCCGCCCTCGCACACACGCACAACGCGCACGGGGACACGCCGCTGTACGTACCTCTATCTTACTCTACAACGGCGCCGTGCACTGGTGCGCGCTGCGTGCCTTGCTACACCACCGCCCCGCCCTCGCACACACGCACAACGCGCACGGGGACACGCCGCTGTACGTACCTCTATCTTACTCTACAACGGCGCCGTGCACTGGTGCGCGCTGGCCGGCGCCGGCGCCGCGCTGCGTGCCTTGCTACACCACCGCCCCGCCCTCGCACACACGCACAACGCGCACGGGGACACGCCGCTGTACGTACCTCTATCTTACTCTACAACGGCGCCGTGCACTGGTGCGCGCTGCGTGCCTTGCTACACCACCGCCCCGCCCTCGCACACACGCACAACGCGCACGGGGACACGCCGCTGTACGTACCTCTATGCATCAATCCAGAATATCACCTAACTACATACCAAATTTCAAGCAAATCGATCCAGCTGTTTCCGCTTGCTGGAATAACAAACATACATCCACATTCTCACAAACTTTCATATGTATTTTATAATTACCGACTTTGAAAAAGGAGGAGGTACTATGTTCGGCTGATATTAGGACTTTGTCCTTTCACTCGCTACTAGCCTCCTACTACTCGTTACGTACATTTTTACCGATAAATGAACTATCCAAAAAATTGATATTGTAATTCAAATCACTAGTTTCAAAGATAAGCACGTTCAAATAAATACTCTTCCGTTTTTTGATACTTATTCAGTATATAAGTATAAATTCTCCTCAGAAAGGATTATTGTTGAATCTTTCATAGTAGTTAGTTGGTCTTGTTATTGTGACGGAAAAGTGGTTCAAACTCTTTGACATCATGACGTCAATGGATGGTTGTCAAACGTTGCCTAGAGATTGTAAATTTCGTCGTGAATTGTCAATACGAGTTGGTGTAATTGGTAAGGCGTGTGGATTACACCACAGAGACCCCGAGTTCGAGTCCCGCCGTAAACATGAAGTTTTTTAGTTGATGGAAGTTTTGTCGAACTTTCTGGAATTATTGTGTAAAAGAAATGAAAAATTAAAGAGCGAGAAGGAGAATAAATAAAAATGAATAACGAAATTATTGGAAGGTTCTGGAGGCATGACGATCAAAAAGAATAACGAAATTGAATGTTCCAGAACTTGACCGGGGGTATATAAGCAGAACTGCGGCTCACCGCTGGCAGTTGAGTTCTAAGTCTAAAGCGATTCGGAAGAAAAGGAAGAAGTGATAAAGAAGAAAAGTGAGTGAAATAGTGAAGTGCAGTGAAATAGTGAAGTGCAGTCAGTTAAGTGAGTTAAGTCAGCGTGAACGGCAAAGTTGTGTCAGTCGGCCGGACTCTGCTGGAGAGGAACGCCGATAACTTAACTCCGTGGACGCTGTAACTTAAGTGCAATAGAAAGTCTGAAAACCGGTATTAGTGTTTCATTTCATCCAATCCCGTAACCCAAGCCCGCATAGTCAGGAACGTGACGAGGCACGTAACATTTGGTGTCAGAAGTGGGATTGGATAAAAATGCCGCTAGTGCCGCAGGACGTAAGAGGAGTGAGTACCCGTTCAATGTCAGAAGCGCAGCGTGTGAGGGAAGAGGGTGCTGCAGCTCAAACCAGCGATGCAGAAGCCAAGCCTGTGCAGGTGGATCTTCTGCTACAGCTGCAGCACATGATGGCAGAGCAAGCGCGCCGCCAAGAAGAGCAAGCGCGCCGCCAAGAAGATCAAGCGCGCCGCCAAGAAGAGCAAGCACGCTGTCAGGCAGAACAGCTGCGGGAGCTGAAAGAAGAGCAAGCGCGCCGCCAAGAAGAGCAAGCGCGCCGCCAAGAAGAGCAAGCACGCTGTCAGGCAGAACAGCTTCGGGAGCAAGCACGCTGTCAGGCAGAACAGCTTCGGGAGCAAGCACGCTGTCAGGCGGAACAGCTACGGGAGCTGAAAGAAGATCAAGCTCGCCGCCAAGAGGAGCAAGCGCGTCGCTTGGAAGAGATGCATAAGGATTTCACGAAGGGACTGCAAAAGGCTGTCGAACGGGTACAAGAAGTGGAGGAAGGGTTAGGCAAGTTGGAACATCGCGTCATGGCGATAGAGGAGAGAGTGAAAGAAGAGATCTCCAAAATCAAGCAGGAAGTGACAAGCCCAAGCCCTTTGAAGAGCCGAAGCCGTCTTGCAGCCGTTTTTGACGCCCCAAGTGTGGCCTCAAGCGCAACGAAAGGGCTCAAGAGTCCCCATTACGACGGAACAACATCCTGGAACGCGTTCAAGCTACAGTTTGAGACACTTATGGAGGCTTATGGTTGGACTCAGAAGGAAGCACAGTCAGCCCTCACCCTGGCCCTCCGTGATCAAGCGCTCTCAGTGCTGGAAGCTATCGGCGCAAGTGGGGATCTCAGCTTAAGTGCCCTCCTCGACGCACTTGAGGCACGTTTTGGAGACAGCCACCTCGAGCACGTGTACAGAGCGCAATTAAAAGAGCGTACTCAGCGTGCTAATGAGAGCCTACAGCAATGGTCCGTGGAAATCGAGAAACTTGTGCGTCGAGCTTTCCGGTCGACTCCGTCAATGATTGAAGGCACGCTTCTCCAAGCGTTCATTGACGGTATTCGGGACCCCGAAGTACGAGCTGCTGTTCATCTGGGCCATCACAAGAACATGAAAGAAGCTCTGGCCCATGCATTGGAAGTGGAAGCTGTGCGTGGTAACTCCCGTACCTTATGTCTGCGGGAAATGACGACTACGGAGCAGGTACCTCCACGCCGTCGGAACTTCATGTGCTATGGATGCGGAGAGCGTGGGCACATGCGGAGCAACTGCCCGAAGAAGGTGAACCGCCAGGACGCGGCGGTCTCAACTTCTGACCAGCAGGGAAACTAATTCCAGCCAGGGCTGCGGGGTGGGCGCTGGCCGGTAGTGGAATAACCCCAACAATCTACATCAAGCAAACTAACGATGGAAATACTCTGGTGATAGACGGTCAAGTAAATGGGAAAAACAGTCAGCTAACATTAGATACTGGAGCTTCAAGGACGGTGATAGATGTTCGGCTGCTCGGGCAAAACATCAGGAAACACGTTAAACCAATTGTTGGCCTACGAATGAAATCAGCTACCGGCCAGTGGATACCGATAAGTGGAAAACTGCACGTAACAATCAAAATTGGGGAACGTGTTTATCGACATGAGGTTATTGTGGCCAAAATTCTGGATGACTGCATCCTGGGACTTGACTTCCTGCAAGGGCACCAGTGTAACATCGACTTAAAATCTGGAGTATTACTATGTGGAACTGAGGAAATTCCGATGAAGGGTGGAACCCTGGGAAAAGTTTGCTGTTTAAGAAGAACTGTTCTTGAACCAAAATCACAGACTCTCGTACCAATCGCATTACCTAGGAGGAGTGAAGGAAGTTTACCTCGAAGGTGCGCTGTGATTGATAAATCGGAACACGTAAACTCATGGCTACCGGCAAGGACTGTCGTGGGGTCATCTGATGTCAACCGCATTCCGGTATTCAACTTCAGTGATTCAAAAATTACGATTGAAGAAGGAGAGCCTGTGGGCGTTTTGGAAGAAGTGGCCTGGATAAGAAAATGCTCGGAGAATCTTGTGAAGAAGGACAGTACGGGAATAGACTTTGTAACGAAAATCTTAGACGAAAACAAAAGTCTGACTAAAGTGGAGACTATGAAAGCTAGAAATTTACTTCTTCGATTCTCTGATGTGTTTTCAAGAAGCGATGGTGATATTGGCCGAACTGGTTTGGTGAAGCATAAAATAAACACAGGTGATACAATGCCAATTCGTCAAAGGCCCAGACGCATACCATTCGCTCGTGAGAAAGAGGTTGAAGAAATGATTGACGATATGAGGAAAAATGACGTGATAGAGCCCTCTTCTAGCCCTTGGTGTTCACCTGTCGTGCTTGTCAAGAAGAAAGATGGTTCAACGAGGTTTTGCGTAGACTATCGACGATTGAATGATGTAACCAAGAAGGATAGCTACCCGTTACCAAGAATCGATGACACACTTGACACACTGAGTGGCATGAAATGGTTTTCAACGCTCGATCTGAAAAGCGGCTATTGGCAGGTGGACTTGGATCCCAAGGACAAGGAAAAGACCGCATTCTCAACTGGGAAGGGACTCTGGCAATTTAAGGTGATGCCATTTGGATTATGCAATGCACCGGCAACCTTTGAGCGTTTGATGGAACAGGTGCTGGCGGGACTGCTGGGCGAAACCTGCCTAGTTTACCTCGATGACATCATCATTGTTGGACGGGACTTTGACGATCATCTAAGGAAATTGGAAAATGTACTGGAAAAGCTGCGTGGAGCAAATTTAAAGTTAAGTCCAAAGAAATGCTCTTTCTTCAAGCGCGAAGTGAATTATCTAGGACATGTTATTTCTGAGAGAGGAATTGAGACTGATCCAGCCAAGACTGCCGCTGTTAAGGAGTGGCCCACACCTAAAGACAAAACGCAAGTTCGGGCATTTCTTGGGTTGTGCTCGTATTATCGGCGGTTTGTGAAAGGATTCTCGGACATTGCCAAGCCTTTGCATCGATTGACAGAGGAGAAACGTGCCTTTATCTGGGACGAGGATTGTGAGCAAGCCTTTCGAGAACTAAAAGAACGGCTTTGTAACACACCAATTCTCGGATACCCCAGCGCGAAAGGAATATTCGTAGTAGATACGGATGCCAGCAATATTGGAATAGGAGGTGTCCTTTCACAACGCGATGGTGAGCAGGAGAAGGTTATTGCTTACTTCAGCAAGTCACTATCCAAGCCCGAGAAGAATTATTGCGTGACCAGGAGGGAATTGCTGGCCGTAGTCAAAACTCTGCACCATTTCAAGAAGTATTTACTGGGACGGAAATTTTTAATCAGAACTGATCACGCTGCTTTGAAATGGCTGCTTCAGTTTAAGGATCCTGAAGGCCAAGTAGCCAGATGGTTGGAACAACTTCAGGAATTTGACTTTGAAATCGAACATCGCGGCGGAAGAATTCATGGCAACGCAGATGCATTATCGAGACGCCCATGCGTGGAAGATTGCAAGCATTGTGCCAAGAAGGAAATTGCTTTTCTTAAGGTGATAAGGACTGATACTGTGGACGAGGCATGGGGAGATGATGCGATGAAATTAGAACAGGAAAGAGATGCGGATATCAAACCAATACTGGAGTGGCTAAGAAGTGGTAACAAGCCAAGTTGGAGTGACGTCGCCCAATATAGCGCGGTAACGAAAGGTTTATGGGCACAGTGGAAAAGCCTTACGCTGTATAACGGACTTCTGTGCAGGAAATGGGAATCAACAAACGGCAAGGACGAGCATTTGCAATTGGTGGTGCCTCGTTCAAAAATAAGGGATGTATTAAAAGCGTTCCATGATGGATCTTCTGGAGGACATTTGGGAATTAGGAGGACTTTGGTGAAGATCAAGGAGAGGTTTTATTGGTTGCATTGCAAATATGACGTCGAAGATTGGTGCCGGAAATGCACTAGTTGTGCAGCTGTCAAGGGTCCACAAACAAGAAGCAGGGGGGCGATGAAAATCTACAATGTTGGTATGCCTTGGGAGAGAATAGCCTTAGACATCGCTGGACCATTTCCAATCACTGATTCGGGCAATCGCTACGTTTTAGTGGTTATGGATTATTTTACAAAATGGCCGGAGGTCTTTGCCATACCGAATCAAGAGGCAGTAACTGTAGCCACGAAGTTGGTAAATGAGGTATTCACCCGATTCGGAGTGCCCTTGGAGATGCACAGTGATCAAGGGCGGAACTTTGAATCCCAAGTTTTTCAGGAAACTTGTAAACTTTTGGGAATCCATAAGACTCGAACGACCCCTTATCATCCACAGTCAGATGGAATGGTCGAACGCTTCAACCAAACATTGGAGCGACACTTAGCAAAGGTGGTTGACAGCCATCAGAGAGATTGGGACACTTACATACCTCTCTTCTTGCTTGCCTATCGGACTGCTGTACATGAAAGTACCGCAAAGACGCCTGCATTTGCAAATTTTGGAAGGGAATTGAGATTACCGGCAGATCTTGTATCGGGCTGTCCACCTGGCGACACTCGCACCGAGTTTAGCGATTACATAAGCGAGTTAAGGGCAAAAATGTTGAACATTTACGAGCAGATCAGGGAGGCCGGTCTTCAAGCTAGTGATCGCGCAAAAACGCGCTATGATCGACGAGCCAATTCTGTTGGGTTTGAAGAGGGGTCATTGGTCTGGCTTCATAATCCAGTCAGAAGGAAGGGAAAATCTCCGAAGCTGCAACCGAGTTGGGAAGGTCCTTATGAGATAGTCACGAAGATCAATGACATTACTTACAGAATTCGGAAGACTTCAAGGAGCCCTTTGAAAGTTGTCCATATAGACAGGTTGGCGAGGTATTACGGCAGCAACGATGCTCGGGACGAGCGAATCTAAGAGGGGGGCAGTGTGACGGAAAAGTGGTTCAAACTCTTTGACATCATGACGTCAATGGATGGTTGTCAAACGTTGCCTAGAGATTGTAAATTTCGTCGTGAATTGTCAATACGAGTTGGTGTAATTGGTAAGGCGTGTGGATTACACCACAGAGACCCCGAGTTCGAGTCCCGCCGTAAACATGAAGTTTTTTAGTTGATGGAAGTTTTGTCGAACTTTCTGGAATTATTGTGTAAAAGAAATGAAAAATTAAAGAGCGAGAAGGAGAATAAATAAAAATGAATAACGAAATTATTGGAAGGTTCTGGAGGCATGACGATCAAAAAGAATAACGAAATTGAATGTTCCAGAACTTGACCGGGGGTATATAAGCGGAACTGCGGCTCACCGCTGGCAGTTGAGTTCTAAGTCTAAAGCGATTCGGAAGAAAAGGAAGAAGTGATAAAGAAGAAAAGTGAGTGAAATAGTGAAGTGCAGTGAAATAGTGAAGTGCAGTCAGTTAAGTGAGTTAAGTCAGCGTGAACGGCAAAGTTGTGTCAGTCGGCCGGACTCTGCTGGAGAGGAACGCCGATAACTTAACTCCGTGGACGCTGTAACTTAAGTGCAATAGAAAGTCTGAAAACCGGTATTAGTGTTTCATTTCATCCAATCCCGTAACCCAAGCCCGCATAGTCAGGAACGTGACGAGGCACGTAACATTATTTTTAATCCTCCCGTAAATATATTATAAGACTAGCTAAGCTCGCGCGGTTTCACCCGCTGCTCGGCTCCATTTAATCGTAGCGTGATTATTTATAGCCTATAGCACTTAGAATTAATATAATTAGAATTTTGGCCATCCGACCAGCGGTTTCAAAGATTACCCCGTACATATAAACTTACAAATTTTACCTCTTTATAATATTAGTATAGATTAACTGTCCCAGCAAACCCCTTAATACCTTAAAGTCTTAAAGTGTTTTCAGAGCTGTCACAAATATTTCAAGACCAAACTTACGGAGCGAGACTTACGAACAGCAATTCATTCATTTTTATTAAATTTCACAGTAACTTACCTAACTCTCATACTAAGTATTTTTTTTCAGGCACATAGCTGCAAGACAAGGTCACTATGCCTGCGTAGTTATCTTACTAGCTCGCGGAGCGCGGGTAAGTGGCTTCATTACATATAAGGCTCTTCATCAATTCTTTCTATTTAGGGATTTCATAAATGTGATGACCCTATTGTACATATAGTTATATTTTACCTACCTTTCCACAAATCATCATCAGATTTACACAGACATAGACAAGACATACACAATTTTCACACACAAATTTCTCCATTATTTAACGGATGTTATTATACATATAAAACTTACTTTTCAACCAATCTATTGATTAAAACCACTTTAAAAATGGTTGCATAGTTATACGGATAGAGAAAGCGACTATGTTTTCTAGTATGTAGTGATATTATAATCATGTATTTACACAGACGGATATAGAGAATGCGGCGGGTGAGTTGCCGGTGGAGGTTTGTACGGCGCAGTGCCAGAGTGCCATCTCACTCAACATGCAGATGACCATCGCCGTCAAAGACAACCTGCCTCGGTTCAAACTGCTTTCCAGGTACCTAGCAACATAAGACTATTTTGTTTCTACACATAAAAAAAAAACTTTTAACACTTTAACACTTGTAACTCTTTAAGTGTTGCCTGTGTTCATGGACGTTGACGAGGTGATCCTTTCGTTACTTAGGCCTGATTTTTCAATGGTTAGATAAAAATTACCTGAGGAATAATTATGATGCTGTCGCGTCAGAATGTTTGTTTAAGACAGTGACAGCAACAATTTTATTCCTCATATAACATTTATCTGACTATTGAAAGATCAGCCTTTACTGAGCCTAATAATTGAAAATAATTACTTGGAAAGATCTATTAATTTCAAATTACAACGGTATTCTTATTTATTAGAAAAAGTAAGCGTCATGGCGACACGTCAGAGTTATTTTCCATAAGATTCGGCATTTATGTATTAATTCATGTGACAGTTAAGTTCATATGAATAATGTTCTATATTCAAATTTTACTGGTACACAGCGTACATCTAAAAATTGTGAAACAGGCCACGTCTGATATTATTTGATGTTTTCCAGCGACATTTCAAACGGGCGCGAGCCGTTCCCGATCCCGTGCGTGAATGAAGTGGATGACGCGCCCCTGCCGAATGACTTCACGTACGTCACGCAGCTCGTTATGCCCGTACCCATCGACATAGACAACACCATCGGCACTCTGCAGGTTGGATAATATTATATTCTATTACTAAAAAAGTATGGTTTATTTCACATTGTAATATGTGGTGAAAGATTTTGTTTTTAGAAAGTACTAGTTTGCGGTTTTGCCCGCGTCTTATGTTGATAAAAAGTAGCCTATGTCCTATTCGGGAGTGTATTCTATGCCTGTGCCAAATTTCATCCAGATTCGTCCAGCCGTTTTGGCGTGATTGAGTGACAAACATTAAAATATCGTAACTTTCGCATTTATAATATTAGTAAGATAATGTATACGTGAATTTATTAATGGGAATTGATATTGACCATTAAAAGACAGATGGATGCATGGATAAATAGCGGCAGATGGTTAATCGTATCGTACTAATATTATAAACTTGATCTTCTTCCTACAAATTATTGGATTTACGAATTTCATAATGTTAGCTACTTTACTACGCTAGAAATGTATGCAAAACTTGGCACATTGGCTGTTTTTAATTCAGGTAACGAGAGCGAAACCGCTGGCGGGAGCTGGTAAAACTATAGCGAAATCGTATTTTTAGGATAATAATAATGAGATATTTGGGCGTAATATTATGATTTTTGAATTTGATTTATTCGTGGCTTGGTCCCGCAGGGCTGCCAGTGCGCGGAGGGGGAGTGCGGAGGCCCGTCGTGTTCGTGCGTGGCGCTGGGCGTGCGCGGCTGGTACAGCGGAGGCCGCCTGCTGCCCTCCTTCCCCTACCACGACCCGCCCATGCTGTTCGAGTGCAACCAGACCTGTCGCTGCAACATGGTCACTATTCTTACTCTTTCTTGCTTTTTCTTGTCTAGGTTACTTAGCATTGACAAACTAAGTTTCCATTTCTCTTTCTCTCCTATACTCGGAATTTGAATTAGATTCCAGATTTGACAATTTCAGTGTTGCAACGTTATGACAAGTACTAAATAGTGATGTTGCGAAATTATTCGATATGGAAATCGAATATTTCCGAATCGATTACTCTCGTTTATAAAGTTACTCTCGTAAACTAATTTAATCAGGAAATTAAATATTTCTGAACCGATAGTTTAGTTTTGACAATTAATTAACGATCTGATGCTTTTCTTTTATAATTGTGTGTGAAATTAATAAAAAATGTGATCTTTTATGGTAATCATTTATTTTATAAATTGTCGCCGTCATCGCTATCGCTATCGCTGTTACTTTCTGTAACATTTATTATGATTAGTGTACAGACAAATCATAATAAATGTTATCAAAGAAGAGGAAAAAATGAGTAAGCTAGATATATTAATTGACAATATATATTGATAGTTATGACAACATAGAATACGCATTTAGATCATTCGGTAGCCGTAATTTTTTAAATGCCTTCCTGAAACTGATTCACTGATTGTTTATCGATTTTTGTGTTCATCACTACACTGTTATATGTGGGATCATTTTTTCACAAAATGACAGTGGCTAATGTCAAATCTGGTATCGAATTATTATTCTGACTGAGTAAAAGTTATGCTTTTATACAAGAAAGTTCTACTTTTCGTGAACATAACGTATCAATGTATCAATTACGACGAGATTTTTATTTGTAAATGTAGAAGAACTAAAAGATTGTTCAGTCTGTTCAACAAAGTCGAAACATCAAGTCTTCCAAAGTATTCAAAAAATATTTTTTTTTGTTTTAATATTCGCGTAATTATACATATTACATATCGAAGAATACACAGTAACATAGGTGACAAGTTGACAACCTTAGAAGGATAAAAATAGTGTAGTGTCTTTTTTTTGGGGTAGTATTTTGCTGGAATAGTGTATCTACCTAGTCTAGCCATAAATACTGTAACAAATAAAAAAAATATTTTTTCTGTTGCAAATAACATTTATTACTTTTACAGTATGTAAGTTTAATACATAAATATAAAACAATTTAAAACATAAAAAGCTTATTCGAAGTGGTCTCCATTGGCTGCAATACAGTCCTTTAAACGTTGAGGCCAGTTATCAATAGAAGCACACACTCTTGCCGTGGGAAAATTCTTCACTGCCAATCGTATGGATTGTTTTAGGGAGTCCAAATTATCATGACGTTTAGAGCAAGCCCTACTCTCTAAAACTGACCATAAATCATAAGCGGATCATCCAGCGGATTAAGATCGGGACTAGACGACGGCCAGTCTTCAGCTCTGATGAAGTCGGAAACGTTCGTTTCCAACCAAGACTGCGTGGACCGAGCTTTATGACCCGGCGCCGAGTCTTGCTGGAAGGACCATTGTTGGTTATTGAACATGGTATTGTTAGGGGGCTCAACTACCTTCTCACGAATGGTATTTTGATACACTTGTGCCGATGTTTTGATACCTTTTTCGCAAAAGTATGGCTCAGCCACTCCTTCATAGCTAACACCCCACCAAACCATCACATAAGTCGGATAATGCCCACGTTGCACTCTGTCGACTAATTGAGAAGCTTCCTTAGAGCTTTGAGCATAAATACGGTCATTTTGTTTGTTAAATTGTTGCTCAATTGTAAAAGTTTTCTCATCCGTAAACAAAATTTTTCCGTGACCTCCCTTTGCCTACCGCTTCAGTAGTTGTTTAGATTTTATCACCCTATTCTTTTTTAAATTATCATTTAAAAATGTCCAGTGCGTCTCTTATAGGCTGCAAGTCCTAAGTCGTCTTTTAAAATACGCGACACGGTTCTAGGTGCTATCTTCATCTCGCGAGATAAATCTTTTGCTTTCGGACAGGATTTATTCGAATTCTTTCCCTTACTGCTTTGACCACCTTTATCGTACGAACACTACGTGGACGGCCAGATCTTTTTCTGTCACAAACGGAGGAGGTCTCATTGTACCAATTAATAGCCCGGTACACAAACATTTGACTAATGCCAAGCGTGTGGAGAGTTTTAAAAATTGCATTTGGCTCCATACCCACTTTGTGTAACGCAATCACAGCGATTCGGTTCTCTTTATCATCCGACTCCATTTTAATATCGCAAAATATTGAACAATTTATTGGCGCCGAAATAAGAAAACACAATGAAAAATTATATAAAAATGACAGATTCCAAATTCAAATGTAATATTTTGTTTATTTTTAATTGTAACAGTATTTATGGCTAGTCTATGTATAATTGCAATGTTTGGTTTGTCCAGCGTCGTTGCAGCAACAGCGTGGTGAGCCGCGCGGCGGCGGCGGGGTCTGTGTGCGTGCGCGTGCAGGTATTCCGTACGGGCGGGGCGCGCGGCTGGGGGCTGCGCGCGCTGCGGGCCGTGCCGCGCGGCGCGCCGCTCGCGCTCTACCGCGGGGAGCTGCTACCCTTGCCCCACGCCGACACGCGCGCCGCCGACCAGTACATGTTCGCGCTCGACGTCAAGCCCGACCTGCTCGAGGTACGCTCTACCGTCGCTTACTGTTTTATTTCATCATGAAAAAAAAGTAAAATCTGTACTTAATATTGTAAAGCTTGTTTGAATGCTCTATTCTCAGAAACTACTAGTTCGAATTGAACAATTCTTTTTGTGTTCGAAGGCTATGAAACATTACGCTACGACCTCTAAGAGCCGAGCAGCTCGTGAAACCGCGTGAGATTAGTTATAAAAATGAAACGCAAAATGCCTCGATCAATTTTGCCAATTCTTTTTTGTTGTATTTATTATTTCCAGTTTAGGAAATATTGAGATGGAAATAAGTTACTCTTTCGTTGCTAGCCAGATAGACCGTTAGTTAGAGAAGACCATACGAGGCGAGAGCGGGCTGCTAGTTCTTTATAAAACACAATAAAACATTAAATTTCAAACCTTTACTACTACTTGAGTTCAAATTACACACTTGTGCCTTCGCTCAGTTGACAGAGGCTGGGACAATGCATCTACCTGTTTAGAAAAATAATATCCAACACTGGAATTTGGTGGTAATATACGCTAGCGCAGTACAATTTAGTATATGAGTACAATCACGTTTAAATATTGGTCACTTATTACCAGTCACCTATAATATACAATACAATTTAGGTGTCTTTAAGGCTAGAGTGAATAGGCTCTTAATAACCTAGTACGCCTTACCATCAACGATTACATCACTGCTTACCATCAGGTGGGATCGCAGTCAAGCACTAATATATTGCAAGTAAAAAAATATATATATATCAATACATCTGCTGCTTATTTGCCGCTTTAACAAACAGATGAAAAGTAGATGAAAAGCTATATTAATCTTTACCTAACTATTCTCTTTTCTACCAGCAATGCTCGGACAAGACGCAGCTATGCGTGGACGCGGCGCAGTACGGCAGCGCGGCGCGGTTTATAAACCACAGTTGCCGACCCAACCTGGCCCCCGTGCGGGTGTTCACAGACACTCGCGACCTCCGCCTGCCCACCGTCGCCCTCTTCGCCATCACCGACATACAACAGGACGAGGAACTCACGTCAGTCACTAAATATTAATACATTACATGTCCTGTCCATTCCCTCTTTTTTTATGTGATAAGTCGGCAAACGAGCTGAACGATTACTTGATGGTAAGCAATCAGCGCCGCCTCTGAGCAGCCGCAGCAACAGAGGTGTTATGACTTATATATGCGTTGCCGACCTTTTGGGGATTAGGAATTTGGAGATTAAGGGATTGGGACAGGGAAGGATTGGGCCTCCAGTACTCTAAGAGTTAGAGTGTACTCTTGGCTTTATGTGCACACAGCCAGATGTTATAAAACCGCACCTGATTCACTACCTTCGTAAATATCTTATGAAATCATATGGCACGCAGGTCTTGTATGAACTGTTCTATTTTGAAAATTTGTTTGATACATAATGGCCATTCAGATATAATATGAATGAAGTTCTAAATATCTGTTCACATTATTGTTGACATGTCATTTAAATAATAATATGTATTTTGTTGACAGGTTCGACTACGGAGATAAATTCTGGTCCGTGAAATCGAAGTGGATGAAATGTGAATGTGGAAGTGTAGACTGCAGATACCCAACCATATCTGAAGATACGGAGTCTTCGTAATCCCATAAAGTGATATTTTAAAATGACTTATTATAAATATTGAATATTTATTGTTATTGATTGTAATTAATAAACAATTGATCTGTAATCATGTACTGAGTAATATTAAAGTAGTAATTAATTATATTGCTTATTTTGTTTTTATTAGTGTGAGAGAGCCATTCTTCGGCACGAATAGTTCGGTTCGACCGGAGTGATGCCACGGCCTCATAAAAAACCGGCGTAAAAAAACCACAGCGTTGTATTTCGCCGTGTGTAAGGTTAACGGATACCCAATCCTTCCCCTCCCCCGATCCCTCCCCAATCCCTAAATCTTCTAAACCCTAATCCCTAAAAGGTCGGCAACGCACTCGTAACTCCTGCGTTGCCCGTTGCGGGAGTCCATAGGCAGCGCTGATTGCTTACCATCGGGTAATCCGTCTGCTCGTTTGCCGACATATCTCATAAAAAAAAATACATTAACCTGCAATATCGACACCAAAGACTTACGAAATTAAATAAAATTTATATACATTTAATCACATCAATTAACCTTTCGTTAGGATGCAAAAAGAGAATTTGTGTAGCGAAAATCACAGTTGTCGACTGCCAACTGAAAATGTTTTCGCGTGGGTCGATGCCAAAAATCAGACTGAATCAGATCTCGAAACACTCGCCGTGGTATAGGCGATAAAGAGCAAATAGCGAGGCTACATCTCTACACAGTGCTAAAGAGTCCAGCTCAGGTGTCGGTCACGATTCTTGAGTTTACATCCCACATGTCGACAATCTCAATAGTTTGTATAATTTATTTTCGGTCATGTATGGAGTACTGTTCTCATATATGGGACGGCACGGCTAAACACCAGCTAGACACATTAGAACAGATTGAGAGGCGTGCCAAGAGGCTCATCAACGACTATCCATTATTAGTGGAGTCCCAACTTCAAAGCGTGCGGCTTTGAAGTGCACAGGCGCACAGCTGCGAGCATTTCGGTTCTTTATCAGATGCATTTCGACGAATGATCGGGAGAGCTACAGTTCTTTCCAACATCATACCACCTCGCCACCGTTGTATAATCCGACCCGCTTTTTTATATGGGGAATATATCCAATGATTTCTCCCGGCCAGGATCTGGCTTTCAGACTCTTACTGACTAAAAAACCCCCGCTCCTTCTTCTGCTCTGAGCCGAGCCCGCGGTGCCTCATTGAGCTTGCCATGCACACCCAGCTGAACATCAGCCCTGTAGGGCCCCGTTTGTGTTGGTCTACAGGATCTTTGAGGCGCACGCGAAATGCTACGCGCTGTACACTCGGGTCTGGTTCTCCGCAGACCCGCGCTTTTGGTGGCCGGAGATCGCCTCTCGATCCCCGAAGCCCGAAGTATCGCCCTGAATAGCCTCGACTATGGCCGGGAGCAACAGGTCAAGCGGGCACACCCCCACTAAAACCGAACCGCTAAAAACTGAAAATTCTTCAAGGCCCGAATGTAGGTTACTTGGTAGGCGTGCTCCATAGTAAGTCGCACCATCACTTACCACAAAGCTGAAATTCTCGTCATGTTGTTGCTATTGGTTAACGGAATTAGGAGAGAGTGATGAGGAGAATGGAAGTAGTAGAAGGATTGGACCTTCGTTTTCTGTGAATTCGTGGTATGGCTCCGATTGAGACGACCCATTCGTGCCAAAGCAATTTTATACACAATATTTTTATGAAACATTATAAAAACAGAAATTAAAAGAACGTGTAAGTGAGGTTACCGGAGGTCCAACCCTTCCCAACCCCCAACCCCTCCTCAATCGCTAAATCTCCAAAACCCTAATCCCTAAAAGGTCGGCAACGCCCGCGTAACTCCTCCGTTGCGGGTGGCCATGGGAGGCGCTTATTGCTTACCATCAGGTAACCTGTCTGTTCGTTTGCCGACCTATTACATAAAAAAACTAAATAGTATTTGTACCAAAATGTCTGAATAACTTTAGGAGTATCTCTGGGATTTGTTTTTTGTTTTAGTTTAATATTTTAATTTCATTGCAAATACATCTAGATAATCGTCTAACGCGCAATATTTTTCCTACCTAAAAATATCAGAAGATATAAAGACATTATCAATGTCAGCCTGATTTCTGACTTTGACCTCCCTAGATGATTCTTATTATATTAAAATCTACTAAAACTGTTTTAGTTTGTTCTTCATTGGCAATATACACGAATTAGATTGGCAACCCAAAGCCAAAAACGTCAAATTTGTAAACAACTGTCAACGTTCAAATAAAAGTTCAACGGCTAAAATACGAGTTTTAAAAGTTAAAACTTTTGTATGAAAACAAGTTAGAAATTATACAATTTATACATAACACTAAGTGAAATATTTGTTGAAAGTTGTAATTTATGTTCAGATTTACTCAACAAATGCATTAAACGTCGGTAAATATGAGTGGTAACACGGAATCAACATCGAATAGCATCAAGTTTGCGCCCATGCCTATGTCGGCACTGCTGGCTAATTTGATGCCTTTCAAGAATGCAGCAGATAGCCCTGATGCCAGCTTTTCATCAGCCGACGATAGTGATAATTCCTTCGGCGAAACCGTGGCGAAAAAACCATCTCCTGCTAAGAAAATAAACAAAGATTTTTTTACGCCCAATGTGAAACCTAAACCGAAAGACATAAAAGCTTTTGCTTCAGAAAAGAAATTTTCTTATAGCGATCATGACAAAGAGAACGCAAACGATAATTGGGTGCCTCATCAAACATATCCAGCTAAAGAAAATAATTTTAATTCACAAAGTGCACCACAAAACAAAAATGCTAATATTTTTCCGACTTCAGAAGCTAAGACGCGTAGTGTATTAATGCCACAGAACAGTAATAATTCCCGAATACAAAGTTCATGTATTAAAAAGACTCCAGAGAAAAAAGTGCCAACCAGTGCACAGAAGTTAAAATCTGCAACTCCTAAGATAAAGTCAGGTATCAGACGGTTTACACCAGGGTCGAAACCCAGCCATAAGAAAACTCCACAGAAAGCTGCCATTCAGAACAGAGACAGAGTGAGAGTGGAGTTGTTTTCTCAAAATCCTAAGGATGAGCCATTGTGTCCACCACCACGTGCAGAGCCAGCTCCTGCACCTGCGCCTGTACCAGTACCTGAGACACCACTTAACAGAAAGGCAATGCCGGCCTCATATGTGGCGACACCTTCATACCCACAGGGAGTGGTAACCAATAGTTCTAAAATATTATTCAAAACAACCAGTATAAAAGACAAGAAGTACATGTTCATTAAAAAGTTGGGCACTGGAGGATCTAGTGAAGTGTACAAAGTAAGTGTTGTCCTATATCTTTATTATAGTCTTATTTGAATATTCTGTAAGTTTACAAACTTTTCTAATAGGACACTGTTCAAAAAAGCTATACTACCTATCAGCAGACACTATTAAAAATTTACCTCAACTATTTGTGTTGCTTGCTGCAGGTGTTGGAGGTTGGCACCTCATGTGAATATGCAGTGAAGTGTGTATACCTGGCCACGGACCATGAGCTGGCACAGGGCTACATCAACGAGGTGCGGCTACTGAGAGAGCTGCAGAACTCTGACAGAGTGATCAGGCTATTTGATTAGTGAGTAGTCAAGTACTATATAAGAATTTGTTAATTTGCAGATTTTTTTTTTTTTTTTTCTTTATAAAACGTTGCCCTACACTAGGATTTTCTCCTGTGTCGTAGGTGCGTTTACAAACATACAATTTCACATACACATCACACCCAGACCCGGAACAACAATCTGTGGATCACACAAAGAGTTGTTCCGTGCGGGAATCGAACCCGCGACACGTTGCGCGGCAGCCAGTTGCCCAGCCACCGCGCCAACCGTGCATCTAAATAAAATAATTCATCTTTATTCTTGAAAACAACATCTACATTCCTAATGAAGAATGCTAAGCTGAGACACCCAACTTCTGAATGAACTACACTAAATTAAATACTTCCTTTTATTTGACTTGGATTAAAGTTTTTAATGAAGCTTGAATTTGGGGTAATGACAAACTGAAAGCAATATTTTTTCAATTTTAGTGAGTATGACCGCACCAACCAGTTCCTCCGTATGGTGTTGGAGGTGGGTGAGACGGACCTGTCTTCGTTCCTAAAGGCTCGCGGCGCTGGTCTCCCGCCCGCCCTCGTGTTGCACTACTGGGAGGAGATGCTACATGCTGTGCATTATATACATGAACATGGTAAGGACCATGACGTTACTTGGCATTGTACCTATATAACTATTGTATGTTCTACTGTGTTTCTATTTAATTAGACATTTTCCTTAGAATAAGTTTTTTATAAGTCATTCAACAAACTGATTGTTCATATTGGTAAGCAATCAGCCCTACCTATGGACATCCACAACATTCAAGAGTTACAAGTGCATTGCCACCCTTTTGCGGATTAGAGATGCATGGATTTAGGATGAGGGGGGTAGGATTCCGTCTGCCGTAACTCACAAAGAAAAAGACAATGTAAGCGTAGTTTCACGCCGATTTTCTGTCAGGCCGCAGGTCAAGTTTTTGTATAATTGACAGGTGTAATACATGCTGACTTAAAACCCGCAAATTTCCTGCTGGTGTGCGGAAGGTTGAAGCTGATAGACTTTGGTATTGCATCAGCTATCAGTAGCGACGCGACCTCTGTAGTGCGCTCGCAAGCCACAGGAACTTACTCATACATCAGCCCCGAGGCGCTCATGGGCGGTGCCGGGGGGTATGGCGTCGCTAATGGCGAAGGCAGCGCTCCCATTAAGGTAAATATCTTTTATTCATTATACAGTTCCTACCTTTTTTTGGAAGATTAGGATTTATTATTGGGTCAATGTCAGTTTATATGTTTATAAATAAGTCATTGTAAGTTAACACAAAAAAATCCATTTCTATTATTCTATCTTTGTCATCATTTGCCAATCCATGTAATAGCTACATTCTTACACTAAGTACTTCTTATGAGATTGCGTAGATTTAAAAAGGTTACATCTGTCTGGACTTTTGTTAACTATTACTTTTGTTGCAGATCTCATTCCGATCAGATGTGTGGTCTCTGGGCTGTATCCTGTACAGTATGGTGTACGGGCGCACCCCGTTTGGCCACATCCCCAACCTCGCCAAGCTAGCCGCCATACTCGACCCCAACCATCGCATCGATTACCCGCCCGTAGAGCGTAAGTTGTTCAAAACTTTAGGTGTTAGAGCATCTTAAGTTGCATAACAATTATCTGACGTGTGTTCATGTAATACCAATTTATTATCAGCTGTATAGAGATATTTTTATCAGACTTCTAATATTCTGGTATCTTCCTTGCAGACCTCCCTCCATCACTGATCGCAGCGCTGAAATGGTGCCTGACCTACAACGCGCGCGCGCGTCCTTCAGTCCGCGAACTGCTGTCCATCCCATACTTGCAGCCGGCACGGGGCACGCTACCACAAGCATTATTAGACAAACTGCAACCACTTGTCACGCCAAACGAATTCAGACTATTACAGAGGGCGCAACTGTAGCAACATACTATTGTTTTTTTAAAACGTATTGTAAATTGAAAAATATTTATACGGCTTACTCAATATATTCGAGGCAATGGCGACTGCTTCGAGCTATGGTTTTGACCTACGTGCACGAAATTATTATGTTGCGCAGCCAAATGTTATCCCAATGTGTGGGTCAATGGTATTGTTAGGTGTGCCTAACTAATGGAATACAATATGTGAATAAGCCATATAAACATTATTAAAATTAAGAAACTACCAGTCACATTGTGTGACTTTCCTAATCACACTTATGGTGATAACAAGTAACTTGTAGAATAAGATCTCACAAAATATTTTATCAAATTATCCTTCCAATATCGATATAATGCTTTGTTTCGGGTTAGCCCATAAATTAAGCCATTCATAAATATTACCATTAAAAACTAAAAATATTAGCTTCTACCATATAAAAATACAATAATGTTGTAAATATAATACATATACATTGTCTATCTGTCTTGTGAGTGCAGTCTCAATTTGAACTATAATAGCGTGATCATAGCAGCCTTAAATTACAATATTATTATTATTGATAGTCACTATTTATCTAGTTTAATTTTAATATGTATGTACTTCATATGCACATGAGTATATCGGGAACTTATGTGACGATGGTGAAATAGGCACTTAGTCTCTATCGAATATTATACCAAATTATGCTTGCAAAATGTAAATATGTAAAAATAATTTGAATATACTGACATTATAGATGACTTAATTATTTTATATTTCGGCTTTAGCAAACTAACAAAATTAATGTAATTAGAAATATTGTCACTGTAACTGTATTGAAGAGTTTATAATTATGTGATTAGTAACTTGTATGATAGGAACAAATAATGTAATTACAGATAATTTATTACATGAATAATGGACTGTATGATAGACCACGACTTTTATTTGAAAATAAACAATTAACTTTGGGAATAAATATTTATTGAAAAGATAAAATTGTTAGATGATACAAAAAATAAATAGTATCTTAGCACAATTTAATAAACGAATAATAAAATAAGATTTATAGCTTATAACACTATCTAGCAAATTATTTATTGTTATCAAATGCAATATGATCGACATGAAAATTCAAAGAGAATTACGGAATATAAAATGCGTGTATGTAGACAACCAAACTGACAACAAGTCGTAGAGACTGGCAGCTTCGTATTTCTCTGCTCTCATATCAGAGAAAAGGAATTCTAACCCTTACTACGTATACCACAAGGTACGGAGCGACTACACAAGTAGCGTCACGACACACTGCGACACTCGTGCGGGCGCGACTTGCTCGGCTACGAACACAAGCACTTACTTCCGACACGACGACGCACTGACATCAGCTTAAGGTTTTATACTTCAAATTACAACTAACGCTATGCAACATGAAATATTGAAATGCTTTTTTATTCAGTCTATAATACTTTTGGAATAATTAGACATCGAATAGTGCTATATATTGATATAGAAATAGTAAAGCTGATCGCGCGGCCGTCCGCGCAGTACTCACGTGAGAGGTGGGACACGACACAAAATCAAAAACAAGTTTCTTTTTCTGGATTTAATGCGATAAATAAAAGCTAGCAGTACTGCGCGGGACCGGGCGAGGTGCGCAGTGCGTGCTTAGTTCTGGAAGAGTGTTCGCGTGAAGTCTATGTAGTCCAGGGCGTTGGGTATGGGGCGCTCCGTCTTGGGGTCGACGAAGGGTTTCATGCGAGCCACGCAGTAGTCCGCCATCTCCTTGGTGAGGTTCTGTGAATGAAATCATATGTTAAGCGGGCAATATCCTTACGGTGTATCGCTATACAATTTGAAGCGTTACTTACGGCGTATAGCTCGTCCTTGGTGACGTAGGAGCGGTCCTGGTGCGCGGTAATGGCTCGGAACGCGTTCTCTATCTCCTCCGAAGAATGTACATTCTCAGTTTCCTTACTGATCATGAAGGCCATGTATTCTTGGAGGGATACTTGCCCGTCGCGGTTCGGATCGACCACATCTGCAAGGAAATATATTTTATTAATATCATGAATGATTGTTTTTTTGGTCATAATTTGTCGGGAGTGAGAGATAACTTACTGAGTATGGCTTCAAATTCAGGGTCAGGTTGTCCCTCTTCAACCATGGGCAGGTCGTATCCGAGGGCTCGCAGGCAAGACTTGAACTCGTGGTGATTGAGGCGACCAGAGCGATCTTTGTCGAAATGTTTGAACATCATCGAGAACTCCTTCAGAGCATCCTCGCTCACACCTGCGAAAAATAATAAAATAGTAAATCAGTAAATGTTATATAAATTCAAATAGGAAGTACAATATCTGTTTGTATACACACCAGAATGGTTCCTGGCCTGTATCTGTTGCTCCAAGTTATGCTGCATGCGCATGGACAGTTGGTCGAGCTGGTCCCACTGCTGGGCAAGTCCTACAGTACTGTGCTCCGTGTATCTGTTGTCCAGGATCAAATGCTCTTCTAGTGCGGCACCTAAAGACAACAAAATAAAATATATAATTTGGAGACTTATGCGCTGCAAGATGTAGCATCTGGCAAAGACAACGAAAATTTGTATTTTGTAATTATGCCAGTTTATCATGATGCACGACTTTATCAAACTATAAAACACTCCCACCTTATACAATGGAAGTTGACAACAATCTACTCACCTAATTCTTCAAGGCGTCGCAGATCTACCCTGCGCGCGCGCACCTCTCCGGCGCGTTGGCGCAAGATGGCCAGTTGTTGCTCCAGGGATCCAGTGCCCTCCATCATCGATGTGCTAGAGGTAAAACACAGTTTACATTAACACCGAGAATTAATAGATGCGATATTTTTAGAAAATGCGGAAAATTATTGTGACTATAGACACATTAACGGATGTCAACAACATACATTTATATGCCCATCACTGTATTAGGTATAGTAACAGATTTTTTACGTACAAAGTTTACGACATAGAGATTCCAATAACACGTTGAATTTTAAAATTAAAGTTAATGAAATAACAAGTACTCTGTTCTCATTAGAGTTTTAATGTTTATATTAAAAACATTGAATGGATGACTTGATTTAATACATTAATTAGATGTGTTTGTCAACATTGATTAGTAAATTTGGAAGGAAATCTTGTTCATTAGTAAAAAGTAATCATAATTATATTTTTATTTGGTTCTGGACGGCAGAAGATACTTGTAAGCCGATCATTAAGCTGCATAGTACAGAGAGACATCGAGGACGTAGTTGTGCGTACAACGATTATATTGGCTTGGCGAAAGTTGTAACACTTTATTTAAGACCAACATATTCTTCAGCATTTATAATTGCTGGTAACTTATGAAAATATACGATACGATAGATACTTATGACAATAGTATACATATTAAAAAAGTTGCTTTCAAACTTTTGCCAAGTCCACAAGCATATAGTTTTTACAAGTTTAGTATGCACGCGACAATCTGAATACATTACCCGTCCCAGCCTAGCAGCCGGTACCTGTACACCAAGCAACATGTCAACATCTCTATTCCATACTATTTTGAAATATTTTGCACTAAAGATAAAGATCATTTTCAACATTTTTAATTTAGATTTTTTCCTATAAGAGTGAGTTTTCTTATATAGTAAGTAATTGGTTTGGTAGGAAGAAAATACATCTCGTTTTGTAGCAAGACGAGTAACCGGTGGTTCGTACGCGGCCGAAGGGAGTCAACTCTTGTTTCCTTTGTATAGTACGCATTTTCTCACATTTTAAATATTTATTTTTGATACACATTACATAGTACATCAAACCTTGTACTATCCAGAGTCGTAAAATCTCAGAGAAGATTAATCTATCCTTAAAATTCTCTCTGGTAAACAAATGAATGCATTGGTTATTTTCTTGTCGATTATGTAAGGTGGCACAAAAGCCGTCAGGTCACCGAATATAAGAATTACAGGTGCATTAGCAGCTCTTTCGGAAAGGAAAAGGGATTTAGCCTCTTATAGTTCGGCTATTTATTTTGTAAATTTTGTTGACATACCGAGTCTCAGTGAGCCACTGGTGGAACGCGTTGGCATGCTTAGCGAACTCCTTGCGCAGTTTGTCGTTCTCCTCTTGGCGGTGCGCCTCCTTCGTCAGCTCTACGTCGCGCTCAGCTGTACACACATACACAACATTACTTAGCTATTATTTATTATTTCGATTTCGATGACGATCATGTGAATAAAAAGCGACAGCAAAATTTGTCTATTATAATCTTGTCCTTTCACGCATAGTCCACATCGCGTTTTGATATAATGTTATGTAGATTTTACACTAAAAGAACATATCGAGGAACGCGTGTATGAATATCTTAGAGAACAAGTTAGTTTACCGATGATCTTGCGCAGATTCCTCCAGGTCTCCTCGAGAGCCTCCATCGTGAACCAGGTGTAGGGGTTAGCGCCCACGTTGAACGATTTGATCTGCTCGTCCAGCGCGGCTAGCGCCTCGAAGTCGCTTTGAGCCGATGATAGGGAAGCCTGCGATTAGAGAATATTATTGAATATTTGTCCTTCGTGTAGGAAATGGATCGTAACAATATAAAAAAATAGGTGTATTTATTGGTTACGAAAAAGGGCGGTACTCACTTGGAACTGCGCATGCGCATCCCTGAGTGCCCTGATCTCCTCGATGGAGTTGCAGCGCACTGGGTCAGTAAGGTCTTCCTCCGCGTTCTCGAACCATGAGTTGAAGGCTGATGCCTAAACAAATACAATATAACATATTAGTACTTTATAAAGAAGCAAAATAAATTTATATTTTTTTACTACTATTTACTGTTTCGTTAGATGTTAGAGAACACAATAGTTTGATATAAGCATACCTTCTTGGCGAAGGTGAGGTAGAGCTCCTCGATCTGGCGGAACTGGTCCTGCAGCTGCAGCAGACGCTGCTTCCTGGCGGCGGAGCCGGCCAGCAGGCGCTGCCAGCGCGCGATGACGTCAGCGTGGCGCTTCACGATGGCGGGGCTCTGTTCGTGGCCCGCCGCCACCAGTTGCTCCTTCAGAGATGTTATGTTCTGGATACCTTCGTGCTCGAATGCGGCCAAACCTGCAAGGAAGGTGGACAATTGGATGAATGAACAATAAAATAGAGAATTACACACAGTTTGGAATAGCTAGGCGATTCTTGAGCATAAAGAGTAAAGATTTTAGCAACTACATCACTTGTCTAATGTGTTACATTTTTATTCTCATGTTATTATTTCACTAACCAGCATCGAAGGTGTCCTGTTTGGTGAGCAGGGTCTGCACAGTGGAGAGGTCACGTCCGAACTCGTCAGAGCGCACGTGTGTTTCCTTGTCGGCGATCCAGGACTCCACCACGTCGGCCTTCCACAACAACTGCAGGTACAGGGAATTGTCCACCAGCGCCGCCTTGCGACGAGCTGCCAAGCCTGTTAGCTTCTCCAGCTTAGCCTAGAAAAGAAAGGTAATCCAGTTAAGGGGCTCGTGTCATATGAAAATGAACTACTATGATAAAAGGTTAGTGTATAAATGATGAGAATGAGTAAGGGCTGCGTACCTGCAGCGCGTGTATGCGATGCGAGAGCGCGTCGGCGTGCAGGTTCCCGGCGGCGAGCAGCGCGTCCCCGTCGGCGGCGAGGTCGCGCACGCGGTCTGCGCGCGCCGCCAGCTCGGCCTCGAGCGCCTCGTGCTTCTTCAGCAGGCCCTGCACGGCCGCCATACTGTCGCCGCACTCGCCCACCACCACCAACTGCTGCTTCTCGCTGCCGATACAAACCGATTGCTCAAAACATACCGACTCTCGGTGTTATTCATTCCTACACTCTAGTACTTTTTTACATGATAAGAAATTTAAGCCTGATTCTCACCTGATCCAAGCCTCCTCCTCGTCAACCTTGGCGAGGAACTGTTGGTAGGCAAGAGACTGCTGCAATTTGGCTCCACGCTCTGCCGCCAAGGCCTGCAGTTCGTCCCAAGCAAGAGACAATGCCTTCAGCCTCTGTTCGATCTCTGGCACTCCGAGGTTAGACACGTCCATTAGTTTCTCTCCGGCTTCCTGTACGGCCTGGATGGCAGGCTCGTGGCTAGCCAGCTCGGCTTCAAGACGCTTGTGCTTCTTCAACAAGTTCTGGACACCAGTGAGGTCGCGGCCGTAGTCATCTGATGCGACCAGCAGTTTCTTCTCCCTGATTGATGTCAAAATTTAGTGGGGTTAATTTTATTAAAACCAAAACTGTATGCTACAAGTACTACAACGCAGGTCATTGTTTAAATAACCGGTAAAGTCTACAATAAATCATGAAGTATTTGCGCAGAATACGTACTTGATCCAGGATTCCTCGTCAGCAATGTCCCGGAAGAACTGGTGCAGAGTGTTGGCCTCGTGCAGCCTGGCGCGTCGATGCGCGGCGAGGTTGCGGACGCGCTCGAAGCGCTCGTTGATGGCGGCGCGCCGCGACCCGATGCCCGCGCTGTCGAACTGCCCACTCGATACCAACGCGTCTGCTTGCGCGTTCATGTCTGGGGAAAAATATCCTTATAATATGGGCTCTCTAGACAGCTAACAAATTGTTATAAAAATGCTTTCACGTTTCCTATAATAAGTACTCTATAATTATCATTCAGCCCAGCAGATCGTACTGTAATTTTATAGCAATTTAAATTGCCAATTTGTGGTTGGTTGTTAATTTGTGGATAACGTTGTGGGCTGCATTGTTACATCAAGATTTGTTTATAATGTCTGTGTACACTATTTATAATGTAGCTGTTTGTTGTCTCTACTCAATAAAAATAAAAATAAAAAAGTCCAATCAGACATTATTTGTAATGAGAAGTTTACAAAGGTAAGAAAAGAAACTGACCATTGATTCTGTCCTCGTGCGCCTGGATGTCGGCTTCAACGAGCTGGTGTTTCTTCATGAGATTCTGTACGGACGCCAAGTCCTTGCCTGAGTCCTCCGACGTCAACAAACTCTCAACCTGAACAAATATAATGATTGTTAACATAAAAAAATAAAATGTAAATTAAATATGAGTTAAATATATGTTTGGTGTAACATTATGATCAGAGAACAACGAGGAAATAATAATACAAGATTTCAGGAAAGGAATCAAGGGTTGGCTGATCACCTGATTAACGATCAATGATTTATGTACGGTAATATATAATACGTTACCTCTCCAAGCCAGAAGTCGAGGTCCTTGACGGCGGCGATGTAAGTGCGCTGCTTGTTGGCCTCCTTCAGTTTCAGAGACTTTTCTGTTGTCTTCTGCGTTAGGAACTCCCACTGGTCCGCGATGGATGCTAAGCGAGCCTGTCATCACAAATGTTGTACTTAAAATAAAAACTTTTTAACTTTAGTTCAGCCTGGCAATGATTGTAATATTTTTGTAAAACTAAACCAATTCTTGTAAATTACTTTTCTAACAAAAGTATGGATAATAAAATAAATAAATAATAAATAAAAATTGTTTATTAGAAAAAACCAAAAATTGTACAAACATAGTATTTAAGTTTGAAGCCTCCTTTTAAGCATAGGATGCCTGTATTAGGAGACTCCGCTCTTTCTAAAGCGAATTATAGTATCTAGTACATTAAACTATAGTAATCTTAATTAATTAAAAACAAAGAAAAGAGTGAGTGAGCGTGTGTGTTTGTGTGTGTGTGTGTGTGTGTTTGTGTGTGTGTGTGTGTGTGTGTGTGTGTGTGTGTGTGTGTGTGTGTGTGTGTGTGTGTGTGTGTGTGTGTGTGTGTGTGTGTGTGTTTGTGTGTGTGTGTCGTTAAAGTCAATGTTTCTGTTGTAGAAGTGTTTCGGTCTCGCTATAGGTAAGGGTTTTTATCCATTCTGTTAGTGTTTTTTTGCATTCATAATAATTCTTACAGTAAATATATATGTATTTATTAATGGTATTGTAAAGCTGGGCCGATCGTTTCCGGTATTGAATACTGGCAAATAAAGTTCTACTTTGTGGTATGTCTAAAATAATATCTTTTCTTCTTCTTAACAATATTCTAGAATCAAATTTCAGTGATTTGTGTCTAGAGAGAACAGCTTGAGTTATATATAGCTTCCGGACTGTTAGAAGGTCACTAATTTGATATAATTCTTCAGTACAAAATCTTCTTTTTTTAAAATACATGCACTTGATAAGAGCTCGTTGTGCTCTCTCTAGCTCTAAGAACTTTGTTTTGGTAGCACCACCCCATACTACTATGCAATATGACAATACTGATTGTGCCAATATCAAGTATAATGAATTTAGGAGGTTTTTGGTTTTACCTAACGGAGTAAACATCTTTTTAGGTATTATATGCCTCAGAGTCCGGAAAACCCAACTTAATTTTCTTATTCTATTTGAAACTTGCTCAATATGCTGGTGCCAAGACAATCTTTGGTCAATTATAATACCCAAATATTTGGTGTGAGATACTTTGTCTATTGCTGGGCAGCTACACTGTGTGTGATCTCCAGCGCCACATATGTGAACCTTTAGAGCAAAGTCAGTGCTAGGCTGTGTACGATTGCAAACACTGAAACATATGTAGTTTGTTTTAGATATGTTCAGTGTGAGCAAATTCTGTCCCAGCCATCTAGAAATCATAGACAACCCCAACTCTGCGCTAAGCTGAACGTCTCTCCAAGAAACACCCGTAAACACTACTGCAGTGTCATCAGCATACGAGAAAATATTTGCGTTTGGATGAGCATGATTAACCGATTTCCATTGTCCTAATTAGTGCCTACATGTCCTTGTGATACTAATAGTGATTATATACCTGCACGGCGTCTTCGCTTCCGCTGCACTGTCCACGTTGCACCAGGTTGCCCCCCATGGCCAGCACGGACTGGATGCGTTCTGCGTTGGCAGCCAGCTCCGCCTCGAACGCCTGGTGCTTCTGGTGCTTCGACTGAATGTTCGCAGGGTCCTGCCAGAGGGAAAACACTTAGAAACGTTTTGATACTTAATAACATACTCCCTGCTTGTTTGACGACACAGAGAGTGAGAAGTAAAACATTCTGCTGATTGGTTCAGGTACAATAATTTTGATTTACTTCTACTTTATAACAATATAAGAAATATGTTTTTTTTAATTAGTCGAATACTACCTTGTAGCTTTCCTCGGTGGCGAGCTGAAGTTTCTCGGCGATCCAGTTCTCCATCTCGTCGGCATCGCGCGAGAACTGCTGCAGCGTTTGTTCGTCGCCCAATCTGCAAATAGTAATACATCGTATGTGATCTAGTAGATGATTTGAATCTAAATCTCGACTTACACCCGGTTTCCGAAAGGCCGATCAATGTTAAAATCTATTTAATCTCTTGTCAAGTCATCTGATTGGTTGACTGAATTATCAACAACTAATCAGATGGCAAGAGATTTAATAGGAGATTAGTTAATTTTAGCGTTGACAAGCCTTTCAGAAACCGGGTGTTAGATTAGTGCCAAAGACAGGTAGAATTAAACTAAAGATAAAAAAATAAAATCTAAAGTAATGAAATATCTAGAGGAACAACAGAAACACTGTAGCACTATTTTGGCCGTCTTAAAAATGCATTTTACCTACAGAGCTGAGTTGTCTGGTATAAATGTTTTGAGTAAAGCCTATTTACCTAGATCTCTTCTCAATGAGTGCCTCCTTGAGATGTCGCCAGCGGTCGAGTACCTGTCGCCGCTTGCCGTCGATGTCGTCGGCCGCGTAGTGCTCGGACGCCATCAACTGGTCCGCCAGCGTCTGTAGCTGAGCTATCTTCTCCTCCTGCACCACAACCGATGGGAGCATTCAATACAAGTAGAGCAATAATTCATAAATCTTCAAATGTTTGGGTATGTAATATTGAAATGTTTTAATTTTATATTTAAATATATTTCTTTTATATTGTAGCCATTCGCTTGTGTCAATTATTGAAGTTAGAAACTCACATGAGCGTTGATAGCCTTGTCGAAGTCCTCGTGTTTTTTGATGAGTTGTTCCACATTGTCTGGCTGTGCAGAGTCGGCGGAGTCTGCAGCATCGGCCTGGTCCTTGGAGGTGGGCGAGAGGAAGGCCTCACGTGCACCCATCCAGGTCTCAGCCTGCTCGCAGTCGCGGTAGAACAGCTGCAGCTCCAAGTTCTGGTCCAGCTTCATACGACGACCTACCCAAGCCCTGAGGAAAGGTAAGTGTTGAGTATCGTCGAGGAAATGAAAAACATGTGAGTAGGGTACAGAAGGCCCATTCTTTTTCTTCCTCTCACCAAGCCAAGGGCGGTAAATCAACAGTTTACTGGCAATGTATGCTTACTTCTCGAGCTCCTGCCTGGCGTCGCTCATGTTGTTGAGTTTCTCCTGTATATCGACGCTGGCGTAGTGTCCGCCCTGCAGTAGTTGCTGCCCGAACAGCTCCAGAGCTTGGAACGTGCCGGCGCGGGCGTCCATCTCCGTGCGATGTTCCTATATTACGCACAATTTATTAGCAACACTCCAAAGTATTTATTTTAGTGATAATACATATTTTGTAGATGCCAAATTGTAATGGCGTATTAATTTAATTAAAAAATATTTACATGACGACAAAATACTAATTAAAAGTTATAATCTATCTCGTAAAGTTTATTGCAATCGTAGTATATAAGTTTTTGATTATTTAGATTTGTTTAATATTTCAGTTACAACCACTGTTTAGTTATTTATTATCAATATTTACCCACACATCAATAACTTTTAAACACAATACCTCAGCGACTATAATAAATAATATCAATTAGAGGCATTGTGAATTTGTTTATAAAATAAAGCTTTTACAACACACACCAAGAAGAATCAAATAATCGGTGGTATAGTCGAGAGAAAGTGTCAGAAATAAAAACAATAGAAATACATAGAGTCAAATAAAAGTACACACACACTAAAACACATAAAGAACAAACTTAAAACACCTTGAAAACACACGGAAAACGGGTACAACCAATGTAAAAAGTGTATTAGGAAGAAAGAAAAATAAGAACTTTTCTATAGGATTTACCTCATGAGGTAGCTCAATTACAACTGGTCAAGTTATTGCCAATAATAAGTGCAAATTTAATTGACCAATACAAGCTACACCATGAGAACACTTTTATACCAATTTCACATAAACACACTACATCACTTGGTTATAACCTATACCACAACATGTAAAAAATAACTAAAATACAGTATAAAAACAATTAAATATGTTAATAATAGTTGCCGTCATTTGCCTGTTAAGTTTTTTATAGTTAAACTGTTAGGGTAACTACCCCGGCCGCTAAGAACATTAATTATAAATAAATTAGATTGTAAACAGCAGCACATCGAGTGTAGTGTGTATTATTGCGTATTATTGCATACACGGGTGTATATTATAGAGTTCTTGCAACGCACTAGTATTATTACATTTGTAAGACTTATGCATGTAACTAAAGATTTGTTTAACATAAAATCAGGGTGGCGTCTTTAGTTAAGATCGTAGGATTTTTTTATCAAGTAAATGTACTTTGTACCTATAAGTATGGTTTATTGTTGTTGACTGCGCCATATAACACTTACGATGCAAATTATTAGCAAAGTAAAATGTAAATAATATTATTTACTCATTTGGTTCTTAGATACTGTTAAAATAACACTTGTATTTGTGTTATTAGATGTGTTTTTATTTTCGTGTACAAACAGATCTGCACACACACAAGTCTTATTGGTCGTGCGTTGCAAGAATGGTAGTAAGGCTGGGGGCACACATGCGTGCAATGCGTCTGACCTGCGGCATTATGCCGTACCGCGCGTCTATCTCCAAACGCTGGCTCTAGAAACACAGTCACCATGTGATATTTGTTTCAAGTACACCCAATCAATGCCAATCTCATATCAAATTCAATCTTTTTGCTCCCGGTATGCCAAACACAGGATTTTCACTACCCATGGCGTTTGAAAAAGATTTTTGGATGGATTACTGATCTTGAGTTCAAATCATATGACTGTTTTGATATTAGAGGATACTAATCGCTATATTCAAACTTTATACAATCACAGTTGATTAATAAGATATAATGATTTCACTCAATTAGTCACTGGTGGACCAAACGGGTATATTGTACAAAGAATAATATTACATGTAGTGGAATGATGGAATATGGCACATACCTGGTGTCTCTCAAGGAGTGCTTCAGCGCCGGTGACGTCGTTTGCCAACTCGTCTGAGCTTACGAGAGCCATCATGGAGTTGATCCAAGCCATCAAGTCGCGGTAGTCAGACAAGAACCTGTTGAATGGAAAATACAATCATTTATTATGATAGTATGTTAGGGTAATTCTGGCATCTGTATTGAAAATGCTCAATTGCATTTTACAGCTTAGTTATAAAACTTGTAGCAATACACATGACCCCTCACATAGTACATTGATTTCAATTAGGTAAATGACATCCCAGTTTTATGTTACACCTAAGTGTACTTCATATAGTATTTATTTACCTCTGCAAGTCATAGGAGTCTAGCAGTTTCTCCTTGCGCGCGTTGGCCCTGGCCTGAAGCTGTTGCCAGGCCTCGTTGATCTCCCGCTGCTTGCTGTAGGTGGCGTCCGCCGAGTCTCCGTGCGTCGCCATCAGGCGGTTGGCGGTGTCATCCAGCTGACGGATCTTGTCGCCAAGAGCGGCGAGGTCGCGCTCCAGACCCTCATGTTTGCCTGTTAATAAAGGATTACGTGAATTTTATTGTTAATTAGCTATTTCCGCGAGGCCTTCCAAAAACAATTTGTTTTTTGTTATGATTTGTAGTTAAGGTTGCTTGAAACGAACAAGCAATATTATTATGTTGTACTTACGCTGCAGAGTCTGCACAGAGCGCAGATCCTTGCCGAGGTCGTCGGTAGCGAGCGCGGCCTCCTTCTCAGCGATCCAGTCCTTGGTCTCGTCCACGTCGCGGTGGAAGCGCTGCACCTCGTGCGCGGAGCCAAGCTGGGCGGCGCGCTCCGCGGTCAGTTGTTGTAGGGACGTCCATTTCGAGTTCAGTTCCTGATGATGTGAGAGGTTATTAATTGAGAGATGTTATCTAACATTCTGCTCGTCTATATTAAATGAAAAAAGTTATTTCGCATAGTAATCAAACGGTTGCAATAAATCAGTTTGTGCCGTACCTACTTCTAAATTCGTTGCTTTTTGTTAAAGTTGTAGTTGTATAAAACGTAAATAAGTTAGAATACTGTAACTGCGTAATTCAGTACAGACGGATTTGGCGACGGATTAGTAGGTACGTATTTCAAAACAGTCATTCTAGAATAACTGCGACTTTAGCATTGCTTTCCATTTGTAAATTTTCATATAAAGCCTGTACCTATATTAATGTAAAACATATTAACCCTACTTGTGGTTTTATCTAATCGGTTTATATGGGATTTTTCATGTTGTAATTAACCATGTTCGTGGATATAACATAAGAGCAAATAACTACGCATTGTGACATTGATCCTGCTAGATACATCGCATATGGCAGACATGTAAATTATTACATAACACCAGCCAATATTTGTCCCGTCTATTAAATCTTGCTCTGTAAATGTTTGCTTATATACTGTGGTCATATTGTAAATTTGTGTACGTGACTGGTTGTGCGTTTAGTTATTTGTCAATTAATATAAAAAGTAAAGAGGGTTTCCCGTGTTCTAATTCTAATTATTAAATGGTGGCTAGGAAAATATACTAGTTACTGCCACTGCTACAATGTGAAGAACGAGTTACGAATACTATCACAATTTTTCACCAATTTTCTGTAGAAAATGCAAACCATTAGAACCAATTTTTTACTCAGGTATATATTCAACATTTCCATCGCCAAAATCTACTTAAGAATTTAAAATATTAATGATTTAAATAAATTCTCGCTACTACGACTGCCACCTATGGCATACTAATTTCAATAAATTTGAGCTCTGCAAGCCCTCTTCGGCAGGTAAATAACTTTAAAAACAGTTCAATACTGACCTGCATCTGAGTCTGGATTTTCAGCGCAGCTTCAGTCTGACCGACAGTCATGAGCTGCACGGCGATCTCGTTCATCTCAGCGAGGCGGACCTCGTTAGCGCGGAGGTCATTTTGGAAGTCGTCGAACTTCTTCTGCATTACCTCCACTTGTTCCAGGTCTTCACCGACGTCTTGTACTTGGGCGTGCATCTCCTGCAAAATAATAGAATGTCGTCAAAACGTGTTTTGTTCTACAAAGGTAAGGTCGGATGGAAAAATAAACTAATCACATTTTACGAGTCTCTTTTAAAAAAAGCTAATGATCACAAGACGTTGAGTATATTCATCATTTGGGAATTGAAAACAAAATTCGTTCACTGAATATAAGATACATTTAACTATTACCTAAACGATTCTGAAGTTATGTTTGACCTTGAACAACATACCTTGTCCTTGATCCAGGTGGCGAGCTCGGCGGCTTCGCGGACCAGCACGTACGCCTTGACAGTCTCATTGAGCTTGTTCTGTCTCTGGCGCGCCAGGCGTAGCAAGTTGTCATACTGGGCTTCGATCTGAGAACAAAATTAATGTCAATTTGGGCCTGGTTACTTCAATGTGATGTAAAGTAGTCATTATTTTGAAGGATATGTCAAAACGGGTGCAATTATACTGTTGATAAAATTATGACTAATTTCTTACAAGTAGATAGTGCTATAATTAGTATTGTTCAATATCTAATAGGACCGTAATTTCATTTAAAAATAAACTAATCTGCGAGAACAGCTTTTATACGCCACAGGTGAGAATATTGCAATTCTAAATGTTGAGTCTTACAGATAATCTATAGTTTCTTCAATTTATGCATGAAGCTTTACAATTTGATTAGATCGTACTAGCCGGCACGGTCAAAATTTGATTGTATAATTCTAGTCGTGTCAAAGATAGTTTGAATAAATGGTAAGATTGCTTTACCTGGTTCTGCCTGGCAGCAATAGAGCTGGAGTCAGCGAGATTCTGCTGCGAGGAGGACAGGCCGGCATCGATCTTCTTCACATAGGCGGCCGGCACAAAGCCCTGACGGTCGTTCACCTCTACCTTCCACCAGTCCTGTTTAACAAACATTGAATTTTTGTATTCAGACACGTCTATAATTATGAGTAAGTTTAAAAAGACTTCTTTTGGTAAACATGTTAATCCTAAAAAAAGTCACGAGCGTAATAAAGATAGGATATAAAATTAATCTTCGATTTTATTAGGATCCGAAAATTCTTTTGAGCGTCAATAAGACGGACTGAACGGCTTAAAGTAACTTTACATCTAAATTACACGATGCATGTGACGCAGGAGTTTCCTAGCACGTGTACTAGTTAATGAAAATGATTGAAATAATGTTTATTTTCACTAAATATCATTTACGTACATCATGTGAAGAAAGCAGCTTCGTTTCAAGCAAACAAAGATTGTGGTAGGAGGCCTCCGCTCTTCCTTATAGACAAGCTAACGTTTGTATGTGTACCAAATTTGATTTACCGATTATATTTTACCAATTTTCACTTGTGATTGAAAGATTGAATATTTATTAATTTACAGTACATTTTCATCTTATTTACTACGCTCATTCCCTGATGATCTGGTTAAATATGGGAACATTCTCGACTTCCCATTATACGCGTGACCTTGCTTCAATTCATACGTTACGAAACAACATGGCAATCAATCAGGACAAACCTATACGATGTGAAGACAATAGCGGCAATAAATAAACCATCACATATGGCATTTGTATAATAAAAGACAACGGAAAGATCATTGTTTCTGAAGATAATAGGAGGTATTTATGCGGCTTGGAAATAACAGGAACGGGGTGTGGAAATCGTAAAGTTATTGTTATTCACGAATTATGTATGATGATTTAATTCAGATAAGATTGGCTACCGGTATGATAATATTGCAAGACATTCGTAAACAACATTCGTTCTGTGGACGTTTACATCTCTTGTCTGTATTGTTTTATTTCAAAACATACTTAAAGGGTAATTCCTGACCTCTTATAATTATTTGCTTATATTTGATCACAATACGATCTAGTCAAGAACATGATAAAATATTATGGTTTGAATTCTTTATAGCAAACAATTTTCATTTCCTGTGTCAAAACATTTGTAGTAGATTGATGTTATATCCTGTAGTAAGAGCTCGTCCCAACTGACAATCGCGACCGGTTAAAACGGATATCCTATGCCAACACGCCATGGAATCTATACATTATCTCTACTAGTACGTAAGAAAAGTATTTTCGTATGCAGACTCAAGCGAAGACTTCCCGAATTCATTCTATCAATGCCTGGTCTGAATACTGAAATATTAAAATGGTCTATTTAAAAAGTCTAATACTTCTACGTCAATCAAATACATTTTACATTTAAATTTTGTAGGAGATTTTCTGTATTTCTGTATTTTAATACTTAGACCTCCTTGGGGCTCGAGTTTGAGTACTTGTCATGCCATTTTAATAATATTTTCTTCAATGTTATAATGGTGTTGTATATTAAAGCGTGTAACCGAGTCTAATATGTGTATGAACATCGAAATTTGCCACAATAGAAAATCGTGTAGAATAGTAACGTTAGCATACTAGGTTAACAAGGCTGTCACAATGTGCACGACAATTTAGCACGAATTAACGCATATCAATGTGTAACTAGTTAAGTTAGCGCATTCATGGGATGTCGCTTAATATTTAAATTATTGTTGGTATTTATAAATATCTCGACTTATTATTAACATAATCGATCATTTGAATAACCCGGAATATTTTCCAAGATATTTTATTTTCATAACAAAGTTCCGTGCAATGTTTTGTTCTCTTGGACATCAAAAATATTCTTGAAACAGAGATCGTATTGATTAAGCGACTGATTGAATGGTTAACGTGGATATCTGGATGGAAATACTGTAATACAGTAGATAAGAAAATAAGTAGAAAGTACAGGAAATATATCTAAAAAGATAGTTATTCGAAAATTTTGATGATGATGACACATGATAAGATCTTACTGTAGTGAAAAACTCACATGCTTAACCTTCTTATCATTCCTTCTGTTTTGTGCAAACAGACTGTCCACCAGTATAACAGCTAACCAACTTAAAACTATCATTTTATTATCTAGTATCACTTCGGTATCACAGAACGATTCACTGCCCACTTACAACAAGCCACTACATTTTTTATATAAAAAATATGTATTCGATCAAAACGTTCGTAACATAATTGTCTTTTGATGTCACTATGATATGTTCTTATGTAAGTGCGTTCGTCCTCTCGCGTGGTTCATCGTATACTGTTTAGTGCGCGTCCTGCGGCCGTGCGGTTCAAGCCAGATAACAATGGCTCTCTACTGCCTGTGGGTTAATACTAAAGCATGGTGGCTCTGCCTGATTTACTATTGTAATTGAACTGTTTATCGTAATCTCTACCGGAATTTTATGAGTATTATGACCAGTGATCTGTAGCATAATATATTATGATCTTCCTTTATTATAAAAGTGTTTGTTTTCACTGTATTTAACTTCGATTTCGCCAGACGAATGTATAGTTTTGAGAATTTATAAATATTGTCGTGTCTATTCTTATAGGAGAATCAAAGACTGTGTTAATTTCTGTTAGAGAAGTAAAAACATATTTTTTGAATTTAAATCCTTTCGTCTAAACTAATAGATTTGCTGAATGAAAAATATGACTTTATACAGTTATCATCTAATGAAACCACAAAAGAAACAGAAGTTGGGAAGTACACGCAAATGTGGTTTAATATTTTTAGATAAATAAAAGATAACAAACGTGATATTTGTATAATAAAGTTATCTGCATGTATTACAGAATTAATTACAAGGACGGTAGATCGCGTTACCCGATGTAATAAATATTTTTTTTATCAATTAATAAACGTTCGCGATGACGTCAGCACCTTTTTTGTATTTTTATATGATTTAACATTATACCATGCTCTCAACATTTGGGGGAAAGAATTGGGCCTACGGTTCAGCTCAATCAACCGGTGAAGCATAACGCAAGCTTTGTTTCACGGCCATTTTCTAGGAGGCCGTGATATCACTGGCCCATTTTGTCGATGACTCTCCTACACTTTCTTCACATCTTTTTTTATGTAAAAAGAGACAGTACCTTTTTTATACATGTCTACAGATATGTGTATTTTATTAAAGTAACTCATTTGACGACTAAGTTTTTGTAGTTACTAATATGATAACACCGAAAAGAGACACTTCAGCTTAGCCATAACATTGCACTCTATTTGTAATAGATCGGCAAACGAGCAGACGGATTACCTGATGGTAAGCAATCAGCGCCGCCCATGGACACCCGCAACGGAGGAGATACGAGTGCGTTGCCGACCTTTTAGGGATTAGAAATTGGGAGATTTAGGGATTGAGGAGGGATTGGGGGAGGGGAAGGATTGGGCCTCCGGTAACCTCACTCACACAAACAAAACACAACGTTGTGGTTGTTTCACGCCGGTTTTCTGTGAGGCCGTGGTATCACTCCGGTCGAGGCGACCCATTCGTGCCAAAGCATGGCTCTCCCACACTTATTTTTCAACAGTTTGACCTAAATGATCTCGTCGATTGTAGGGTAACTACTGCAGTATGTCTTTACATTCACAAGGTATTAGCACGATTAGCGATAAGCAGAATGTGAAGTAATAATTATAATAAATTGTTGTGTTGATCTTCCCAACTAGGTACACTTCGAAGTCACCTTTATCTTTGCAATATTAGGAGATACTTTAAATGAAAAATTGTGACTTTTTGTGACCATTGCAACACCAACTGGTTTTTTATGTGTTACGTCGACAACCGAGCAGATGGATCACGTTATTGTAACCAACCGGCGCCGCACAAGCGACCCATGCGTGGCTGGCCTTTGGGAGTTTAGCTTTTGAAGATTGGGGATGGAAGGATGGAGAGATTGTCTCCGGTAACCACACTCACAAGCAGGTCAGTCTGCTTGTGATCACGACCTATGCAAACAGGTCGAAACCAAGGTATTTAAATAATTACTTTCCGCGTAATTACCCGCGAAACTATTTGTTGTAAATATGAATGCGAAAGTTTAAAAAAAAACCTCACTCACAGCAACCCATATTGCAAGCATTATTTTAGGCTGTTTTCTTGTGAGGTCGTGGTATTTACTGGTCGGGCCGGCCCATTCATGCTAAAGCAAGGCTTTACCACACTGAATTTTTAAGCTTAGTATTTACTACTTAGTATTACTAAGAAACTTGCAGGTAAAGATTTACCACCCTTTAACAATAAAGGGTGCCGCGAGTTTACCACCATGATCGCTAGTGTATCCCAAGGTTTTTTGGGCAACAAACCCTTTGGCGAATGTTTGTTGTAATTGCAAAATTATAATTTCACGCCAGTCTTACGCCATGTGGCAAACTGAAAAACGGTAGTTCTCATTGCGACCTATAGATTATTACAGAGGTGACTAACCTTGTTGTTGGAATTGAGTAGAGTAAGCACATCTCCTCGCTTCATGGATACTTCGCGCGGAGACTTCTCAGCGTAGTCGTACAGGGCGACCACACACTCCTTGCCCGATACATCCACAACTGGTGACTCTTGTTGCTGTTGGAGAAATTATATGGTTAAAAAGTTAGTAACATTCTAGCTGGGTAGTTTCCTAAGTCAAAAATAATTTCTTGCAACATATAGAACTACAAAATTTCTTAAAAATAATCACACCTACATTCATTTTATATACTTAAAAGTTTACGTATTTTTTAGATACCTAATGCAAAAGAAATAAATTTGCTATTTGACGTAAAACACTATGACGTCACAACGTGCTATTTCATACAATATTCTTAGAAAATTGACCTTTTTGATATTTCAGAAAAAGTATTGAATTTCAATTGTTGGAAGCTAGCCTATTGACATCTACATGATTAACGAAGGCGAGTAACTATAGCTCATTCTAATCTTGCGTTTAATTTAGTACCTTGTAAATTTCTTAGTGATATCGTCAACTTACCCTGCATCCATCAGCCTGTTCCCTCAGTGACTTGATGGTGTTTCCGAAGGCTTCTAGATCTGAGAGCAGAGCCTCGTGCTTCTTCAACAGAGCTTCCGAAGAGTCCTCGTCCTTGCCGTAGTCCTGAGTGTTGGCCATTGGCTCCTTCTCACGGATCCACGACTCGGCCTCATTGGCGTCAGCGAAGTACTGCTGAGCTTGGAGCGAGTCTTCCAGGTCTTGTTTGCGCTGTTTCGTAAAGGGATGGGGAATTAATGCCAAGTATTTTGTGAAAGAATCCATATCCATCAAGTTCTTTATGGCCCTATTTTTTTTAAAAAGGATGGCAAAATGTTTTATGATTGGGCATTATGTTATGTAAACCAATAAGTACCTGGAGAGCCTTCTCCTGCAGCTGGGTCCACTGCTGCTGCAGATGCTGGAGACGCGCGGCGATGTCGTCGGCGGCGAAGTGGCCCGCGTCCCGCAGCGCGGCCCCGGCCGCCCGCACGGCCTCCACGCGGGCCTCGTGCTGCGCCATCTCTCCCATCACGGCTTGGTGCTTCTTCATCAGGTTCTGTACTCCGATCAAGTCACGACCTGCACCAAAAACATGATACATGTTAGTTTTATCCCAATAACTAATGAATTACTAACTTTGATTATCAAGTACCACAGTATTATGAAAATGTACCTCGGTTGGTGGACGCAATGATAGGTTCCTTCTCACGGATCCAGGCGGCCTCATCGTCGAGGTCACGGAACAGTTGCTGAGCCTGCAGGGAGTCTAACAGGCGACGCTTACGGATCGCCATCGGCTTGTCCAGAGCTGCGTAACGACCGACGAGGCCGTCCTAATGAAATAACAAATAATTTTATACAACTTTCTTCATAATTTGGGAAACAGTTCAGTTCAGTTGAAATTTCTATAAATACTGACCCGCTTAGTCTTGATGTTGTCAGCGTCGAAGTGTCCCCGCTCAATGAATTGCTCGGCCTGGTTACGGATGGCGTCGATCCTTTCAGCATGGGAGCTCACATCAGCTTCCAGAAGAGCATGCTTCTTCTGCAGATTCTGGACACTGGTTAGGTCCTGGGTGGAAGAGAATGTTTATAAAGCTTTTTCACATAAAAAAGATGGTGCTTGCGCTCAGATCAGGCGAGTTAGACGTATAATACTTGGTGTTATGCAGGGTATTGATTTGTATAGAAAAGATAGCTTATACAGTTCATGTACCAGACTTAAATGGACATAAAAATAAAAACTACTACATAGTAGATATAACAGTTTACGTTAAAACTCGAATATCCTAGTAAATACTACTTGTAACATCCCTTGTAGGTACTATGAAGGGATGTTACAATTTGGCCTTTATTTCCGGCGTACCTTGCCGTAGTCCTCGCTGAGCAGTTGTCCCTCGACCTCGGAGAGCCAGAGCTCGATGTCCTCGACGGCGCGGTTGTACTGTTGCTGGGCGGCGGCCTCCTGCAGCTTGCTGCCCTTGAGCTCGGACGCGGCCGCCAGCTTCTCCCAGATACCCGCCAGCTCCGCCACGCGAGACTCGATTTGAGCTACGGAAATACGAGTTACATAAGTATGCTGTCGTAATTACCAACATGTACGCGGTACAAGTACCATTTAAGGATTTAGTAATCAGAGATTAGAGGGGTAGGAGGAGAATTGCTAAAAAGTTTAGAACAGGAACACAAAGATAACCAATAACTTCGGATTTGATGTACGTTTTCTTAGTATATTCTAACAACACCATTTTTACTGAACTATTGTAATAAGTAGTATTATACTATAACAAAGTAAGGTATACGCACGTTTAGCGAAGTGTTCCTGTTCGAGCAGCTTGGCCCCGGTGACGGTGATCTCGTCAATGCGCGGCTTGTTGGCCTGCAGCTCCTGCTCGAAGTTCTGGTGCTTCTGTACCTTGCCGTTCAGGTTGGTGGGGTCCAGGTACGAGTCATCCGTCGCGAACTTAAGCTTCTCGTTGATCCAGCCTGCGGATATATTACATTATTATTAGTTTTGATGACGATCAATGTATTCCATGAGACGCCAAATTATTAATAATAAAGAAAATATTTTAGAGCAGCCTACTAACTATTAATATTAGATAGGCTTTGGCAACCATATCGCCAGATAACAAAATCACAACACTAATATATTGATTTTCTAAATTGTATCGACGTCATAGTAAACTCACCCTTAGTCTCATCACAATCACGTTCGAACTGTTGGTACTTGTACGCGTCCTCCAACAAGGCGCGGCGTTGGCTGGACTTCTCCAACAAGGCGGCGCGGCGTTCCAACAACTATCAAGGGGAAATAACATTGAGTTTGGGATACCTCAATAAGAAGATTCTAGTGTCTAAAGGACTAAGTAAAAAAGGCGCCCGTTGCAATGCTTATGTTAATAGTCAAGAAACTAATAATAACAATTGAAGAAAAGTGTAATTTTGGCGCATTATTTACAGCTTATTATCGCCAAACAACGAATTACATGACAATCTTTTACGATATTTAGGAATCAACCTAAATTTGAGATGTTTGGGCACTTCCGACTATTCTAATACTCGGCACATGTTTAAGAATAGTTAGAAGAAATAAATGGTTTGCCGTAGCAGGGTGCTCGTAAAAAAGTATAAATATCGATCGATAAATATTGATCTTACCATCTCCCTCCTCTGGGCTACGTCATCAGCAGCATAATGCTGTCCCTCAATGAGTTTGGACGCGAACTCGTCCAAAGCTTTGATTTTCTCTTCCTGTGCTACCAGCGACTTCTCAAAGTCTTCGTGTTTCTTCAAGAGAGCTTCCACCGAGTCTAAGGAGTCGCCTACATCTTCGTTTGCGAGGAAAGCCTGTGGACAGGGAAAAGGTTTAGGAATTGTATCTTGCATCTGTTCATTTATTTACCACATGATTACAGAAAAGAGTAAAAATGTGTGTATTTTAGCCCAAATATTTTTAATTTGTGTTTTGTCATCAATGAAACATCGATTCGTACAAGTTATTGAAATTGAAAAACCTAATCAAACAATCAATTAAGCTATGTTATCGAAAGAATCCACTTTATGAATTATGTAATGAAAATCACATTCCCGATTTATTAGAATATATGAAGCTCTTTTAAAATCAATTTAAATCAATTTAACAATGAATGTTCGTATAAAATAATTATATAATATAGCGAGGTGAGTGAGTGCGAGTTACCTCCTGCTTGTGCATCCAGGCGTCGGCCTGCTCGGTGTCCCTGTAGAAGAGCTGGAGGTCCATGCACTGCAGGTAGAGCACGCGGCGCTGGTCCCACAGCTGGTGCAGCGCGGCGCTCTCCCGCGCCAGGTTGGCCAGCGCCGTCGACACCTCCTCGCGCGCGCGGTGCCCGCCCTCCACCAGGGCCTGCCCCGCGCTCGCGCACGCCTGGATCACGTCCGACCGAGCGTCCATCTCGCCCTGACAAACGACACAACATTCTATATTCGCTACTCTTACAACTGAACTCGAGCTGAATAAAATGATGCTGTTTTTTGCTTTATTGAAGGAGGTAGCAGTCACAAAAAATAGGTATTTACAAAGTGGTTACTAAGTGATAAAAACCATTATTTACAGAATATTTACCTTATGTTCCTGATGTTTCTCCAGTAGAGCCTCGGCTCCGGGAACATCTTTGGCAAGGTCGTCGGCTGCGATAAGCGCACGGATATCGCTGACCCAGGAGATCAGGTCGCGGTAGTCAGCGAGGAAACGATGCAGGGCGTGAGAGGACTCCAGCTCCGAACGACGTTCCTAAAAATGTAAAAAAAATATATAAACAAATATGTAAATACTTATGTCTAATTCTGATTCTGTTATTTCCGAAACTCTAGAAAACATTTTTAGTCTAAATGTTACCTTAGCCTTCTGCACGAGTTTCTGCCACGCGAGCGTGATCTCGTCCCGCTTGGCGTGTATGGCAGGGGCGTGGTCGGCGTGAATAGCGGCCAGGCGCGCAGCTTCACCGTCCAGGGTTGATACCTTATCTTCCAGGGCTGCCAGGTCGCGTTCTACGCCCTCGTGTTTACGCTATACAGAAAAATAAGTGTTATTTATTATTGGGCACTTTTAGTAACATAACTGTTTTTAATTATAAATTCAATGTAAGGGTAATAAATACACAAGTTAATTTCTTACCTGCAAGGTCTGCACAGTGGCGAGATCCCTGCCGTAGTCATCAGATCCGAGTACTACATCCTTCTCGGAGATCCAGGCGATGGTCTCGTCAGCGTCGCGGTTGAAGCGCTGGATCTCGTGAGCACCGAACAGGCGCTCTTGACGCATCAGCGCCATCTGGCGAAGGCGTTGCCACGCCTCATTCAGCTCCTAAGAAATTTTAATATGGAATTAATTACCTATATAAATAATTTTGATGCTTATGTTTGCTGCTATTAATGCTTCAGGTATCAAATTCAAATTCAAGAAAGTTTTGTTTATTGTCACAGAACGTTTTTATGCCATTTGTCAGTCAGATTATGAAAATTAGGATTGACTGGGTCTTTACCAGATTCACATAAACCAACTCTGACCCATAAATAAGTAATACACTACTCACACCTATATTCTTATTTGATCCTTAATACTTTTTTGAACTTAAATCAAAATAAACATCGGTCATAGTGTCACTTTCAATCAAATTATTGAACTTACATCCTTCCTCTTGACAATGGTCTCCCTCTCAGGGTGTCCCTCGAGTACAAGTCGCTCGGCGAGCTGGTTAACTTCGGTGACGCGGTATTCCTGCGCCGCCATATCCTTCTGGAACTCATCGAACTTGCGCTGCAGCACCTCCACGTGCTCCAAGTCCGAGCCAAATTCATCCGCGCACACGAATGTCTCCTGTAAAAAGGAATTTGTTTTAGAACTTGTTACGAAGCCTATATGTTATATTGTTGATAAAAATATGTTTTTTTTAGGAAAGCAAAGTACTTTGGTTAATTCGAACTACTCTCTTACATGATTATTGTTGTCTCCATATTTATTAAAACAAAATTATATTATTTATATTAAAATAAAATGATAATAATAATTGAATTTTTAAGAATATTTTAAAACTCAAATGATTCATTATTGGTATAAAGAAAAGCATGAAGGTAAAAAACATTAACAGATGACAACAGTAACAATTCAAAATAAAATGTTCTTTGCACATTATTAATTTTCTGAAATATATTCATAGCGATGATTTCATTAGATATACTCATATCAACAACATAGAAGCACATCACTCGACTGTTTCTAAGTGCTGACATCATTTTCACATATAAAATTTCTGAGTTTTTGGCAATGCTAACAGACAAACAATCAGTCTATATTCCGAGTAGTTAACTCAACCTACATCGCCGCAGAGTTCACGTCCCCGCCCCAGCGGTACTAATGTAGGCTACGCCCACGTACAAACAATTTTTATTAACCTTATAACATGACTAGTAGGCTTGGTAGAATTCTTTACCTTCCTAGCGTTGATAACATTCATCATTATGAGCACACAGCTCTTGTACAATATGATGTCCTGTTTTCCTAAACATAAGTCTTTCGTTTTAAAATATATTATACATCGATAGATACTGTGTTTCCACTCACCTTGTCATGAATCCAGAACATGACTTCATCACAGTGTCTCAAGAACTGCACAAGCACTAAAGCCTGCTGCAGCTTCATGCCCTTCTCAGCCAGGCGGGATAGCAGTAGCTCCCAGAGACGATGCAGTTCGTCCAAGCGACGGCGGATGGTCTCCGACGCGAAGTGACCGGCAGAGATCATCTCACTACCAGTGTTGTCAAGAACTACGATGGCGTTGGAGTGGGCTGCCACCTCAGCTTCGAAAGCCTGGTGCTTCTGGATCTTAGCCTGGAGATTGGTAGGGTCTTTGTAGCTCTCATCGCTGGCTGCCTGCAGTTTCTCTTGGATCCAGGATTCGAGCTCGTCAGCGTCACGTTTGAAGTACTGGAACCTACGCGAGTCTTCCAGTTTTTCACGCTTGGCGCGTGCTTCTTGTTTGAAATCTTCATAGCGGTTCAAAACCTGGACAAAAAAGACGAGGTTAATCGTGTGCTACAAATATTTAATTATAAACGACCGAAAACGAGATCCTTCGCTCGACAGTCATGTTTACGACAAAAGTGGCTATGGTTTTACTTATGAAAAAACAAAGTACAAGTAGTAGAACTTGAAAATAGAAAATACAATTACTTAAAAGAAAACAAAAACAGGTTATCAAAGTAATACAGAATCAGGTCTGCAATAGTTCATCAGGTCAAGGTTACGAAGAGTCGGAGGGCTCCGCCTATAAATAGTCAATCAATACAGTTCCTCTTGGACCGGCTTCAGCTGTCTAGGGCAGCTATTTGCTATCGATGATGACGTATTACTTTCGACAAGTCGATACTATCTTATCTTAATGTACTTATTTTTAAAAACATGTAGAAAAAACGACACAATTATTTTAATGTCACTTGCAGACCAGAACAAAAATAAAATAATAGGAGAAAGTCTCAAAAGAAATTCGATCTATTCATAGAAACACGGGTGCAGTACAATGAGGGGATATGCATGTTTTTGTAAAAGGAGAATATGAGGCGAATCATAAACGGAGAAATATTTTAAGTCTATTTATTTTAGGGTCTGACTCAGAATAAACTAAGATACATACAAAACATAATTCATTTAAAATAGTCAATGTCTGTTCATAGTTTTATAATATACACGGGACTTTTAAAGAACCGAGTACGTGATATTTTCTATTCGCTACCTATCTGTAGTGGTCTACTTTGGTATTATCGTGATTATATAAATTAATTGAAGCGACGCGACGTGACCAAACTGCGGGGCGTCGACTGATTCACGCAATGCCGTACCTACGAATTCATATTTTATCAGGTTATCAAAACCAGAGTTTCTATGTAAAGACTTAAGAAGAGATACGCGAAACAAGTATTTACTTTTTGTATACTAACTAAATAGCTCTTATGGGAAACCATAGCTAGAAAGTATTTCATTCTATCATTTTCAAAGACTCGATGATTTTCAAAATACAAGATTGATGACAATTCTTTCTGTTGTTGTTTTTTGGACCCGAAAGTATCTAATTAATAATAAGCTTAAAAAAAAGGTTTCCCCACCCTAGGATCTCCTCCTGTGTCGTGAGTGTACAAGAGTATACAAACATACAATTTCAAATACACATGACACCCAGAACAACAATTTGTGGGTCTCACAAAGAGTTGTTCCGTGGTGCGGGAATCGAACCCGCGACACGTTGCACGGCAGCCAGTTGCCCAGCCACCGCACCAACCGTGCAGTCAAAAGTACAGTCCTACGAATACAAATTGTTTTAGAACGGTAAACACGAGACAATGCAGTGTAACTATCGTGTTCCTGGTAGAGCAACGAGAATTCGATCGAAAATAAGGATACTGGGTTAACAGATGATTTTTCCAATACTAATCACAGTAGTTGACTCTGAAAATCAACTTCAATAACGCCTACCAATGGATAAAAAAGGCACCCATAATATCCCCAATGTCACTAGCAATAAACTACTGTCTGCAATTTCAATAATATGTACACATACATATATTTAGAGCCGTTGGGTATTCACAATCAAGGTTCTACGTGGAGCACAACGAAGCGAGTGATTGCTTTCCGCACTTCAATGGATGGTGCATTACAATAGTGCCTCTATTCAGCAGATACATTGTATATGCGAATACTAGAGGAAACGATGCCTTCATCTCGGAAGCGACATCGTTCCAATGTAATGAGAACGTCTGAGAGTTCAAAGCATCACTGGGTATGATAATTTCAAGCACATTATATTATATTCTATCCTTTGAAGGAATTTGGTAGTATTTAAAATAATGTATTGTGTCGTAATTGACCGTTATATTATTTTTGTGGGTTTTAAAGTGTCGTCACTAATAAATAGTAAAACGGTGACATTATATTTTTTGCATACACTTGAAAGGTGACTTTAGACATTCTCGTGAATGTTAAAAGTATTTTAATACACCTAATGAGCTGGTATCGAAATAATGAGCTTCAATTATTTGTACGATTCGTCGTACACACCTCTTTGGTATGCCCAGTACATAAACAGTCGTCTTTCTTTCGATTTAAAATGTAGAGAGCGTATTTACCTGTTCACGTCGTTCTTGAATATCCTCGGCAGTCTCGAGGATCTTCACCTCCTTAGGTGGTGGTATCTGTTCCATGATGGAAGCGTCAAATTAACTGAAACAATGCACACAACGATTTTTACTCATTCACATTACCTATGTCTATCTAAAACTGGATAATAAATGACGAAGGTGGCCGTGTTGAAGCGTTTCGAAATGTAGATATGGACAACTAATGATGGTCACAAGTTTCCATACATTGAAAAGGATTAGTACTGGTGTGTTACATTCGAAAAACAAGACACTGCATATGAAAATTCAAGAGCACTCTAAGTGTACAGTTGATTTATCCACACTAATATTATAAATGCGAAACCAGCTCTGTCTGTGTGTCTTTTGTTCACGCCCAAACTACTGAACCAATTTGTGTAAAATATAGTACTGACAAAGTTTGTGGAACTTGGGAAAGGACAGTTTATATTTCCAAAAAATAAAATAATTACGGAGAATTGATTAAATGATTCCATTTTATTTGTCGATTAAAAGGTTTATTTATTGGGTTGTACTGGAATCCCACGATATTCTATTACTTCACAAAGAGTTCGTTAAACTGCTACTTGTAGACGAATTTTTTCAATCACCCGATTTTAGTAACCGACATAACGTTTAAAATTCAAACCTGAATCTTTATCAGTGACGCGTCAGCCATATTTTTTATCCTCCTGATCTCATCAAACAGTATTCATTAACTCAGATGAAGGTCAAACTACACTTGACTTTGCCACTCCATAAGTGACTAACAGAAGTGCCAGTTCACACAATACAATACCGTATTTGTGTGGTATTGGTATAGTACCGCTAATGTCATATGGTTTAGACCAAAATTGTAATTACAGTATAAATATCAATTAGGCAGTATGAGTATTACTTACTAGAATTATATTCAAAGTAGGTTTATTACATTAGCTTACTAGGACGGCTATTATTGACAGCGGCAATCATTACGGGTATTTTACGATCAATCAATGTTTATTTATTGGAATCTCTTTCGCTAAACGTAATAAATAATTTAATATAGCTATTTCTGCGTGTTATCTTTTATGACGGTATTTTATTTTCTCGTCGCATTTGGGTAATCCTATCAAAATATTAACATTATTTTTTAAAATTTATACTATGTTACTGTTTCTACTTGCAAAATTGTGTACATGATTTTTAATTTTTCATTACAGTATTAATAAACAGTGTATCAACTAATATTTTTCGACAGGAAAGGATTGTTCATTAGAATAGTATAGAGAAACCTCTCCATATTAAGATACATGATCATAACTAATAAAAGCAGATTGTTACTTCTGTGACTTATCTGCATCATGGCACCTGCCAGACGAGGCTTACATCACACGGCCTTGTGACTCACCCTACAGTAATGTTTTGTGGACCTGATGATAACATTGTTTCTCCTTAAAGTAATGCACTTAGCAACCTATTTAAAGCCAGTCATTTTTAAAATACATTTTCTGCCTTTGTGCTAGTTTTATCAGTGTAGAATGTTGCCACTTATCAGTCCATGAGCTCAGGTAGTGTCATTGTTAAAATTTAAAAGATAAGCAATTAGAAAATATGGCCATTATTATTATAAATCATATAACTTATTGGTATCTACAGTGATGGCATATTTTGTACTGTCTTGTTTATCAAGTAGTCACTCTTCTAGGTAGACCACCACAATGAGGTTTTTCTTTTTATGAGTGCAAAGTACAATGCTAGTCAATTAGTTCTACAGATAAGTAGAAACCAAAGATATTAATTAAATCAATACCTAATGGCTGAAACAATTTGAAATCATCAATGCCTCATTCCAAAGTAATTTATTTCAAATATCTGAAGAATGATGCAGTGAACATCATATTTTCATGACTAAATGAATTGATAAAAATATATATTTTTTAACAATATTTAATAAAACTAATTTAAATTACACCTGTCCCTGATATGTGACACTTGGAGGCACACATTACTCAGGTAATCAATACTAGTGCAACTTGATCTAGAGCACTGCAATCACACACACATGCACAGACAAATGTGTGTCATGCTATGGGTGGGGCTCAATTGGCATTGGAAGTACCGGATTACAATAAATTCTTGATGTATATCAAACTTTAAGCAATAAAGTAAGTTAAAATACTATTAATTCTACTGTCATGACTTTGTCCTTACTCTAAAATTGTCATGTTTTTTATTGGCATTTTCCATTATATCAACAATGAAGAATGTTTGGAAATATAAAACAGGATTGATACTGAAAAAATAGGGATTGAGAAAGACTGATAATATGGAAAAACACTAGAAAATGTGGTGACCTATTTATCAAATACAAATATGGCATTAAAAATCTATTAGAATTTTTCAGTTTTCTGCAATTCAATATGTAACAGACATGCTATAACATATTATATGTACAGGCAATAATAATTATTGAAAAGCAACACACATACCCACTTCCACTAAAATACAAATACAAAATCAGCTGATTGTATTATGAATAATGTAAATAAATAATATCAACCCACTCAAATAGCTCAAATAAACATAGAAATGATAAAAAATCAATACACACTGCAGAGGTAACAACACTCTAGGTATTCTGGTCACAAAGTCTAGATTATGTACTGACGTAGAAAGTACTGGCGAACACGGCGACAGCCTGTTCCAGATTTTATCGCCCTGCCCGACACGCACGGCCGACACTGTACCGCAGTAACACTGCTGCCTGCCGCCGCCGGCGTATCCACCGCTACATATCGACCCCACATACTTCCCTCTTATGTACAATGACGTAATGCTCCAAAATAAACCTAATAAGGATTATGGCCGGAGCCAATTTTGGACTTCCGGAGAAATTACTGGAATGAGAAACGGTACTAGGTGGTATCAACATGATTTTCTATCTCGAATCTCCTTATTCATGATACTGATTTCTTTCGGAAAGTTGGACATTCGTAAAGAATTCGCCGATACATGGGTGTGTCATAGATAAGTTAAAGAACACTCAAATCGTTTTTATTATAGATATTTAACCACAAATTGAAGCACTTGACATAAAACTTACCTTTGACTTAATAAATACACTGATTTTAAACGTTAAATGCACTTTATCTTGGAATTTTCATGAAAAATCGTTCGTTCGACGTGCAGTCGCGTCACTCCACTTACAGTCAATGTTGCTAGATTAAATATGTATTTGACAGTACAGTTGTTGATTGTTGACCTAGATTTTGAAGACCAATATTTTTATTTTATTTTAATCAGATCAAATCTTTGTATTTTCTTTTTATATAAACATAGAAATAAAAAAATCGTAACGGTGATTAAAAGGTAAATTAAACAAACACAGATAATGAAAGTGATTATTATCTGTCAACGAACTATTTTATATCTGTTGCCACACTATACGTTAGTTGTCAAAAAATCTTGTTCTCGCTTGGCTCGTCCTGTGTTTGTTGTATCAATTTGTATGTCAATTATCAATTAACCCTCGTTTAATAATGGCCTGTTGATTATTAAAAAGCAGTGCTCGGTGCTGATACTATCGATGTGCACTTCGAAGTTTGTGTAAATCATGGCTGCTGGTGGCGAGGATCTGTGGCGCGAGTGCGCGTCCTGGCTGACGAGATGTGGTTTGCTACGTCCCGACCATAAGGCGAACTGGGAAACGAGTTCAATTCATGACCTGGCGTATACCCTGCGAGATGGTGTACTGCTGTGCAACCTGCTTAATGTGCTGCATCCAGGCTGCATTGACATGAAGGACGTGAACCAGCGGCCTCAGATGGCACAGGTAATTGGGCCCCCGCTGCCGCGACCTTCACTCTAATTACTATAAAACCATTAAATTTAGCACATAATAGCTGTACGCATGTTATGTGGAACTAATTCCTAGGTCGGAGATTTATGCTTTTGAAATTTGACACAAGGTTTACAGATTTGCATTAATGAATACGTGTTTTTTGGTTTACGAAATATATTTCGAAGATTATAAATTAAAATTTCGTGTTTGGAATACAAGAGTACTTCCTATTATTGAAATATGTGCTGAGCATTACATTAACAGTTATAATGTGTAAGTGTAGTTAATTATGCATGCAATCATGAATGGACCTCTGCTATTGATATGTGCGTATTCAACAGTCACTGAATATATGTTCCGGTGTTATCTGCATCGTAAACTTACTGTGAATGAACAGGCAGAGCTTACTACTCTGTCAATTCATAATGCAAGTACATCCCTCTATGTTATGTGTACCTTCATGGAGAGGCCTAATGTATGTGAGATACAATGAGGTTCAGTGACCTCAATGTAAATTTATTCTATAATTCAATTCTTTATATTTAAAAAATAATATCTAATATAAATAGAAATTAATTTTAATTACTAATGTTTCATGTAAGGCTTTTCATTACACAATATTAGTCATTGAATATAAAAAATACAAGTATTTACCTCTTTCCTGTTACATACAATGGGTCATGGTCAAATTTATTAGTTAATTGCAATAGAAATTCTAAAATTCCTAATAAATTGTACATTCTAATAGAAACCTTGTTGGTGTGTCCTCTATTTTATTACTTTGTTCCATTATGAAATTTGTGCTGTGTACTAAGGATATATATATGATATTATGTGTATTTTAGTTGAATAATTTGTTTAGGTGATGACACTAATCTCATTAGACAAGTGCAAGAAATATTTTGGCCTATTAATTAATTAAGAAAAGGTTTCCTAAATTGATTTAATGCTTTTCGGGTTCTACTATTTGGATGAGTATTCAGAATATTTTTTCTTATTCGCAATTATTCTATTACAAACTCCTTCTCTTTCATCTCATTCTTAAAACAAGCTTATATCCTTTTTATAAATGGTAACTGATACCCATAATACCTATGATGGTGCATTACTATTAACTACTACTAAAATAATCAATGTGACTAGAAAAGCCCCAGTTTAATTTAATACACAGTTTTCCTGTTATTTTATACTGATAGTGATAGTGATACCAGTCTTTAAGTGGCTTATGTCAGCCAGGTTGTGGGTATAAGCACTATAAAATACCACAGTACTGGTTCAGAGCAAGATGGTTTTCAAACAGCAAGAGTCTGACCCCACCCATAACAAGGGAAGTCATTTGATTATTTGCTTCTTCAAAAAGGTGTCTTATGTCACCAGTTATATTTAACAATTCCACTCCCTATCGTCACTAAGTATATCAGTTTTATTACTCTATAGACTGTATTGTGACAACTGACAACCATTAAAACTAGTCACCCTGTGTTTTATGGTCACTGTCGTAAAAATAGCTATGCTTTGTTTATATTTGTCAACTGGCCATGCCTAGCTTAATGGCCTAGTAAATTAGGAATGTAAATAACCTATAGGCTATGTATTTCTCAAAGTAATAAGTTCAGATAATTAAACTAAGAACTCTGCTGACTCTAGTACAGAATAAAAAAAAATTTTGATGGGTGATAGGGTACAATCATACTAAGTTATCTGTTTGCACTTTCGTTATATCTATTGATATTATTGATACTGATGTTGTTTCAATGTAGGTAATATATTTACTATCATACCTTAATACTTGAACCGAAAAATAAACTTCGATTATCTATTGATATAAAATCTATATCTCTTACATACACCATGTAACATTAGTAAACAACTTGTATATGTGACTACCATAAAAGTGTAAAGGAACTTCAATGTCACATTGATTACATGTTATGGGGGCTAATGGGGGACCCATTGTCATAATACTCAATAGAAATGCTTGTAATTGTAATGAAACACATATTTTTATGCTGTGTATACTGTATAATTCACACTTATTAACATAAATAATGTCCTAAAATGTATAGGTTGTGTAATTTGAAGTTTTTACTCTGGTATAGTGATAATAGGTAGTAAAGTAGTTGCCATGTGAACTGTATGATGTTGTGTTTACAGACCATTTTGCTAGCAATCGGATAATTTCCTAGCCATATGTCTGTTAAAGGTTTAATATAAACATTTAGTGAAAAACAGTAAACTGATACCTGTTGCTAATATAATTTGCACCTTTTTAACGTTCAGAACGCGTGTTTCATTCTTCTAAGACTAAGGACTTTAAACAAACAGAGCTGTTGACGCTTACACCGACTTGTATCAAATTACGCGTTCTGGGGGCGTATTACAACCTTTTTAAAATCCAGTTTGTTTCCTGGCAGGTCAGTATAAGGCCGTAAACTGCATGGTTCTTTTTCGTATTATGACGTACGTTTTTCTGACTAGATTCATCCTGGATGATTGTCTGTGGTTGGTTTGCACCGTCTTGAAAGATTGCGTTCGAAAACATCCTAAAAGGGTTACTGGTATATTACGGTTTTTGAAAATTGAATGTAATAAATTATATAATGTAATTTTCTAACAGAATCGAGATTAAGAATGAGTTCAAAAACGAATTATGTATTATATGCGTAAGTACAATGTCATAAATATGAAAATACAGCACTGTCTCACAACATACATTTTTGACATACGCTACATTTCTGAACGTAAGTAATGGTAAGTAGGATAGGTGATAACAGCTCACCCGGCAAAAATAAAAGTTTTTTGTTATAATAAGGGTTTTTTTACTAATGAAGTCCATTTATTTTTTTAAAAAAGAAGAAGAACTAAAACTGTTTTACTTTGTTGAGCAAAGGAATCCGTTTACATGATCCCTGTTATAAAGTTGTTTATAAATATTGTCTACTCGATAATGGCGTAAGTATTACCTACATTATTTATAATAAAATAAATTCAACATCTTCAATCGCAAAAGGGTCACTAAGATCTCGAAGACGCGTCCTCTGAATTTTTGTTTGGTGGTTATCTTGTGACGCATCTCTTTCAAGAAACTCGAGGATTAGTAACTCATTACACATATTTAATGTTGTAGTAAACAGTATGTGATAAAAACTTAAAACAATTCAGTAAAAGCTACTCGACACCGGCGTAAACTGACTGGTTTGTTTGACACAATTTTTGACATTTGAGCAAGCTAAGAAATATCAGTTTGGTGGTCATAATACGGGTTTGCCAGCCAATATACGTGCAGAAATCGGTCAAGTGTCACGTGACTGCTAACTGACTGGCAATAAGACGTCATAATACAGATAAACAAGGCAGTTCATTTTAAGGTGTAAATTGACTGGAATTAAGAGATCGTAATACGCCCCCTGAACTCGTAAACAAACGAAGTTTTAAAGACCGCTAAATAGTTGCTTCACTTAATCCTACTAATAATATAAACACGAAGTTTATAAAGTATCGGTGGCTGTTTAGTTTTAATAGCTCTTCCAAGTAAAAAATAATGAACGGATCTGAACAAAAAGTGGCAAAGAAGTAGATAGATGATAGATTATAATCTAAAATAACACAAAGGCTCCTGGTGGCGGTATACTAAGGCACTGGCAAAAGCTATTATCACACAAAGAGTTGTTCCGTGCGGGAATGAAACCCGCCACACGTTACGCGGCAGCCAGTTGCTCCGCCACCGTACAAACCTTGCAATGATATAACAATCAAAAATTAAATTTATTTTTGTAATTAGGCCATAAAACAAGATGTAGCCAGCATTTCCTATCTGACTACTCTGAAAAGAAATGCCGACACTAACTTAGAGGACTAGGTCGAGCTCTTTTCAAGTCCAGACAATGTGAAAAATAATATAATGTGCACAAGAAAATAATATAATTATAACAAACAAGATTTTATAAAAAGTGTTGACTCAAAATGTCTTTATTTCTGATCCAATGAAACAGTTTATTAATACTCTTTAAACTGTTTATATAAGGTCATAATAAGGCTAGTAAACCCGCAGTTATCTCTCGTAAAAGTGGTCAAATAACGAGGCACGTAATTGCACAAGATAATGTTATCGCTTTAAGAGTAAGAGAGGAAGCTACTACAAATGATCTCGCCGCTCTCTTTAAATATGCCGAAATAACTAGGTACTACCGCCAACATAAGTGGCTTATGAATACAGAATGATATTTAATGTAATATACTTTATTTAATGTGTTGTTGTAGACAAGTTGTGATGGCGCATGGCGTCAGGGTTACTTATGAATAATTTGTTTTGATACTGTATAACACTTTTGTTGGTCACTGTACCTGCGAAGTTGTATGCTTAGTTTCCGTTTGGTTTTATGGTATAATATTGGGTTGAACTATGAGTTCGATTAATTTATCAAATCAGAGTTCTATAGCGTGACAAATATTTTAATAGCGTATTCTTTAAGTAAGCCTTAAAAGTCGGACTAACGTGTATCATCTTATCGGAATTTAATAAACGTTTAAAGAATGGAGACTTCACATTTTTTAGCCAGTTTTGCCAACAAAAATACTTACATGAAAGCACATTTATTTACTTTTGCTTGAGTGCTTCTTTTAGTTATAAATTCCTCTTAGATAATAATATGTAATCATAATATTTTCCTCCTTAGTTCCTGTGCATGAGGAACATCAAAGTGTTCCTCCGAACATGTCACGAGGTGTTTGAGCTGCGGGAGACGGACCTGTTCGACCCGTCCATGTTGTTCGACCTCTCCAACTTCCATCGTGTGCTGTGTACACTGGCCAAGCTCAGCCAGTGCCCCAAGGCTCTGGCTAAGAATATCAAGTGAGTATTTCTGTGCAATAAAGACATCTTTCTAGAAATACCTATTCCATATTCCGATCTACATAGATACATAGGTTACTCGTTTTCGTTCGCTCGTACTCGTTCCATATTAAAATACAGTTTGTGCTTTATCTAGGATTTAAAGTAGTAAAACTGCTATTCCAATAATTACTAACTACAAAATTTTGTTATAGACCATTCTCAGCACTACGGACACAGTCGGAGGAGGACATCTACAAAGATCTGCAATCTGTGTAAGTACCAAACTAGTTTGGAACTCACCTCGTTACAACTTTGAAAGTGCTAAGTAATTTAACGGCCCTTGTAGTAGCGCCAGTGCGACCATGGCGCCTCCCCCCTACTCGAGCGTGATAGAGGAGTGCCCCGGGCACCCGGCGGCGGCCGAGGTCCCTTGGGTGCAGTTCACGATACCCTCCGCCACCTGCGAGGACCGAGTGGAGGAGATTTACGAGGACCTCTGTTACGTCAAGTTTACATCAGCGACGCCAGAGGTGGCTGTTTTCGATAGTCTTTTATTTTCGGGAATTTTACGGCCAGATATTTATTGGATATAAACCATACTAGCAAGGATCAGCTTGCTTAGCAAAGTTAGCTATAACTGCGCACCCTGATCGAAGCTATTGAGTTCGAAATTAACCGTTAACTTGATCCAATATCTGACCGTAAAACGTACATTCTTTCGGTTAGTCTGGCAACATCACGCTTGGTACATTGTAACCCCAGGATTTACTTTCACCTAACTTGTTAATATTCAAATCATGTCCCCCGGTCGCCACGTTATCACAAACAACAATAGTTAATCCGTTTGTTATTTATAACTAAAAGTTTGAGACCAGCCGCTATGGGCTTACTGTCAGTGTGAGGGGCCATTGAATATAGTCCACAGTTGAGTGTAGCATAGTTCTGAATACAAAACTAAGTGCGGGGCAATGTTCGAAACTACTTTTTATTTCATTGTGGATAAATATTCAATTTATGCTGCATATTGTTGCGGATAAGTGTCAAAATTACTTCTACTAATGTTACCGCGAAAGCCCATTTATCGACTATTTAAAAATATAAAAATACATCTCATAGGGATTATTTAAATATGATGAAAATTATATGTTTTGCCGATCGATCTGTAGATAATCAGGACATTTGATACGATTAGATGTTAAACTGCTGAAGAATTTGAGGATAAATAAATGATACAAATAAAACATAAGTTCATTGAAACCTAGGGTAGTTTTAAGTTTAATAACCTGACTGGTGTCCAAGTTATAGACAGCAATACGAAGTATTCATAACTGTCGCCAGCATCAACGGTTACTTATCTGTTTTGAATGCTCATCAATGAATACGCTTTGCTGATCATTGTGCAACTCACAATTGCCTGCATAATTGACCAGCCATCTGCTGTATTTAAAGTTTTACACTATTCACAACTTTGTGTCCTCAGTGATAAAGTTTATATTACATTTTTATGAAGGTTGTCTTTGTGAAGGAATTTGTCTAGGGCAGTACTTTGTTTCTGGCGCCGAGTTTTGTTGTTTTCACGTTTGATAAGTGGCAAACGCATTCATTCATTCATTTATAATTCTTTAAAAAAATATTTTCGTATATACAAACAAATACGCTTATGATCTTGGCTGAACATCAGGATGCCATGGTCAATGAAGTAGTTAGTGTCTAGAGTAATAAAAAAGTGAAAATCCAACTCATTCCGCTGAACTGCGCGCGTGTCAAGTGCTCGCATTATTTGCTTTATTTCTTGTTATCTAAATATATCATCGCGCCGCGTTTCCCATACATTAACAACAGACAATGTAGTACCTACCAGACTACCAGCATTAGGTACATTTCTTAGAACCAACGCAACTAACTTCTAAATGACAAGATAAAAATAGCATGAAATTGACGTCCTTTATGAATTAGCGAGAAGTTACGTAGGGAAATTGTTGTTTTTATTGGAAATAGAAGTAGACCAACGGTTTTATATTAAAGTAAGCGTATGATTATGCAATGTACTCTTGTAAGCCACGGTTTTAAACAGAAAATATCCATGAAGCCTAATTTGTTGTTTCTTTATGTGTAAATAAGGTCTTAAATCGCTCTTATACCATTCATGACGCAAAATCCCCGAAGGTCAATCATTATTTTGTAGTCTGCAGCTTAAACATTTTAATAAGAAAGTAAGCTCGTCTCATTGTAATAAATGATGACTTTCTTCGCACTCTGTTACCGCCACGAGAGTCCTCTGTTTGCGTAGACAAAAACAGCGGCGTACCGAATGATAATAGCATCCCCTGCAGCACGTTCCACATTCGTCACTCTTGCGAGCTCGTACGAATACAAACATTCATGTATTCACGAATAAGACAATGCGACATAAATCGAGAGACACCTAATTGGAACTTCTCGCTATTTGCTTGCCCTAATTCTCATATCAACGTTCCTTTGAAACAAAGAGGGATCCCAACGTTGCCGCAAGCGACCTCGGCTATGCATTCTCATAATGTGGTCCAAGTTTTCATTTAATTAATCGCTTTAAGCGTAGGAGTTGCGAACTACGAACTTTCTACTTTATTGTGTTATTACGTGGAATATACGCGAGTCCTTAGCGGATTACGTAGCTCGACGCCTACACACAACGTGCACGTCTTAATATGTAGTCCCGCTGTGCTACGCGACCACGCGGCGCTCTGCTGCTAAGTTTACGAAGTACTGGAAGCACGACGGACTTTTACTAAATACATATGTATGCCTAATGACGTTTCTCTTTCCTCCTCGAAACTGTTATTATGCATATGAAACATTTCACTTGTCGCATTAAAGTCTAGCAGCAAGTATACATATTTGTGGGGAAAAATTTTCAGTGAATATGAAAATGTTTTCATGTGTATGTGACCGTTCGGTGATGAATCAAAAAAAGTGTACTTACCGTCATACCAATGTGACGGAACACAGTTATCTTGTGGAGGCCTTTCAGTACTTCGGAAAGCCTAAATATGACATACATATTTTGTATATTTTTGTTAGTACTTAATGTGTATCTCTGTACGCTTCAATGCCCCTGGGATAAATATCATTTTCATACTTCCCACACGAAAGGCCATAAATCCTATTTACTGGGTTGTGAACGTGATGTACTTATATATTTTCAATAACGACACAAATTGCTATAGGTATGATTAGATATTTCTCGGAAATCTACATACCATAGCCATATCCATTATCCATTATTATATATATATGGAAAAGAAAAATATTTATTTTTAACCTGTCATCCTATTATGCTTGGTCTTGCTCTTTGCTAAAGTCGGCTGTTCGTGACAGTCCGACAATAGAGTTATCTGTGGACTATATATAAAAACTGACATAAATGCCTGAAAATCTTACAGAAACCGAATAAAGATAGTTCTAGAATGTAACAAGAGAAATCGATAGGATTGAATTACCAAAGTATGTGTTAAAATTCACAATAATCAGCTTTAATTGATGGTACCTATATCCGCAGTTGTGTGTTAGGTTGCTGTCCCGAAACCTGGAATAAATCTTATGTTTCAACTTATAAGACGAGAGAAGACGACAGAGAAACTGATTACCTAAAAAATGGCCACAATAAGTACCTGCCTACGCAAATAGATTCGGAATCAAATAAGACTAGATATGATTAAAATCATCTCGTAACAATATCTGGAATGAACTCCACATATGTTTGTCATTGTAGGTTATAAAATATAATAGTTGTACATAGATACATAGTGCTACAGTATTTTCCCGCCTACATAGTCCGTCTGGTTAACTAGGCCCAACAAATGCGAACTGGCAAGCTAAAGTTGTATCTGTCTGTTGAAACTTCATCCCACATTCAACCTCTGTTCAAATAGGCCTCCATGCTGTAACTGAAAAAGCAAACTCTTCATTATAATAACAATTATATTAGTTCTGTTTATGTAAACGAGTTTTTGCGTAGCTTCTTGTTTACAAGATTATCTTTGGTACCAACCGCGAATATTCATTACTATTTGTATCTGTGCTCCCTTCTCAAGCGTTATGCTCATTTAATGGCTAAAAGATCGATTTGCCTTAAATACGATTATGTAAACTTATTCCTATTGTACTAATTTGGTGTTGACTTCCTTAAACATACATTTTTTGTATTCCGCCCCACTCGTGTTCATACACGCGCCTGTACGGAACATTCCACAGTTTTCCTTTACAAATAAAATAAACAAACAAGCAATTAATATAATTCATAATTACACTTTCGAATCTTTGAAATCATTGTTGTTAGGTAAAACTCATCACTAGAAAGTTATGAAGCATAATAATTGAATCATTGTTATAATTGGTAGCGAATTTATTTGAAACGGAAATCATTTTTATTTTGGTGACGTAATTCGAGTTCTTGTGACTGTCCGTTTATTAGTTTGGATGGGTCGCCCGCGCCGCGGTGCAGTTTGCGCGAACTCGATAATACCAGATAAGCCTACTTGGTACTTCTAAGAATGGTTTAGTCATACTCGTATCTTTCATATAAGTCCTTTTATCTATAACCCGTCAAAATTATCTAGACACTTCATAAGAATGTGTTTTCACCGCTTTGCCACGCACTCTATTTGAAACGGGTTGTAAATGTTATCCTTATAAGTGCAATTTAATAAATAATTATTATAAATATAGCATATTATCGTTGTTACTTAGGTGTTTAATTGTTGTTAGTGCGAATGAGTAATAGATATGGTAAAAAATAACTTTCTTGATACGATTCCGAAAATAAACCAAGCTGGATTAGTATTATCTACTGAGTTTTCCAGTTCCAAATTCTAACTATTTACATAAGTACCAAAATTCGGGCAGGTAGTTAGAAATTATAATAAACTAGCTACTCGCGCGGTTTCACCCGCTGCTCCATTTGATCGTAGCGTGATGTTTTATAGCCTATAACACTCAGGAACTTTGTAGCTATCTATCAGTGAAAGAATTTTAGCAAACCGACCCGCGGTTCCAAAGATTACCCCCTACATACAAACTTACAAACATACAAACTTACAAATTTTACCTCTTTATAATATTAGTGTAGATAGTATAGATAAAACAAACAAATAGGTTGGCTGAAAATACTGAAATAAATCTCTAATCCTTCATAATTATTATTTTGATATGTCTCGTGTCTGCCTTCGGGGTACTGCTAGTTACGTATGTCTAGTCATGTCGACATACACTCGGATATGTTCCCCTAACACAATAACTTTGTTCTACAAACGAGAGCCGGGGAGACGTCCCTTTGATCTCTAACATTTGCTTGTCTATTTATAGCGCCCAATTCCTAATACTTCCTCCCACATCTTTTTACGCTCGATTTATTTCTTTATCCCAATGTGCCGATGGTTAATAAAACGACATATTTTCTGGATTTTATCTCACTTGGGTAGCACTTTCCGTTATATTAAAATTCATTTATTCTAATCAGACTTATGGTTAACCTTTTGTTAAGGTCAGAAGTTATTAAACTCAGACCAGCCCTCGCAGATTTATACAGTTTAGTTTTAGTTCAGTCAAAGACATTACTCATGTGGGAGGATGTTTGCATATTCTATAGGTATTTGTTTCGGATCTGTATGTTGTTTGTAATCGCACACTTAACGGTAAAGAAAATACAAGCGCGTGACATAGCTTTTCTTTTTCATAAACTGGTTAGCCATTTTAAAGTCAGGGTTTTTCAGCATTTTAAAAGTAGGATTTTCGTGCACTGCCGCACTTAAGTTGGTAATACTAATTTACCTTTATAAGTCTTTCCCGTAATATATTTGTTATCAGCTATAATAATGCCTTGAATATAGTGATATTGGTTTGAAGAGCAGAATGAAATGGCTAATGTATGTTTGTTGCTTCAATCGATCAATTTGTGTGACAACTTTAATAGGACGCCCTCATAGAGGTGATACACTGTTTGTAATGGTTCGTTTTAGATATAGCTTTGAGTTCATTTTAAGAAAAAGCTGATTAAGCTGAAAGTATCCTAGCGCACTAATTTTGAAATTGGAAATTTCCGCTTACTCTTACGATCGACCAAGTAGTATCGATCTTCATAATACACTATGACAAATATTTGTTAGATATCAAAATAGCTTCTATATTAATTCAGTTAAGTTAGTTAAGTGACCTAGATTGTCGCTGTCTCCAGATGTAATTGAAATTGACTTCAGAAGTTTGCTACCCCTGACCTTTGTCACTTTGCCGCTGGGTAGTCATTCGATCCATTCGTTTCGAAAATAGAAAATATTTACTTACATACTTTTTGTTGAATAAGAAAGTATAATATACTTTCTTAGATGCAGGGCATTCCATTATTACAATAATAAGTGATGTAGAAACTGAACTAGGAATTAAACCAGGCCCGCAACACGACATTAAAGTAACTAATGAATGAAATTAGTAACCTTGCCTATCAATAGTTATCTTGAAGTTTCCTCCTTCATTAAATAATGTTTTGTCTTCAGTTTTCCGTATTTTCGGCTGCAACGTTTCTTGTTAGTAAGCGATGCTGAAATGAAAACAAAGGCGCTTGAAATAACAATGTTACCTAAATAGTCGTGTTTAGACGCCACGGTCTATATAAACAGTTTTCCATCATAATTAGAAGCTGCTTGCATATGCTATCGGCTTAAACGGCTGGAAATACTAAGAACTAATGATGTTTGTAAGGCAGAAAGGTCGATAAAAGGACCGAGTTTGATAGAATAAAGAGGTTTTAAAATCAGCTATTATGCACGAGTGGTTGCAACTTAGTAGTTTTATTTTGCAAATTTTCCCTACACTGATGAAGTAGATTATACACACATACTTGTATGTATCTGAAAGTAAATTAAAAATCTGAGCCCCTACTCTAAGCAATCTGTTATATGAGTAAAACACGATTATATAAAAAGCGGATTCGCCAAAAACTTAAAGCTTAATAATGCTGTAAATATACTGGGTGGCTACGAGGTGTATTGTTTAAATCTTTGGATGAGATCGCCAAGCGTGATGTCTTGATATTAGGGGTGATCGCTGTCTCGGCTTCCAGCAAATAGATCGGCGTGTAGATACGCTTCCATTGGGCTTAGATTGTTAAAGTGCGTACTGATTTGTTTAGGACATGATAATAATTATTAAGCTAGTATTAGTAGTACGTTCTCTAACGATAGAAATAAATAACCGACCCCATCCGAAATGTTTGGCTAATCTATTTTTGTTTAAGCGATTTTCTGACAAAAACTGAATTTTGATCCAGAAATTTTCATTTAAAATCGGTTATAATTTCAGTATGTCTGAAGTAAGTTTTAACCATCATTAGCTCACTAACTTTTGGATATTATATAATTTAATAGTGGTATATTAAACACTTCTCGAATGGATGAGAAAATTGATGCTAAAACAAATTGTATTGCAGTAATCTATTTGTCCCTCGTAAATCAAATCCGTCGTGAGTTTATCAATGTACTTATTGATTAAAATTAAACAGAATGCACTTAAGCACCAACATTTCTAGCTATGTCTAACTAAGAAGATAAACTATTCTAAATAAAAGTATAAATAGTATAGTTTTTGCATTTGCTAAGTTGTAATAGAAGTTTATAATGCGAACCAAACTTACACACGAGAAAGTTTGGGAGTACGTCGTCATATCTTTGAAAAGTTGTACTGAAAACTCAAAGACAATGGGAATTTTTAAATTTTTCAATGAGAAAATGTTAGTAACAATGTCTCTTCCTTCCCTATTATATTTTGATAGAATATAGGTAGGAATATAGGAATACATAAGGTACAAATAAACTCGCATACATCTCTGGAAATGTGTAAAAGAAAGAAAATATACTGGAATGTTACTATTACTTTTTGCCTCATTTTGATGACGAAGGCTAAAAGTTAAACTATTGGTCCATGTTCAACTTATCAGTACGCACCTAGATACTACAATATTTACCTATTAAGGTGTAGTCTTTTTGTAGGATTTGTGAATAATTGTTCTAGGAAACGCTAGCTACGATTTAACAATATTTATTTATTTAGATTGTCATAAAGTCTGTACCATCCAAGTTGTTTTAACTATCCATAGATAATATTGCTACTATGAATACAAACTACTTAGTTGAGTGTGATGAGTTGGAATAAAAATGGCCACTATAAAATGTTTGTAGGTTGTATACCATCTCTGGAAGTGGCCCTATCATTTGGGACTCGTTTTGTTATCAATGTTAAACTATGCTAGCGTATCCTGTTATGTAATGATGTATCTCCGTATAATTTGGTAGTTAGAATTTTTTGTCATCTAATTGTTTAGCTGGTCACATACTTTTTTTTTATTTTTCTACTTAATGCTGTGTTCAGGAAAATCTTGGGTCGCTTTTCTAATTTGGAATCTGGATCACGCTGGGCCGATAATAATTATAAAAATCATCTGAACGCACCATTTTTAATCAGATATTTATTGTACATTTTTTTACATTCTTAATTTTAATTCATGGATTCTCTAATTTTGTACACGTTTATCTTTCAAAGATGATTCTTTAAGAATTTTGCAGTTCATTTCCAAACAAGTTACTTTGAGATATCAACGTGTACACTTTGGATGGACATCAATATTTTTAGTTTCGTATTTGCTTTTGTTTTATTAGCTATCCCAACATCCGAGCCCCGAAACCTTGCTAGTTTATTAAATGTTGCACTTACTGAGCGCCTGACTAATACGGGCGAAGCTCTTACAATATTAGTTTCACGTCACAAGCTTCTTTAATCCAGTAGATTGAACGGTAGATCCCTTTATTCGTGCGAGAATTGTTCACTTCAAAATCAAACAGTGTGTAGTATCGCAGATTGATTAATGGGATTGGCTGTGAGCTAGTAATCCAAAAGCGATACGTAAGCTTATGCATGTAACGTTACGATGGTGGGTCGCTAACGCAGCGGCGGCGCGAGCGCTCCGGCGGCTGACGTGGGTGAGTACGCGAGCTACTGCGCGCGCATCCACGACGAGGAGATCTACCACGACCTGTGCGCGGTGAAGAACAGCGTGCGTGACCTACCGCCCGTGCAGCCGCCCGCTTTCAACACAGTACGCTACGGGTCCCCTTTTATTTTTGCTGTTGTTTTCTTTGCTCGCTTTCTGTGATTGGGAGGAGGAGCGGTGCTGGAGTCGATGAAACTCTTTTTCAAAATATTTGGGATTATATTAAGCAAATAAACTAGTTACACAATCATGGGAAATGGTTATTGCATGGATGATTCCTTATCTTACTTTCTCTATTTTTCAAAATTAATTTCCAAAACTTTAGAAGTTTTATTTGTAATTAAAAATCGTTGCCCTACACTAGGATTATCTCCTGTATAGTGGGTGTTTTTAAAAATATACAATATCACATACACATCCAGACACGAAACAAAAATTTGGGTACCACACAAGGAGTTGTTCCGTGTGGGAATAGAACTGAAACATTGCCGCATTGGTCTAAATGTTTCGATACGAAAGAGTCGATTGAAAGGCTGTAGTAGACATAATGTTATTGCCATCACTGACGACTGTATCAGTAATTCATATTTAATGGCGTACTAAATGTTTAATGGTAGTGGTGGAGAGCGATTTCCGATTATTAGTGAAATACAGTATGTTTGGACATACAAGACCGTTATAAAGACATTTTACGTGTCATAAATATTTACATAGCGTAGTTAACCAATACATTTTCTATGTAAGACAGAGAATGAATACTCCGTAAGTACAAAAACTGGTTGAACGTTTCCCGTCACGATAAAGATGTCACAGTTATAATAGAGTGCCACGAAATGTACAAACTATACAATTTTCCCAACAAAAAGCCGTTCACGGATGACGGACGTATTAAATTCCAACCGGACAAGTAAAAGTTTAGCAAATCGTTCCGTACGGCGATTGAATTATGCATGGCATGGCACCGCTGCTGCTCCGATCACGATGTATTTACGCCGCTATTAGTTTTTCTATCACTCTTTTTATAAACACCCAGTTTCTATAGCGTTGCGTTCCTGATGATAAAAATAAGTGGATATCGCAATGTAAGTGGTTAAATATAACTCGTTAAATATAGTAACGCGGTGCGTATGTTGCGGAAGATGGGATTTTTGGCCGCTCCAATTTGCACGTTTCGCACATCTGGGAGCTATGAGCCGCCGCGCATCCGCCCTGCACATCGGTGCATTAAAACTAGCACGTTTTGCAATAACTTTCTCTTCTTTTTTCAAAGGTTTGGTCGATATCCTATCGGAACTTGACATTATAGAAACAAATGATGGATGTAAATTGTAGATAGTGAATGGTAGACGGGTTTATGGTGCTTTGGTCTGCGCTTCTATTTTCATGTGCACTGCTGGACAAATCTAGAGGGTTACATTTTGAATCAAATCATCGTTGTGAATATTGTAGCCTTAGACTTTTTAGCCCTCTGAGTTTGTCCCTCATTTGTTCGTATTTTGTAATTCAAATTATAAAACGTTTTTAATAAATGTTCCAGCTCGCGACATCTTCACATAGTTTAGAAAAGAGAGATTACGTTATAAGAGAGCTGGTCGATACAGAGAACAACTATGTGGATGTTCTCAGCAAAATTATCAAATACTTCCTGAGGCCGCTGATGCCATACCTCAAACCTCAGGATATGCAAGTCATATTCTTCGGGATTAAGGTGAGATTCGTTATATATATTTTTTTTAAATAAATAAGTTCTAATGTCTAAAAAGTAACCGAGAAAGAACAAAAGATGACAGCGTGGTTGTCTGCTTTTAAGATATTTTGTAAAAAAGAAATAGAATAAAAATCAATGAAATTATTTAAACAAAGTTTTAATTTTTAGAATAATTTGATTCGAAATTCAAAAATACTACAATTTATTAAACCGAATGTATCAACAAATTACAGGAACTTCACGAGACACACACAGGCTTACTAAGGCAGCTGAAGTTAGCAACAGAAGCGTGCGTTCCGGGCAATGGAGCGCCGCGATTGGCGGACGTGTTCCTTGCGTGGCGCGAACGGTTGCTGCTGTACGGAGACTATTGCTCAAACCTCACCAACGCTCAGGATACGCTCAAAAACTTAGACGCTAGAGATTCTACCTTCAGTAAACAGTTAGCGGTAAGTACGTCACCCTTCTGATGTTGCGGATATCCTGTGATTGTGACCTCGATAGACAGCTGTCGTTGTTCGCTTGCCATCAAGTGATCGTCACTTAGCAAGTGATCATCACATGATGGTAACCAACGGGTCTCGTTTGTCTCCTATTTCATAAAAAAGTGCGTATTGATTGAGTTAGCTGAAGTCTGAATTTGAATTCCAAAGAAAAAAAATAATTGATTTTTTTTTAAAGTTTATAAATCTAATAATATATGAATGAAAGATATTAAATTACTTAAAACTTTATATGATATTTAATTATTTAAAACAAATCACTGATAGTCGGTTACACACCAATGAGAGTTAAAACATTATGATATAGGAAGTAAATTTAATTTTTAGTTATTTACCTAAAATACCTATGTGTTAACTATTTATGTGCAATGTTGCTTGTGTACAGAAATGTCAGAAGGAGCACAGCGACGGTCGGATACAGCTGCGTGACATCCTGTCGGTGCCGATGCAGAGGGTGCTCAAATATCATCTCTTGCTGGACAAACTCGTGCATGAGACGCAGCCCGTAAGTACTCGCATGACTTCATTTGTTGTGCTGAAATGTGTGGTGGGAATCCTTGGATTGCTGCCGTACATTACCGTATACACATAGTCTGGAACTCGAGAAAGGACAAAGGATAGTTTTTATACCAAAAATCTGCAAGAAGTCACTATTTCAGGCGAACAGAGTCGCAGGCGAAAAGCTAGTAAAAATATAAACAAACACGAAGATTTTAAACATATCTAATAATTTTGTTTTTAGAATCATGAGGAGTTCCGAGGGTTGGAAAGGGCGAAGGAGGCGATGGTGGACGTAGCGCAGTACATCAATGAGGTCAAGAGGGATAGCGAAGTGCTAGCGCTACTCGCTAAAGTACAGGTACAGCGCACTAATATATTCTTGTGCGATTCTTTAAGCAAATGTGTAGTTTCAAATTGGCCCTACTACTACTACTTCTTTTTTTGTGAAAGTTGATAAGTCATAGTATATTTTTTGTCCCTTTCAAGGAGAGTATAATAGACTGGGAGGGCGGAGCCCTAGGTGCGGGGGGCGCAGGCCTGGCGGCATACGGGCGCCTCCTGCTGGACGGCGAGCTAAAGGTGAAGGCACATGAGGACCAGAAGGTGCGCTCGCGATACGTCTTCGTGTTTGATAAGCTCATGCTGCTCTGCAAACCTGTCAAGGTAAGCTGCCTTCAATCATAGAATCTTTATAGTACGACAAATTCATGTTACCATACTCAAAATCGGTTTTTTTTAAATGATTACACATATTCTTATTTATTTATTTATTTAATAATTTTTGTACACACAGTAAGTTGGACAAGAAAAATAATACAACAATTAGGTACAAAGGCACAGCTTATTTCTTCAGAAATCTCTTCCAGCACACCCGTTATGGGAGAGTTAGAATAAAATCTTACTTATTCGTTAGTTTGCATTTGACACAAGGCCACTTAAATAAAATCTCTATCTCAATTCTCAAAAATGATAAATGTTGTAAGTTGTAAATGTAAAGTTAAATCGAGATTATCACCGCGGCTAGTTGTGTATTTTCTCCAAAAAGAATATTCCCCATCGTCCTTAGTCACTACAGTATAATAACACAAGTCCAGCTCCTGTCCTCGCAGGACAATCAGTACTCGTACCGCGTCGGAGTGCGGCTGGCTGAGTACCGCGTGGAGGAGGGCTGCGGCAGGAGGGCGCTGCGGGGGGACGCGCGGTGGGCCTCCCACTTCTACCTCGTGCGACGCACCAAAGACGCAACGTTCACGCTGTACGCCCGCACCGATGATGCCAAGCGCAAATGGGTTAAAGCTATTAGAGATGCTATGTAAGTATTGCCCGCAGTTATAAAAGCTTCTTTTTTAAAGCTTATAGACACGCACTTTTAACACGTTTGATGTTTCGGGAGGCCATTTTTTTATTTTTGGACAGGCAGAATTAATTTCTAATGCAGTTTCTTTGACTAATAGATTCTTACATACCAATAGGGAATTTTTATGATTTTTTTAACGTTTCTACTCGTTATTAAATTATCAAACAAACAATTTAAAATGTAATATTAAAATCGCTGTCAACTTTGGGCGATTAAAAGCGCCCATTTTTGGGGCGCTTGTTCGTGACGTCAGCATTAATAAACTTTGCGCGGTAACTAAAAAAACAACACTTTTTTATATTTCACTATTTATTTAAAATAAACTTTAAAAATAATAATTGATCCTTCAATAGCAATGAAGGTAACAAAACAACAACCAAAATTATCATATTTAGGTTTTGTGCATATTCTCCATTCTTGTTTTTCCTAATTATATTAAAATTTGTCAACAGCGATAACTTGGAGCCTCCAGGTTGTCGGAGTACGAATCACAAGTTCGTGTTACATACATTCGAGAAGCCCGCCACGTGTCACCATTGTTCTAAGTTCCTCAAAGGAAGGATATTTCAGGTAACTATGTAACTCTTTAATACTGCACGGTTGGCGCGGAGGCTAGGATACTGGCTGTCGTGCATCGTGTCGCGGATTCGATTCCCGCATGGAACAACTCTTTGTGTCATCCACAAATTGTTGTTCGGTGTGGTATGTATGTGAAATAGAATGTTTGTAAACGCACCCACGACACAGGTGAAAATCATAGTGGGCAGCGTCTTTAAAAAAAGAAAAACAATATAAGCATATTTTGTTTTTAGTTAATGTACTATTTGCAGCAATGTTTTTACTTTCTTATTGTAAATCGCGAAATGTGTTGGTAAGCGCTTAACTCAATAACGCCTTGACCAATTTTGCCAATTCTTTTTTTGTTATGTTCATTATTCTAAGGAGAAGGTTCATAGGAAAGAAAACCTTAGAAAAGTAAAGGGGAATATCGGGAATTGACAACCTTTTCGGTGCCGGGGCAGTTAGCTTGCAATACAAATGACGGACACCGGAGTAGTGGTATGAGAAGCAAGGGCGATCCGCTAGTTACCTAATAAACTTTATTTTAAGGATTTAGTAGTTGTAGCTAAGTTCTAGTTATGTAGAAGTTGGAGTTAATGTGAATGTGTTGTGCACGTGCAGGGCTACTTGTGCACAGTGTGCAATGCGTGTGCGCACAAGGAATGCATCGCGCTGTCGGGCCGCTGCGGCGGGGGACTCGCGCCCGCGCCCCCACTCCCCCCACACCATCACGCGCCCGACCAGGCACTGCACTACTACATGTGGTACGTACTATCTACACACACACACTTTAATTTTAATGCCTCATCAGGTGTAGTTTATTATACGGACTTTGTGGAGTGTAGAAGAAGTTTCTGACGCTCCGGACTTCAGTGTTCCGGTCTTTTCATGGTTGTATCTATTGTAGATCGTGGCTTACAGGAGTTGCAGCGGTTAAGGGAGGTTGTGGTGGGCTAGTCCCACAAAAAATACACACACAAGAGTGCTTGAGCGCACACATGCATCAATACATGCGCGCGGTCACGCACAGACGCATTCACACACGTAAAACACGGACACCCGCAACACCAACGGAGTTACGAGTGCGTTGCCGGTCTTTAGGGGATAAGGGTTTCGGATGTTTAAGGATTGCGAGAGGACTTACACGACGAAACAACGCTGTGGTTGTATCACGTCGGTTTTCTGTGACGCCGTGGTATCATTTCGGTCGAACTGACCCATTCGTACCGAAGCTTGGCTATACAACTAAACAAAAGAAAACATATTTCATATTTTCTACAAACACAATTTGAATGTTGTACCCGTAGGTACGTGGGCGAGATGGGTCGTGAGACTGCGACGGCGAGACTGGAGCGTCGCGTGGACGGCACGTTCCTGCTGCGCGTCCGGCCGAACGGCGCGCATCACGCGCCCCACGCGCCCCACGCCCCCACCGACACCAACCTCGCGCTCTCGCTCAAGTATGTACCGTACACCCCTTACACTGTACCACGCGCCCCACGCCCCCACCGACACCAACCTCGCGCTCTCGCTCAAGTATGTACCGTACACCCCTTACACTGTACCACGCGCCCCACGCCCCCACCGACACCAACCTCGCGCTCTCGCTCAAGTATGTACCGTACACCCCTTACACTGTACCACGCGCCCCACGCCCCCACCGACACCAACCTCGCGCTCTCGCTCAAGTATGTACCGTACACCCCTTACACTGTACCACGCGCCCCACGCCCCCACCGACACCAACCTCGCGCTCTCGCTCAAGTATGTACCGTACACCCCTTACACTGTACCACGCGCCCCACGCCCCCACCGACACCAACCTCGCGCTCTCGCTCAAGTATGTACCGTACACCCCTTACACTGTACCACGCGCCCCACGCCCCCACCGACACCAACCTCGCGCTCTCGCTCAAGTATGTACCGTACACCCCTTACACTGTACCACGCGCCCCACGCCCCCACCGACACCAACCTCGCGCTCTCACTCAAGTATGTACCGTACACCCCTTACACTGTACCACGCGCCCCACGCCCCCACCGACACCAACCTCGCGCTCTCGCTCAAGTATGTACCGTACACCCCTTACACTGTACCACGCGCCCCACGCCCCCACCGACACCAACCTCGCGCTCTCGCTCAAGTATGTACCGTACACCCCTTACACTGTACCACGCGCCCCACGCCCCCACCGACACCAACCTCGCGCTCTCGCTCAAGTATGTACCGTACACCCCTTACACTGTACCACGCGCCCCACGCCCCCACCGACACCAACCTCGCGCTCTCGCTCAAGTATGTACCGTACACCCCTTACGCTGTACCACGCGCCCCACGCCCCCACCGACACCAACCTCGCGCTCTCACTCAAGTATGTACCGTACACCCCTTACACTGTACCACGCGCCCCACGCCCCCACCGACACCAACCTCGCGCTCTCGCTCAAGTATGTACCGTACACCCCTTACACTGTACCACGCGCCCCACGCCCCCAATAGTTTGGCAAACAAGCCACCAGTGCCCACGGACACTATTGGTACCAAAGGAGTTACTACGAGTACAAGTGCGTTGCTGGTCTCTTGTGAGTTATAACGGATTTAAGGATAGGGGTTTTGAAGATTGAAGATAGGGCAGAGGAGAAAAATTGGGCCTCTCACTCACACGGTGAAATACAACTTAAGTATTGCTTCACGCCGGTTTTCTGTGAGGCCGTGGTATCGTTTTATAACAGGGGTAAAGTAAAACACGTTGATATAGTTCTCCATATTAAGTAAACATCTTATGCTCCCGTAGGACAGACAACACAGTGAAGCACATGCGCGTTTGCCGCAAGCCAATAGACCAGGTGCAGCACTATTACCTGTCCGAGTCGCGGTTCTTCCGCAGCGTCGTCGAGCTCATCACCTACTACGAGAAGACCAGTCTCTCCGAGAACTTTGAAGGGTAAGCGACTCCAGAAAACACTTAAAGTTACCAGGTCATAACTAGAGCTGGGTGATTATTTATTTATGACAATATTTTTGCACTTCCATGACATGGAAAAACATAATTTTAGCACAATGATAGTTTAGAAACACATGAAGCACTAGAAATAAGATGATTTTAAAAGACAAATTCTCCGCTGTCTCTCTACAAATTACGTCAAGTCGCATATTTCTGTGTGTACCCCTCTTCAATTTAAAAAAAAAACAACTTGTATGTTTTCAGACTGAACTCAAATCTCCGCTGGCCGTTCCGTCGCGTTGTAGCGACGGTGATCCACGACTTCCGTCCCCTGGAGAGCTCACAGCTGGCACTGAGACCCGGAGCCAAGGTCCTCGTCCTCAGCAAGGAGGGGGACAGCCGGGGCTGGTGGAAGGGACGCACACTTGACAAGGTACTGCTACACCATCATTTAGAGTTAGTGGGACAATTATTATTATTCTAATAATTCTTTGTCTTCCATATAACAAAGCTTCCCCAATAAATAACTTCCATATAGCAAAACCCCCTTCGGTATCTGTTTCTCTGTCATTAACTTCAGTAATAGTGTATGTAACTTTAGTGCAGTATATCAAATGATCCTTGTTGTTTGGTATCCCGGTAATCTCAGTTTCATTAGTTCATAAAATATTGTCATTTGATATAAAAGGCCGTCCTTAGTTTCAAGATCAGTGGAGCAAAAATCAAACATATTTGCAGGGTGATAACCGGTCGGGATACTTCCCGAAGGAGTGTGTACGCGAGGAGCCGGAGTGTATCGGGGCGCTTGACTGATGTCAGCTTTGCCTCGCCGAGCGCGAGCTGCACTTCTCGTCGCCCAGGCCGCCGCATCTGCTGGACGACTCCGACACCGCCGACCTCGTGTAGGCGGTCTCACACACCCAGACACATACTTCATGCCACGGACAAACATTCTTACATATTTTTGAGGATGTTATATTCTACATGAATGTTCTATGTTGGTGTTGTTCAAACGTGTGAGAATTTGTCGAGTAGGTGACGCCCCAACCGGTGGCCGGGAGGTGAAATTAGTTTTAGAATAATGAGTGTTTACTATGAAGCAGAGAGCGAGAACGAGGGACGCAGTTATATTTTCATATCGATGTTAAACGGTTCGATAAATGATAGCAAATAAGGTTGTACGGAATAGTAATGGATTCCCGCAACGGGATGTGTATAATGTCCACAAAACTGTAAATATATATAGAGGGAGTGTATAAAATGTACAATGATGTATGGGGTAAGCAAAGCGAGGTGGCCCGACGCCCCGCAAGGGGGAGGGAATGTTCGACTGCAGAAGTGCTAATTAGTATAATTATAAATGTGAACAATACAAATATAAAATGATAAAAGAGTATCTCTACATATACGCGTCTAAATAGTTTTAAAAGAGTTGATGTATAGACAAATATTTAATTGATTCGGAAGAAGAAACTTCGCTCTTCTCTGACGTGTAGATGAACATAGTCTGTGGTGCACAGTCTATTATTGTTTTTGAAATGCTAAATGCATTTGTGCGAGTTAAAGTATATTATTATACGATTTCATGTTATTTACTAAATATAAAATAATTTTGTGAAAATTTATTTAGAGATATTGGATAAGGCATCCAGTTTACACGACACATAGTTTGAGAGAATTTTTGATTTGAAATGATGGATACGGAAACAGTTGGTTAATAATGGAGCGAAGGAATTGAAATATTTGGTGTTGCTATAGTAATAATGATGTGTTGTCACTTACAAAATAATTAATGTTAGAAACGTGTTCTGAAAGTTATTGTTTAAACTGTAATAATATTTACCAATGCACTTATTATGTAATTATTCAAAATTAAGTTTGGAGAAATCTCTAGTCGTGTAGATGGGGCTTTACGAAGCAATCTCACTTCGGTGTTAAGGTATGTGTTATATATACATGTGCATATTTGTTGTTATGTGTAAAAATATTTTACCGTTGGTAATACAACTGTGACATCACTGACAAAAATATCGCTGAAACGTTTAAAAAACTGAAGATATTAGCTATACTTTTATATTAGTCAAACATATTTGTATAGGCAATACTAAAGTTTAATTGGCAATGTTTGCGCAAAAGAAACAAAGTTTGCGCAAATTGCGCTAAACTGAATCACGAAAATAAGAGATCAATTACTGGTACCTATTTTAAATTCGAAAAACTTTTCTAAATTTTGACTGTTCTCTTCCAGTAAAGTAAATATGATCTTGGAAATTTTAACAAGCTCTCTTCACAATGGCGGTCGGCAATGTTTTGATGGTGCGTATCGATGCTTTAATGTAGATTTATTGTAGGACGTGTGCCTCAGGCGCGCTCTGTGTCGGATCGAGTACACGTTGTAATGCTCAAACAATCATCTTACTATTCTAAGGACGTGAAAATTATGCTACAGATAATATAAAAGACAAAGCCTTCGCTCTCTTCATTGTATATTCTAAATAAGCGAGCATTCTACATATAGTATAGCTATAATCGCTTTGACATTTTTTAGGTGTTTAAAATATGTTAAATTGGATTAAATTATATTTAGTCTTATTATTTGGGGATAGAATCTCTTGCGCATTACAACGTACACTTAGGATTGTTGTTATAAATACTTCATGTCATTATATTTGTATAAGTCGTGGACAATTCTGTCTTCACCTATTTCATGATCTATGCAAGATCTTAGAGAGATTCCGTCGTGCAATTTACTGATGTCAACGAATAACTAACCTTATTACAAGCGCTTTAAGGTTCACAAGATTATGAAACGATGCAATTCGAGGTTGTTGAGAAATTTTATCTTTAAACTCCCAATAATAAAGTTGGCTTTTCAATGTCACATGAATTCTTTAGCAAATTGTAATTTTTGATCTTGCGTAAATCATTGTTCTCGTTCCGTGCACTACCCACCATGACGGAAAGTAATGCTCAAACTGTGTATTAACGTTTTCTTTTAGTTGTACTTTAAAGTGTTCAGCATAAGACTTATATTTGATTAACTATCACCTCAGTACAGCCATAATTTTACGTGCAATATAGCAAATATTTTATCACTACTTTAATTTCGAAAGAATGAAGAACATATATCTTGAAGCTTTTTTTTGTCAGTAGGTTCTCAATTTTATATAGGTCTCATTAGCTAACTGGCGAAGAGTGTGTATTACGTTATGATCTGTACAAAATTTTCTTTTGCGTTCATATAATTTATAAAAATACCTCAACATCGGCCAAGACTTCATTTTTTATACAAAGATTGAGGTGAAGTGCCAAACTTAAACTTTTAACCAACTTTTGTACATTGGCATAATGCTTCGTAACGAAAATGTAGCTCATTTCTTCCACTATAAGCCTCAATTTGTAACGCGTTGTTATAGGCTTCGGAAGTGCATAGTTTATGTGGATCGTGACCCAATAAATTATGCAGTGTTTCTGTCTCATTCGTACTCTGCGAAAGTAGCAAAGCTAGAGAGACATGAAATTAAAATATACCAAAAACACACACCAGTTGTTTAGCCTAAGCAAACGTTATGCCAATTCGCTGCCAGTGTACTATACCTCATTTTAGCCGTTCTGTCTACATTCCAATGCATAGTATTATTTTTTCTCTACTCTGAATAATTGCACGAATTTTCAGTTTATAATTTTAATTTATTTTGTACCCTTACTGCAACAACGAACGTTCAATTTTGTATACAACTTACAACTTACAATTGTTTTTTTTAATCTTCCGCAATAGTTTATACGCCGTTAGGTTTATTACTACATTTGCAAAATTATGGTCACACAAACATATTATTTCGGGTTCCGACTTTTAACGAAGCCGTAGCAATTTGCTACGCCGTAGTAAATCTACGTAGCGCAACGTCGTATTTATGTAGTTTCGTTTTAATTTGGAAAATATTCTATAAATATTTTTAGTCACCTGTCAATGTTCAATTAACTCATGTTCAATCTTCGATGCTTCCAAACGGTCATCCACATATCACAAACCTTAAAAAATAAATTTAACATAATTCGAGCTTCATTTACCTAAAAATTCTAAAGTAAAAAAAAAATAGAAATCTACAATCTTAATGAATATTTAATAATAATAGATTTTGAAAGTAGCCATCGTTGAAAAATAGTTATTGTTCTTGTTAACTAAATCTAAATATTTAATAAGGAAACTTTAAAATGATATCCATTTCAAATTAATAATAGTTCACGAATTTAAGTGAAAAATAAACGGTATCGTTTAATCTTAGCACTCAATTGACACTTGATCGTTCATGACACTAACTCGATCGAACTCTCTTCCTGATTTCACAAGACTGTGGAATACTTCTCAAAATATTTTATCATTTCCTTCATACAAGTAATGTAAATAAATTGTTAATTTATTTGTGTAATGATTGTTCAGTGTACCAGTAAGTTGACGTGCACAATGAATGTTATCCTTCCACGTTTTTCTTAAGTAAGATAAGTCTTAGTGCATAAATGTAACCGATGTTTATAAAAGCTGTGTGGAAGTGGCAATGTGTTGTTATAATATTTACATACGTACAGGTACACTCACTATTTGAGAGTACCTTTATTTAACCTATATTTTACGTAATAGGATGACAAAGTAATTGCACTTATACTAGATATTATTTTGTTTAATTATTCCTTCATTACTTATTATATTCGTTAGTAATAATGTAAATAGTCTCGTATATTTTCTCGTTCACTGAGCCACTTCCATCTCGTCATAATAAATTATATAAAACTAAATGTAAACTTAAATGGATTTAAATGTTACTTGTAAACACTAGTGCCACAGAATAAAATATAAATTTTAAAAATATGCTTCAATATAATCTAGCTATGATAACCAATGTTTAAACACTGCTTTAATTATTATATGTGAAGAAAAAATATATCTATTAATTAAAAAATAGTTTATCTTGTCCATGGCGACAGGGTGCCGTTGTTATGTAAAAATTATAAATGATATAAAAAAATATGAGACATAGTAAAAATATGGTTGTTGTAAAGTAATAGATATATATTTTTTCTATTTAGTTGGCGAGCCCGAGGCGGGCGTGGCGAGTCACGGCCGCAGTGTGATACATAGATCAATATAGAAAATATTATTTTGCATTTCTATTAAAATGTACTGGGAGATGGTAGCTAACGAGAACACCGATTACCGTGCGCACACTTCCATTTAAATATTAGTGATTATATAGTTGTGTGTATGTATGTAATATACAATATTGTATTGTTAGCTCCTCCGCTCCCGCAGTCGCTAATTTTATGATTCGTGCCAAAATATGTTTAATTATGAGCAAGCATGAAATGATCTCTGTAATATTACGCCGTATGTCTACTCTACAAACAATATCTGATTACATTGTTATCTGCACTAGAGAATGTTCATTTATTACCATTTACACATATACGTTATATATTTTAGTGTTAAGTTCATACATCCTATTGGGTGGTCAAACATTTATGTGAGTGTTTCTCTCGGATAAGTCTACTTATTTGTATTGTGTTTCTCAGTACAAAAGTTGCCTTTCTCAAAGTAGCAATATGGTCACAATTTGAAGTAGTTTTTATTGAATTCCTTTTTAGCAATGTTCTAAATCGTTTTAAGCGCGCAGCGACTTTATTTTTGTTTGCAAAACTTCTCAATGTCATACGTAAATTAGCACATTGGTAATCTTTGCGATACCTTCATAAATAGACTTTGTATGTAATCAAATTAGAATATTGGTATGCAAATATATTTGAAAACGTTTTTATATTATTTTATTAGAATGGAATACAAAATGGAGATGTTATTGCATGCATGCACACGTGACAATACAAGTCTTCGTAAAAGTAAACACATTATGGATGATTTATTTGAATATTTTATTGATTCAAGTTCATGAATAATAATAAGGTCAGGGTACGCAAGGATTGCCATTGTATTGTAATTGATATAGAACATACCATGTATTAGCAAATTTTGTTGAATGTCTGCATGTATGGAAAGTTGGTGCTAAGAAATAGTTGTTGTGTTCATTTGTCATTACGTTCCCAGTGCTTATGTGTGCGCCGCCGTTGCGTTAGTAATAAATTGTATTTTGATATTATTTATGTTCATGTTTGTAAATATACAGAAACGGCATATCCATTGTTCTGTAGTTAGGTAAGCCACTCCACAAATAAATACACCGTTGGAGAATGTAGTTTGTTTTATTTTCTCATCATTAATAATAAATTAATTACAAAAATAAACCAGTATCAATATATTATTTCATAAATTTAGTCCTTCGATTGACAAAGGTCGAAGGAAACGAGTTTTGGTCCCAACGGGAAATATTAAATCATATTTCAAAATATAGTAATATGCCTATTTGTATTTATACTATTTATTTTATTGATCACATCCGCTGTAGGAAATCGTTACATGTTTATCTCTTAGATCTATAAAAATAATTATGTGTGTAACTTAATATATACATGAATAACATTCCTGATTCAGTTCACAATATTATTAAAAAAATGTTAGGCAACTTAGTGCCTAGATAATTCTCTGTATGAGTTTTATACATATAATAAATATGTTAGGGTTTAAAATTGTTTGAAAACTTTTCATATAAATGCTATCATCATACGTAGAAAAAAATATACAATGAATAGACAGACCAACTATGGTAAATCTTCAATCAATCGACTAGAGACTGTCTCGACCGTGTCATTGTGTAAGCATATTCAAACTAATTCTTACTTTAAAACTATTTACTTCAAGTCTGGTGTACTATTTCCAAGATACGTTCTAAGGTCGCTGATGGTGGATTTGATCAGTTTGCCGGGAATAGTCGGTCGGTTCAGACGTTTGTAGGCAGCGTATCTATGGCAACCTCCGAAGCTGTAGTAGTAATCTCCTCCTTCTGAGCCCTTGATCCATAAAATATCTATGGGAGGAACTTTGCCAGCCTCCTCTTCCTTCTGCAAAATTATTTATGTCATTTTAGTTATTTCCGAGAGCCCATTAATGTTCTTTTTTTTTGATGACGATCATTTTGATCACCGTTGATCATATCTATCAGTAGTGAAAAGTGCAACTTTCGTGCAATTTGGAATTTATTATTTTATTGGCAGTGTAACAAAACAATCTGTTCAGTATTTTTTTTAAACATTAATAGCACATTATCGAAACCTAATTAAGCCTTTAGGTACAATTAAGTATATCTCATCGGGTCAGTTCCCACATGAAAAGTTTACATAATAAAATCAAATAAATCGTTTGAATTACAATAATATTTTTATCGATCTGTGATAACTTAGACACCTCTAGATATACTAATTATCTCTGACCTTTTAACCTTACATATAACTTTAAAAAAATGCCACCATTTTAATGATAAACTTTTGGTCTCCCCTTGCTGAAATAACAATGTGCAGTAAAATACAAACACAAAATGGAAGGAAAACCTTTTGCGCTCAAGCTAAGAATCAACTTTATTGTATGATGTTGAAATCCTTTAAGAATAAGGTTAAGTAGATACAGTCCATGTAGGATAACTAGATATTAGGTTTTGTAGTACTAGTAGGTTCAGTTGATTATGTTAGCTAGCGATTGACCATGACCAATTATAGTCCCCGGCGCTAGACAAGTATTCATAATGTAATAACTGTAGGTTGTTAGAACTACAGCACTTAAATCTCGATTAAAATGAATGACTTAAAGATATCTTGAATATTTTAAGATATGTAGGTACCTAGTAGTGTATATCTACATAGATGAGTAGAGAAAGAGATACGAATTTGAAACAATATAGAATACCAGATTCTGCCAGCAGATCCACCCGCATTACATGGGTAAAAGTAGCCTATGTATATTCCAGACTACGTAATCTAAGTATTTCTGCACTAAATATTATTAAAATCCATTCAGTCGTTTTTACGTCAACGAGTAACAAAAATCCATACAAACTTTCACGTAAATATTAGTACAATTGTTCACCCAAGTAAGGATTCCCTACGCTTATGATCATATTGATCATCTATCAAATTAATATTTACGCAAAGATAATAGAGCAGACTTTTATTTTTCGATTAGTTAATTCCATAGTAAAAGTGTATCAGAGCCATGTTTCGGCACGAATGGGTCGGCTCGACCGGAGTGATACCCCCGCCTCAAAGAAAACTGCCCGGAAACAATCACAGCGTTGTGATTCGCCGTGTGAGTGAGGTTACCGGTGGCCCAATCCCTAAATATCCAAATCCTTAATCCCCAAAAGGTCGACAACCCACTCGTAACTCCTCTGTTGTTGCGGGTGTCCATGGGCCCATGGGCGCACTGATTGCCTACCATCAGGTAATCCGTCTGCTCGTGTACTATCTACAACCACATTAGGTACTAAGAAAAATCTCAAACAACTCGGGTCGATAAGTAATTAGTAGATAAGCAAGTTCCTTTAGTCATCTATTTAGTACCTAGTACTTTTTTATATTCTTTAGGTAAGTAAGTATTAGAGAGGCGTTCATACCTGTATCGTCTCCATAAGTGATAAAACTTTTTCCTCCGTAAGTTCCGGTATGAAAGGCCTAATGATCACCGACATGGGTACGTCATGCACCTCCTCCTTGTACGCGCTGTGAACACTCGTCATTCTCGATGCTATAACCGATAATTTGAAGAATAAATTACATATACCTAAATAATATATGTTTAAAATTCACTTACACTTAGTGCTTGATAAATTAAGTAGAATAGCAGTGGCTACACGAAATTGGTACCAACAGGTAGGTTTCTTAGAACGTTTGTTTTATGTTTCGCATAAAAATTGATTGTAAACAATATATCCATCGTGTTTTATCTGATAATTTCACATTCTAAACAGTACTTGGTGATTAGATATTTGTTGTGATTTTAACAGTATCTCGTTAGAACCATGCATTAATATTGTTGTTAATCCATGCTTTGATATTATGTATATTAGGAAGTAAGTAGGTACTTATTTATAGGTAAATACTTAGGTAAGCAAATCCCTTATTGCAATCATCCAAACATTTTCTTAATTGAAAAGGTTTAAGTAATTAAACAACAAATTACTAGACACCTATTCCTCAAGCAAGTAGTGACTGGTTGTACCTACGTAAACAGACATACATGTAAACTGTAATATCGTTAATTCATTATGAAATTCGCATGTCACGTTCAAGGATCGTCGTAAGCTTTTTAGTTTACTATAAAAATTAACTGAAATGACTTCATAACTATGTTTTAACAGTTCACAAAAAGGTAGGTGTGATTTTTTTTAAACAAAAGTAGTAATAGTATAAAGGATACTTACAATTTCTCGTGGACACAGAGCCAGTTAAGTTTAAAACAGATTTTAGCATTTATAACAAGCATAAAGTTTTAGTCAAGCTACTCGGGCGACAGACGGCGCGCTACTAACGATGAAGTCAACGTCAACATGACGCCACTATTCAACTGATTCATACGTAGCAAGGTCATCCGTATTCTGATAAAAATAAACAAACTGAAATACTATTTACTTCAATGAAACCAGTGTTATCAGGCTAATGACGTGATTCCCAAGGATGGATTAGGATCAATTTTAATTGGTATTGTTATATTGCTTAGCTAGGGTCGCGGATCAAGCGCAATAAGGTAAGTACTGGAGCAGAAGGAATGTGCAAAATGCTGTTTTTAGTCAGTAAGAGTCTGACATTCTCTCTCGCTGGGCGAGATAGAATAGGACCTGTAGGGTGAATAGTACCTGTAGGGTGAATAGGACCTGAAGGGTGAATAGGACCTGTAGGGTGAACAGGACCTGTAGGGTGAATAGGATCTGAAGGGTGAATAGGACCTGTAGGGTGAATAGGACCTGTTGGGTGAATAGGACCTGTTGGGTGAATAGTACCTGTAGGGTGAATAGGACCTGTAGGGTGAATAGGACCTGAAGGGTGAATAGGACCTGTAGGGTGAATAGAACCTGTAGGGTGAATAGGACCTGTAGGGTGAATAGGACCTGAAGGGTGAATAGGACCTGTAGGGTGAATAGGACCTGTAGGGTGAATAGGACCTGTAGGGTGAATAGGACCTGTAGGGTGAATAGGACCTGTAGGGTGAATAGGACCTGAAGGGTGAATAGGACCTGTAGGGTGAATAGGACCTGTTGGGTGAATAGGACCTGTAGGGTGAATAGGACCTGTAGGGTGAATAGGACCTGTAGGGTGAATAGGACCTGTAGGGTGAATAGGACCTGTTGGGTGAATAGGACCTGTTGGGTAAATAGTACCTGTAGGGTGAATAGGACCTGTAGGGTGAATAGTACCTGTAGGGTGAATAGGACCTGAAGGGTGAATAGGACCTGTAGGGTGAATAGGACCTGTAGGGTGAATAGGATCTGAAGGGTGAATAGGATCTGTAGGGTGAATAGGACCTGTAGGGTGAATAGGACCTGTTGGGTGAATAGGACCTGTTGGGTAAATAGTACCTGTAGGGTGAATAGGACCTGTAGGGTGAATAGTACCTGTAGGGTGAATAGGACCTGAAGGGTGAATAGGACCTGTAGGGTGAATAGGACCTGTAGGGTGAATAGGACCTGTAGGGTGAATAGGACCTGTAGGGTGAATAGGACCTGTAGGGTGAATAGGACCTGTAGGGTGAATAGTACCTGTAGGGTGAATAGGACCTGTTGGGTGAATAGAACCTGTAGGGTGAATAGGACCTGTAGGGTGAATAGGACCTGTAGGGTGAATAGGACCTGTAGGGTGAATAGGACCTGTAGGGTGAATAGGACCTGTAGGGTGAATAGGACCTGTAGGGTGAATAGGACCTGTAGGGTGAATAGGACCTGTACGGTGAATAAGACCTGTACGGTGAATAGAACCTGTAGGGTGATTAGACACTGTATCTTTTAACACTAATAACGATTTTAAATGTTTTATTACATATCCATGTAGTATTGACCAGCGTAACCCAGAAAAAAATAAAATTATATGTATTTGGATTTGTTTTTCTTTTGACTGCACGGTTGGCGCCGTAGCTGGGCAAAACGTCGCAGGTTGGATCCCGCAAGGAACAACGCCCAATATAATCCACAAATTGTAATTTTTGGTCTGGGTGGCTGTGTCCGCAGACACATAATAAAATACTAGGGTGGGACAACGTTTTATAGTTGCCTGCATTATATTAATCAAAGTATATGTCTGTCCAAAGACATTCTGCAGCAGTATCCGTTGGCGAGAGCATGCTAGTCTTCAATCAGCTATCAGCTATTATACTTAGTATCTTTCAGCTTGTTAGGTATGTATTACATAAGGTTTGTTTTATAAACAATGTAATTTAACAAATCATCATACGAATAATTACAGCAATTAAAACAAAAACAACGATAACATTTGGTAATACCGGCCAAATGTTACTTCTCTGCTGAAAATATGTTAATGTTATATAGGGTGTTAATACAATAAAACAACTGTTTAACTACACAAAAATGTATTTAAGTCAATTTGATGGTCGCAATAACATTGAACTCGTCGTCGTATACATGTGTGTCGCGCCGCCCCGCCCGTCTATGGGAACTATGTTAACATTATAATAAATAATTTATTGTGAACGGGTAAGAAACGTGCGACCGGTGGCGGCACGCGAAATTACAATGTTCCACAGCGTTAAAACATCAATTAAATTTTCGTTTTTATCTCGTATACTGTTTCAGATATTTTGTTTTAGAACACATTAACTTAATTCTAGCATTTTTCATATCCAAACTATCACTAAGTGGAACTAATTTAAGTTACAATCGTTAAGATCTTGTTATGCTTCGATGAAAATGTACGACGAAATGAAATAACATTCAACTTATGGCTAACAAGTAAAATAAAATTGTGCTACCAACATCATAGCACCACGACAGTTAAAATATTTTGTTCTGATATTCACAACTCCTGATTTACCGTCACTAAGGCCGAGCTACTTGTTACAGACCGACTACGTGACTCACATACCTTGAGGTCTGTTGTGTCGACCTCTTATACAAAACCTGCTTGAAAATAACAATAATAATAGACTGGTATTTTTAAAACGATTCCACATTTAAATCAGTTCATGCCAAGTTGCGTGTGCGCGATACTAACACAACCATTGCTAATAAAATATTAAAATTGCACACAAGACCGTGCGCCCGCGCTTACATGTTAATACTTGGAACAATACTACTTTCCAGAGCGTGGCAATTAAGTATATGTTTACGATTCAATTTATAATCCAACAATAATAAATGTATATAAAAATATAATTATAAATATATTCGGTTGCGTATACATGAGTTTGTAATGATAGATGGTGCTCGTACTGAATTCTGTTATTCAACACTATCTATTGTTTTATAATTATAAAATGCGTGTTCAATATTATTGTTGGAGGAGACCGGGAGAGTGAAAACGATACTGTTTTCACTTATACAGCGTATACATCGTCGTATGAAAGCATCGCATTCATTTCGTTAGTTCATGTTATTTTCTCGTGAACTGTCGGTAAGTAGTATAGCTTCCAAGCGCAGTAGCTCACGGACGCACTCGTAGAGGACACTAGTCAGCACAAAATATCTGAATCCTTACAATTAAATATTACACTAGGTTCACTTACATCTATCGTATAATTATATCCACCGTAGAGTAAAAGATTATTAGAACGAAGAAACACGAGATCCCCGCCGTATCGATGTGATGATTTTGTATATAAATTACTAATACTGCCCAAATAATTACTTTTCGAAAAAACAATAAAATATAATCAAAAAGATTTTAAAACAACTTCTCGGAATAAATCATAATACTATAAAATAGTTGCCATTGAAAATTAATTTATAATAAAATGACTATATTAGTATAATAATAAAAATAAATTGTATAATATAAATTGTTAAACAAATACTGGGTGCCAGTCGTATAGTTTGTAATACAAATGAAAATACGATTCATTACATTTCCTTCCAAAAATATCGCTAGTAATATTATGTAGTCTAAGGTATATCGTGTAGTATACAATGTCCTATGGTCTAAGGCTAGGCGCGCGGGCCGGTGTCGCGCGGTACGTTAGCGGTCGTAAGTATAGTCTGACCTACTTAACATAATAATAGTAAATGTAAATGGCAATTCTGTGGAAGCTGCACAATTCATGTGTCATGCCCGTAACCTGGAACAATATACAACCAACTGGTTAGCTTCAAGTTACTTGACAAAGTTCTGAACAAAATTAACAATAAAACAGTCAGTTTGGTTTACCTGAGGTTCGGGTGCGGCGGTGCGCCTACGGCGACAGGTCCTGGTGCATGGGGTCGTAGCCCATGGAGCCGTCGTAGCTGGGCTGCGGCTGGTCGTAGCCTGGCGCCGGCAGCGAGTAGCCCATGGAGTCCTGCGTCGGCGCCGGCGACATCATCGGCGTGGCCGTGCCCGACGCCGCGCCCATCGAGTACGGCGACGCGCCTGCAGCTGCGCACGCGCATCACTCATGTATACGAGTATTACTAGCACGGGGGACCTACCTCGGGTGTGGAAACCTCTCATCGGGGGCTATTTGTTTACAACAATATGGCTTAGAAAAAACAGCATGTATAAGCAATATAGAAACCAAGACAATATACAGAGAAAAGATACACACAACACAATGAATTATTATTGGTATTTTAAGGAGTAGTGATTTGAGCAAGTGTATTGTCAGCGCCGAGCGCTTTCTAATACCGAGTGAAGGCTACGTACGCACTGAGAGGCTTCCTACACGTCTAGAGCCTCATGTGTGACACTTGGCTATTCAAACAGTACCTGGGCGGTCAAAATGAATGAGCCAGATAACACGAAAGGCTATAGCCGTTTAGGCCCTTGTCACACGAGTTCTTAGGACTAAATATAGCATTGCGACTGATATCTTTTAGCCACCAGACGCGATTGTAAGGCGGGCTCTACACCGTCAATCAGTGCGAATTAGCCTAAGTCTAGTTAATGTCTATGATTTACTGTAATATGCCGTAGCTCTGGCGGGCGGTGAGCTAGCATCGCGCCCCGCGCCAACCCAAGGCAAGTCTGTGTGCGAAAACGTATCTCTATGTAACGCACTCTGTACCCACACACTTATCAATCAAGATACGGAGGTGCAATGGTGAGAGATCTACGATAATGTGGATATACTGATTAAGTATGAAGAACATGATATTATTTAATATTAGAACTGGAACTGATTGGGGTCTCATTGTTCAAATATTTTACACGATTTGAATCTTACTACAACAAAAATAATCAATCGTTTCATCTAGTAAAGCGAGGTAGTATCTGACACTACCTTTGTATCAGAACCACATGAAACAGTTTACATACCGGCAGCTTTCTTAGCGGCGTACAGGTTGGCCTCCTCCTGCGCCTTGCCGATGTTCTTCTTGTAACGAATGCGCTTGTTACCGAACCAATTCGACACCTAGAGAGTACACGACAATGTTAGTTAAATCTAATACGACCGTTAATAATAGTTACACATATTAATTACTACATGTAAAGTAAAACAAACACAATAAAATTATTTGTTTTATTGTAACAGAAAGTGATGTGTAAAGTGAAAATGGTTATTAATTGAAATCGACGAAGAACCATAGTCTTAACAATGTGTCCCATGTTAATTCTACTCTACGGAAGAACAATGCATGTAGAGTAGAGTTGTTATTCATTGGTAAACGAGGCGCACAATGATTTACTTAGCGAATGTAAGTTTAACAGTTCTAAACAAGATTAATGCAGAGACTTCAACTTGTGGTTAAAAATTACCAAGCCATGTCGTCTAGTGTTTTCATTATTCTCACGTTCAACAATAGGGCCGTCCGAGTGCGGAGCCGTGTCGTGTAACTATAGGGTTGCCAACTCTATTTGAATTTACCAAGTGTTTTATGTCAAATTAGTTACTTGTCCATGACTATGTTACTACTAATTTGTCGTAGTATTGCATTCAAATAGCTTGTTCTAATGGTGGCAGATATTCTTTGTACGATGAATCATGCCCCTCTAAGACTTGGCAACCCCAAGTACCTGCGATACAGTAATCCCACAGTTCCTGGCGAGCTCCTCCTTCACCTCCTCGCTGGGGTAGGGGTTGGCGAGGTGCGAGTAGAAGTACTCGTTGAGCAGCTCCAGCGCTTGCTTGGTGAAGTTGCGCCGCTTCCGACGCGAGTCGAGGAAACTGAAAGGGGAAGTGACGTCACGGTACCTGGGACACGGTAATGCCGCACTTCCGCGCCAGCTCCTCTTTCGCCTCCTCGCTGGGGTAAGGGTTGGACAGGTGCGAGTAGAAATACTCGTTGAGGATCTCCGACGCTTGCTTGCTGAAGTTGCGGCGCTTGCGACGCGCGTCCAGGAAACTGCAAGCGGGAATTCCGATATTTTGTTTTTGATACTTTTAAAGAGGCCAAAGTTGAGCTGGTTAGTACGAAATGTTTCGACAACATTCTAGTCCTTGATTGAGTTTTCAATTTTAAATTATGAAAGCAAATAAAGTGCTGTCACAGCACCAATGCAGACAAATATTTTCATAAATCAAAACTTTCACATTTTGTCACCACACATGCTTACTAATGAAACTAAGTAACCAAACTAAGCAGCAGTTTTTAACTCAGTAGCAGAGAGTAACCAACTGACCGTGAGCGCAGTATCATGACGGCCTCGCAGGTGGATTGCTTCAGCTGCATCTGGATAGAGCTAAACTTCTTGTGGATGATCTGCACCATGCGCTCAATTTCCTAGAAAACAAGAATTTTTGTTAGCTCTGGATGATTATAGCATTACTTCAAACAACTGAAGAAAGGTGGAACATTTTACTTTGAGCATGTATTTTCTTTATACATGGCGTAACAATGCAATTCCGAAATAAATAGAAAAAATTTTGATCTGCGTCTGCCTCTGCATTTTTATAACATCAAATTTGTATACTGCAACCTAATAAAACATTATATAGTAAAGCAAAGTGTACCTTAGGTGTGATAGGTCTGGTGCGGCTCTGCTCGCGCAGTAAGTTCATCACGTGAGTGGTGAACTCATTGCAAGCATTCTCATACTTGTCCAGCTCTTGATGATAGATCTGGCGGATCTGCGCCAACTTCGCACGGTAGTCCGAGTGCTCGATTGCATTGTCTGGACAGATGGCAAAGAAGATACAGATATCAGGTTTTGTGTCGAAATGAATTAAGATAGGGTGGAAAACAGGACACCTTCTTAATTGTAATATCTTTATTTTTTTCAATGCCGTTATATCCATTTTTATAACAAGTTTTTTTGTTGTTCCAATATAAATCATACCAATTTTTTTTTTTTTGTGTCTTTTAAAACAAGCTATTTTTACAATTTCTTTACAACATTAGACTGCTTGTTTTGCTTCTTCTTATTTACATTTTACTTGTAAAGAATAAAAAGAATGTTTATGCAATGTGTTTTTACAATTATTTTTACATTCATTAGATTTAAGGGAACCTGGAATTGTACTTTATTTGATTTTATTGTTTACACATGTCTTCCTTGTCTTATATATAACTACTGTACAGGCAAACTTATAGCTTATTTACTAAGAATTTTATTTCTAATATTTATCAACATCAACCTAACACAAACAACCTTGACAGATTAATGGCCTGTTTACATTACTGGCAATTGAAAAGCAGTAAACTAAATGAGTTTTTCAATATAAGCATTTTGAGAAATGTTTAATTTAATTGTAAACAAGTAAATACACAATTATGTAATAAGTGACTGTATGTCACTTATAGATAACTGTAGGTAGACAACATTAATTGTTAACAGATTAAACAAACATTTCTCTTGAACTGGCTTGAAAATTACTATTGGTAGACATTTTGTTAAAAGTAAGGTTTGGAGTACATCTTTATATTGCGCCATTCTTTTAATACCAGAAGGATAAGAACAATTTTGTAATACTTGTGTAGCATGTTTTGAATTATTTTTTCTCAACAATACTGAAGAATCAGAAAATGTAATCCTGGGTATGGGTAAGTTTGCCACTTAAGCAATTCATGGGGCCAACATTGCTGATGAAATTGGTATTGTATTGCACTGTGACTTATATGTTATAAATGCATGTAATGTATATGAAGTTGTTTACCCCATTCACCAGCAGCAGCTGAGGCCGAAGCTGCAGCGCCCGCACCACCACCCTTTTCAGGGCCAGCAACCCCCTCAGCTATAAGCATGTTGTCTAAGCGCATCAGCTGAGGATCTGGGGGCTCCTCCTCTTGAGTGTTACGAAGGGACAGCACTGTGATGGTTGAAATTAAATATCAAACTAGTGTCAATCAAGATGATTGTGAAACTAACATTATTAAATAAATTTTAAAATTTTATTTTATATATAGTAAATAAATATTATGAAGGATTATGTCTAAGGAAATGTAGGAATATATACAAGAAATTGCAAGCATTTCAATAAGTTCTACAAAATAAATAACATTCTCTCAAATGAAGACATATAAGGCAATCTTGAAAGAATTCCGTCCTGAGAATGCTTGTAATCGATAAAATAATAATTGGTGTGTATAGAAGAAAATAAGTTTATTTGTCCAAATTCACGTCCATGAAGAAAAGTTTCAAGCCGTGGCGCACGATGGTACTAATAGAAACACAACACCACCTCATGCAAAGAAAATCCAGTAGCCACTAATATAAATACGGCAGGTTGATTACCTGTTTTCTCTTTGATTTCACACAACACTGAAAATAGGGCAGGCTTCATTCTATGACAGTTGAGAGTATGTTTTCTCGCTTGCGCTTCATCGAGACTTTGGTCTGTAATATTCATGATCTGTTGTAATATTTCACCAATGTCTTGCTTGCGAGCTTCGCCTTCGCCTGCGGTTGGAGTTCCCTCGCCGCCAGGCAAGCCGTAGCCCTGCGGACCCATAAGCCCGCCGCTATGCGCCATCATCCTATTTGGATCGTCCATTGCTTTGCTTCTTCCAACTCAATACATAAATACACCTAAGCTTACTCTAAGTACGTATACGGTTTTGTACGTTGTTAAAGAACGGATGTTTAGAAAAATAACTCAATAAAAATACAACAATGCTACTGGGCACTTAGCCACAGCTTCACCCCCGTTCGACAACCAGCAATAAAATGGCCGCCTCCTTTGTGCTGTCAAATCTGAAATTATTTGAAAAAGAAAACAAATAATTAAAACTATTCCTATCACGCTTCATCTCGCAATCATTTACGCAGTGATTTAGAGTGCGAAAGAGATGCTAAATCACAGTGTTGCCATTCTGTTTTTAGGTTATTTGTTTTTTTTATTGTGTGATATCGACGACTAGATTTCTGGCGTAAATTTGTTTTTTTCTCACAAATCCATAATATAATAGAAGTATACTTGATTACCTCTTCGTGCCCATTTAATTTTCAAAAAGAATAACTAAATTGTAAAGTTAATGAACTATCAACTCTTTAATAATGTAATTTTTATGAACGCAGTTTTATGTGGCATCCTTTTGACATTTATTTAACAATTTTCAGTCAAAGTTAATCGAAAGGTCACGTTTCTAGTACACTTAAACGTTATTTTGAGCATACTGGTTTTCTTCATGACGTTTCACTCCCTTTACTAATCTATTTCATTGCATTACTTTCATGCTCAAAATGTACTTATCGACTTACTGCAATGAAAAAGTGACTGTAAGTTCGTGATACGGATTTCGTCATTTTCCACGCGATCAAAAAGCTAATAACCGGCTAACAGATGGTTTAATAAATTAAAAGGAAGACTGTTCGCTCTCACTTAAATGAGAAACGTTGTAGCTTTATTATATAAGTGTAGTGTATTTAGTAAACAAATTCCTGCCTTCTGCAATCAAGTCAGACTATCTCATACTCAGTGGGGCAGCAATAAACTTCATAGAAAGATCAAAATACCAAATCCACTAAGAGAAATTATTATGGCTGACCCCAAAATCGAAGAAATCTTAGCGCCTCTGCGCGCCAGCGTCAAGGAACAAGGCGACTTTGTGAGGAAACTCAAAGAAGAAAAAGCTCCTGAAATTGACATAAAAAAAGCTGTTGCTGAACTTAAGGCAAGAAAAAAGGTTTTGGAGGATAAAGAACTCAGTCTCGCTCCCACCGAAGAGCTCTTTGATCGTGCTAAAATGGAGGACCTTATCAAAAGAAGGTTCTTCTATGACCAATCTTTTGCTATATATGGAGGTATCACTGGTCAATTTGATTTTGGTCCAATGGGATGCGCCCTTAAGAGCAACATGATCCAGCTTTGGCGGAAATATTTTATCCTGCAGGAGCAGATGTTGGAGGTGGATTGTTCAATCTTAACCCCAGAGCCAGTTCTAAAAGCTTCAGGACATGTTGAACGGTTCGCTGACCTTATGACTAAAGATGTCAAGTCAGGAGAATGCTTCCGTCTGGATCACTTGATAAAGGCTCACCTTGAAAAAGTAAAAAGTGAGAAAAATTCAACTGCTGAACTAAAAGCCGAGATTGAAGATATTTTAGTGAAGCTTGATGGTATGACAGCTGACCAAATGGAAGCATTGATGCAGAGATTCCAAATGAAGTCACCCATAAGTGGCAATGATTTGACTCCACCTATAGAGTTTAACCTTATGTTTAACACTCAGATTGGTCCTAGTGGTTTAGTTAAAGGGTTCTTGAGACCTGAAACAGCTCAAGGCATATTTGTCAACTTTAAACGACTTCTGGAGTTTAACCAAGGCCGTTTACCATTTGCTGCTGCTCAAATTGGAAATTCATTCAGAAATGAAATATCTCCTCGCTCTGGCTTACTCAGGGTTAGAGAATTCACTATGTGTGAAATTGAACACTTCTGTGACTCCAAAGACCACCCGAAGTTTGAATCTGTAAAGAACACACAGATGCTGTTCTATTCTGCTGATAGCCAGGAACAGGGAAGACCAGCAGAGATTATGACCATTGGTGATGCTGTTACTAAAGGAATTGTGAACAATGAAACTTTGGGATACTTTATGGCAAGAATCCACTTGTACATGTTGGCTGTTGGCATTGATCCTAAGAAGCTAAGGTTCAGACAGCACATGGGTAATGAGATGGCTCACTATGCTTGTGACTGCTGGGATGCTGAGTGTCTCACCAGCTATGGCTGGGTAGAATGTGTAGGCTGTGCTGATAGGTCTGCATATGATTTGACTCAGCACAGCAAAGCTACAGGCATTAGGCTTGCAGCTGAGAAAAAACTTCCTGCACCAAAACAAATAGAAGTTGTTGAAGCTGTCCCTAATAAAGCCGCTATTGGCAAAGAGTTTAAGAAAGATGCTAAAGTTATCAATGATGGGTTAGCTGCCATGGACTCTGCTGAGTTAGAAAATTTGCAAGCCAAGTTAACTGGTGATGGTGAATACATCCTATCTACTCCAAATGGTGAATTTAAACTCACACCAACCCTTGTCAGTGTAAAGAAAACTCAAAAAACTGTTCATGTTGAGGAAATTATTCCAAGCGTAATTGAGCCTTCATTTGGCGTTGGTAGGATCCTTTATTCAATTCTAGAGCATAATTTCAGGATGAGAGAAGGTGATGAACAGAGGACCTACTTCTCCTTACCAGCTACAGTTGCACCTATGAAGTGCGCAGTCTTACCTCTTAGTGGTAACGCCGAATTCCAACCATTTGTCAGGGAACTGTCACAGGGATTGATAAACGCAGATGTGTCGCACAAAGTCGACGACTCCTCTGGTTCTATTGGCCGACGCTATGCTAGAACTGATGAACTGGGTGTGCCTTACGCAATTACCGTCGACTTCGATACTATAAAAGAACCCCATTCAGTAACATTGAGAGAGAGAGACAGTATGGGACAAGTGAGACTACCACTGGATGATGTACCTGTTGTTGTGAGAGATTTGTCCAATAGCAAGATCTCTTGGACTGATGTGGAACAGAAGTATCCTAAGTTTGAGCAGCAGGAAACTAAAGGCGCTGCAGCATAGGCTGATATCATTCAAAAATCTAAAATGTTTTCATTCAAATGTAATCTAATATTTATTAGTAGCCTCTAAGCTTGTCAATTGCTGTTCAGTGAGGTTCAATGCTATTTTCAAGCATTTCTATTATTTTTGCAATGGAATAAACAATTGAAACTACTTGTCTCATGACTAATTTTTTTGGATATAATTATGATAATCTCTAATCTTTAACCTATCGGTATGGGACAAATCAATTTAGATGCTTTCTAGAAATCTTCAATATTCTAACTTTACATAATTTTCTTTTACAATGGTAATAAAAAGGTAATCGAAAAAAAAACACGAAATCCAGAACATCATTATTATTCATTTGTAAGGACACAATAATATCATCTATATTTTGCTGAACATTATCTAAAGCGGCGATCTCTGGATCGCGATCGATGACGCTGTCGGTCACGTGACCGCGATCTATCCCGATGGCGGTCGCGACGGTCCCGATCCCTGCGGTCTCTTTCGCGTTCCCGATCACGATCTCTATCGCGGTCACCGCGATCGCGCTCTCTGTCACGTTCGCGGTCGTCACGGCGCGTTCTGTCTTTTGAATACCTGAAGGATGAAAATATTTTACATAAACTAGGTATAAACAAAAATTGAACTATGGAAATTGTTCCATAGTTAAATTTTTTCAACAATGTAACTAGATCTACCTGTCGCTCTCGCCATAATCTCGTCTGTCTCTGTCATCGTGCTCTCTTCGATCAGAGTCCATTCTGCTAGGGTTGTAGGCACCACCGCCCCCACTGCCCGCACTATTTCCGCCATTGCCGTTGTTGCCACCTCCACCGCGATAGTTTGCCGCCGGCTTCGTGGCTGATGTCTGCCTGTTGTGCTCTGCTAACCTAGTATTTGAAATGTGGTCAAAATTTATTTACGGTTTGATCATAATCTAAATGAATTTTACAATATAGTGATACTATTTATGGTAAAGTGAAATATAATAAATTCCTGTAAATCCACACAGCTCGGGACTGTCACGTGTCGACCGAAGACCGCAAGCCATGCTAGAATCATGATCTCAATTAATTGAGAAACAGGTACAAGTAGTACAAACACATTAATCACAAGTTTTGGGTCTCAGAAAATACAATGCAAATGTATAATGATGGACTAACACATTGATTGTTTTATTTATTCTTGAAACCCCTAGCGAACGCCGGCGTTCGCGCAGTTGTTGTTCTCCTATTGTATTTTGAGTTACCACAATTGAAAGCAAAAAACATTACTTTAACATAAAATACTCCAATATCCACTGTGTAAAAAGTACCAAGTTACCTACTTCTGTTCAATCTGCTTCTGTATGGGTACTGGTATTCTGGGGAATAATGTGCTGAACCAGTCCAGTTTGATGAGCATCTGTCTCACCAAGGCACCGATGGTTGTGGAGCCTCCACCCCCAGCACGAGGGTCTATTTCCTCTTCATCATCCAAGTAGTCTGCATACCAGTCAAAGAGATCTGCTGGTGGCTGTGTGTAGCGGATGTACATAAATCCTGTGATAAAAAGGATTTTAGATCTTACCAGGACATAGTCTTACACATTTTATTAAAAAATAAATATACTCATACCTACCAAGAGCTCTAATGTAGGGAGAGTCAGAATGCTGCAGCAGGCCATTGACCTGCTTACGAGTGAGCCGTAGGGTGTACAGTTTGTACAGAAGACAGAATGCTGTGGACACAATGCCACCAGCTCCTACACCACGAACCTGAGAATGATCCAGTAACTTTGGATTTTCAAAACTTTCGACAAAACATCTACTGTTTATATTTAAAAACTACACACATAAACACAAGTAAGTATAACAAAATGTTGATGTCATAATGAATTCAGCTATAACTTGTGATTAGGAAACCATGACAAATGCAGTTATATTATTAATAATATGAAAGTCCATTTTTAAATTTTAATTTGTCTGTGACTTGTTTGTTATTATTATGATGATGTCATGAAGAGGTACAAGATGGTCTCAAACATTACAATGTAACAAATAAAGTATGACACGGTTGAACATACTCACGCCGCCACACATGCCCGTCTGGCCAGCAGTCTTGCGGCTGCCCCTTTCCCAAGGCTCCAGGTGTTTCACCTGGTAGTAGATCTCATCCACCACCTCGTGGTATGTCTTCAACTTGAACAGGTGCACTGCAGATAGTAGAAAACAGATGTTAACACTAGGAAGACCGAAATTTTGAACTACCTATAAAGACCAGGTGGGGTCAAATGACCCATTCATGGGTTATAATGTTTTATTCATGTATTATGGTTTTAAGTTTTATTGATTAACATCTTATAGTAAATAAAAGAACTTAATAGTAATTAAACATACATTACGTAATAAAAACATAAAAATATTATGCACATTTTTGACATTTAATTTTTTACATTACAAGAGCCACACAAAAGCTTTTTACAACGAATTTATACGATTTTTACGATTTATTGGTTTTATTTCTGCATTTTTGCAAGCGGGTATGCTATTATCAGGCTGTGACGTAGATGGTGTCATCAGGGAGTGGGAATCTTGGCCGACTAACTCCCTGGCCAAGTCAAGAATGAACTTTTTTCTACTGATTTTTTTCTCGATAGTTTTTTGTACAAAGTCCAAGAATCATTTGCTGTCAAATCCAAAATATTATTATAAAACAGTTGTCCTGTGTTACTATTAGGTTTTTTGCCATATTTACACTGGTGAAAAAAATATCAGTAGTTACATTTCGACCAGTGGGTCCATTGGTCGCAATACGACCCACTCGCCTGAACTTTGATTTTGTCGACGGCTTTCATTTCTTTCTAAATATATGGGACCTCGACCTCGACCTCTTCTTAGGTTTTGCACTACCTACGTAAAGTCGAGAGCTACTGAATCTGAAACAGTGGAGTAAACGCTAATAAAATGTTTCCTTTTCTCTCAATGTAAAAAAATATTATTTTATTTACATCAATATACAAAATAATATACACTTACTATCAGAATCGGAATATGAGTGGGATCACCATCCCTAAAAGAATCACTATTTTGTGTAATATTGTAAACACTTTCTTGACTTTCTGAGTCTAAATGCAAAATGTGCCTCCCTTGTTCAGTCGATTCACAGTCTGATTGATCGTCCGGTAAATTTAGCGACACTTCCAGTATTTTTGAAGGGCAAAAGGAACGATAATGAGGCATTATATTATTATGGCGAGCCATGATATGTCTTTGTTTTGACAAGAATAAAACAAGAAAAAAATATTTTATTTCAACTACCCATAACACAAGTATATTCCACGAAATGTAACTAGCAAGCACGCAGTGGTGTCAAATGACCACTAGCGGTCTCTCTGGGTAGGTGATATTTTTTTAATTAGTATTTATCTTGCTATCGGTATACCCATATCAGAATAATGTAAACAATGACGAAATATTAAAAGTCATAAAACGACAGTGAGTTCAGTGCTATGGTTTTGATAATATGATTGATCAAAAATTTCATTGGGGTCATTTGACCACTCTGGTCTTTCTAGTGTTAAATAAAATTCATACACATATTCCATTTTTCTTGGATATTGTTACTGCTTCATCTAACTGTATTTAATAAACAGTACAATTCCAAAGGCATTGTAACATATCTTCACAAAAACAAGACATACTTCTGCAGTCACTTATCATAAGTGACTGTAAAAGTATGTATTGTTTTTAGAAAATTTCAAAACTGTAACCTGTTTCCTTTATAAAGATAACAAAAAAAGCGGGAAAATGTTTAGACAAGGTTTTTTAGAATAATTTCTTGAGTTAGTCAGAAGCAGTAACAGAAAAGTTGTGGTAACCAATTAAAGTAAATAAAAGTGGAACAAACGAAGTCCAAGCTCCTGTGCGTTGGTATGTTTGCTTACCTACCTTTGAAGTAGCTAGAGCCCTGTATATTTGCTAATATTAGTGGGTTCAGGTTCATAGTCTGTTCATTACCCCATATTGGTAATATATTATGTTGCTTGCCCGTCTTTGCAGGCTTTTGCTGGCTGAACTCTGAAAATCAACAAATATTAGTGGGCCAGTCCAAATGCTAATCACTCTTACAAAACCACGATACTCACCTTCAACTTCAGACATTATACTACTTATAACACTATACTTATCACGTAAAATATTATTTATAATGCTAATAGCACCGTCTTCACAAATAATCTAAAAATAAGTGAGGTTCAAACATTGAATACCGATCTAATAAATGATTTAGATTTTTCTGAATTTGACAAAACAAAGTAAACCACAATGGCCGCCAATGAATGAACGATGATGGAATGGAAGATGGAAGTTCAGTTCAGGGGAAGAAAATAAACAAAACGGAAGTAGTGAATGACTTTCTTGAAAATCATTTTAATATTGCCATTATAAAATAATTGTTTTTTATTTTTCAGAAATATAAAATAGGAAGTTAAGTAATGTACCAAAGTAAAATCATTAGGTACGGCCATTTTAAAACTGACAAAAGGATACCTACTAAACTTATTGTTTATATGATAACATTTTTTTGAACATTTTAGGGCAATATCCCTAATTACTCAAAAATGTTTGTTGTAATGAGGCCTTTGTTCAACAGTGAAGCTCCTCCGGTTGATCATGATTATCTAGGGCATTATGTGGATCGTTTAATTTAAATGATAGATAAAATGTAAAAACGTAATTTCGCCTTTAAATTTCCGTCCAGAGACCCTACACGCAGAACTGGTCCGAAAAGCGTCCATTAAAGAAATTACAGATGGACTAATAATACATAAGCCCAAAGTTCCAATAAAAAATCATTTATTAACTTTTAAACTTTTGCGTTTCATATTTACAACTTATAATAACGAGGGTATTATCACGAAAAATAATTATTTAAATACCTTGGTATGCTTGACGTTTCGACCTGGTTGCACAGGTCGTGGTCGCAAGCATACTCAAGATGCAATGTCACATATCCCTGCATTGGGGCGATAAATTTTTATCTACCGCCTTATTTTCTTTTTCTACCATATTAGGCCGTCTACACACTACGCTGACGGACAGCTTTATATTGTCATCGACGTGGAATCCAGTGATTTGCAAAACACAACCCCGCTTTCCTTCAAAGTCTGTTAACACATCTGTGTTTGTTCTGTATTCTGAGCATAGTGTGTAGACGGCCTAATATGGTAGAAGATAAAATAAGGGAGTAGATGAGTAGGTAGATGAAAATTTATCGCCCGAATGCAGGGAGCTGTGACATCGCAAAAAATCCGTTTATTAGATTATAAAAAGAAGTCTCTTGATTTAATTTAAAAAACACATTTCAATGGAAATGGGTCAGGGCTAATAATAAGTATACGGAAAAGAAACTTTAAAAAACTCTACAATATGATTGATGAATTCTACCTACTTTGGAATTTGCAAAATGAAACACTATAAAACCTTTTTCGTAGTTTTATTGTTTTAGGAAGTTCATCAATAGTTTAATGCATTTCATAATCACAGGACGAGTTGGCTAGTTGAATTACCTTCAAAAGAAATAAAAAGAACTAATTTTACTCTTATAGTTTACTTAATCAATTAAAAAATTGTAAAATTAACATTATTATTTAGTGGTATCAACTCCATTCTCAGCTATTGATAGTAGAGTTCCAGGTTCATGCCGTCATGTATTTCATCTGAATGTGGAAATTAAGGAATTATTAGAGTTACTTTAAATTCCTTCTGATGTATTGTAAATTTAATTTTATATTTTTACATTAAATATACAATCAAGCATCATTATTAAATCAAGTGGTCAGACATGGTTTTCCTTACTATGGTTTAACTAACTCCTATTGGTTTAAAAGACATTATTTATTTTCTAAGTTACAACCAAAGGTCTTTAGGTAGGTCAATTTCCTACAAATATAACAACTTATATTATATTATACTTTAGCTTTGATGTTATTTTAGTGACATTCCTCATTTTGTGAACTTTTAGTTTTCCAAAAATATTATTCATATAGCAAAAATTAGAAGTATAACATGGGTTATATTTATTCCTTACAAAAATAAAGTTTAGAGAAATATTTGATAAAGGATACAGTCAGATAATTTGATGTGGTCTTTGAATACTGTGTACCATTTCTTTAGAACAATTTTGTCGTATCTCGTGCCAGTTTGAGCTGCTATTAGTTTTTTAAGGTCTCCAACTGTATCGTCAGGGTTGCATTTCACTCTTACTTTCTTACCAAGACGATCGTTACAAGTGACTTCAAGCATCTTCTGAAAAATAGGTTAGACACAAAACATTATACAAACACAGATTACGAATACACAAATTTAACAGTTTCTCCAGTAATGTACACTTACTGTGTCTTTACTACTAAATTATAATGTTATTGCCCAATATTTAGAATATTATATTGATATCACTGTTTTTCAGCAATAAATTCAACAATCAAATCAACTATTGTCAAATTGTCAACTAATCAAATTCATTCATTCACTTTGTAGTCTTGTATGATGACATACATCGTTTAGTTTCTATCGTTCGTATCATCGTTCTCTAATAGTTTTTCAGTATTTAGATGATAAAAAGTAGATTTGTTTTTATTTTTGGTGTCATGTAACAATTTGATTTTATATACATTTCAAATATTTTTCTCCTCGGAGAAGAAAAACAGTATAAATGAATTCTCAAAAAATAATCTCTCACGATTTTTGCAGATACCAAACGTCTATATCAGTTTGACATTAGTCGAAAACCAAGCAAGCTTTGAAATGAAAACATCCGGGTCATTTATTAACTCTTAATGTTATACTAGTAAGTGTTAAGATTAAAGATCCTATAACAGTAACAAAATATATTTTTTAAATTAAAACCATTTTCTTGAAGTTTTCAGCTACCAAACTCGATACGATATTTTAAAAGTTCATTAGTTGGACAGGAAGTGTATTCCAACTGTCCACACGTCATTCGACGGCGACGGACTGACGTGACGGTTCCGAAGGCAGTGAAATTTCATTTTTTAGTGAATGTGCTTGTGATACGGTTTTGAAAAATGCAAATTCCAAAGGAATATGTGTCTACTGCTGAGGATATTGCAGATCAGGTATGCTTGCATTATAATCAAGTGTAAACTTTTGTACTATCCTGACATTTATGCATTGAAATCGTACTTTGGATAGGATTGTCACGTCACCGAACTTATTTTCTTGTTGGCGCTTCTTGAATGAGTTGAAATACATGTATAAGTTAATATCAATAGTATAACAACAGAGTTGCGTGACTGCCAAGTTAAAGAAATGAGCCAGATCATAATGCGACGACAATGTTCTGTTAAAAAGCTGTAACAGCTTTGTAGCTTGTAGCTTCGCAAATATTTCACCCTTTAACCTACTTATCTTAAGTTTTCATCAGTTAAATTGGCTATTTCATGGACGCCAAATTAATTATTTTTATTTAATGAGTCAGCATAAGTATCACAAAATAAAATTCCTATTTTTTGCATTGGTTTTAACATTAATTTTGGCAAGTGTAATCTTGGTTGAAAAAAAAGATTGTAAACAACTAGTATACATGTGGTGACCCATCAAACATGGACCAGGTAGCCAGGCCAAGAACTAATCTTAATATCCTAAGTTGAACACAAATCCTAAGATAACCAATCTGTTACATTGTAAGTTGTAATGTAACATTATGGAGCATGACCAATATGTATAAAATTATTGCAAAACATTCTTTATCTTTGAAGCAGCCCATAAAATATTTTTACATAACAGACACATTTTACTGAAACATTATTTATTGGGAAAGTAGGTAGCCACTAATTATTTTATCATGCTGTGTGTTAGTGAGTAATAAGTACTATTTTAATGCATTTTATATGTGAAACAAAATATTAAGGATAATAATAAAATTGTCAAAGAAAGTTTACATAAAAAATTTAAAAGTTTTGAAATAAACAGTACACAGATTAATAACTTTTACTTTTAACACCTTTCACTTCATATGACTATGACATTCATCTGTGCAGGGTTTCATTTAACTTAATATGCTTTTTTAAAAACAGTCTATAATTCTAGATTTACTAAGGAAGCTAGTTTAGTAATCACACTTACTTACTTAATCACACTTTATAAAACTAATTAAATATGTGAAAACATTTTAATAAAATGTATATCAATTACATTCTACTGAAAGCAGTTGTAGCTTTTAATATCAATTTTTTTTTATCTTATATTTATTTTGTAATCCTTCAATAAGTTTTGTGTAATATTAATAATAAATTACATTTTGTAATTCTATATGATGTACTTAAATTTTGATAAGCATGTTATCAGCTGATAGATTTAAGTATTCTAAATAATAAAAAATACTATTATGTAATGCTTATGAGGGTGACCCTTCACCACAGGGTATTGGCAAGTATCCGATTATGTATTCATTTTCCTTATCTTATAATAGTTAAGTCATCATTACTTTCTTATATTATTTGCCTTCTTGGTCATACATGGAAACATTTATATTCTACTTAATATAATAAATGCCACATTAGTATGTTTGGAGGGATGTCTCTTTCGTAAGAACTACTGAAACCATCTAAATAAAATTTGGCATTGAGAAAGATCTAAGAAGAAGTCTAGAATAACATATAGGCTCTGTTTTGATGATTTGGACAAACTTTTTGACACATGTTTGTTATTAAATAAACATAATGTAACCAAGCATTTTAGACAATATCTTTTACTGTTCCTGGGGCACCAGAGATTTTAGAAATTTACATTATAGTTAATGTGGCTTGAGCTGTATTATAATTTATAAGTTTTTTAAACATAACTCATTATCTGTATTAAAATATTGAAATACAATTCACACTACAAAACATACTTCTTCTAAAAACTGACTATTAAATGTGTAATCTGTAGCTGAAACAATAAGAAATAATAACTGTTAATGATAATATGATGTTTTTATGTTTCATATCATCATTACTTGCATTTTCTTTGTTTACTGATGTGGTGGAAACTAATTTCAGAATGATAGGTCTATTGGCACAAATTTTATGTTTAGGGTAATGTTGACTGTGATTTTAATCATAAGGATATTGAATTTTTACGACATTGGTCTGCAAACAATCATTCGAATTGCCTGATGATGGTAGGCAGTGGGCGCCGCCATGAAAATATGCTGAATGTGCGAATTTAAATCTCGTAAATTCCTACCTTAAATGTCAAAAGTCACTTATCATTGTATTACCAAAGTTTTATAATAATATTAATGAAAGAAGAAACTAGTTCTTAGGCGCGATAGAAAGGAGAAAGTGTGTTGAACAACTGGTTACTTCATCATTTGCGCCCGACTATCGAGCTGTACTTCCGTTTGCCGAAATTATCTATTAATTTATACAGGTACATAGATTCTGGAAGTTGGCACTCATTACTGTTCTAGTAAATAATAAAAAACAAATTTTGCTTTTATTCCTCCTGTACACAAACAAAAGATAAGTTGCAGACATCTAGTATGCATATTTGTTTCTGGAATTTGAGTACTTATGAATTTATAAACGGTTTATTTAAAATAAACCCACAAGAAAAACGTTGTACTAAAATGTTTTATCCGGTCACGATTTTCTAGATTTTAATGTTATGTAATTTACCTAATATGTTATTGAATGAACCTATAAAACTATCCATTAACAATTGTATTGGCGTTTGATAGCATGTGGTTACGTACGAATTAGCTGGCTTTCAGTTAATGATATGGTGCCAATTCTTAGCTTCTTTCTTGCGTATATTCTTCGAAATCAAAATAATAAAATCATGTTTACGACATCAGAATCGACGACTCTAGTTTTTCCTTATTTATTACAGATTCCTCAAATTATAAAATATTTTTGGGTTTTTATATTTATTGAGTCAGATGAGGACATGACCTCATATCTTGTAAGAGATATTAGACGTCTGGAATTCCCGGTCTGGAATAAACTTCTCGTTTGCGATAATTTGATTTGTAACTTTTTTTATGTTTATGTTCAGGTAGTTCGTAAAGGCAAGAATGTTTTGCCCACGGTAGCCCGCCTGTGCCTCATCTCCACATTCCTCGAGGATGGTCTCCGCATGTGGTTCCAATGGTCAGAGCAGCGAGACTACATGGACATGTCATGGGGCTGCGGCAAGGTCCTCGCCACAATGTTTGTTGTAAGTACCGTCACATATCCAGAAGTTTAGCTTTAACTCGCACACATTCGACAACTTCAGTGATTCTACTAAATTATTAGCTCGAACAAATCAGGTATTGCTAAACTAGCTCCTCGCGTTCAGAGATAAATATCAATGTCCACTGAAGCTGCTGAATTACCGACAAAGTGTGCCTTTCATAGTATTGTTGACCATCGAAATTGTAAGTGAACAAGTACCTAGTTTATTTCTCAAGGTCCGGCTCATTATTTGTGTCAGATTTGGTCATTTGAATACCATCCGCACAATCACTAGGCGGGCAATATTAATCTTCTGGTAAACCCAGTCTATTGTCAATGAAATATTTAATTAATTTTTTATCATTTCTTATCATTATCGTCTTTTTTTCTATAAAATTCCGAGTACTTATCTTAAAGTTAGTTTAAAGTTCAATATATGTACAAAGCGGAGTATTAACGCTTCATTTGGGGATTTTTACGATTAAGTCTGTACTGTACCAATCACAACTAAAGTGTTTATCTTGTAATTTTTCATCAGCATATGAACAGATTTTTTGCTGTTTATTTTATTATTTTTAACGTGTGACTGAACGACACACGGAAATCACGATGAAATCTCTAAACAGCGCAATTGTCTTGTGTAGTTTATTATCCAACATCCGTCTCCGTATATCCGAGCTCTTTACTAAATCGAGTATTTCAAAATCCGGCCAAAATTATCTGGATCTAGTAATTAGGTACCGTTACTAAGGATTAGTGGTACCTAGCCCTGTATAAAATAAACACTCATCCAAATGTGAACGATAAAGAGATAGCTCATTTAAATAGAGTGTTTATAAATTGCAGCGCGTGTTTGTAAGTGGAAACAATAATATAATAAGTTGGCACAGCACCTGCTCCCTACACTGTATGCCACGTGTTTATTAGCACCACATGTTACTAATTACTTATTGATATAATATTTATTTTGCATATTTTCGTATCGTTACAAGAGCCAACATAAACTGCACCTATTATTCTGCTACGCACGCTTCGTTATATTTATTTATTCTTGTGATTATTGTGTTTTGTTTTGTTTATTTCTTTATCATCTGAACCGTATACGGTTAAATGAACAATAAAACTCACGACGATAATTGATACATTAGTAAATTTGGGAAATTAGTGGTATCATTTATCAACCAATTTATGATATCGTATTCTGGAGCGTTACAATGATATTGAAGTAATTATAGGAACATTTATGTTGCTGGCACAATGGGACAGACACTCTTCAAAAAACTATTGATCACTTATCAATACACTAGTAAAATATATAATCGCCCCAATAAGGGTGTATTGTTGTGAGATTTGTTCATCTTGCAAGGCTGAACACGTTATGCGCGTCTGTTGATTCTTTTAAGCAAGTTGGTAAAAACGGGCAACCCAATAGCGAGTTCACTTTACTCGAAAATCTCTCGTCGTGTGTAGTTTTCTTACTGTTATACCATTGAGGAAATTCGTACACGCATGCTTATCGGGTTTAAAATATTACAATAAGCACTTTGATTGTTTTACTAGCACAACACGATATAAGATGTTATGTTTTTATATTAACCTACAAATTTGTACGCACAGTAATGTTCTATTTTCCTTTTGAAGTCGTAACACATCCATAATTTCACGCCATTTTGGCGCACCACTTTCGTGCGTAACTTTATAATTGCTGTGTCGGTTTTTACATAAAGTATTTTGGAGAGTATCTAGAATCTTCTACCATTCCTATAAAGGAAATATTTTTACGGTTTCTTTACAAAATATGGCTACCTATGTATGTACATATGTTACGCAGAAAATATTATGTTCTTACGTGGTGACTGGTGACGTCAATAGGTATGCCCTCTGATTCATAGGCTTATTACAACTGTGGTTTACATGTGACTACTGTTACTTTTCATCGAAATCTGGATCAACTTCAATTACCAATTAACTTGAATGTCTTCTTTTTTACCTAGAACGAGTACCTAACCAATTATGTTTTTGATATAAATGACTATATACGACAATTATTTTAATATTTAAATGTATTGTTTACAGATAGTAAACTTAGTAGGACAGTTGGGCGGCTGTGTAATGGTGCTGGGCAGGCTCAAGGTGGACATTGCGTGTGGAGTACTATTCTTCATTGTTGTACTACAGGTGAGCATTTAAATTATGTATGTTTGTGTGCCAATTATATAAAAATAGCTGAACTGATTTCGATGCAATTGAATATTGAGCAGAGTTTATAAATTAAACTCACTAAACTATTCCAATCTTTGGCCCAGAAGATCTGAGTAGGTACAGACTAATATTGTTGTATTAATTATATTATGACGTTTCAAAAGTACCTATTTATATATATAGCAACTGGCCCTGGCTAAGATTTGAGTACAAATTTTAATATTGAGGAAATAATCTATACGATTTTTGGTCGTCACATGACGTTTTACTTCGTAATTATGTTATTGTATAGTAGATTCTTAGTAATGCGTTAACACGGTCGGCTGATTTCAGGGTCGTTACCCCATGAAGACACAATGACCAATATTATTTTCAAAAGGAAATGGTTTTATAACTAATTTATGTGACCGTCACATTTCCTGTAACTAGCCGTTTTTTTGTGTATTTGGAATAACCTTACCAAAGGACGTGGTCTTATCATGCTGAGTTGTATTTTTAATCGCCATGATGTGCGAAATTTTGTATAGTTCCGCTATGTCAAATCATTAAGTTTGAACAGAGATGTTACTGTCGTTTTCCGTATTTTTTGTAGTAACCTAATGCTACCAGCTGATGTGCCTGTCGAAGATATTTAGTGTTTTCAGACGACTTACACGCTCGCAGCGCGTAGAATTAATTTGTTCGTTGATCCTAGATGCCGTATGAATAAATTATAATAATCGCTCTGGTTTCTGGCGACTTAATATCTGCCAGGAAATATTGTTAAATCTATCTATCTTATCTACACTTAAATTTGTATGTAGGAGTGATCTTTGGAACCGCTAGTCTAATTGATACAATATTCCTGAGTGCTATAATAGGCTATAAACAATACTTGATTCCTTTATTTTAGTTGAGCTTTCGCTTTAATGTTATTAAAATCCCGGGACATATCACTTTTATATACTTACGTGTGAAGCTGGGGGCGGAAGCTAGCATCTTACTTATAGAATCTTAATTCATTTAAGTTAACCACCAAAATGAACAAATTTTCTATAGTGTTTATCTATCTATCTTTCAGACATTCGCCTACAGTATATTATGGGACATGCAATTCTTGCTTCGTAACCTGGCTCTCATCGGAGCCCTGCTGCTGGTGGTGGCGGAGGCCCGTGCTGAAGGCCGTAGCCTCTTCGCCGGAGTGCCGTCACTCGGGGAGAACAAGCCGAAGACCTACCTGCAGCTTGCTGGCAGAATACTCCTGGCATTCATGTTCATCACACTGTTAAGATTCGAGATTTCATTCTTACAGGTTTGTACACATTATAGTTTTAAATTGACTTAGTTTTTTTAGATTGATTAGGTAGTTGTTAGTACGCCAACTGTAGGGTTGCGTGCTAATTGTTTATTTGGACATACGTGTGATTTAGGATAGAGAATTTTGTATAGTTCAATTAACAAATTAAGTTTACACTGCCAACTGTGTTCATTTAATCTACTCACTTAAACGCGCAAAAGCTATTGATTTGTAGAAAGTGAAATGTTATTTACTAGGATAAAATGAAGGAAAACCAGTATTCAAAATATAAATACTGTCAACTACAATGCGAGCCTAACTAACTTAAATAAGCAAGTCGAAAATCAATGTGAAAAAATATATAACTCCTACGCATATTACTAAGTTACATAATTACAATGAATCAGATATTACATCTTACATCGTGACCTTTTTAATACAATTAATTTTAATATTTAAATTAGGTGACTTAATGAAGGTGGCGAATTCATTGAACACGTCTTCATAATAATATACTAAGCTAACGTGTGACGTCATAATGTACGGTTGTCAAAAACTTTATCAATAGATGGCTGGCTTTTTTATTTGCATACACGAATTACTTTCGATTTTTTAGTTAGTAGTTCGTGCTGTCTGGACAGTTTTTTTTAAGGTAATCGACATGGAAAGTTTAGTACTTATTGTTTATTTACAGTTGTAACACAATAATAAAAAGTTCCCGTATTTGTATACAAATATTGATATGAAAATTCCCACATGTGTTCCTAACTGTAGTACTAAACTTAAAAATGTTCAGCTTTATGGAACATATTCAAGCACCATGTTCTATTTTCAATATGTTACTTTTCTAAAATAATTTTAGCAGTTTAATAAATACCAATAAAGATCTCCAAGGTTATCTACAAATAGTAAGCCAGTCCGCTATTTTATATAAAAAAAAAATACATATTTCTAGCTGGTTTTGAAATCTAGAACAGGTTTAAAAAATGCTTATTTAAATTTAAAATCTTCTTCCGTATAAGCTGTAATGCCACTTGATTTTATAGTGGCTATTTTAAGGATCTCGCTATCTCTTCTGCTGTACACATTTTCTAGCAGTGATCATGAAGTTTCTTCATAATTTATAAGCATATTATACCAAACACAATTAGTTTTTGTCGATTGTACCAACTGAAAAAGCAACCTGTGTTTTTACACCTTCTTTTGCTGGCAGTTTTAATTCACTTTGATTTAATTAGTCTTAAGGGCCTGTTTTACAATGTTTGAATATCCGCTATCAAGCCGACAATGAATTTATTTTTGCAAATAAATTCATTGTCGGCTTGATAGCACATATGTTTATCAGAGACTTATACATATGAAGGTCGTAAAACAGAACGATGTCCCGCTCATGATCTCACAGAAAGTTCGAAAGGGATTATCATAACAATGTTTAATGTTTTCAGATCGTGCAAGATCTGCTGGGTAGTATCTTGATGATCTTGGTGACGGTGGGCTACCGCACCAAGCTGTCTGCTCTGATGCTGGTGGTAGTGCTCTCCCTGCTCAACCTATACCACAACGCGTGGTGGACAGTACCCTCATACAAACCTCTTAGGGACTTCCTCAAATATGACTTCTTCCAGGTAACAATATCATAATGTTGCTCCATCGGCATATTGAGATATTTTAACGTCGTGTGTTTGATTGCTCCTCGGAACTACTTAGAACTTTATTTCTTGTCTGGGTCTCATATGTATGTTTGTAAACGCACACAGAATAAAATTTAAGTGTGGGGTAGAGATTATACAAAAAAAAAGAAAAATGAAACAAAAAACAGTTGAATAGCAATCTTATTGACTGTCCCATTTTATGTTTCTTTTCACATTTATCAATAGCCATAAAAACCAATATCGATTTAGGATATTTTGCAAAGTATAAAGTGTTGATTTTTTTTTATCATTTCCTTGCAGACCTTATCTGTGATCGGCGGTCTTCTTATGATCGTATACTTGGGCCCGGGCGGAGTCAGTATGGACGAACACAAGAAGAAGTGGTAGAAAAGCGATCGGTGTGTACAATGTATGCACATGTTAAAGACTATTGATATTTTAATCATAAGATGTTATGGTGCAAGAGGAAAGAAAAAATTTCATATAATTTGGTGTTTTTATGTGACAATCTGACTAGTCGGCGTATTGTGAACATTGAGCTTACTTCCATATCCGCTTCTGTTGTGCTATGGGCAGTTTGCTCTTACCTACTTTAATATTCAGGACGCTCCATTAAGATGTCTCGGTACGAAATAATCTGACGCTTTTGGAAGTTGCGAAGTTTATTTATTTTATTTCGTACAAACTTCCCTTCGTCTGATTGTGTCGGATTTATTGTTACTGATTTTTTATTGGAACACCCTGTGTAGTAAGTTTTGTGGGACGAATACTTGTGCATATATTTGTGTTAACATTAGATGGTACTAGGTTGATTGAGAAACCGCCCGAATTCGGAGTGCAAAATGGCATGTATCAAATACATAGTATATAGCAAAATAAAATAAGGATTCTAGTCCTACAAAATGAGGTTGTATATATTTGAACTTTGTTATCTATTTGTTTTATAATTATAAAGCACAGCAAACTGCCCATAGCAAACCAACAGTTGGTGTCGTAACACAAAATTTTATATAAAAGTGCACGTATTTGGTCGATCAATGAAGTACGGTAAGCAAATAGGTAACGGCCCGGTCAATGACCTTATCTACATTTTGATAATGAACTTATATAAGCACATTCATCATTTCTATATCGTCAATTTTTTATATTAGTAATTTAGTACCCACTGTTGAACAGATAGTGTTGTGAATCCGAAGATGCAGTAAGCATGGTTGCAGCATTGTATGGTAATGCTACTTTAATATGCTCCAAACTATAAAAAGGGAAACTAATGTGCAATACGGTCATGTCATTCTCCATGCTATGCCGATGCTTCTAGGTATATGCTGCGTTATTTGTAGGATTACAAAAGCACGTACTTGACATGATGAGAGCTAGCTACTTTGACTATTGTACGAACGCAAGTAGAAATATTTACAAGTTTCAACACAAGGCATCACAATGAGTCACTAGTGTTGGTCGTGCGAGGCCACAGCTCGGGTTGGCGACACAAAACAATCACTTTATGATGCGTGTCAGGCGCATATTTGTAGCACTCCAATCAATGCTGCGCTCAAGCGTGCCAAATCATTTAACCCTCCTTCCCGCGTAAACGTGATCATTTCTAAGCGGACCTCCTCCCCTTTTCCTATAAGTGTATCGACTCAGACTGATCGGACTCCTGCTTTCATTCTCTTTACGCGTTACATTTTTTCATTCCATTTTGTTTCTAATTGTTGTGATTCAATGTAAATATTTATATATAAATTATATATATTTTGTACTTACTGACTGAATACCGACTACGGATCTTTGAATGTAAACGCAAATGCTCTTTTTATGAATTTGAATATTCCAGTAGCCATAAGTGAAACTTTGGTATCACGATTCAAAGGTTTTGTGTTTCATCTATCTAACGAAATAATAAAAATGTAGTCATATACGAAATAATTATTTGATTTATCAAAAGTATTTAAAAGACACATATTTTTGTATTATTTTTTATTTATTTTCTTAAGTTTCAGTTTGGCCATAGTTATAAAGATTCCTAAAAAGATTGTTCCGAATAAATTTTTATATAATAACAATGTTTTATTTATGAGCTGCTATATTGCTTCAAATAAATCCCACCATTGAATGAAGGACACAAGTAATAGTAGTAGTAGGTAGGCACTATTCTTTAGCACTGGTAACTTTGTTAATAAATAGAAATGTTGACTCAGTTCTGTAAAACATTTATTCTTTGTATAATTGTTTGTATAATTATAATAATTGAACAACTACAGATGAACACAATACATTGTGTGTCTACTCTTTCGCCTTTGCTTGTTCTTTGTCCTTATTTTCTATATATTTGAACACTTTGTTAGCTAACTGCCTATATTTTTCTGCGTGTATGCTATCGGGCAGTGCGTATATTGCTGGCTTCCCGCTATTTATGCACTCTGACATGTTATGATCAACTTCGAAACTCTCGATTATTTCGAGTCCCATTTGGTCTGCAGTTTGTTTCGTTTCGTTACCAAAGACGAAATTCTTCGTGCCACACTTGTAACAAATGGCGTGTGACATGTTTTCCACCATGCCTACAATAGGAACTTTTAGTTTCTCAAACATATTCACTCCTCTTTTCGTGACTTGTAGCGCTGCTGACTGGGGTGTCGTCACTACTAATGCTCCTGTGAAATGATTTTATCTAATGAATACAGATGCACAGTTATGCAAGGGTAATGAATTAGTGTTCTAATCAATTAAATTTTTTTTTTGTGGAAATTCATAAATTTAACATAACTTATTTACCATCTATTGGCAAGTTCTGTGCAAGTGATAGATGTGTGTCGCCAGTGCCAGGAGGAGTGTCTACCACGAGGCAGTCTAACGGGCCCCAGGCCACGTGTCTCGTCAGTCTGTCTAATGCCTGCATCACCATCAGCCCGCGCCACACCACGGCATTTTCACCAGATACCAGCAAACCCATAGACATACTGCAATGTGAAAATTAATGTTTTCAGAGACCATGTTGAAATGTTCTGCATCATCAGCTAGAAGCCACTTGCACACTTGGATACTGTCAGATCAGACTAATCAGACATGGGTTTTTCATTGATCACTGATATAACAGTAAAAAAGTTGGAATACTAAGTAGAAACTTACTAACTTTATATAATATTTCAGATAACTTTTTATTACAACACAGTGATAAGATGAAGTTATTATCAAGTTAAGTATTACTTAATAATTAGTTGTGTAAATAAAAAAAATGACCAGATTGATAAGGTAACTTATGTAAATTTCACTAACTACTTTTTTTGAGAAACATTTCTATGTCCAGTCAAGTCAAAAAATATCTATGATAAATAGACAAACTATTATTAGTGTAATTTTTTGTAACATATAATTTTGATACAGGTTTGACTAATTCATACCATTTAACACCGTAGTTTAGTAATGGCTCAATTAAGTGATCATCATTCAGCATTGGTTCTCCACTGATGTTCATCATGAGGGGTACTGATGGACCAAATACATCAGCATCCAAGAGACCAATCTCCTTATCAGGCTCTATCACCTTCATGGCACATGCGAGATTCACTGCAAAAGAAAGAACATGTTTTATACAATTATGTGGTTTATAGCAACATAATTAAAATTAATGATGTCACAAAATTGATCAGTTTTTTTTATTTTTATTGTATAAAATACTTTATGCTTTTGATTTAGAGAATACATTAAGTTTTATTTATCTTCAGATACTGGGTTGACATAGAAATTTGTGTCTGTTACCATGTAATGATAAATATTGGTATAGAAGAAAATATAGGCTATACTGTATATTGTGGAATTTATTTATAGAAAATCATAAATTAAGTTTGTGTTAACTGGAATACAATTTGTGGATTCTGAGAAAAGTTATACTAACCAGCAGTAGTGGTCTTCCCAACCCCTCCTTTTCCTGAAGCAACTAGTATGATGCTCTTCACTCCTGGCAGAGGCTTCCTTTCTGGTAACCCTTTAGCCATCACTTTGGCTCTATGCTCATTGACCTCTTCTTTTGAATGTTTTAGACGGACTGAATAACAACATGGCATTGCCTGAAATAAAATCAACACTATATAAAAGAGCATGAGAGTTTATTGAAGGTCATAAAGCAGAAGTACAAATAAATGAAAAGACTAAAATAGTAGCAAGTGATCCTAGTATTATGAGTGTAATATTCACTGTTACTACTCTTCATTATGAGATATTTTATGTTTCGTTGAGCCGTGAGAGCTAGAAATATGTAAATACCATTAAATCGTCAACAAGCACGATTAAAAATAATATATTATGATGAAATATTACTAACCGTGTTAACATTAGTGTTCAACAAGACGCTGTAGACTCGCTGACAAGCTCTTTGTAGGTTCATAGCAATTAGCCTCTAAGTCTGTAGTCTGTCTCTATAAAATCAGCCTTGTTAATTCGTGATTTGTACTGCTTTTTTTCAAAATTCGTGATTTACTACGCAAATCAGACGTTCAGAAACATTCCAAACAAATCGATCACGACCATGGTCTGTCAATGTCAAATTGACCACATGACATACTAAACGAGCACAGACTGCATTAACCCACAGATGACAACCAATTTTAAATAGTTTTCATCCATTTACAATTTACTCTTCCCGTTCGCTATATTATATTTATATAGTCAATTTACTAAAATTTTACTAAGAAATGAATATTTCTGACGTTTTAAAATGTTTAAAAATTTAATAATTATTAAATAAATGTGAAAAGCTGAACCAATAAAGTCTGTGCTAAAACAGACGTTCGAAAATTAAAAATAAACACAACTGTCAATCTCTTTGCGCTATGTCGGGCCTTTTTGCGACATATTTTCGAAAAATTACAGAATTCCAAGCTATATAGAGTGATTAACGTGCATAAATAAAATGTCTATTTGCTTACGTACGATTTCTCAAAGAATATTGCCTATCAATGGCATTGTGTCCACCAAAAATCACTCAAGCCGCTTGTCTAGAAAAATCCCTCTGCGGACACAATTTCTGGAAGAAGTAAGTAATTTACATTGTTTTCTGTAGTAATTAATGTATCTCTCGTATTTTAAGTTAGTTTTTGTTTAAAAATTGTTACATAATGTATGAAAAATACTCATTATTTATAACGCCAACAGTATTTTCCTCCTTGACATTGAACCAATTAGAATATGCGGAATGGGACTTACCTATTCACGTGGTACTACTAACATAGACTTTCTGATAAACACAGTTACTTTGCCGTATAGCTTAATTTTTAATAAAAATCCTAGCTCTTCTACAGGGATACCATGTTGGGAAGTGCCAAGGCTAAAACAATTTCCATAAAATATTATTTTAAGGATAATATTTAAATTAGTATGGTCTGATATTTGTTTACAAACTACGTCGTTTGTTACATTGCCTAGATCTTGGCATCTAACCAGCGATATTGCTGTTGTTTGATTCATAATATATTTTCAAATTTATTACGAAATATTTTAGGTTAGAATATTATTAGAAGCATTATTTACTTATCTTTTGGGCTTTATAGGCAGTTTTTATTACCAGAGATTAAACTGTTATCTGTTTAAGATTGATTTTTAATAAACTTTTTTGATACTGTTACTAGTGTTTAATTTTTGATTTCAAATATTTAACAGAATTTGATACAATGCTTTTATGTATAAATACTTTGTGTGTTCCCATGAGGTAGTAAACATAAGATAGTGGAGCGCCTATCAATATAGATGCGTCTAATGAAGATTGATTAAATGTACACTGATAACTCAAACTTCTCTATATATATATGTAGGTATCATTTGCAACAATTACATTGAAATGTTAAAATATTATATTGAAACACTTTACATTATTATCATAGGATTTAAAAAAAATCCAATTACTCAATTAATTAATTACTGTCAATTGTACAATTACTGTCTTGGTATTTCATGGCACTTGTGTGATTTATTCCAGTTCCTAAATCGCCGACGCATATCCAGTTGTCAACTTGCACCAAAATGTAGCACAGACGGCAACATTGATTATGTCTATGGTCATGAAGAGGCTGTTATCAGCAGGCTCACTAACCAGGAGTCCACATCCATTTATGAGAAAACAAAGTCTTCTGATGAAAATAGCTATTATGGCGATGATGTGGAGTTGAAGACCCTGAGACTAACATCAGATGATTACATAGAGAGGCAAATGCCTCCATACTCATTTGATGTTCCATATACCAATATTAGTGATATTGACTTAACTAAATATAGTAATGTGAGTATTAATCAGGTTCGCTATTTTAACTTGAACTTTTTTCTACTTAACTTTAAGTCATATTTTATTTAATCAAACTATGGTCTATGGTGTAAGTGGTTAACTAAACAATCATGTCATTTTATATTATAGAACGAAGAACAACTCATGTAAATACATAAAAAGATAATTTAAATTTGTTTATTTGCAAACATCAGATTTAATACCTGTGTATAATATGGTAAAATACCAAAATAAAAATAAAAGATATTGATATTGATCTCAGTACTTGCAGATACTACTGAATTCATTGGAAACTTGAAAGATATAATTGATGTAATTTAGTAACATTTTGGTTTTCAGGATATAGAACCAACATGCCTCTCGGAATTTGAACGTGACGCAATCGCGTACTGCCGCGGTACCGTGCTGTCCAGTCCTATAAGCGCACCTGTCACGGAACTCAGCCGTGACGGCAAGCCCAATGAAGAACAACTCATGAAAGTTTACTACACACTCTCAGACACAGTAAGTATACCATGTGTTCAATCATATCACCAAGATCAAATTGTTATACAGTTAAATTAAATCATGAACAGAATTATTGTATTTCCTTTCAAACAAAACAGTAGCCATAAAATTGTTGAGTGACCTTCCAATGCTACAATTAGTTCCAACACAACACATTCATATTAACAATTTGTTTTCTTACAGATGCCAAATTTGTTTGTGAAGCCTTTAGACTACTCCATCTACCATCCCAATATGGTTTTTGTAAACAACATTCGGGGCACCACATCTGTGTGAGTAAAACCCTCATCAATAATGTATGATATAACTAGCGGCCAGCTTTTAAATATATATAATAAAGATAACATATAATAGAATTATTATTTAAGTTTGGATATTAATAAACTCCTATTACATACTAGCAGTTGAGCCAGTTTTCATTCGCCCTGCTTCTAATTCCTGGTGAATTTTCAATGTTACATAAATATACGTAAGTTTTCGTAAAATGGATAAAATAAATAAGTAGCTTTTCTTATTCCACAGAGGTCTATTTCACTTCGTAAAGCAGGTGGCGCTGCTACGTACAGTGGGGCACTTAAAGTTTGCCTATGTCAAGCTGGAAGTCATGAAGATAACGGCACATCCCGAGGACTCTTCTGTCAAGTAAGTAAAGCAATAACCAAGGGTGAAATACCTTGTTTAGTGTTGAATGAAATGTCATGAGGTTTGATGAAAAGAAACAAACTGATCTGCTACTTTTGGCAACTACATGTTTGACTTTATGAGGCTTGTAGTGTACAAATTTCGGTTCAAAAAAGTAATAGAACAAGAAACATTCGAATTTTAACTTACTTGTTTCCCTGATAAACTATAGTACTGGCCGTCACCAACCATCAATATTTTGTGCAGGATGAGATGGCGCATTAAAGGCATTTCCGGGCTGAAAGTATTCTTCATGTTCTGGAAGTACAAGCTGTGGAACATGAAGGAGGTGTTCCGAGACCAGGAACTGTATGTATTTTCAAACACTTTTTTATATTTTATTAATTTAAAAAGTATTAAATTATCCAATGTTACCTGAAACACTTAATATTGTTAGTAATAAGTCGGTTCCTAATACTGATCTCTTTTTCAATTATATTATAAAATTAATTGTTGTAATTGGTAGGTTTAGATATTGATTCACTTGTTTGTTTCACAGTTGGTACGATGGATTCTCCACATTCTATGTAGGCGCAGATGGATTGGTACAAAAGCATGTTGTGGATAAGGTATTTAACAGAATAATTTGTTGCCTGTTAAACTTCATATAATTCTGTTAAAGGAAAATATTTAACCTTGCATTTATAATTCTAGGTGATGCCAGACCAGGACAAAATAATAGATGATGAAGAGAAAGCTCCTATAGCCGCCAAGATAGCACTTCTTATTGGCTTGTTGCCCCGAAACTATCTGTCTGACGTGTCGCCCTACTTCAGCTCGTCAGCAGGCACCGCCGATACTACGCCACTACCCTTCAAAGTACTGGAATAACGTGCTTTCTTATATCATTGAGTAACATACTTGTAGACAGGGCTCTTTCATCAATGTGTAAATCAGTAATTTTAGTGAAATTGTGATTAATATTTCCCAAAAATAAACATTATCATGAGGTGTACAGAATCTTGATACACATTCGATTAATGAAAGTAAAATATAAAAACATCATGTAATTCATATGCAACTAGGAACATCATGTTGAGGAGTAAATTTAAAGCTTTTAAATGAAGTATCAGTGATGTTATTGCAAATTTTATGAACAACTCGTTTGTGAAGTGTCCCTAGATCCTAGCTTGCTGCATCAAATCACTAAGCATGATCTAAACTTTTTACACAAATAAAGCAATGTGTGTGTATACAATTGCTTTCGTGTCTTCAGAACAGCTACCATTTTCGAATGACTGATCAATATTCGCTATTTTAATAAATACGTAAAACGGGGTGAATAGATTCACGAAAGGGGTGAATAGATGTCGGCGAATTTTCCTACTATCTAATCACCCCTCTTATGTGTCTATTCACCCCTCAAATTCTATTCACCCCGTTTTACCGTATGTGCATGTCATTAATTTATTGATATCTATAGAAAACTTTTGCCTCGTTTTACTAGAACATTTGAAGATATTTTTTCTACAAAATGTTTAGATTAAATTAAAGAAATTATTTTGAATGTAATACAGATTTTGATAAGTTGTTATTTATTTATTACGGATATTTTTGTTGACAAATGAGTTTTGTTCTCCGCGCTGCACTGGTTCGCAGTAACATTAGTTCGGCGTACACGTTTCGACTTCGGCAATGTGCAGTAACACATTAGTGATATTTTGATAACTGTGAATGCCTTTGCCTTGTATTAGTCTGTATAGATAATGTTATGTATTGCTATAATACAATAAAATATGTCCATTATTCCGTTGTTTTCTTCTTACTTTGTTGTACATTACAATGTCAATAGAAAGTGATACTAAAAATTACAATACATATATTCTGACAAAATAAAAGTTAGATACAGGCTGTATCATACAGCCAGGTTTTAAATTTGCCATAAAGTATTCTGAAAGTTGCCATGTTTCTTAGTATTGTACCCACAGAACAGAATATTTGTATCATTAGCAAAAAATTGTGATATTAAAAAAATATTTAGAACAGGGTCCCTATCTTTGTTCACATAGCTATTGTAAAAGCAGGAAATGCTGTGGAGTAGAAAGGTTTTGGAATAAGGAGGAAATACTGCGTCGTGTCGCGCCAGAAACCTTTCTTATTGGTTTCATATAAGTATGTATATTATTTACTATGGTTAGAGACACCCGGAGTTGCGGGATAAGTGCAATGAGTTACCACTGAAGGAGTGTGATACTACGTAGGTACACTCCTTCACAGAGTAGCTCTTGGAAGAAAAATTCATAAAGATATATTATAGGATATTAGTAAAAACACACTTGGCAGAACACATATTTATTACTTGACGTTCTCTTGTCAACTCAAAAAAAGAAAATTCAAAATACTATCATAAAATGCATAGAGATTAAAAAAAAGGTCGCAATACTCTTGCTCTAACACTCCTCCTTAATCTCATGCATATGATATGTACACACACATCTTTACTTTATACACGCAATCCCATACCATTCACACACCACTCATACTTGCCTCTGGGGAGAGCCTTGGTCAGAGCATCTGCTACCATCTTATCTGTTTCCCGATACTCCAATTTTATAGCTCCCGACTCAACAGCATTGCGTATAAAATGATATCTCACATCAACATGTTTTGTACGTTGGTGATGTACAGGATTATTGGCTATAGCAATTGCTGACTGGCTGTCTGAGAAAATCCGAATTGTTTCTTCCTGTTTACCAGTCATCTCTGCAATCAGCCTTTTGAGAAAGACAGCTTCTTTTGCAGCTTCTGATAGCGACACGTATTCTGCTTCGGCTGTGCTCATAGCCACCGTTCGTTGTTTCGTGCTTTGCCAAGAAACTGCACCTCCTTGAATAAGGAACACGGAACCTGAATATGAACGTCGATCAGCGTCTCCTGCATAATCGGCATCCGCGTAACCAACAACAACTTCTGGGTATTTTTGTTTGTTGTATGTCAACCCAAGAGTCTTGCTTCCTTTCAGGTAACGGAGGATTCGCTTTGCTACAATCCAATGTTGTTCCTCATAGCATTCATTGAACTGGCTAAGATAATTAACCACATGAGCAATGTCAGGCCTTGTACATACTGCTACATACATGAGCGAACCTATCAGTGCTCGATATGGAATTCTCTCATCTGGTCTCCTTCCATGTGTAGGCTTCTCTAGCCGTTGACCGGGTACTGCTGGTGTAACTACTGGTTTGCAGTCTTCCATATTAAATGCCTTCAGGAGTCCATCAATATACTTCTCCTGATGCAGTTTAATTTTGTTGACATCTTGAACAATATTAATTCCCAGCATTAACTCAGCTTTGCCGAGATCTTTCATATCAAATCTAGACTTCAACTCTTCTTTGAATTTGAACATCTCTTGCTTATTGTTCCAAAATATCAAAATGTCATCTACATACACAGCAATAATCATTATGTTTCCATTCTGTGACCGGGTGTAAACGCATGGCTCATTTTCAGATCTTCTGAACTTCAGTCTTATAAGTTCAGAGTGAAGCTTTGCGTTCCACGCTCGTGGCGCTTGTTTCAGTCCATACAAACATTTTTGTAGAAGACAGACATAATTCTCCTTGCCCTTTACCTCGAACCCCTCTGGTTGCTTCATATAGACGATTTCATTTAAGTCTCCATTCAAAAATGCCGTTTTAACGTCCATTTGATCTATGCCTAACTCTAAACGGGCGGCTAAGGCTATTAAGACTCTTAATGAGCTATGTCTGACTACAGGCGAAAAAGTTTCAAAGTAGTCGACTCCTCTCCGTTGGCTGAATCCTCTTGCTACAAGTCGTGCCTTATAACGAGTCTTTCCCCCCGCCTCTTCTTTAATTCGAAATAACCATTTCGAATCAACAATGTTGCACGACTTTGGCTGCTTCACCAACGTCCAAGTTTTATTCTTCTCGAGGGCTCTCAGCTCCTCCTCAATTGCGGCTTTCCATTTGTCTCCATCTTCTCTAGATAATGCATCCTGAACAGTTAAAGGGTCTGGCGATGCCTTGACTGCTTGGTAAGTTACAAAATCTGGATATGCTTTTGGTATTCTTTCTCGAAGCGGATATCTTCTATCTGATGGCCCATTGTCATTTACTGGTAGCTCTCTACCTTCTTCTACAAGACCATCCTCAGGATCTGCTTCATTCCCCTCGTCAGATGATTCCCAAACCTCATCTTCAACCTCAACATTCTCAAGAGCTGGATTTCCAGGTTCTTCAGGAATTTCTGGCTCTTCATGATGAGTTGAAACTCTATCATACTCAACCGTAACATCCGTCAGCGGTAGCGGGACGGCTTGATTAACGGGAGCACGTAGCTGTACTTTTGAGTTTTCAAAAAATATAACATCTCTACCTCTGTGCAACACTCCTGTCGTAGGGTTAATAAGGCGATAACCGTTTTCGCCATATCCAACATGGACTAACTCTGTGCCCTTAGGATCCCATTTTGTGCGCTTCTGATCTGGAACATGAAGATAAGCTTTACATCCAAACACTCTGAGGTGGCTTAAGTTCACTTTTCTTCCAGTCCAAGCTTCTTCGGGCGTTTTGTTTCTCAAGGCTTTAGTTGGAGACCTATTTTTTAAATACACGGCGGTGTTGACTGCCTCTGCCCACAATTTTCTGCCTAAACCAGCTTCTTCTAACATTGTCCTGGCTTTTTCAGTGATAGTTCTGTTAGCTCGCTCAGCAACTCCGTTTTGTTCGGGTGTATACTCTATTGTCAGTTGGTGACAGATCCCTTTTGCTTTACAGAACTCATCCATACGCTTATTGACAAACTCTTTGCCATTATCAGATCTGATAATTTTAAATTTCTTTCCAGTTTGACGTTCAGTAAGTTTTACGAATTCGGCAAACTTCTCAAAGACCTCTCCTTTACTTTTCAAGAAATATACAAATGTTTTTCTAGTGAAATCATCAATGAATGTGAGAAAATATCGTGAGCCTCCGTACGACTTCTCTCTCATGGGTCCGCACACGTCTGTGTGGACTAACCCTAAGACCTCACTTGCCCTAGTGGCACCAGTTTTCTTGAAAGGGTTCTTGGTCTGTTTTCCTACTGCACACGCTTCGCACTCTAGCTTAGAAGCAGTATTAGAAAAACTTACCCCATCTGCCATTTTGTTTTTAAGTAACATTAGGTTCCGTACCCCTAGATGTCCCATTCGCCTATGCCACAATATTATTTCGTCAGCAGCGGTTGAAGCTAGACCTACTTCCTGTGAACAATACTGTATTTTATAGACACCGTTATTTGCAGTACCTTCATACAAGGTCTCCCCGGAAACCTTACATCCATCTGCTTTGATTATCTTAAAGCCAGATTTCTCAAATACAACTACAAGGTTTTTATTTACAATTGTGCTAACACTGAGTAAATTTGTAGCTAATTTAGGTACATACAAAACATTATTAATTGAGACGTCCATATCCTCGTTGACTACATTACCAATTGCTTCACCAACCACAGTTTCTCCATTTGCACAAGCTATTACAATTGATTTGTCTAATTTCTTAAAGTCTTTAAGCCAATCTCTCCGATTTGTCATGTGGTTAGAAGCTCCGGAGTCGAGAATCCATTCTCCATGTCCTTGTGCTGCTGTTGCTAACGCTAATGAGGTTAAGGCATCCTTCTTTTGAATAGGGTTTTTCGGACAATCCTTAGCCTTATGGTTCTCTTTGCATATGAAGCACTTAACGACACGTGATCTACTCATATTCTTGTGTGACTTATCTTTCTGACTTTTATTTTTAGCTTGTAATGCGGTTGTCACGGTACTAGGACTTGCTTGATAAGTATCCTCCATCTGAAGTAATTTCGTTTTGACGTAATCTGTAGTCAATTCTATGTTTGTGTTTTCTATTGCTAACCTCATGGGTTGGAAAGTCTCTGTCAACCCCTGTAGCATCAACGCTGCAAGTAATTCATCATCTACCTTTTTGCCCAGATCACGTAGCTGTTGCGCTACTGTCATTATGGCAGTTATGTAGTCTCTGATTGAAGAAAATTGCTCTAGTTTCAGGCTCACCAACTTTGTAAGAAGTCTGCATCGATTATTCAGGCCCTTGTCTTCAAAGGCAGTCTTCAGGGCATCCCATGCCGCTTTTGCAGTCTTCGATTCACGTACGTGTATCAAACAATGTGGTTTAATCATTAAACAGATTTTTGCCCTCGCTTTCTGATCTCTTTTAGAGCCGGAAACATCACTAGCAGCTGGTGTTGTTTGAGTGTATTCCCACAAGTCTTCATGAATTAGATAAAGTTCCATCATGAACTTCCATGTATTATAATCAGTACTACCATCAAGTTTCTCTATTGCTGGTAAACTCATACTTACTCCTTGGGATGGATACGATTGTGATTGTATATGCGTACCATTGCCGCTGCTCCCAGAGTTATTCATGATCGTACTTTCTATTTCCGCTGGTGATCATAACCTGAAGGAGTGTGATACTACGTAGGTACACTCCTTCACAGAGTAGCTCTTGGAAGAAAAATTCATAAAGATATATTATAGGATATTAGTAAAAACACACTTGGCAGAACACATATTTATTACTTGACGTTCTCTTGTCAACTCAAAAAAAGAAAATTCAAAATACTATCATAAAATGCATAGAGATTAAAAAAAGGTCGCAATACTCTTGCTCTAACAACCACGGCCTCGGCCCAGAGCAGGACAAGGAACAGGGGTTTTTAGTCAGCATAAGTCTGACTAAAAACATCTAGGTTTTCGTCACTGACCTCTATAATAAACGCAATATGTATTACAACGCGTTAATATAGAGGTCAGTGGTTTTCGTCCATATTCTGTCACGACACGATACAAGAAATGTCTCTACAAGCACTCTTGACTGAGGCGTGGCCAGCAGCAAGGCTAACGACACAACAAGCCACGTGTGTTTGCGTAACTATAATAAAAATGTATAAAACCTATAGGCTTCTGGCGCGACACGGCATGGATTCAGTAATATATTTTTACCTCGTGTATATTTTAGTAATTTTTTACAAAAATATTATTTCTAGTTTATGAAGGTAGATTTTTATATTCGTTATATGGCAACACAGTTATTTCGCCGATTCCAAGATGAGTGAACGGTTTTTTGTTGTCAAATATTTTTTATAAAAATAAATATTTAATATTAATTTGCTTAGTAGAAAGAATAACCCTATTTTAACCAGAATTAAGGAGTAAAAAGTTCGGGTGTGAAGTTTTGTGTTATTTACATTGAGTTATTATAGTTTTCAATCTTGTTTTGTGGCTTCATTGTTTGGACCCTCTCGGCTCAGCAAGAAAGAGGTCTAGGCTCCCGAGTTTGTTCGCGTGATGTCATGACTACGGTGAGTTTATCTTAACTGTTGCGTTTATTATGGATTGAATCATCTGGCGGGGGTCATTGTTCGTGTTCGTCGCCCAGGCGCTTGCCAATTGCTTTTAATTATTAATGTTGCATCGAAGGCGCTGTGTGTGTACTGTCTGTCCGTCACTGATCATATGGAATACTGCCAAGTCGGTCGTAGTCGTATCGCGTAACCAGTTTTCATTCAGCCGTTTTGAAATTCCTATTTTGAGTTTAATATTTACCGAGTGTATTTGTGACCGTGTGAATTCGTGGATTACCAAGTATTTTGATAGGATTTCCGATACGGTCGCCCTAAGATCGTGAATGCCTCTATTTTAATTGATACTTTTGTGTGTAGTGTTTTTGACTTCACTGTTTTTACCTTACAACAACCTCATGTAAGTTTTAATTTATAAATTGATTCTTATTAGTTTTTCATTGAATTCGTAGTTGCATTATTTGGAATCAAGTTTCTCATTATTGTTGTTATATCATCAGGTGCTTAGGAAAGCTATTGTCATAGTTTAAAAAAAAACACCTATTGTTTTTGGTCTGTGTCAAGGGTAAGTAGAACTCTGTGACTAGAAAGGGCATAATACTTTAAAGTTAGAATGTAAATGATTCATAAACCTACAGATAGGTCCTATTTCCTTAAGCAAATACAGTTATCTGAGTCACAGTGACAAAAATAGTTGAGTCTTGCTATCACCATGTTGCTCAATGTTTGCATTCACAAAATAGCTGTTGTTATAATGAGCAACTACCTAAGGAATTGTTGATTCTCTACATTACTTTGTAAATAAGCAAACACTGTTCTCTTTTTAACTAATTTTTACACAAAATAACCTGTTTTACTTGGTGAATGAATATTGTTTAAATAATATTTCATCTATTAACATTTCTATAAGAAACTATATAAGATAAATATTCTTTTGTAATAAAGGACAGTATCATCCAACATATTATATATTGCAGCCTTGCAAACATGAGGCAACATTCTGAAGCATGTTATTCAATTGTAGCAATTGGTCGTAAAGGTCTTACAATAGAACTGAACTCTATTCATAACAGAGAAAACTATAAAAAAAATGTATAGCTTCTCAAAACAAAATAAACATATTTTTTATTATGCTGGCAACATTCCAATTATGTTTAGATTTGTATCCAGTTAATCCAGGTGCTGAGAAGTTATCTCATAATCATAAAGAAAAGAAACAATGAAAAAGTTTATAACATAGAGGTTGAATGAATACTCTTTTTGTTTAATGATAATAGATGAGTCATAGCTATATCTGTGTGGTGTGGGTTTCTTGTACAGTTAGAACAATAACTGGGTTAGTTAGCAATTAGCATACAACAGACAGACCAGCTGCTGACCAAGATCCACTTGTGTATTTTCAAAGGGTGTTTTGAATGGCCATTAAATTGTAATAAGATATATTTTCATATTGCAATTTTATCTTTTACATGGTCTAATTCTGTTCTCCTGTAGTTATAGGTAGTCCTCTATTTCACTTAAGTTCAAAAAAAGGTGTTTGTTAATATTTGATGGCAGCTTATTGCTGTTCATTTAAAAAAATAAAAATGAACTAATTAGATAGCTCGCTTAAGTGAGTAATGTTTGAATAAATAAAATATTAGTTATCACTATCAGGTATTTACATTTGTTTTGATAATTATTCAACTTGTAGGTAATCGTTGTAAGTGAATTTACAGCTATAAAATATAACAATGTGTATAGTGGTTCTTATTTGTTCTTATTCATTTATTATTTTCAGTCATTTCCAATTAAACCAAAGTACCAATTTTTATTGCAAACAGGAAAAAGTAAATTGTATGTGGTGGTAGAGCAACTAGTAGCAAAACTAAAAAAAAATACAGAACAGGATTATTAAAAAATCCCCTAAGACTCTCCACTGACCAATAGGTAAATAAATTATCATCATAAACCTTGATTTTTTTGATTCAGTGAAAATCATGTGGCAATGTTGATTTATTTCTATCTGCCGACTGAAGTACCTACCTCTATGTTTTGACATCAATGACGCACCTAAAGCACAGCCTGAAGAAAGTCAAGAGACCACCAACATGACTGTCTTATTTTAACAAGTTGTGTCTCTGCTCCTAACAAAGTTTATTGTCCTCAAATTGGCGTCATGTAGCTCTTAAAACTATCGCTAAAATGTTTGCAATACTACTTTCAATAATATGGAATGTACATAAACCGTTATTTATAAATATAATGGAAAAACACGACAGTACTCTACAATAACCAAAATGGTGGCTAGTATCTATGATTCATAGCCGAAATTGCTAGAGTAAATAAATATTTTCGAATGTATTTAGAAGTTTAAACTGTAGTGACTATTTCAAGAATTTGAATATGTAAGGAGTAAATGATTTTCATCAATTATTTGCCTACTAAGCTTTGTCTTACACAACTTGCCAATGCATGTTAGGTTCAATGTACAGGTTGTACTTACATGTGTAAAACCAAGACAGTCAAAAAATAACCAAGGAACAATTTTTCGTCTTTGTTATACTTATGAGATCCGTAAAATATGATCAAACTTGATTTTAAGATAAGCATAGCTAATATGACTAATAATTAAAGAATCATGAAACAGTAAAAATGTGGGTCCATCAACTTCGCATCTTATATGCTCCTTGAGGCACGAAGTTTTGAGGTCTTAAGAAGAGTGTATATATACAATACGACCTAAACCCAGCTGTCTCGCACATCTGTACAATGTTTTTTTTTTTTTTTTTTTTTTTTTTTTGTTGGTATAATTGCAATCTATCATGCAGATATTCAGCAATATTTTTCGAGAGTGTAATAGTTTTGCACGCAGGCTATCCAATGACTGCCCCGATTATTCATATAGCCTCCTAAATGAGGTCTTGCGGTATCTTTCTCTTCAGTCTCCTAGCGACTGTTTGGGTGTCCATCAGGTTTACTGCTAGCTTGTTTGGATGATTTGTGAATCGAACCTTGTACGCTTCAGTCCTTTTTGAAATTTCTTCCGTTACGGTATTTATACAGAGGTCGTGATGAAGTCTGCTATTAGAGACATACCATGGTGCGTTTGTTATCATTCTTAACATTTTAGACTGGAACCTTTGGATGATTTCAACATTTGATTTCGCCGCTGAGCCCCAAAGTTGTAGGCCGTATGTCCATGTAGGCTTTATTATGCATTTATATACCAACAGTTTATTCTCCATTGAGAGTTGGGATTTCTTACTGAATAGCCAGTGCATTGTGCGTATCTGTTGCTCCATGGCCAGCCGTTTCGTAAATATGTGCTTTCTCCATGTCAAGCGTCTATCCAGGTATATACCAAGATACTTGGAATGGTCCTCTTGCGGGAGAGGTATGCCATTTAGAGTGACAGGAGGACATGTTTCTTTTCTGTTGGTGAACGTCACCTGGACAGACTTGGTTTCGTTGGCTTTGATTCTCCAGTCTTTGAGCCATTTGGATATTTGATCGAGGCTAGTTTGGAGTTTTTGTGATGCAACGTTTGATGAAGTGTCTGCCGAAAGAATAGCTGTGTCATCAGCAAATGTTCCAGTGACTACGCCCTCGGTTATTGGGAGGTCGGCTGTGAAAAGCAGGTATAGCATTGGACCCATCACACTGCCCTGTGGTACTCCAGCTTTAACAGTATGCAAAGTGGTTGTCTCCTCACCATGTTTTACAAAAAAGTGTCTATCGCTTAGATAAGATTGTATGAGTATGTAGAAATTTATAGGCAGGTCCCGTTTTATTTTGAACAGGAGCCCGTCATGCCACACACGATCAAATGCCTGAGTTATATCTAAGAAGGCTGCAGTACTGTATTGTTTTGACTCAAAAGCGTTCTTGATATGTTTCACTAATCTGTGCACTTGCTCTATGGTACCGTGGCCCCGTCGAAAGCCAAACTGGTGGTCAGGTAAAAGTTTATGCGAACCGATAATCGGGAGCAATCTACGTAAGATAAGTATCTCCATGACTTTCGAAGGTATGGGCAGCAAGCTAATGGGTCTGTATGATTGTGCTTCTACTGGGTTTTTACCAGGCTTAGCAACCATTATCACTTGTGCTACTTTCCATTGGGGTGGAACCACACCTCTTTGCAGGATAGCATTGATGAGAAAAGTTAGAAACAGAATGCCTTCTCTTGGTAGCTCTCTTAAAATTTTGCCAGTTATGAGATCATATCCAGGGGCTTTATTTGGGTCTAGCGCGTTAATTGCTGTGCTTAGTTCCTTCTTTGTGACTTTGGGAATAGGAAGATCTAGTTGATTGATTTGGTTCAATAATTGGGTGACTTCATTAATTTTAGAAGAGCCCGTATCTGGGTTTGGTATGAAAACCTGGTTAAGATACTCAGCAAATGTGTCAGCTTTGTCTGCATCGCTGGAAGCCCATTCTGAGCCACTCTTACGGATAGGAGGTTGATTAGAAACAGGACGTTTTAGATTTTTTGTGATTTTCCATAAAGAATAATTGGTTCCTGCTGTTGCGTTCAGATTTTTTAAGGAGGTTTGCATCTTTTGGTTATCGTTATCCTGTAGTAGTGATTTTAGCTTTGCTTGCAAGTAGTTGAGTTGTTTTTTGTCAGCAGGATATCTGGTCTTTTGCCACTTTTTTCGAGCCTTCCGTTTTTCAGCTAGTAGTTCTCGAACGGATAAGGGACATTTTTGTTTGTGTTCTGGATCTCTGTGAACTGGAGTAGCAAGCCAAGCAGACTGTTGTACACAGGTATTAAAATGTTCAACTGCTTCTGTTATGTCATTGTTTGTCTTTAGAGGAATTTTTATATCCAAACATTCCACCAGTAACTGCCTAAAGAGGTTCCAGTTAGTTTTATTGGTATGCAATTTGCATGGCTTAGGGGTAACCGTGACTTTCTTTTTTAACATAGCTTCTATAGGAGAGTGATCAGAGGATAATTCGGTACTCGTTCTGCATGTTAGAAATTTATTAGAAATTCCTTTTGTTATAAAAAAGTCGAGCAAGTCTGGTATTTTATTCCTGTCTGTAGGCCAGTACGTGGGTTCTCCAGGTGAAACAACATTAAGATTTAACATCTCGATGGCCATTAGTAGCTGTCTACCTTTCGCAGTTATAGTGCGTGAGCCCCAATTATGATGCTTAGCATTATAATCTCCCCCAGCTATGAATCTGTGTCCTAGTGTGGAAAGGAACTTCTCATAATCTTTTAGTTTAAGTTTATGTTTAGGAGGGCTATAAACAGCAGATACTGTGAACGGTCCTGTCCAATCTTCAATGACAATATTCGTTGCTTGAATTTCCTCTGTGCAGAAATGTACAGCTTCGTGATGTTTTATGTTAGATTTTATTAGTACCGCACTTCCGGCATGTGCACTGCCATCGGGATGCATTGTGTGATATATTTTGTAGTTGCGAATGTTAAAGTGGCTTTTTTTAGTAAAATGTGTCTCTGTAACTAGTAGAATATCAATTTTTTGTGTCTCTAAATATGTTTTAACCTCAAGGATATGTTGTGACAGCCCATTGGCATTCCATAGGGCAATTTTTAAGCAATCGAATTTGACAGCTTGTTTGTGAGGGCTATTATTAAGTTTGTCAGGGTAGTCAATTGCTGCATCATTTGCTTCATCAATGTCATTACTTCATGCATATCGGGTTGATTAGCGTGTTTTGTCTCTATTGTTGTATTACTAACTTCATTTTTATTGGTAAGTACGTCTTTGTAAGTCTGATGTTGGTTGCTATGTATTTGTTTGTCCGTCGATTTCTGATTTTCTGTTGTTAAGATATTCTGTTTTTTAGGTATATTGGTTTTTCTGCGATCCGGTGCCTTTGGAAACTTGAGGTTTTGAAGATCTCTGTATATTTGGCAGCCTTTGTAGTTTGCCGGGTGGTTACCATCACAGAGAACACATTTCACACTGTCTGATCTTGTTTTTCTGTACAATGTACTCGTCGATATTTTCTCAGATACCTAGTTGCCGTAGGTATTTCTTTGAATTTGTCCTTACTCGCCAATGAATCAGAAATAATCGCATTATATAGGTTCCGCGTTTGCTGTGACGTAATTGTTCTTCAATATTTAAATAAATTACTATGAAGATAATATTAATATTTCTTATTCAAAAGCTCAAATTTTGTAAAGTTTAATGCTCGCTTCGTTGGCATCAGCAGACACTTTATAACTGTTCATTGCCGAAGTGCTTCATCCCACATTAGGTACATTGTTTGGAATAAATAAACCCCACACTTAGGCCGCTTGTCAACAAGTGCTTGAAAGAACGTCATAAAACAGAAGAAAACAATTTGTAGCTGTAATAAATAAGTCTTAAATTGTAACGCGTATGATATCGCTATTATAAAAGTGTAAAAGATTTGAATTAATAATATTATTCTGTTGCGTTAGCTGGTTTTCCCAGTAAAGTGTGGTTTCCATTTGATCGTTTATGTTTAAATAAATAAACTATGATTCATAATTCAATAAGTTCTATGAGAACGAGTAGTGACGAAACTGGTTGGGGTTGCGCTTGAAGGATCGGGATAGTTTTAGTCAGCATTAGTGTGAAACTCCCTCTCGCCCATAGCCAGGGCGATGGAATAATAGGTGATATTTACCCGGCAAAAAAATTGGTGATTCCTATACCCGGCCAAATAAAGTGAAGTCAAGCGAAAATGAAAAACATAAAAAAAACTAGATATTATGTATGACGACTACCATGCGTCTATGAGTCTGAAAGACTTTTTCGAAAGCGGAATCAATATAATAGCAACATTGCTATTATGTTGATTGCACTACGAAGTTTGTGTATTTGAGGGCTGTGAATTAAAAGTATACGGCTATCAGGTTTTACTTGAGCGTAACATACGGCCAAGGTTAACGTTCTGTGTAACTTCAAGGCCGTTTTAGTGCAAAATGAGTAACACGATCAAGTATTTTGGTACGGTAATAAAATAACGGTTACGATGTACGAAATGTGGCCGATCTTGAAGTTATAGGGATAATGATGGAGCACGGAACATAAATAAATGTACTTAGCATATTTAAATAAACACGACACGCGTCAACTTTGCGGACCTAATTTGACGGAGGCTTTAAACTTCTACAATCAATAGTCATAAAACCAAGTTAAAGCGCTCGAAATCATTACAAAAAATCCAACAAGACAGTAAATAGTTCGGTTAAAAAATTGCCTGGTTATTTAGAATCCTAAGAATGCAATTATGGTTTCAATTCTTTTTTTTTTGTGTACTGCAATCGTGGAGATGACTGAGGTCTATCATCTCTAGTGGTTGTTTCTTTTGCTTCCCATATAACTGTTTCTTGATTACTCAGTGCTCTTTTGTCGGATAGCAGGGGACTTTTTTTTACACAATCAAGTATAAAATTGCTATTTTGTCTCAAGTACTTCTCAAGTATTCATTATAATAGTGTTATATGCATTTGTTATTAATGAACTACTTGATTAATGTCTACTATATAATCTTCTATGATGATCGTACTTGAAATCAACAATGTTCTTGTCAGTTACTCACGTGTATAGTATAGTATATCAAGAACAACGGATTTCTTGTCCCATTCACTTGGCAAAAAATGTAATTAACGAAAATGTTTATGTGACGTGTATATGTAATATGTATGTCGTGTTTTCATATGATTGCAATATCTAGTATGCGTTAATTGGGATTGTAATTCTAATCAAGAGCAACATGTTAGTCTATCTATATCACTTACTAATAAAATGATAAGCATTGTTTGAAAAGCATAGACTAGTGCACACACTACATTTTTATATATAAATGTACCTACGTAGGTACATAGCTCATGTTAATTCCCTCTAGACTCGGAACATGTGGAAGTGTTTACTATATAACTATAGCCATATACCTAATAGAATCTTGTGATTGTTCCTTCAATTAAATACATCGATAAATTGGAGTTGAGGATTAAGTTCCGGCTTAAATATTAAGGTTTTATGGGCTTTCTGGAAACCCGTTGCATCAACCAAGCAGACACAATATCCTGAGTTAGTATTCAAAACAGGTTGTAATACATATAAGCGTTTGGATTGCCTACATAAGGGTGGGGGCAATGTCAGTCACGACTCACAATTTCCTCAATTGAATGTAAGCCGATAAGTAGCTGAAAGTTCACTCGCTCGCTGCCAAAGAGGTTTACAATAATGCTTAATCGGATCAATGTACGCAAACATTTTCCAATACATTATAAGAAATGGAGTTCTTTTTATATCGTGCCCGTCCTGTTTCGTCTTTCACTCCACTTTGCTTCTTTTTTACTGATTATGCTGAAAAGTTTTTAGCAAAATTACTTTTAGTAAGAAATAGACATCTATTAATAAATTGAATCAGACAATATGATAGAAATTCTGAAACCAGGACTCTTTCTACATAATATTGATGTTCTATGTAAGGCATTATCGATTGCAAAATGCTCATGATTTCAAATAAAAAAATTTACAGTCATAATTTATATTCAGCCTCTTCATTATTTTATTACCTAATAGGCTAATACCCTGTCTGTAGCTTGATCGATCTGTCATAGGACGTAGACCTCGTTTAGTTTGTGGTTCAGCTGAAGGTCTGTGACCCTTGTCATTTTCATCCACCTTGTCTCGCCATTTTCTTTGTGTTAAACGTCTGGGGACTAGAGTCTAGTCAGACGTCTAGTCACATCTGCTGCAATCTATAGTTTTCGCGAACTTTGATTAAGTTTATCGACGTCTTTGTGGATGCCCATTGTTTTAGTATAAAAATGTTTTTGTAATAAATTCCCAGTTACGGAGTTATTGGCACGGTTAAAGTATTGCACGTTTCTTAACCACAGTTTAATCCCAACTGAATTAAATCAGACTTCGTACTTACTGATTTAATATTTTTTGTTCTAGGTGCTATAATCAAGAGACTGATAACTTAAGAAGGGGGACACCTGGCAAGACTGACTGGCGCCTATGATGACATAGCCCGAAGATGTCTAAGGTGCTGAGCGCGCTTGGTGGTGCGCTGCCAGATGAGCGGCCCCTGCTCTCCTTACAGATTGCGGAGACGGTGGCCAAGTGCCCTACAGGGTACTGGCCCGTCAGCAGGACTTACGATGAAGATGCTGACGCGGGGCTGTTGCGCCAAAATGGCTTGTTCGGCAAGAAACCAAGCCATTACATTTGTTTGTCCAAGTCCGAGGGTGAGTCGTGTTATACCATTAATGTTCAACTGTAACTTGTTATTTTGAATTGTTTTGACTTATGTTTTCTTTAATGTTCTCAATTAATATTAACCCATGAGGGTGTAAGAGACATTCGGAATCGATAGATTACACGGACGTAATTAGGATGGAGATTTAATCTTCATTTTCAAACTTCTCAACTAAACAAAAAAAAGCTGAGTACTTGTGTATTTCTAAAATCTTCCTACACCTACCCTATCATTACAGGAGTTTCCAAATTCGACAATTAAGTAGGTTTACAGCATTGTAAGTAAAATGTAAAATATTTCAAACATAGAAAAAACAAAAAAATAATAAGAGAATAAATAATATATTTAAAGAAAAAACCTAAAATATTATGTCTACCAACTAAGAATAAACAATAAAAAAAAAAACAAAAAAACAAAAGTCAATTTGACCGTGGAGCTTATCGATGGTACGGATTGTGCGGGTCAATGGTGCTTTAGCGAGATGGTTGGTCCTCGCCGTTAGCACTGCCGACTGTGGCGGGCCGCGCCGTCTCCACACATAGTCGTCCGGGACACGCAGACTCGGCGCCGCAGCACTCCTGGATTGTACTCTTGGCCTCGAGGCCTAGGTACGCCACCAGATAGAATTCCCGTCGTACTTTCAGTTGATTGTATTCCACCCTACCAAACACAAATAAAGTAGGATGCATTAGGGGGTATAACGGGTAAACCGATACACTTTCCAGAAGAGATGTCTGGTAATCTTGTTCTGCACGCGTTCCAACATCACAGAGTACTTCACCTCATGCGGATCCTATATGAAAGCACGATGTTCCAGCCAGTTGACTCCTGACTAGTACGTCATACAGGACCCTAACTGCTGCAATGTTGGCGAAATGCTTTCCTGTCTCAGAAAAAAGCCAAGGTTTCTAAATGCCCTTTTGCAGATCTTCGTAATATAGTCGCGGAAAGACATTTCCCGAGTCATAATAACTCCTAAATCCTGTACCTCAGTGACGCGTTGCACGGGCACTGCGTCATTCCTTAATTCATTTAAACCACTGATAATCCCATTAAAGTCCCCTCATACGTGTAAGTCTTAAAACGGATGATGGAATGTGGTACAATTATAGTCCTAGAGACAGTTATTAATTATAACAACCCGTTGTGCGCCGCCCACCCGAATTCACGTCCACACAACACTATTACTGTCTTCACATACGCGCTGCTTGATATTCTCCTTGTACAAAGAGAATACTTCTGTGGTACTTCTGAGGTTGCCATGAAATGGTCTCGTTAAGGAGGCATGGGGTTTAGGGTATAAGCTGGTTTCTTTCTAGAATAAAGTTTGCTGTTCACATGTGCCCCATGTTTCATTTAAAGGAATATAACACATTTGTAGGAAGTACTAGTATCTGAATGTGTTCGGTAATGCATATAAGTATATACTTTATTCAAAAGTAATTACTAGTAATTATTTCGTATTCCAAATATTTGTGGTTTTCTCTGTTAATTTGTCGTTTAGTTGAGTCAACTCAATATGAAGGGTCTATAAATAAACGTAATGTACGTTTGTACGAACGTGTAATCTAACACCGTATAGTTTCGAAATCGATTATCGAGTAGATACGACATGTTACTGGCAGAACGTCGCTTTGTCTTTGCCCCGTAGGCTTACACAGCAAGATAAAATACTGGCCGTAGAGATAAATAGGTCAATGTGATAAATGAATTATGAAAGCTCTCCATGGTGATATCGCGTCTTATCTATGAAAGGGCAAAGCCCTGTGTGCCGTAAATTAATAAAGAAGTTCTCTAGTGGATACGTGTCAGTTTTCATTATTTTAACACCATGTCTTTTCACCGTTTCTTATTAGTTTAATTTTTATTCATAGACTCCATTTATAAACGTTACTAAAAGTGGCAATCAAGATCAAATGCCACCAAATCAAAGTCAATATAATTGTGACAAGTACAAGAACGGTATTATTCACTTTCATTAAAGTTGATACGAAGGCCGAATTTGTTGTCCGATGATTACTCAATGATGGTAATGGTCCGCGACCGGCGACCAGCACCCAGCCACGCTTAAATCTGTTTACAGTTACGCCAGTGGGTCACTGCCTCATTGTCACTAGATTGCCGGCTTGTTCCCAGGAAATGGATTTATAATACGCGCTTATTGTGTCCCAGGAAATGGAGTTCCATGTAGCTTCATTTATGTTTTTTACTTTTAGAAATGTTGCCTTTCTTTGGATTTAAGACGTCGTATCTTTGTCTAAATTATAATGAAAGAAGAAAGAAAGAAAGAAAGAAAACACATTTATTCGACAAATAATATGCTGAAGGTTAATAATGGTGCTGAAGGTTTGGAGGTGGCCACGGCCTTTAAGGTTTTGCCCCTCCCTGACACCCAATAAGTAACACATTTTCGTCAATCTCTTTATATGTCACTCGCTACTCTCGCGCGGTTTCACCCGCTGCTCAGCTCCATTTGATCGTAGCGTGATATTTTTAGCCTATTGCACACAGGAACATTGTAGCTATGTATCAGTGAAAGAATTTTGGAAATCCGACCAGCGGTTCCAAAGATTACCCCTAAATTAAAACTTACAAATTTTACCTCTTTATAATATGAGTATATATTATTAAACCAGTTATTTATTATTAAACGAATTGAACGTTTATGACATCTTTTAAAAACTTCTGTAAGCTACCCATATTATGTACCTATGTATGGTATTAGTATGATAAACGGCTTGTAGTTTATCTACTATTGGCCAGGTATACAATATAGATACAAGACGTCAGCGTATTAGTATGCTGGCACTGATTCTACGATCCTCGCTCATATTGTCATAGATTCTTCCCACGAAGTTTTTCCATCTATCTAATATATCTGTCATTACATTAACGTAGTATATTTAATATAACCGTTATAATATTAAAGCTTTTCTCAGGTTCTTTTAAACCTTTACAATTATATTTATTTACCATCGACCCGGTTTTTGACAATTAAATTGGGAGAATGAATGAATATTATCTTCATTGTACAACTTAAAGTTTGTAACACATGTTTAACAAACTAGCGACTCTCACGCGGTATCACCCGCTGCTCGGCTCCATTTACTCGTAACGTGATGTTTTATTTTAGCCTATAGCACACAGGAACATTGTAGCTATGTATCAGTGAAAGAATTTTGGAAATCCGACCACTGGTTACAAAGATTACCCCCTACATACAAACTCACAAACATACAATCTTACAAATTTTACCTCTTTATAATATTAGTATAGATGAGTTACAAACGATGTACGCCAAAACTTATATCTACCAGAAGGCCTACCATGACGTTTTAAAGCGTGAATATAATAATATACATACACATATAAACTAACATATGTATATACGAAAATTATAGATAAAATATACATATTATGTAGTTAAAAATAAAAAAACTCAAAGCGTTTTAATTTATTCATCACTTGATGGACTGGACTCGCGGTAGACTAAAGTTAACAACTCACATTATATTATAGGTACTTTTAGTTCCTTAGTACTTTTTTAAATGCTTTTTGATATAAATGCAGACTAATTTCTTAGAAAATGTTAACGTTTATCACGGATTTTCATCCACCTATTATCAATATAATTATTATGGTATAGTTTAGATAATACGTTCGTAGAATGTTGGTAGATAATTTATCTGTTAAGTCATGTTCTAATCAATCACTATGTATGGCTTGTGAATAAAGCAATATCATTCATACATAATGAATCAAATTGAGATACCTTTTTACTAATAGATAATATAATATTTTTAGAACCCCCTTTTTTATTTTTCTTTTGAGAAGGGCAAATAGGCAAGTTACTTCTATTGCCTAGGGTATGGCGAGAGACCTTTTACTGATTTAAAACGCCCCCTTTTCTTCTGCTCTCGGCACAGGCCATGGCAACTTATTGCGCTTGACCCGCAACCCTGGCTAAACATTGGCCCTACTGTTCCCCATTTGTATTGGTCAATTGTCTTTTCGAGGCGCCTTCCAAACACTACACGCCTCACGCTCGCTCGGCTCTGGTTTTGGTCCGGCGGCGAGCTACCCTTGTTTGCTGACAGTAGACCCGCGTTTACGTGCCTCGTATCTCTTGCGGCATCTGATACGTGAGAAAAATCCCTCATGAAGTCCGCCTTATTTGCGAGTATGACGGGCGACGACGCAGCAAAATGCGTCGGCTTACCAATTCCTCTCGCTTTGTACCATGGCCTCTACAATGTGCCACTATAAAAAAAAAATGTATGGCTAACAGCTGTATTTGCCCTTCTTTGTGGTTGAACTGTCGTATTAGTCAGATAGTCACCGAGTGGACACTGCGTCCATATGTTATACAAGCCTACAAGCCGATTAGTCGGTAAACATAGTAACTTTACAAGGTTTCCTTAACCCTCCAATTTGTTGAACACTACAAATGTAATTAACTTCGTTTTGATCGACGAATATATTCATTTTTATTTTAAACGTATTTTATTTTCACGGACTTACAGATCATAACAGGTCATCGCCTAACTACTTATTTATTTAGTCAGTAGTACGACACGAGAAAATACACCAGAACATGATATTCGCCAACGCAGACTTTTTAGTCTTACACTTACGAGTACTTAAATCGTACGTACGTGATATTATTCATTTCATCTTTAATGTTGTTTCTTTCTTTGTTTAATGCTTCACTCACATATTAAAACAATTCATTTGTGGGTAGACATATTAAGCCTAAATCTACTTACGCAGATTTAGGCGCAAAATTTTTAAATAGTATTGTTAGCGGTTACCCCACATAATGTGCTCGATGATGCTCGACAAGCGCCAAAATGGGCTCGTAATTTTGAATTGCGTGGTTTATAATGTTCCAATTTAATATTAGGTATTAAGATTTTTGAGATATTAGAATTCTGATTAACACAACTATTCCTTCATTAGGTGTACCTGGATACGTGATGGACGGCGTAGTGATAGTTGGGGAGCGGGAGGCAGCACCGCCAGGATACAGCGTGGCGGGGCGCGCTGGCAAGCGGCGGCTGTGCACGCGCGTCTCCCGGCCTGCTGCAGCCCACGCTTACCCCCCAGTTACAGACATCATCGTCTGCTCCAAGATGAGGCAGGCCCCGCAGGGGTTTATACTCGCCGGGTGAGTTTCATGGGCGAAGGCATCTATTAAGATGCCAACGAAAAATAATCTACAACACCTCTCTTATCCTTCCCCCGAGCGTATGGCGCGTAGCGTTACGCCCTACAGGGCTGATTTTCAGCCAGGTTTGCGGGGTAAGCTTCCTCCCGCCCGACCCTGGACGGGATAAATCATTTGATGATTCTCTCCTCACAAAAAAAACCTTATCCTTTAAACCTAACGTGCTGATCTCAGAACACCCCAGACCAGCCTCCTATTTTTGACCACCGAATGACTTTTCTCGCCCAGTGTATGGCGAGATGGGAGTGTCAGACTTACCGACTAATACCCCCCGTTCCTTCTCCTGCTCTATGCCGAGGCCCTGGTATATTATTGCTTATTGGCCCGTCTGGACCCCATTAATGTTGTGTTCAGTTGGCTCTTTGACGTCACATATAAAGCTTTGTAGCTTTCGAAGTAGTTTTTAACCAGACTTGTCGTATTCTCAGACCTTCATGGCCTCTCAAGCGTGTACTAAGTGATATAGGTAATGGTGAACCGTATCTATTAACTGGCCGAACTGGGTAAGCATGACGTTCGAATCTCGACCACGGATCTTCCTGAACCAGAATTCCTTTATGCAATTTATTTAACTAAATAACTTTAATTTATAGGTAGAATGTGTTCAGAATGTATACATGAAAGAAGATAAAATTATTTAGATCTTTCCCAAAAAATGTTTTTTTCTATTATTGTAAGATTGTGATGAAACAGTTTTTGGGGGAAATGCATTAACCTCAAATTTAGCGTCAAACTTTCTCCTTATTGAGGTCTCTCCTCGTAATACACTCATAGGCTTTTTGCAATTAAGTTAATATTTTTAAAAACTATAGTTGTGTAAACACATGCAAGTAGTGTTGCAACAACAACAATATATTTTTTGTCATCATACTATTTGATATTGAAATGTAAATTGCGAAAATTTAAATTTCGAATACTGCCTTTAACGTGTCAGACGTTAATTTAGAAAAACATAATGTAAAGCACGAGTTAATAACTTACTAGCGGCCAGCCCCCGCTTCGCACGGGTCCAACTATCTCGCTATCAAAGGGTCACTTTTTCCTAATCTTCCCCCTCTACTTTTCTATATTTTTTATAGGAACCTTCTTCTGACAATAACAAACAAAACAAAAAAAGAATTAGCAATATTTGTCCAGGCGTTGTTGAGTAAAGATGTATGGGGTGGTCCGGAGCGCGGATCCACGCGAGACAACGTGTTTTCTATTGTTTGTCATATAACGGCAGACAAGAGGTTAATGGTGTAATTGTTTTGTTGCAGTGAAATAAACGGCAAGATGGTGTGCTACAAAGTGAGCGGGGGCAGCGCGGACAACTCGCCCACACACAACGAGTACGAAAACGTGGTCACTAACATCACGCCTGAAGCTAACAGGAGGTAAGCACTGCATTACTGTTGACTTGCTATAAATATTGTCTTTCCAATATTAGCGCGAACTTTTTGCGCAGGAGAAAAAAAAATGCGCTTTAATTTAAATGTGAGAGAGCTTCGGCACGAATGGGTTGGTCGACCGGAGTGATACCACGGCCTTACAGAAAACCGGCGTGAAACAACCTCAGCGTTGTGTTTCGCGGTGTGAGTGAGGTTACCGGAGGCCCTATCCCTTCCCAATCTTCAAATATCCGACTTATCCCCCAAAATCTGGGATCGCGCTCGTAACTTTTTGGCGTTGCGGGTGTCCATGGGTGGCGCCGATTGCTTACTATAAGGTAATCCATTTGCTCGTTTGCTGACAAATACCATAAAAAAGTAGCGTAGTGAACGTAGCTACGTTTAGCTCTATGATGGTTGGTTAACTTGGAGCAAGTCAAACGTCATAAATATCTCAATTGCGTTAAGGGAAACTCGCTGTAAGCATTCTGCTGTGTCTGCGCTAGTGCGCTACAACATAGCATTGTCTGAGCCATGAGTTGCTGTTGATCGACTAAGATGATTCTAATTTCAGTATACTGTGATGTCGTTTGAAAATATAGCGTGTAAAACAAATACTTTCCTTTGTCTTAATACATATAAAAATCAATGCTACGTTTCGTTGTAATGTTATAACTCAACAATGCATTTACCGATTTAGCTAATTTTGGTCTTGAATTATTCATGGAAGTTATGTAAGGAGAGAAAAAGAAAAACTTGACAAAAAGTGCAAAATCGACATCCACACGGGTGGACCGCGGGCGACCGCTAATACAACATAAATACATAATTATGTAGGTAACATAATTCCCAAAACATCGTGTTGTTTGCGTATTTTTGTTCCCCTTCCAAGTCTTTGTGTTTTGCGTTTATCTTAATTCTTAAAGCAGTATAAACATTCGTGATCAAGCAGCTGCAATAAAGTCTAATTAATTAACCCTGCACTTTTAGTAACGATTAGGATTTGAACCTTATTGTTTATGTATTAAGTGCCAAAATTGGTCACATTTATATACCCTTTCGGATGTGAATTCTGGCAACTGTCAAGCGTGAATTACACAAAGATTTGAAGTAAATTAATGCATCGTCGAGAGCAGATGTACTAAGTCGTGGTGTTTTCTTTTGTGGTTTACGCACTTGATCGCTGACAGAAACTTGATACGCAACTCTAGCCATACTATTTACGTTATAACAAAAAAAAAATCTGTGTTTGCATATAGCCTAATTTTGAGCCTACTAGTTAACAAATAATTGATATTTGTCTAGATATTTAAGAATTTAAGTTATCTTTAATAATAATCATTACTTAATTGTTACTATCGTCTGTCGGTTTAGGTAATTGACTTAAAGGTAAACAATTACAATCACGTATTTACTTAATTTTATGTTATTATAGTTAACACTATATTTAACTAATCTTTGTATGTATTTCGTACCACCTCTATAATATAAAAAGACATGAGTTGAGTTTACCACCTAAACCTATAAACTATAATTTGACTAACATTTGGCATAATACGATCTAGTTATTACCGAAGTCCAAAAGCGAAGCCGCTAGCAGAAACTAGTTAACTATAAAGACAACGAATGATAACTAGTATTAAACTTCATTTATTGATATCTATCTAACTTGAACTTATGTATAATTGTTTAACATAACCAAACGTGTTATCAAACACACGCCATTGTGTGCGCGACAAATCTATTTAGTATTTATTGTCCAGCCGTCATCGCCCATTGAATGCTGCCTTGCGATTCATGACAATACTTTCATTGTTCCCCGTTATACCTTTAGTCAATCAGTTTCAGCACAAACAGAAAATATGAGCCCAATTTTTTATACTCTTGCTAACGTGACGATGGGTAACTTCGTATACCCTTGTACGTCAGTATGTCTCAAAAGATACTTAAATTTATTGAAATAGATTGAGGTGTATTGATTCATAACTCCTTGTTGTAAAAGATTAAAATTATCAAAGTAAACCATATCGTCTACTTACAGGTTGCGTGTACCAGAACGGCCACCAAAGCTATCGCCTCTAGTCTCAGAGCTGAACAACTTGAATCTCAAGCAGTCGCCGACCGCGTATCCTAACATCGAGGAGTTTACCACCGACCACGATTACGAAGCACTAAGTCCCTCATACAACATCAAGCCCAGCCGGCCGGCGCCGCGGCCTCCCTCAGCGAAGTCTCCGATCCCGCATGGGAGCCCCGCTGGACCGACGTCTCCTGTAGCACATGGTCGAAAGAAAGGCCCCGCACCGCTACCAAGAAACACCATGTATCAGACGCTGGGAGGCTACAACGGGATGGAAGGAGTGCCATTTGTATTAAACCCTAAGTTGAGAGGGTTGCCTAGTGATCATGTGGTAAGTTTTCTTTTAAAAACAAATCGAAGTATTTGATTTCACGGGTTTTTTTTTGTTAGTATTTTGGTAGTGCGCAGGGATGACAGGATGAATGTCACTAAACAACAGTTTTCCTCTGTAATCTTTTGTTCTAACAATATAATTAGTAATGCTTGAACGTAATTATTAATGTCAGCGATTTCATTCGCGTCATACAACAAACGATAATTTTAGACCTAAGTCGAATAGTGTTATTGGGTTCGGATAGTGTTAATGGATTATTTGATCATAAATTTGTATTACATAATGCGTTTAATTTTCAAACAAATAAAATAAGGAATTTAATTGACGGATATAATTTTATATTTTACTAGCTACTCTCAGGCGGTTTCCGCTGCTCGGCTCCATCTGATCGTAGCGTGATGTTTTATAGCCTATAGCACTCAGGAACATTGTAGCTATCTATCAATGAAAGAATTTTGGCAATCCGATCAGCGGTTTTAAAGTAGTTTTACCCCCTACATACAAACTTACAAAACTTACAAATTTTACCTCTTTATAATATTGATATAGATTTTATTAAAAGTTACTAAAAACATTAAATATCTTTATTTCCAGACACAGTTGCCCGTTATAAAGCGGCGCACGCGTTTCGATCTCGACCGCGACTATACCTATAATTTCAGCGTGGAGCGACAAACGTGAGACGACGCGAAACAAACCATAATGCCATATACATAAGGTATAGTATACTTGTTCAACGTAGATATCAAATGACCTTACCCTGCGTATAGCGATCGAGAACATTGGATGTAATAGAAATACGTTAATATAAACTAAGTCACTCCTTTACAAGTTGAAATAAATTTGGCGAATATTCTAGAAAATCTGCTCAACGAATGTTGGTTCCGCAACTAGTTTATTGTGTTCCTACGTGTTCATCCCTCAACCCCATAGGCCATAGATAGTTGCCACTGTATAGTAAACACATGAATTGTTAAAGTTGATAATGGAGTTTCTATACCTAGGGCTTGAAATGAGTTCTGCTTTGTCTATAAGTAGACTCTTGTCTGTTTCAATGTTAATCTTTTCTTCGAGAAAAGTAATAAAATAATTATATTTAGGACATTGCATCCCATCTCCAATAGATTATATACGTTTGATGATTGACAAGACAAGGAACTCCTTGACAGATATTAAAAATGTTGCCAGCACTTAAAAAAAAACCTCACGGTAGAATTGAAATCTTGTAAATCATGACATTATAAATTGGTTGTGTTTGTAAATGTGACGTTTCTGAGTCAGTCGGCTCAACGTTAGGACTGACGAATTTGATTATAATTATGATTATAGCAATTCGTTTACATATCCCCTTTTTGTATATTATAAATGTGATGGCTCGGATACGGGAGACTCGATCTTTAATATGAGGTTATAAAGGAAAATTTAACATTACTTGCTAAAGTTTGCCAGATAAATTCGTACAAAATTACGATGACAATGCTTTATTAAATTGGAAATATACTACCGAAGTATGGATATAAACCGAGTATTAATATCTATTGTCTCCTGTTTCCTAGCATTTAGCGTGTTGACCCTGAGGCCTTGATCGCGTGTCGATGTGTAGTTATAGACTTACAGAGTTCTAGCGCGGAACAATGAACATACCATGTAAATGCTTGTCAATTATGAAGACAATCTAACTAAACAAGGTTCTCCAGACTAATTGACTCAATAATACAAAACAATTTTACTTCCCATACCGACCAATTTTCTATTGAAACCGTGCTAGAGCTCTTTATTGATTGTCATGTGTCGATAAACGGTGTATGATGATTGCTGAAGCAATGAGAGTGAATTTGTGAAAATATAATAATTATTATTCTTAAATTTCACACAACAAAATATTGTTTATAAATATTGATATGTATAAAACATTTATTGGTCAAAGATTATTATAATTAAATGACTGAAAATTTGCACACATTTAAATATTGTAAAGAAAGGTTTCGTGTAAAAATTTTAGGAAATTATTAATTGGTATAGTAAACGTAGTAGAACTTTTAGTTTAAAATGTGTAATATGATCCTTTTTAACGTAATTCTTTCATCGCATGGGCGCCGGCAGTAAGGTGCAAAAGGGTGCTTTACTTCGCCAAGTTAAACTTTTTCCAGGTTATAAACATTATGTTTATGCGCTTTCAAGTTGTAACTTTTGAAGAGGTCCTCCCTTAGTATACAGGTTAACAACATTAAACTGCACGTCATAGGATATACAAGCAATATTGACACATAGCAACATGAAATTATTCGAGACTTAATCCTATAATAGGAGGAATGCTTTTTTTACAATCTCGAACAGGTTTTGCCACATACTCCAGTGTACAATAGTAAAATGTAATTGTAATTGACTGGTTTGATTCTAGCCCATTAGTGAAAATTAATATGAATACATCCTATGTCGTTGGAACATGCAACTGTGTTTGTAAGCCTGTATCTATGAATGGAGCTGCACTTTTATTTTTCAAACCAATATACCGGTTGTATAATGTTCTTTTGTGATTCCCAGTGTTCATTACGCTGGTAGGTACACTGTTGACGAATGGTAACTATTTACAAAGTAGCGTGTAATGAAATGTGCCAATGCGAGTACAAAGCGTAGGTCTGGTTACCGGCCGCTCCGCCAGCCAACTCGACTAGTCAAACAGAACGAATTTGTTTTACTTGCACCAATTTATCGACTGACGTCATATTACCATACGCTCATTTGTGTATACAATTTTTATGGCAACCCCAAGTCAATTTTTAGACGGAATTAATTTTGTATCGCTTCCCTAGGTATTGTCAGCTTACATGTTTAAGTTGTTTTAGACAATAACCCGGGAAGTATCAGTAAACACGGTTATGAAAAGTTGTGAATGATTTATAAGATCCCTACTTTAGTGTAATTTAGACCTTCATAACAATGTATTATGTTTTTAGGTTACTTTCAATTGTTAATACAGGTTAATAATATAACGAAATCCAACCGATGACCAATGTGGTTGTTGATTTTCCTCGTGTCTAAAGTAGCACATATATTTATCTTGAGGAAATAACTGGTGCAGAAGGCATGCGCGTACGCAAGCTCTTTGTATGAGATGTTAACATGAGTTACGTACCCTGTGGGGTTACGTCCTAGGTTTAAGGTCACTGCGCAGCGTGCACTGCCGGTCCTGCCGCGCAGTGTCGGTGCGCGATGGCGGTAACATACGGTCCAGTTTGCACTATTGTTTGTCAATTTGTTGTACATATCTTAGCGTATTGTGTTCGCACGACTGTTATTTATTAACTCGATAAATAGCTTTACTTGCTTTGTATTCAAATTATTTTGTTTGACTACCCATTACTAGCCTGTAAAGAGATTCTGTAATGCAATTTTAAAGTAAATATTAGACCTGTTTCTAGATAAACTTGTTGTAGATTGGAGATGTCAGAATAGTATTGTTTTTGTCTCAAATCCTATTTGTTTTACTCAAATATTTATTAGTGATATTGTAAATAATTTATGTATAATGCAATTAGAAAAATAGTACGCTTTTTTACACCTTAGACATGTATTTCATCTGATAATTTGTTTAGAATTACTATGAAGAAATAAAAATTAAATTATTGACTGATTATATTGTGTTTCATTTGAATAAAAGATGATTGTGATTTCCGTGGGTAGTGCTTACTTTCTTCATTCAGTCTGTGATGCTATGTAAACATAGCATCAATGAAGAAAGTCAGTGTGATGATTTATATTGAAAATGACAATTATATTGGAAGAACAGCGGGATTTACTATGGTTTGCACTGGTGCATAGTGAATTGAAAGTAAGTAGATAGATAACTAATGAGGGTCAAGAAAGCATTAAGAGAGGCAAGTGCGAGATTTGCCTGTAGACACAAGCCTCAAGCACCACAGATAGGAATGGAAGAACTTGAAATTGGGCAGAATTGGGTGGGTAGAGAACGATTTGGAATCTTGGGCAGTGCCCTAACAAAGGCTAGGTGCCACAGGGAAGAAAAAGAACCAGAAAACAAGGAAAAATTTCAACCATTACCAATATGAGTAAGAGCTGAGCACTGACTAACTGCTGAGGTCCAAAACTGTTGTGATCGTGTAACTGGAGTGTGTGTGTTATCACAACCGACAACCTTGGACTTAATTGGCGGGATAATCTTTTTGCCCTCCGATGACTCCACAGGAACGAAACGAAATTTTTCAGTTTTATATTTAGATTTTTTAAACTCTGCAATCTATGAATCTCGTTTGCTATTATTTGAATACTCTTTGGAGACGAATTTGAAATAATTAATGAAAATTCTGGAAGTGAAATGACAGTAAACGCCGGGGCAATTGAAACGAGGACTGTAATAACAAAAATATCTTTATTACAAAATATTGTTTCACAAAGGTTACTTTAATTTACTTTCACTTAAAATCACAACAAAATCATGCTTAAAATAACGCCATTGTAAATATCCAACTGCACACAAATAAACAGGCAAAACCACAAGAAAACAATAAATAAGAATTGCATCTACAATTTAGAATACTATTAAACTAAATCACTAAGAAAGATCAGTTTCCAAATATTAAGAAAATGTATAAAGCAGTATATATAATCTGTACAATTGGACATTTACAAAGGAGGCCAACAATATCTGTATCAGTTCACACGACGCGGCATACCACAGACAATATACAAAAATATGCAAGTGTACAAGAATAAAAATATTTTTTACGATGCCCGACAATGGCGACCAACATAGTATTTTTATGCAAGAACCACGTTAATACTGGCGACTGGGCTTATTTAAAATCATCAGCAAACAATATGAGCAAATAATATATTACCTAGCAGTTGTGGGCCACAGCCAATAAATACTTATAAAGTTTGCTCAAAATTACGCCTGTAACGTGAAGCTTGAGTTACATTATTTAATGTCTTTACACTTATATAATTTTATGTATAGTCCGCAGCGATATATTGGCAATTCTAAGGACGCGGGGCAATTACGACCAATCGTCGATGCTCCCGTGTTGTGCTCAAGTGCCAACAAATTATGCGCAGCATCATTAAAATTCATTTATTTTAGTTTATCTAACAATAAGGTAGTTCTTTCTATGCACGATAACCACGAACAATGCTAATAAAATATATTTATACAATTGAGCCAACAGTTTCCTACAAAACTGGCCACAATCGGCGCTTGGACAAAAATACTAATCAGTTCTCCTTGTCGCCGTCAATATATATAATTTATACATACATGTTTACATTTTTACAATTTTATACAACAGCATATTATTATTATCATTATCAAGGAGAATTTTTATAAAAAACGACTACGCATTGGGAAGCGTAGAATCGATTCCAAATATTTCTACAGTACGACACGTAGTAATCGGAACCAGCTGTAGAACAATTCGACAGTTTACTGTGACAGTTATGTAACGGGCCGAAATATTGGCATGTATTTTTGTAAGATAGTGAGCAAGAGTTAGTTTAGTCTCTCGCTCTTGTCTTTTACCTCGTGGGGCACTGCACGTCAGTGAGCAGACGTGTCGCGGCGGTCACTGCGGCGCCTTCAGCTGCTTCTGCTGCTCCAGCAGGCGCTCCAGGGGCGACGGGCCCGGCCCCGACCACAGGGACTGCGCACACATACACACACACTATATTCACTGATGACCACCGCCATCCGAGGCGATATCATGTTTGAACAAATAATTCCAACAAAAAGTAAAAAAATATTTGCAACATAAATATAGATCCGTCTTCCAAATCGACAATAGCATAATGTGGGATATAGTAAATGACTGAAGAAGTAACTTTATAAAGGACTGCGTTATATAGTATATACAGGGTGTAAGGGACAGCCTTCCGCAAACTGATAGGGTGGATTCAGTATATCGTCTTAAGTTGACCGGTACATGAAATTATTTCAGGAACGTTATGGGAATCCAATTAAACCGATTTGTTTCATTACCTTACACGCAATGTATCGCTACCACCGCAAACGCACGCAGCGAACGGCAGCGCTTTTAGTATTATTACTTTACACTATGGGCAGCGCCGCGACCTTACGTTCAGACAAACGGTCGCGCTCGCGCCACGTTTTAATAACAATAAATTATTATTTAAAAGATAGCCGCATTACTTACAAAAGACAATGTAATAATCGCGCTCGCGCCACGTTTTAATAACAATAAATTATTATTTAAAAGATAGCTGCATTACTTACAAAAAAAATCTAACAATCATAACATGGTAACTGATAAATGATAAAAAAAGAAAAATGCGTAGGTACCTTAGAATCGCTCCGGTTTCCGGCTCTAGAAAGCATTTGTGATGCGGTCTCGCATTTCGTACTCACTTGCACACGCACTCACAAACACTTTTTCTTTTACGTAACCCCACAAAAAGGGGTCCAAATGGGTTAGGTCTGGGGATCGTGCTGGCCACGGTTGCGGTCCAAACCTACCTAAACTACGTTTAAATAGGAAAGCACTGGTAAGTGGTAGCGTCTCCTTACGTTAGCTAACCAATTCCAAAATCCACGTAGGTATTGGTCTTCCGGCGCCTTTTTGTCTGGGAACAATGGGCTGGTTTTCTAGCAAGCGTTGATAGTCACCAGTAATTATCCTGGAGTCTGATGGATGGCGACGGTCAGGATACCTACACTACTACAACACATTATCATCTCCCCATAATCACGCGCGCTAAACGTACCTAGGTAGTAATTTCGCACAATTTCTACAACAAAACTTCACTACACTTCACACACTACATAACTAATAAAACTTAACAACACTACTTATAACAAAACTTTTAAGCCGAATGCGCGAGCGATCCGTGCCGACACACGCTCGCGGTACACAAACAATAACATCGCAGCAAGGCACAATGGCGACTGCATGTGATGAGACACACACAAACATAAATCTGTTGTTGCCAATTACACGAAAATTACAAAATTTCGGGGTAAAAAATAAAAAATTATGCATAGTCGTAATTTATCATTCTGTTATTTTTTGTAGAGAAATGAATTGATTAAATCAATTTAATTCTAATTTCATTGTTTAGTTAATTTAGAATAATAAAAGTGCAGTGTGATAGAAAGCTGTGCTTCCATTCCAGGGAGATTGTGTTTAATTTCTGGCTCGACTATCAATTCATGGCTATTGTGAAGCCATGTAAAAATCTGTAAGTAGTTTAAAAACTAGCCAATAATCGCTTAAAAAGAACAATCAATTAATAAATTAGGTAGTATTTGTAAATGCTTTAAAATTAAAACTAGACTAATCTTTATTTATTTCTTATTCAATTTATGTGCGCGACAAGATTTTCATTAATTGATTAATGAAAATCTCATCAACGTAATTATGAATGCAAAGGAGTTCTCAAGTTTTAGATAAATTTCGCTAGTTCTAACATTTTCGTTTACTACCTGAGGAAACAAAAGTTAAAAATTGGCAACACTGGTTCAATCGGGCAAACATTGTGCAAAGAATCGGGGAGACGGGGAGACGCGGAGGCGGGGCGATAGAAAGGGACGCAGCTATTCTGTACGTTGGACGGGATCGTAGGTATTATACGTAGGTGGGGCGCCGAGCCGCTGCGCCGTGACCGCGGTGCGGTGAGTTCAAACGACTCGCGCTAGGTAGAAATTGAACAGCTGATTTCATGCGTAGTTCTTTAGAGAATTCACACAACCATTGCGTATTTTTTTGTTTTAGCTGTGTTATTTACATTAATGTTATTCTTCATACATATAATGTAATTATACATTGAAATAGAGGTGTAGGAACTGAAAAAACGAAAAAAAAATTGAAAATTTTCCTGAAAGAATTTTCACTGGAATATGATTCAGAATAAGGAGCTGAATGCACCCTGTTAATTTGTGGAGGGCTGTCCCTTACACCCTGTATAAAAATAATAATAAATTACCGGTGGCTGCGCATGCGCAGGTGAGCCCCAGGCGCTGGTGTCTGGCGCCCCGCTGAACAAGGAGTACGTACTGCCTGGCGCCGCCCCACTAGCGCCCTCACCACTCTGTACAAACATACACCGGTTTAGTGTAACTGTTAATATCATAACACTACATATATGTAAAAATAATAATGTATCATACGAATATGAGGCCAGTCAACAGTTACGCAGTCCATCAGTCAACAGTTACGCGAGCAAGCTGATAATTTAATTTGTCTCATAAATATATCTCATATATTTAATTTAATTTGTCTCATAAAAGTTACAACATAACTTATAGAAAATATAGTTTTGTAACCAAGTTGTACTGTGCCAACCTGTGATGAACAACCACATTAGCAACTCACCCCGATTTGATCCATGTTCTTCACATTCCCGATGTCGTTGTTCAGCGGATCATTGAAGTTGATGTTCCGCTGCTGCATGTCGAGCGCGGTGCCGCCGAAGCCGAGCGTGTTCATATCCATGAGCTCCTTGTTTCCCTGGTAGCCCAGGGGTTTCTCCACCTTCATCTGCAGCGGCTGGTAGCCCAACTTATTGGATAACTGCGGGTACAGCGAGGAATCATAGCCCACCGTCGGCGCGTACGAGAAGCTGTTCAGCGATGAATTAAAGTTGGGCGAAGTGACCAGCGTCTGCAGGGTCTGCAGCTGCGGCTGCCCGATAGCTGACTGCATGTATCCCGGCTGGCTGAACCCTTCCTGTTTGCTCTGGGCCATGTTATTCGGCAGCTGGTTATACGACAGGTTCTGGTATGGGTTCGGCAAGTTAGTGTTGAGGTGCTGGGGCGAGTAGAAGTTGGGCTGTATCTGCTGCTGGAAGTTGGCGTTGAAGTTGTTGGTCTGGTCGGGCTTCCACCACATGGGGGGCTGGTACCCGTCGGCCTGCGGGGGCTGCGGCGGCTGCGGGGGCTGCGAGCCCCAGCTGCGCGGCAGCTGGCCATTGAACAACGAGTTCTGCTTGAAGTTGTCGTCTCGGAACTTGTTGTCGTTGAACTGGTTCTCCTGCGCGTTGTGCCAATACCGGTACTGGTTGGCGAACCGAGGAGGCAGATCGTTCAGGAAGTTCTTCTTGTCGCCAGACATCTGGTAGTTGTGGTTGAGTTTCTGTCCGTCCTGGAACAGCTCCGCGCGGGAGTTCTGTTTCTGTAGCGCTGCAGTTCTCACGTCAATCTCCTTCGGATTGACGACCGGCAGCCTGATTCCTTGATTGTTGACGCTAGGCGCCGGGTAGCTCGGGTTGTAGCTGAGCCCGGAGTTCTGAATGCCATAGTTCTTCTGGAAGTTCATCCTGGGCGCGTCGGGGTACGAGTTCTGAGGGTTCCAGTTGGGCGAGGGCGCGTGTTCCTGTCTCTTTTGCACGTAGTTCTGCGAGCTCTGGCTGGACGGACTCGGCTTGATGTCTTTCTTCTCTTCTTTCTCTGTCTTCTTGGGTGGCTCAGGTTCTGTGTTGAGTACGAGGTGTGGGTAGCCGGCAGACTTGTCTTTGAGTGAGAGGATGCCGCCGGTCTTTCTACCGAGCGGTAAGTTGGCTAATGACTTGATGGCTTTAGGTTGTATCACTTTAGGTCTGTCATCTTTCGATTCTGTAGTGTCTGGAATGGAGTCTGGTGTCGGCGGGGGCGTTACGAATTTGACCTGAAGAAAATAACATACATTAAAACACAATCATTTTTCTCATTAGGAAATTTTGCGTTGAATGTGTAATTTTTGCTTTATGTGATAGGACATCAAACGAGCAAACACACTGATGGTAAACAATCAGCGCCGCCCATGGACACCCGCAACGGAGGAGTTACGAGTGCGTAGCTTACCTTTTATGGATTAGGGATTTGGAGAATTAGGGATTGGGGGAGGGAATGGATTAGGCCTCCGGTAACCTCAATCACACGGCGAACCACAAAGCTGTAGTTGATTCACGGCGGTTTTCTGTGAAACTTTGATATCACTGCGGTCGAGCCGGTCGTGACGAAGCGTGGCTCTCCCACACTAAGTTATTTCGTTTATTTATTTTTTCATTCATTGTCATTGTTAGGATATAGTTTAAACGAAGGAAAAAACGCAATATATCTCCTTGAGTAAGCTGTGAACTAACCTGTTTATTGGTCTCCTCCTGCTTCCTCATGATGGCTGCCATCGCGATATTGACTCGCGGCTTGCGCGCTTCCTTCTTGTCTTCTGACTTACTGTCTTCTGACACATCAGCCTCCTGCAACCACCATATTGGCTGTGATATTATGGAATAGATCCTACTGCGGCTTATATTTCTACCGATAACAGGGATGAGAGAAGGAAATAAAACTCCAACAAGTGACTAGCTGTTTTCAGATTGTCTTAAATAACTATTGTTACCTAGTGTTCTGTCAATGATTTGATTCCACGATATTAAGAACAATTCAAATCAAATCAAATTCTTTATTTCAAATAGACTAAAAAAGGCACTTTTGAATGTCAAGCAAAAAAGATATCATAAGGTTTAACTTTATATGTGTCAGTCTGTCCGTCTGTCCTCTAGTAAAGCGATTTGCTCGTTCCAAAGTGTAGATTCCTATGGATAAGAACGAGCAAGAAACTCCATGGTTAGGTACTGTTTTTCAATCACTTTTTACAATGCATTGTTACATAATTTAGATATTTCCATTACGTGAGAACAGTGTAACACTAGTGTTTAACCAAAGTTAAAGTTTAACCAAATTATTTGTTGACCCTTAAAACGAATTTTTCGAAAAAACGGATTTTTATTTTATAAAACTTTCCCTGCATAATGATTTTCTCCTGTGCCGTGGGTGCTATATCCACAAATATACACGTCACACCCAGGTTCAGAACATCAATTTGTTGATCACACAGTTCTTCCGTATGGAAATAGACCCTGCAATAGGTTCCGCCGCAGGCCCAGTTACCGCGTATGAACAGCACTAGTGTTTAATTCATCAGACCCCAAGCGTACGCCGGCGTTTGGGTACCTATTGTTCTTATATAATGTACGTATATACCTACAAATGTCCCAGCGTACATACCGCGAGCTGGTCGTCCTGCGTGGCGAGGGCGCGCTCCTCCCTGGCGCGCTCCAGCGACCCTTGCGGCTTCAGGATACCCACGCGCTTCTCACGGACTGAAAACCACATGCATTAGTCGCATTTATATTCCTTATTTACAACAATCGCCAGTTTCGCTCCTCTCGATATATTTCTGTAAGCTTAACTGACATAGTCCGACATTTGCCACGCTATGGGTTATATATACTAGCTACTCTCGCGCGGTTCGACCCGCTGCTCTGTTCCTACAGATCGTAGCGTGATGTTTTATAGCCTTCTTCGAGACTTCGAGAAATTGACTAACAAACAAACCAAGAATGGTTCAATTTCAACCAGTCGTTCCGGAGATTAGCGCGTTCAAACAAACAAACTTTATAATATTAATAATAAGTATAGACATAATATTACGTATAGATTATTCTACCTACACGTTTTGCAAAAAGTTTTTTATCTTTGATGTGGGCATGATTTATAAAGAAAATATAGAGCAAGGATAGAAATAGCCACCTTTCTCCCGGAAGTCAGCTTCGGATATGACGATGGGTGGTGGGGGTTGTGTGGGCTCGTCATCGCTCTCATCCTCGGGCTCCGGGGCGGAGTCTTTGTTGGACGTGGCTGCCCCCGCCGCTATGCGTAGAGCCGCTAGGGCTTCGTTCAGCTGCTCGCCACCCACAGACGACGCTGTGAAAGTTATCTTGCCGTCTTCTTCTCTGTGAAGTGAAAACTGTCGAGTTATTTCGACGTATAAAAAAAATTAGAACAGAGACAGCAAGCAAGTTGCTCGTTCTTCTCCATTGGAATCCAGACTTTGGAACGAGCAAATAGCTTCACTAAGAGCACTGACCTGTTGACCTTTGTTTGACATTCAAAAGTGCCTTTATGGGTATAATTCAAATAAATGATTTTGACTTTAAGTTGCTTGGCTACTGCACTGACGGGTCACGGTCGGGTACGGTATAGTCAAAATCAATGAAAAATATGATTTCAATATGAAACAATAACAGAGTATCAATAGCTGCTGATTCAGTAGTAGTTTAACCAATATTTTTTTACTTGCATACAGAAATACTGTCCCCACTGAACAAAATAATTCACATGTTTATTGAACACAACATTAATTATAATTAAAGAGTAAACAATTTTTTTTGCACTGACAATGTACCAATTTTGTTTCTTTGACACAATCTAAACATTTAAATAAAAATGTAAATTCAATATAAAATAATTCGTCTACTTCATTATCATATATAAGTTTGAAATCGCCAATCCACCTTGAGCAAATGTGGTGATTAATGCTCAAACCCTGTCCGTGTGAGAAGAGGCCTTCGCTCAGCAGTGGGCACTTATAGGCTGATGATGATGAAGTATAACTGTATGATGTAGGTAACTCACGTGTATGAGAGATGTTCGGGATGTTGATCAGCTAGTTTCTTCCCAAGTTGCAGCAGACGATAGGCCCGCACGCGGTGCTCCAGCTCCGGAGAACCACTCAGGCACGTCACCGGTACCTCCCCCGCAGGGCTAAACAATATAACATTGATTTTACTAATATTATATTTCGAAAGTTACGATGTTTGGATGTTTGTTACTCAATCACGCCAAAACAACTGGACGAATCTGGCAAGATGAAATTTGGCACAGGGAAATCACACCGGAGTATGGCATAGGCTACTTTTTATCAACATACCACGCCGGCGAAGCAGCGGGCGGAAGCTATAGGCAGAATTTTAATTCGATTCCACATTTGACATTGAAAACTGTCATTTTGTGAAAAACAAATAATGTTCCAATGGATCTTTGCTTGAACGGAACTTTTTAGTGTTTAGTAAAATTGTAACCATGCCATTATTCGATTTCCATATCGAATAATTTCGCAACGTCACTATTTAGTACTTGTCATGATGTTGCAACACTGAAATTGTCAAATTTGGAATGGAATTAAATTTTTCATATTAAAAGCGGGATGTATTCGTTGTATCTCTATTGTGTAGTATGTGGCTGGTTTTGACCAAAGTCAACTCATTTGACAACTATAGGAAAATAGCTCGCATATAAGACTCACCTGGTATTATTGTCTTCAGCTTCTTCGTCTAGATCCGGCACTCTGCCCCCGTATGTGTCCCAGGCCGCATGGTTCGGGAACCGGAGCCCTTTCATAGCATTCTCTAGCGGCAGGAACCCTGCCAACTCTTCGTCTTCTGGTAACGGCACACTGTCATCTACAAAATTGAGGAAAGCACAATATACAGTATTTTTTTTCCTACTACTAAGCAAGTCGGGACAGCCAAGAGAGCCTGTCACTAACTTCTTAAGAAAACGCAAATCGAGCATAACCCTGCGTTTCTCTAACGACACCATCCCAAAATGCTTCAGTCGCTCATGGTACGAGTTAAGCCTGTTTCCCATATTACTGGCATAAGTAAGATGCCCTAGGAACCGCTTCTGCAGCCGTTCAATGCGTTTGATGTGAACTTTATAAACAGGCGCCCAAACCACACTGCAATACTTTAGATGGCTTCTTACTAGAGAATAGTAAATAATTTTTATGACGTCCTCTTTTTTTTTAAATTTTTAAACTCTCTGATTACAAAACCAAGCATCTTAATAGAATTTAAAATAGTTTTGTCAATATGTTCGACAAAACTTAGCTTTTTATTGAATTGTACACCTATAGTCAGACTTTTAATTCGATTCCTGATTTGACATTGACCACTGTCATTTTGTGAAATAATGATACCACATATAACAGTGTAGTGATGAACACAAAAATCGATAAACAATCAGTGAATCAGTTTCAGGAAGGCATTCAAAAAATTACGGCTACCGAATGGTCTAAATGTGTATCCCATGTTTTCAAAGAAGAGGAAAAAATTAGTAAGCTAGATATGTTTATTGACAATAAATATCAAAGACACAATTCATTATAAATGTTACATAGAGTAACGGCGATAGCGATAGCGATGACGGCGACAATTTGTAAAATGTCTGTTTTATTTGTCACGTTCCTTCATGATCACATTTTTTATTAATTACACACACAATTACAAAAGAAAAGTCTCAGATCGTTAATTAATTGTCAAAACTAAATTATCGGTTCAGAAATATTTTATTTCCTGATAAACTTAGTTTAAGAGAGTAAATTTATAAACGAGAGGAATCGATTCAGAAATATTCGATTTCCATTTCGAATAATTTCGCAACGTCACTATTTATTACGTGTCATAACGTTGCAACACTGAAATTGTCAAATCTGGAATGGAATTAAAATTCCGAGTATAGATCTCGCATTGTTTAAACTTCGATAAGTCGCTCACCATTAATTTCGTTTGAAGACGGTTCTTCTTTGTTTATTTGAAAATTTTATATGTTGACACTTTCTAACATTAAGTGACATTTTGTTGTGTCTACACCACTCTGTCAACCGGTCCAAGTCACTGTGTAGTAGTGCCGGCTCCTTATAGATCGCATGACCTTTAGATCATCGGCGAACAAGAATATCCTCGAATTTGAGAAGCATTTGTAAATGTAATTTATAAACAGAGTAAATAAATGCGGACCCAAATGAGAACCCTGGGGGATTCCGGAATTTGCAGTGTACGGTTTTGAAGAACAGCCATCAATCACAACCCTGAGCGTATGATCGAATCGACCAGAGAAATATGATCGAAACCAACTCAGAAGAGGATCTGAAACGCCATACATTTTAAGCTTCGTGACGAGCATGTCATGATCTACTACGTCAAAAGCCTTGCTAAAGTCGGTGTAGACTACATCAACTTGGACACGCGTATCAACCTCCTCAACAATGCCTTCAACATAGGAGACCAAATTAGTAGCTAAATAAATAAATAAATGATCATTATAAGTTTGAAATCGCCAATCTGCCTTGTAGCGTAGTGATTCAAGCTTAAACATTCTCCATGTGAAAAGAGTCGTTTGCTCAGCAGTGGGCACTTATAGGTTGATGATATATAGGTTAGTATAATACGCTGTGTATACTGACAAGTATCTGCGAGCAGCGCGGCGGCGGGCTGCAGCGCATTGAGCGTGTGCGCCAGGGCGGGCCACAGCGCCGCCAGCGCGCCCCACGCCGCGCCCCACGCCGCGCCCCACGCCGAGCCACCCACCAGGGCGCGCTGGCACTCGCACCACGACACCCATACCTTCACTGAAATCACACAGTTTTATACTTTTTCAAGTCGAAAATAATCCAATGATTTCCCGCTCTGCACTAGGCGAGGTGTCAGACTCTTACTTATAAAACACCTGGGGTTTAAATATATAAATAATAATAGGAATGAAATCCTACTAAGCGAGGGCTGGCAACACTAGTCCTTCGCCATTTTTACTGCGCGCTCCCTCTCTCTAGGTTGGGGGGCTGTCAGAGAGATAAAACTGTTCTGCGTGCTTTTATATTTTAAAGTTTTAAATTATATATCTTAAACTGTTAATTTTATATCTTGGTTTTATTATGTTAAAAATAACAAAATATTGAAGGGGCAAAGTACTGACAGGCAGGCAGCGCAGTGGCGGGGGGCGCGGGCGCGGTGTATGCGGGCAGTAGATGCGCGAGCAGACTGGCGGCGCCCAGCGAGCACGCCAGCGCCGCGGCGCGGGCCTCGCCCTCGCTCAGCGCGCCGCCCTCCTCCGTGCTAGAGTGCACCAACCAGATCATCACACACGCCATCTGTATCACAAGCAGAGTTACATCACGATACTTTTTATACATTATTTCGTTTTTATATGTACATTATTGACGTGAATCTACACATGAACAGTGTAATAAGCAAAAAAGACCAAATGTCCCTAAATTCCTAAATCCCCAAAAGGCCGGCAACATGCTGTTATACAGCCTCGGATAATTGGGTAGTTTCCTAGGTCAAAAATTAATTCGACGTTTCAATACAATAAAGTATTGAAAAATAACTATACTTTTATTCATCGATCGATCGATCGATACACTAAGTTTTAGATTTTTTTAGCTAATTATTAAGAAATAAGTAAGGTTTTGACGCAAAAATTTTATGACGTCATAACTCAGTTTTTCATACAAATTTCATAGAAAAGTTTTTGCCGTTTAGATAAAAGTACTGAATTTGACTAGTTGGAAACTATCATATTGTCTTTTTTTGACGAGACAAATTAATAAAACTAAAATGTTTATTAATTACACATTTTATAAACACTTAAAATTGAAATCTTTTGGCAACCGTTTGTAACTGAGATCGGGAATGGCCTGGCGGGAGCGTCGCTTGGTCGCGTTATATAGACTATCGATATGCTTAGATCCTCTTAAGGGTCTAACAGAGTCGGGGTATAACAGTACAATCAGAATCAGGATTATAAGTGTGTGACAGCCATGCTTCGGCACGAATGAGTCGGTTCGGCCGGAGTGATACCACGGCCTCACAGAAAACCGGCGTGAAACAACCACTGCGTTGTGTTTCGCCGTGCGAGTGAGGTTACCGTAAGCCCAATCCTTCCCCTCCCCCAGTCCCTAAATCTTCAAATCCCTAATCCCCAAAAGGTCGGAAACGCACTCGTAACTCCTTTGTTGTTGCGGGTGTCCATAGGCAGCGCTGACTGCTTACTATCAGGTAATCCGTCTGCTCGTTTGCCGACCTATTACATAAAAAATCACTTGATAGGTACGTCTGATATTTCAAATAACATCCTAAATTAACTCGCCTAATTGTAGCTAAGGTCTCGTTTACGTACACGGCGTTGCGCGGCGCGTATATCGTTTGTCATATATTACAGCATCAAGTCGTGTCAACGTCCGTGCAAACACAAACATATGAACATCACGAGCAATGTATGAGGAACCGCACAGCGCACCGCACAACGCGCCACTTAAACGTGAACTAAACCTAAGGCGATAGTGGCGCCATTATAATATAACTTTGCTAGAAAACAACGACTGGGAATGAACAACTACTAGCTATTACCTTGATGAGAGTCATGGACTCGAAGCTGTCGGTGGCGATGAGCGCGGTCAGCGAAGAGTTGAGGGACTCCACCAGCGCTGCCGCCGTGTCCAGTCTAAAACCACCAAACAATGTATATCATATACTAGTAGTAGTCCACAGTCATCCAAACCCATAACCATATATAACCATATTGCATAATAGTACTGCGTCAACCAAGGATTGTCCTTGGGTGCACTTTTATAGTGCATCAGGGATTTGGCTTCGGCCCCTCGTACGCCTTCCAAAATCCTGTGATCCCGTGAAAGGAAAGATATAATATAGTATTAATTCCATAATATATTCAATTTTCAACCTATCTGCATTTGTGTTTGGGATAAAACTTGACACATCGTGTGCGTGGTCTTGATCTAATATAACTTGGAATTACTCTGGATAAGTCATGTAACTATTAAAATCATATCTTAAAGATATATAGAATTATAACAATTTCTATACACTTTTAACTTTATCACACTTGTTAGGCAGTAATACCACAGAGCAGATACAGAAAGGAGTCAGCCAAATCATCTATGCTCTATGACATTTAACTCTCAAATATGGACCAATCTTACAGGATATCGTGATAGCAGAAAAAACTGTTGTGTGTGATCCCTTCCCCCCTTTCCACTCCAATCCCCAAATTTCCTAAATCCCAATTTCCAAAAGTTTTACCCTGATCTTATTGTTTTTTGGAGAAATCTAATCATCTCATCTCCTCTTTGTTCTTGCTCCGTGAGTAACAGTCATCATGATCATCATCATGGGTGAAAGGCCAACGCCTCTTCTCACATGGAGAAGATTTGAGAATTAATCCCCATAATTGCTTAAGATGGCGATTCTAAACTTATAATATTAAATTATAAATTAAGATTGACTCACGAAGGTTTCCTCCATCATATGACAGTGGTTTCTAAATAAACATAGCTTGCAAATACATACATCGAAAAGGTCTCATTGATACATGTTATGGGACCCGACCGTGTTATCAAAAAAAACACAGTGGCCAGTGAGCTTTATGAACTTACTCCTCTACGGTGTGGATGTAGTGTATGGCGCGGATGAGCTCGCTGACGTAGGAATGCGCGTCCAGGCGGCCGGGGATGGGGGCCTGCGCCTGCGCAGCGCCGTCTGTCAGTCCCGGGATCATTGGTAGGTCCTTAGGGTCACTGCTGTTGTACATCATTATATATAGAAGTTATTTTATTCTTTATATAGGTGAATTAAAACCTTACACTGAAGTTAATTTCCGTTTTTTTTTAATAAACTGTATGGGCATTCGATTATTGTCTTTGTGGTGAAACTTGAACACTCCTTATTTAAGATGGAGTGCTAGTATTTGCATCGTGGCTCACAGCAGTCGGTCGTGGAGAGAGGTGTGCTAGCTTATGTCTAGCAGGGAAAGAAAACGTTCACAATGAAGATGACATAAGAATAGAATATAGTTAGTGCAGGAGGTTATTTACCCGGGCAGGGCGGCGGCGGCGCGCAGCGTGCGCGCGAGGTTGGCGGGCGCGGGCGGGAAGGGCGCGCGCACGAGCAGGGAGCGCACGTGCCAGTACAGCGCGCCCAGGCGCCGCCCGCGCCGCCACGCCACCAGCGCCAGCTGGTTGTACGGCTGCCCCGAGTGCGCCGACACCACCAGCGCGTGTCTGCGGTATACACAACACTCTTTATTACAAACTCTTTATTTCAATGAATCCTTAAACAGGCAACAGTGGAGCTAGGTATTTGTTCGTGAAGCTAGGGCTTCTGGTCTGGATCTGGTCGGGCGGCAAGCTTTCCTTACTCGTCGTCCGCGACCCGCGAAAATTGACAAGGTTGAAACTTAAAACTAATGACGGGTGCTCCTCTCTTAGGGTTTCGCTTATTTTTCGGGTGGTCATATAATATCTTCAAATGCAAAAAAAATCTAATCCTACAACATATAATTTACTATTTGCAAATTTAGGTATGAAACTAGGTCTAACTTAAATACTAATTTCGTCAATACTTTTAGCATGTCTTTTACGTAATTTTCGAAATAAACTATCTTGCTTCTATGGTAGCAAAAAAAATGTACCTATAGAATGTATGGGCGACGCGTAGCTGCTGCCTATACCGCGCAAGGTCCCCGAGATGCACTAGGCAGTGCTGGCAGATGTAGCGCGCAGATGCTGGCGGCGGCAGGCGAGCACCAACTGCCGTCTCCCCGGCACCCCAGCCTTCAACCAGTCCTAGCAGCGAGGCACGCCGTCTGATAGAAACAGAGAAATTAGATAAAAAGTCATGTTTCATTAAGTAAACCTGAAGTAGATTAAAGAAATGAAAAGTGGAGTTTTGTATACATTGGAAACTAAAATACATTTCTACTATTTAAGCCTTAATGAACAGTTTTATAATGTTAGAATAACATCTGGAAGTAATCATTCAATTTGTATGCATTTGATGTTTGATTTGAAGAAAAGAGAAACTGATATTACTTTTCCATGATTGATAAAAAACTCAAATGAATTTAATTTACCTGAATGGTAAATCCAGTTTAAAGGTGGTGCAGATCTGATGTAACAGACAGAGGTAGAATCCTGCAGCAGCTTGTAGCACCCATGACAGCATAGCCTGACCTTCACTACGGAGGGGATTCTAAAACAACACAATTGTCAGCCTATTATTATTCCATACTAGCTAGTAAAGCATCATAAACTCAACAGTATGATATAATGAGCTGTATGGAATTAGGGAAAAAATAAATCACAGACTTTATATATATTATAATCATGTTCAGACATATCACCAAACAATTGATACCATATTTATTATCTGTGTTTTTAAAGTAATATAGATTTGTTTACTATGGTAATAAGGTAAACAAGCTTAAAGTACCTTTCTGTCTTTTGAAATAGCTTGGAGGGCCTCAATCTGTTGCTTAAAGCCCACATTCCACAAGTCCTGTTCCACTTTCTTATCCAGTGCATAGTCTAGATCCAAAACCAATACTTTTTGATAAACCTGCAAATATATTCATTTGTCAATATAGATACCTAAACTTACGCAGTTATTGGAGAATACGAAAATAAGGCTAACACTTTTTACCTTTTGCAGTTGCTGTTGTGTAGCCCAAAGACCTCTTTCTTGAAGCATAGAAACTCCACTCTTAAATTTTGATATTTTCTGTTTCAGCTCGTCTGCCTCCCTACAACAAAAGAATATCATGAATGTGATGTTTACAATTGCTATTTACATTGTTGATTGCATCTAGAAAACTGTATGTGTCATTCAATGACGAGCATTCACTTGACAGGGTCAATCTTTTTCCTCGATACTAGTAAATTATATCGAAAACGAGCAAGAGGTTTTAAAGCTGTCTTTACTTGCATTGTTGTCGAGTACAAGAAATTATAATCATTATAGACCACACTCAAAATTATAAGAATTTCGAAATTAATTTTAAACAAGGTTACAATACAAGGATTTCTCACTTACCTTAACATCTGCACAGCGGCATTTAGAACCATTCTGATAGAGGCTTAGAGCCTCAGTAATTGTCATAGCATTAGGTAATTATCCAAATCAAAATTGCGGATTAGTGTAATGAAAAATCCTAAAAACAATCGAGATCCATGCACTGTCAAATTGTCATCGTGACAGCCGTCGTTCTTAAAAGCAAAGTTGCCACTTAATTAATTGCTATAAAACTAATTTGCCTAGAAACCTTATTTTTGTCTAACGTTGGTTATTTGTTACATTATAATTGGTTTTCTACTTTATTTACAATTAGGTAGTTTCTTAGGTCAAAAATAAGTTAATTCGACGTTTCGATACAATAAAATATTGAAAAATTACTATAATTTTATTCATCAATGGATCAAGGCAGATATCGATATACTAAATTTTCGATATTTACTAACTAATTCTTAAGAAATAATGCTTGGACATCATGACTTAGTTTTTCATACAAACATAGAAAAGTATAGTTTTTGACATTTGGATAAAAGTATTGTATTTGACTAGTTGTAAACTACCGTTTTGTAATCGATGACTGAAGATTGACCAAGCCTAGCTACTTTGTTTTGTTGTGAATAGTTTTTATAAGGTTTTTTCTTTCATGAATGGCAACCGAGTTTTATAAGGTTAAAACCGGTTAAAACTGACAGATTTTGTGTTTGACTTTGACATTGACAGTTGTTAACATTATTTATTGAGTAGGTATGTTGTGATATAAATTATTTCTGTTGATAGTAAGTGGGTAAAATTTTAGAGCCGTTTCTTTTATTTCTCAATTACTGTCTATCTCATCATATAAAACCACCATGTTCGAACAACACTTGCCGGTGCTGGAGCCCAGTGTTAATCAAATTAATGCAGCTGTAAGTATTATTAGTCACCCGTTTTTGTAAACCTGTAAATGAATGACTAATACTTGTGCAATAATTCTTATCCAGCCTCCGGATGTGGTGAATGGACATCGTCCCTGCCAGACACGTGAAGTGAAATGGCTGCGACTGGATAAAATCTATCAGAAGTTCTATCGTCCCAACTTTTACGACATCGGCGGCACTTACACGCAAGATGTGCCAGACTACTGGTTCTCGTTCAAAACAGAGCAAGTTGGTACAACATTCCTCCTACATTTATTTATCCGCAACCAGGGTGTGACTTCCTTTAATGTAGCCCTGAGCTGTGGAAACAAGTTTATAGTTGACAAAAAAGCAGAAACAGTGTACTTACAACATTACCTGAAAGAGTTTCAGTTCCGACAAGTCAGTGAGATGACACACACTTACCTCACTACTTACAACTTTTCAGAGTTAGACATACAATGTTTGAAAGATAGAAAGTTACACATAGCAGTCTCATTTCCGTTTACTGAGAGTACGGATATTAGTCTTGAAGTCATTAATAATATTAAACTCAACCATGATTGCAGTGCATTGTTTGCTGATCCCATTGGCTCTGATTTTGTTATAGAATCTGCAGATGGAGTAAAGTTTCCAATCCATAGAGTCATACTTACATCCCACAGTGAAGTTTTCAAGGCAATGCTAAAGGGGGACACAGCTGAGAGCCAGAACAGTTATGTGAAACTAATTGATGTGAGTGGGGAAGACCTTAGGTACATGTTAGAGTACATTTACTCGGGTACAGTAAAAGACTTAGAGAATGCAAATTTTGGGAACCTATTAATGCTGGCTGATAGGTTCAACTTAAAAGGCCTTTGGGAACTTTCTGAGTATGCTCTTTCTGAACACCTGAATCCAGACAATGCACTAGATATTTTAATGATAGCTGACATGCATGACTCCGACTTTCTCAAAATGGAGGCATTAAAATTTATAAAAGAAAATAAATCTATTCTAAACAGTAGCACCTTTGAAGAGATAACTAATCATGATTTGCTCAAACAGCTGTGCTGTTACCTGTCAGAATAGACTTAGTTGAGTGGAACGGAGAGGATGTTTCTGAAGTTGTGTAATACAGTGCAAGTTTGTCTATGGTATATCACACATATACACATTTCTAAGTCATCTCTATTCATGTGAATTTAAATATTTTTATACTGTAAAGTGTAAGTAAAATGTTGATAATATTTGATGTAATATCATTATAATATAAATTATTATAAAATTTAGTTGTTACTTATGTTCTTGCTTGGTCACAGCCAAAGTAGTGTTTAAAAGTATTATTATTTAAGTACAACTTGAATAAATCTTAGGCCTACTTTTGTCATACAAATAACCATTTGGAACATACTGTTAGAAAATGTATAAAATAGATACAAAATATAATACTGTTTACAAAAAAATGACTTTTATTACAACATTATTTCGAAAATATTTTACAAAGAAATTACAAAAATATTTAAGTGTGGGAGAGGCCATGCTTCGGCACGAATTGGTCAGTTCGACTGGAGCGATACCACGGTCTCACAGAAAACCAGCGTGAAACAACCACAGCGTTGTGTTTCGCCGTGTGAGTGACGTCCAATGCCTCATACCCGAAAGGTCGGCAACGCATTCGTAACTCCTCTGTTGTTGCAGTTGTCCATGGGCAGCGCTGATGCTTACCATCAGGTAATCCGTCTGCTTCTTTGGCATCCTATAACATAATAGGTCTTTACCTATGAAATTGCCGTTCTGCAGTACTGGCCATTTCAAATCAAAATAGTTTTTGTTAGGCTAATTTATTTTGTTTTAAAAACGTGGGATTTTTTTTCCAAAAGTAGTCATTAATTGTTTATTGATTAGTGTTACATTTTCAGCGCATTTCAAATCAAAAAAATCGTTTAAATTTTTTCATGCAAAACGGCAATTTCATATGTCCTAGACCTATTATATGTTTGTTACATTTTTAATAATATTGATGATCCTTGAAAACCTTTTGCGGATTAGACAAACATATAAATGCACGCTATAAATATATCTACAACAGAATAATTTTATGTCTTTCATTTATCCAAACGATTATTTTATTTATTATTATCTGACTCTTATTCCCTAAAAGCCCCGGTTTTCCTTTTTCCACCCCAGGCCTAGGCCGCTGTAAATAATTGTGCTTACCTCGCAGTCGCAAGCCCATCATTTATATTTTAGGCCCCATCTGTGGTTGTCTGCGGGCTTTTTGAGGCACGCTCGGAACGTTACGCGCAGTACTGGTTGTTCGCCGTGTGTAGATCAGCTATTACGGTGTCCAGTGATCGTCGTGCCCGAAACCTTTCGTACTACAAAGGCTGGACCCTGAGGAAGCTCCGCTTTCTCGGGGTCACGAAGCATCACTGATGATGTTACTTTGCACTAAGGTCACACGAGGTCGCCGCCGCTGATACCTTCCCTGAACATAATGATACGAGAAAAAACACAGCGATGCTCAGTCCAAGCAGGGCTCACCGCAACCCTATACTCCACTCTTCATGGTCCTTAGACCGAGCCCGAGCGTTTACTCTCGCTGGATCTGAAACAGGAACATCCCAAAACTACCGTGTCCGTAAAAACACTGCGTAAGGCAGTAAGCACATGCGTCGGGTGGAAGTTTTGGACGCCTTGGCGTCTCAAAGAGAAACCTCAGGCGATCGGCCTCCGTTACGAGCATGAGTGCTTACACAAACGTGTAGCAATTCCTTTCGCTCTGTACCATAGCTCGGATTATGGCCGGCCCTGAGAGTTCACCGACGCCGATCACTGCATTGGGGTCGCATAAATAAGTAGAGGCCGATCTTACCACCTTCCAAGTTGCGGTTTACGCAGTGCGGGATTTTTAAAACTTCGGAACAAGATCCGACTTGTTCGCATTGGTATTTTCGGTGCCATTCGCAAAGCAAGGAACCGGGTTAATTTCCCAAAGCGATATCAGTATTCTTATTGTTGGCTTAGATTTAATGATTTACCTTCTACCCTCCATAATATTTAGTTTAATTACTGTAGAAAAGTGGGTAGAAAGTTCGCTAATTTTCACTTATCGCTTCGATAAAAATATTTATATTCGTGATGCAATCTCAGATGCAATACTGATACGATTTATCTGGATTTACATATTTTTGATTACTTATTTAAAATTGAATTTGATCATTTATAATTGAAAATTTGGCAATATTACATTATGAAATATATCCAATGCATAGCTTTATTAAAATTGTATCAGCGTAATCGGTCTTATTAAATATTTAGGATTAAATATTAATATGAAATATTCAATCCACAATAAAATATAAAAAGCCAGTGTTTAAAAGACTTAAAAATCCAAAGAATGAACGAATGAATGACATTAAAAGTTTACGACGGACCATAGACAATGTTGGATATATTTTATGTCACCCAAACCTAATTGAAATTCTCTCTCCCTCATCCCAAGATACCTCTAGCGATACGTCAAGCGTGGCTAATCAAGGCACGAAAAGGTGAGGTTTGTCATCATTTAACTACATTTATTTCAGTTTAATTTGCGTATTCATAGTGAACTTTTACATCAAATTCTGCATTAAGAATTCAGTGTGAACTCACATAGTGAAAAACCAGGTGAAAATATTGGAATGCTTAGAATTTTGTTGTACTGTGTGGACTCCGAAGCGTTGGATTTTTTATGTGCGGAACTCGGAACGGAAACGGTTTTCGTTTATCTATTTTATTTTTTTAGGAAAATGAGCAGCTCGGAGGAGGTTACGTGGATTTCTTGGTTTTGCGGGCTCCGGGGAAATGAATTCTTTTGTGAGGTATGTCACTCAAGTGTAGTTTTTTATGGTGGTGATGGCTACGGATATTGATCCAACATGTTACTGTTTTAGGTGGACGAGGATTATATTAACGATAAATTCAACCTGACGGGACTAAATGAGCAGGTGCCTCACTACAGACAAGCTCTGGACATGATCCTAGACTTGGAGGCTGGTAAGTACATGCACCCAATATGCGATACAATAAATTTTCACCTTAGGTTAATTTTTTACTAGCTGCTTTGTACTTACTTTACAGTGATAAAAAGCATTGAAATCAACAAAGGAGATACTAGAACTACTTTCAAAATCTAAACCAACCTCATTTTTTTAATCTCACCATCTCACAACCTTATTGTGATTGTTTTATATCTGTGTCATTAGAGATAAATATGCAATTAGCTAATACCTAATTGCATTTGGCATTTGACATCAATTACCACTAATGACCAAAATTGATCTTTAGAAGCATGTAATAAATAACCACTCTTTGTTAACATAATCAACAAACAAATTGATACACTTGATAAAGAAATAATTGAAATTTGTCTATGGCTTGTAAGGAGTTTCAAATGGTACAACTTTACAGGAGTAATTACTATTACTCTCTTTTGAGTGTAATGAGTTTGGTCAAATTTTTTTAATGTTGGTATATAATTATACACACATAATAATACATAAGGAAAGAATGTTGGTATATATTTGGTTACATTAGTTACATGAAGCCAGTTTATCTTTATAGGAACAGATAGATTCATTTGGTATTGCATTGTTCCTGCTCTTATAAGTGTTCTGTATTGGGTCCATAAATATAGAACCAGAACCTTATTTTTTTTGTATATGTCATGTTAGTAAGTAGCTACAGTTTTTATGGGACTTCATCTTATCACATTGTTATTGCAATCCATTGATTTCACTGTCTTGGCAGTGGTTTTAGTTCTCAAGCCAGGTATGTCAATAATTTCAAAAGATCATGGATTTAAAAAAAAATTTTGCTATTGCACAATTCCACCATCTCTGGGAAGTATTTGAAGTATCTTAGTCTCATAATATGTATATTTGTAATGTTGTTTACAGATGATGATCTTGACGACAACCCAAATCAGTCTGATCTTGTGGAGCAAGCCTCCGAGATCCTCTATGGACTGATACATGCTCGCTACATATTAACAAATAGGTGAGTGTTATAACTATTACAAGTCTTGATTGCTGTATGTATGTTTTGGAAATCTCTATGTGTGGTTACCCATGCGCATACTGAAACTGTACTGCACATGTTTTTCTAAAGAAAGTTTGTTTCGCAACTAAAATCAAAATTATTTTTAAAAAACAAATCAGTTTAATAAGCATGCTATACATGGGTCTAAAGACATTACTATATTTTTTATTTGTATTTTATTAAAGGATATTACTTACTTTTCCATCTATCACCAAAAGAGTTAAATGATGCCTGACAAGTATATTACATACACCTATATAGAGATAGGTGTATGTAATATACTTGTCAAGTGTCACCAGGTGGCCTTAAGTTTTCATTCAATCAAAATTTTTTTGCGTTTTTCATTAAATAAGATATCTGTTCTTGTTTTTATAATATATGTATATCTTGATGCGCAGCCTACTGAAGAATGTAGCACCTAATGTTAACGTCACAAAGGTCAATCATTTGAGTTCAAATTGAACGCCAAAATTCAAACAACGATTTTCGTTGTAAACAGGCACCTGTAACAAAACTACGAAAAAAAGTTGATTTGCGCAAATAAGCGCATAATATGTCAACTTGTATCCAATAATAGAATACAAAAATTAATCTACTACTAAACAATTTTCACCATCTTGCAGTATATTGCTAAGTACTTTATCTTTAATTAATTACATTATGAATCATAAGTTATGAAAACTAATTAAAAAGGGTTTCTTTAGGATCATATTTTATCATATCAAAACTTTATTTGGTTTAATTTTTTAACTAAATAAAAACAATATTACCTGAAGTAGAAGAATCCATCACTAAAAAGCACTTGGATGCCAAGTGCGAGCACAAGACACTCGAATACACGAAGGCACGTTAACGTTAGAGGTCGCAACATGCGCTCCCTTTCCTACTATTGAAAATCTTTGCCTTATGTTTTTGGAAGGGCAGTGAGACCTAGATATGTTTGCTTTGTTTTGTTAACTGCTATTATTATTCAAGATGAAGATACAAGTGAAAGATATACCATCTTTAACTTTTTGATTTTCGATTATTATCTACCTAGATTTGCGAAATCGTACATTGCGCGACGTTACGTTAACGAGCGTAAAGGTGTCAAATACTATACATATAAGCTGCAAATTTATCTATACATACATACGAGTTCAGATAATACCCGGTTTATGGATAAAAGTTAATGTCACGTTCAGAAAATGTGCTTCTATTTGTGCTATACTTACTTTTACTTTTCCTACATTTTCCATAGCCCCTGGTCAAATCAAGGACTGTTTCTGCTAAGTTATTTTTATGTAGTAATTGTTTGATAAATATTTTTTGCAGAGGTATTGGACAAATGTTAGAAAAATTCCAAGCCGGCGACTTCGGTCATTGCCCCCGAGTGTACTGTGAATGCCAAGCCATGCTTCCACTAGGTGAGTATACAATAAGATATTGTACCTACGTATTTCTGACCGACCCCCAAAACAAGGTTTCGCATTTCGACCGCATATTCTAATGATACTGTGATCCCATTGTCACCAAGCCAGAGCTGATATGAACCTATTGGCGATTAATCTGTTTGTACATTTAGTGATTACCTAAATATTTTAAAGCTATGCTTTTGTAAAGGTTTCAGTCGACCTGATCATGGAGCTGAAAGAGCCGCAGTGTTTCTTTACAACGCTTATTGTGTCTGCAGGTCTATCTGACGTTCCCGGCGAGGCGATGGTGAAGCTGTACTGTCCGCGCTGCATGGACGTGTACACGCCCAAGTCCTCGCGGCACCACCACACTGACGGCGCCTACTTCGGGACCGGCTTCCCGCACATGGTATTCATGGTCCATCCCGAGTACAGACCCAAGCGGCCCGCTTCGCAGTTCGTGCCTAGGTATGAACGCTGCTATGAATGCCATTTAAGTGTCCTGTGTATGTGATGTTGATAGTTACCAAGGTAACCTTGTCGTCGGCAGGTTGTACGGGTTCAAGATCCACCCGCTCGCGTACCAGATCCAACAGCAGGCGGCGGCCAACTTCAAGGCGCCGCTGCGGAGTCTCTCGTATAACAACGGTAAACGCTAGGGCCGCGCCGCGCGCGACCGAGCGCCCACTCCCGCACACTGATACAGAGGCTCCCTCACGCGACTACATGCCACGTCCCGCGCTACGGAACGCACGCAGCGTCGCGCTCTGTGCCTTCCCTACCGCTCGATATACTCATCTAGTTTCATGCCGCGACCATACAAGAACTGCCGCGCTTACTGATACATTAACCCTAACACTAATCGTGGAGATTCTATCGAGACAGTTCTTTTATGACGCTTCTTGTCTCGTCCGAGGAAGTTTTGTGTTCCTTCTGTTTCTAAATCTAACTTTGACGCTTACAATAAGCTTCAGTGTGAAGTGTTCCTAGTGGAAGTCTGGCTTACGTCGGTAGCTATGTGTCGGACGCCAGGACGTGGCGGCGCCGGCGACTTCGCGCGTTAGCACTCGGGAGCTGATCTGTATCAAGTAACATGTGAACAAACAGGTGTCTGTACTGTGGACTAAACTAGGCTCGTCTGCTATAACCGTCGGGTCTGCTATCGCTGTTTAACACACCGACAGAAGCAGAGGCGTTCCTAAATAGTTGATTACTCACACGGGCTGTTCTGTTTATCAATATAACTACTACCATGTGGCCAATTAGTGATATTGTAACTCCAACAGCTGGATACACCTCTCGAGTCGTCGTGTAATGAGAATTGTCTATAAGTTGATAAGTATTGTAGTAAGTAAATGCAGAGACGAGACGTAGCAATATGTATGTAGCTTGCATTCTAATTTCAAGTAACTTTAGGGGGTTCATGTATTTTTATTTTTATATTCGTTATCAACCACTAGGATGTAGGTGATCATTACTTGGACGCGTATTATTTTCATGAGAGATATAATTCAATTTCGTTCTTTTGTACCGGTTCCAGTAATTATCAATAAACGATAAGACAACTATTGGCCTTTTTTCTTGCTTCTCCTGCATGTCGACCACGTCGAATCCTCTCGCTGACCGCATTCCGAATGGAGTTATAGATACCGTGTGACACTGACCCTTGACAGCCATCGTAGCGTCGACTAGAACTTACGGCGGATGTAATGTGCAATAGCGTACGATTGAAATGAGTACCATTTTAGCTAGTCACGTAAAGATCGCTATTACAGTAGTAGCAACGCTCTCCCATGGACTGTTCACATACAGTGGGCTGCTACCGGCTCCTGCTCCAAGCTCGAGTCGAGTCACAATGTCGTTGAGACGCTTTAGGCTTGTCGCATTGCCTGCTACGCTTGTATACAATTGCAATACTAGCAATACTAGCTGAAGAAGCTGAAGCTTCCTAGCGAGCCCATCGCGATGTGAATGGCCCATCGCATCACGATCCTCGGTCAATTAACAAGAGCCTTTCTCGCACCACACCCGATCGCTAATCGTCGTGGACTAACATTTTAACAGAAGAAAATGTTTGTTTGCCGCAGAAATGAAGACTTCGAGTAACATTCCAAAATGATTATTTAGCCAACGTGTGCGCCGCTCGCAGGGCACGTGACAGGGCATAGCTCCCTGCTGCGGACTGAGCAAGTGACCTGGGCCGACGCCTCACTTGTACAACCTATCTGTCTACTACGAGAAACATTCATTGCGATAATATTTATTATTTAAACAATTCATTTACTTCCCCTATAACATTACAGTTATGTTTTAAATTCAATAAAGTTTATTTTTACGTTTTCTGTATACTATGTTTTTCATTTATTTTGTGTGTAAAAATAGTTTTGACATGATGTTGTAATAAAAGAGACTTTTTTATAAACATAGGATTATCATTTATTTGATTTTTATTAGTTTTAAAGTTTTGTAGCCACTACAAAGCAAAAGTATGCCTCAGAATAACAAAATTTTAAGGTTCCTACCTCAAAACGTTTAAAAACTAAAAAACAATTCATGCTAAAACAGTATTTTTAAAAAAGAAGATTATACCGCTATTGCGCTTCGGTAAAACAGTAATCCAACTAGCCAAATTCAATAGTCAAAAACTATAAGTACTTACTCTTCCATGAGTATGAAACTCTAAATTACGACGTCATAGTATTTTTTTTAAATTAGCTGTGAAATGGTATAGTTATTTTTAATATTTTATCGTATTTTAACGTGGAATTAATTTAGTTTTGACTTAAGAAACTACCCAATTATTTATAGTTGATCTGATGAATGCTATGTTCATGTTTACCTACGATCTAATGAAGACTTTGGACAAAGGAAAAACTTGTGAATCATCAAACTAAATGTACGAATTATTTTGAGGTTTTAAATTCGAACTAAGAGAGCGTGTTTTTTTTAAACATATGTGTTTTAGTATATAGGTACTTTTAGTCTTATTATTTCGTATTCCTGACAGCGACCCTTCAGTTTGACTCTATATACGGGGAAAAATTTAAACAGCCAGCCCATCTTGGGGATGTCCCCATATTGGATTTGTAATGACATTCTACAGTGTTTGTCATGTATTGTCATCAGAATCAGTACCCTTAGTATGAGTTTTGACAGCAAACGTTACGTCCTTTCGAAACGTTGATTTTCATTCATAAATTAGCAGCGCCCCTAGCGGAAACGAAAAGAAACTAAATTTGGCAGTACGAGTTGCACCAGCGTAAAATTTCTCGTAATCATAAAAAGTTTTCGAGACATTTTGACAGTTCTCGCCAAATTGGCAGTACGAGTTACAATTTTGACAATTATAAGAAAGTAAAGCGATTCGTTCTCTCTCAAAGTTTACGTTTTACAACTCACCTAGTGGAACGTAGCGAATTGTTTTCGTGCGATTTTTAATTTTAATATTAAATGGCTGCGAGGAGTTATTTTGCCTGGAGGATGGTAGCAGAAGCTGCTGAAAATGATCGCCACGAAGAAGAGCGTCGAAACCTTCATTTGCGGCGAAAATTATTAAGTCCTCTCGAAATCTCGGACACCCACTTTATTCAGCGATACCGGCTGATTAAAGAGGCTTAAAAGTTTCTATGATTTAAGAAGTTATCAAAGAGTCTCATTAGAAACTAAGGTAAGTCAATTATATCATCTACATAAATAAAAAGGTAGTTAATGACAATGGCAACAATGATTCATTAAAGACATTTTTAATTGGTTTTAGGTACTCTGCGCATTATTATTTTATGCCAACGGTGATTGATTACCAAAGGTTGGTTGGCATGGCTAATTGTTATTCGCAAGAAGCTATTAGCCGCTTTGTCCACCTAGTGACTGAAGCGCTCAACCACCCGAACATATTAAAAAACTTTGTGAAGTTCCCAGCGACGCGTGAAGCTAAAGAACAAGTCAAACAAGGTAATTCGCAGTTTAAACTAACATCATATTTATGCTTTGAACACTTGCTAGGGGATAACTTGTTAATTAATAATGAATGTTTCTCTTTATAGTTTCTATAACATGTGTGAAATGCCACACTTCAAAATTGTTAAGCCAAAGATGGAGATTGACCACTTATTTTACTGCCGCAAGTATTATCATTCAATTAAATGTGCAAATGGTAATATACATTATAGAATTTAATAAATATAGTTTGAATAAAACAATCTACACAATCAAAAGGTTCATAATTATAATGTATGCATAATGTGTCTTCTCTACCTTTAGGAGTCTTCAAGTAACTTTGCTTAATATTGTTTATAGAAAAGACATTATACTTTGTTGGAGTTCCTAATAGACTTTTAACCATAAGTATGTCGGTGCCAGCCATGATGCCTTTGTGTGGGATAACAGTCTAGTTAACCAGTACATGCAGACATTGTACCAAAGTGAAGAGTCCGTATGGCTGCTAGGTAAGTTTCTACATGTAAATAAAATAGGTTAACTATGTAATATGCTCATATTATCTGCTACTAACTAACTGTTAACTATAACTAAAGGTCACAGACACTATTGTAATTCTAGACATTTATTTCAAATGCAAACTTGTTGTATCTGCAGGTGACTCTGGATACCCACAAAGACCGTGGCTGATGACTCCATACACTCAGCCAGACCCTGGTTCTGCTGCAGACACATACAACAAGGTACACAGCAGTGAAAGAGTTATAATTGAGAACACCTTCAGACGCCTGAAGAATAGGTGGAGGTGTGTGTGCAAGAACAGAGTTTTGCACTACAAACCCGACGTGTGCATTAATGATAGTGGCTTTCTGTGTGCTGCATAACTTTTAATGTACCTGAAGCGGTTATGGAACCCACAGGTACCTTATCAACTTTATTTTCTACCTTTATTTTCTTGTAAATCAATAAGTAGAATTTAAATGAAATCAATGTTTATAATTTCATTTTATGTATGATAATTTAAAGTCAATTTGTATAGGGAAAGCTGTTTTAATTACTACAAAATATAATAATAAATATAATCTCACAAGATTAATTTTCTAAAAGAAAATTTCTCATGTGAGTATAATTTATGCTACATACTTACTAAGTTCAAGCCTCCATGACAGAGGAAAGCTACTTAGAGAAAAAATGGTCCAACTAATACCACTGAAGTGACAATGTTACAATTTATTTTATATGTTTCATTCGATTATTTTTAAAAGCGTATTATTCCTCAGCAAATTTCATAGTTTGTGTTTTGTTTCCACAGGTCACGAAGCTTTCGCCAGGGTGGAGTCTTTTCCGCAAGAATGCGTGATCGCGTAGCCAGTATAGTGCATATTGTCCGTTAATTTTATTTATTAATATACACATAAATAAAAACTTTTTTTTTTATTTCCTACATATTTATTGTATAAGTATTACATTCGTTAGCCTATTTCGCTTCTAAGAGAAATATAATCAGCAACACTCTAAAAATAAAGCTGTAATAAACAAGTTCCAGTGTCTTATAATTTAGTAACTTAAAATCTAGTGTTAGTATGATAAAATGGTTAGTATAATTAACAATTGACTACAACATTATGAAATAATAAATGATATTTATTACTATAATAGAGGATAATAATAAAGACAAAATAAAGACAGTAACACATTTTTAAAAATAATGAAAAACCAAAGAATGAAACAAAACAAAATTTTTTAGATAAAAAACTTAACAAATAAATTATTTTTGGCTTAAATTCTTATAAAAAGAAATAAATAATAAACGGTAGGTGATTAATTAACAATTGACACATTTTTAAATAATAAAATGTTGAGTACTAATTTTATTCCTATATAACCATTGCTGTCCCTATCAACTTCAAATAATTAAATACAATCTGCACATGCAAGAATAATTAGAATAACCAAGTAGTACCTAATACATCTATTTACCTTATCTACCATGCAATATCTTTAATTAGTTACTATTTAGTTAATAATAAATTACAGCTAATATATATAAATATATAAAATAATTACCTAAATTATAATTGAGAAAATATCTATTAATAATAAATATAAAAATATTAATAATAAACAAAATTAATATAAATCTACTCATAAATAATATCTACTTCAATATCTAAATATAAGATTTACTCCTTTATTTCAATATTATTATGTTTTTAAACAAAAAGCGCTTCATCCTCTCCTCTAAAAACTAACTTGCTGTGCTCGACACGGTCCATAATTGTTTCTCTGTAATTTGCCTACCAGCCTTGTATACATTATGGAATGCAATAAAGTATTGAGTATTGAAATTGAATGTGATGAAGAAATAATAGACAAAAACAAAGACTGTAACAAATTTGCCAAAGAATAAACAAAACAAAATTTTGATGATAAAAAACCCAACAAATAAATCATTTTTTACTTAAAATATAGTGTTAGTAAGAAAAAAATAAATGGCAATTAATTAATTAACAATTGACAAATTTTTAAATAATAAAATGTTAAGTTCTAATTTTATTTCTATAATAGATTACCATTGCTGTCTCTATCAACATCAAATAATTAAATACAATCTGCACATGCAAGAATGTGATGTGGATACAATACACAAAAACAAAGAAACTAACATATTTGCCAAAGAATGAAACAAAACAAAATTTTGATGATAAAACCTAACAAATAAATTATTTTGACTTAACATCTAGTGTTAGTAAGGAAAAATAAATGGTAAGTAATTATTAAACAGTTGTCAATTTTTTAAATAATAAAATGTTACTATGTACTCTATAACAGATTACCATTGCTTTCTCTATTAACATCAATAATTAATTAAATACAATCTGCACATGGAAGAATGTGATGAGGATATGATAGACAAAAACAAAGACAGCGACACAATTCCTAAATGATACTTATATATACAAATAAATAATTTATTTGTTAAGTTGTTTTGTTGTTGTGAATGTCCATCTGATTGATTGGTAACTGGGCAGATGTGGGTGACCGAGGCTGCAGTATTGGTGGTGGCACTTCCAACTCTACAAAGTTGGCAGCCAGTGCTGAATCATTCTGTAAATAAAGGAAATTTCTTATAAATATAGCCTTAGGCACTTTAGAGCATCTAGTCAGAGTATTTGTAATATAGCCCAAATTATAAGAAACAACAAAATTAGTTTAAAAAGATTTTGAAATTGTTTTGACTAAATCATGCCATAACTATAAAATTCTAGCAAAATGTTATGTATGTGGTGTGTATATAATGTTAAAGTTTAAAGTTTGTAATGTCATATTTATGTATTAATGTACATATTATTATGTTGTATTTATCTATGTAATATGACTTTAAATATTCATTAAGCAAAGCTAAAGCTAATGTGTGCATTTCACAATTGAGTAATTTAATTACATATAAGCTTATTATGAGTAACACAAACATTACAAAAGCAATATTACCTGAGGCACAGGAACTATTTCATTTATTGAGACCATGCCTGTAGCAGCCTCGGGCCCCATCAGGCTGAGGACTCACTGCTCCAGGTTGGTGATGCAAACTTTTAAAGCTGAACCACCACCAGTTAGTATTTGTTTTTTAGGTCACTCCACACCTATTACGTGCAAAGAAAACATGCTTATTAACTATTAAAATACAATGGCAAATGTAAAGCAAGTAAATTATTAATCACAGATAACTCTTGTATAAGTAGCATTTAACATCGAAATTGTCTCGATTGAATGGATTAACTAAATGCTGGCTTTATGGGAAGCCTTTATAATAATATAATTTTGATTATTGTTGTACCTCTTTCCATTTGTCCACCGGTTTCGAACTTTCGGTGGGATCAATGTTAAGCACCTTAGCGAGCTCCTCCCACTTGGAGACGCCGCTAAGCCTGCCGTGAGGACCACCAGCAGGCTTTTTAAGGTCTCCATTTCTAAAATATATGTAAAATACACGAAAAATTAGAACTTGATGTTGAAGAATTAAAACTAGTATTAAGAAACATTCAATAACTTAAAAGATATGAATTAATACTTGCTTACCTTTCCATAAACTCCACCATCACTTAATATTGCGAGTAACTTGTCTTCGTACACATTTTTTAATGTTTTTTATTTAAAAATAGTACTAGTAATCGTCTTATATCAAACTTGCTCTTGAAATGGCGGGACAATTACTTTTTCTTAGCTGTCAAAAGACCGAATGTATATCTATTTCACTCTTTTAGTCGAGAGAAAGAGAGAAAGACATATCAGTGTGAACATCGTACATTCGTTCGTAGTCTATGCTTCTCGTAATATGTTTTCGAGAGCTCGTTCGGTCCAAATTAGACACTCGTACTACCAATTTCTCGAAATCGCAATCTTTTTACGTCAGCTCGAAAACTTTCAACGTCTTGTCGCTGGGGAAACTCATACTAAGGGTCATGTCTAATTTGGACCGAACGAGCTCTCGAAAACATATTACGAGAAGCATAGACTACGAACGAATGTACGATGTTCACACTGATATGTCTTTCTCTCTTTCTCTCGACTAAAAGAGTGAAATAGATATACATTCGGTCTTTTGACAGCTAAGAAAAAGTAATTGTCCCGCCATTTCAAGAGCAAGTTTGATATAAGACGATTACTAGTACTATTTTTAAATAAAAAACATTAAAAAATGTGTACGAAGACAAGTTACTCGCAATATTAAGTGATGGTGGAGTTTATGGAAAGGTAAGCAAGTATTAATTCATATCTTTTAAGTTATTGAATGTTTCTTAATACTAGTTTTAATTCTTCAACATCAAGTTCTAATTTTTCGTGTATTTTACATATATTTTAGAAATGGAGACCTTAAAAAGCCTGCTGGTGGTCCTCACGGCAGGCTTAGCGGCGTCTCCAAGTGGGAGGAGCTCGCTAAGGTGCTTAACATTGATCCCACCGAAAGTTCGAAACCGGTGGACAAATGGAAAGAGGTACAACAATAATCAAAATTATATTATTATAAAGGCTTCCCATAAAGCCAGCATTTAGTTAATCCATTCAATCGAGACAATTTCGATGTTAAATGCTACTTATACAAGAGTTATCTGTGATTAATAATTTACTTGCTTTACATTTGCCATTGTATTTTAATAGTTAATAAGCATGTTTTCTTTGCACGTAATAGGTGTGGAGTGACCTAAAAAACAAATACTAACTGGTGGTGGTTCAGCTTTAAAAGTTTGCATCACCAACCTGGAGCAGTGAGTCCTCAGCCTGATGGGGCCCGAGGCTGCTACAGGCATGGTCTCAATAAATGAAATAGTTCCTGTGCCTCAGGTAATATTGCTTTTGTAATGTTTGTGTTACTCATAATAAGCTTATATGTAATTAAATTACTCAATTGTGAAATGCACACATTAGCTTTAGCTTTGCTTAATGAATATTTAAAGTCATATTACATAGATAAATACAACATAATAATATGTACATTAATACATAAATATGACATTACAAACTTTAAACTTTAACATTATATACACACCACATACATAACATTTTGCTAGAATTTTATAGTTATGGCATGATTTAGTCAAAACAATTTCAAAATCTTTTTAAACTAATTTTGTTGTTTCTTATAATTTGGGCTATATTACAAATACTCTGACTAGATGCTCTAAAGTGCCTAAGGCTATATTTATAAGAAATTTCCTTTATTTACAGAATGATTCAGCACTGGCTGCCAACTTTGTAGAGTTGGAAGTGCCACCACCAATACTGCAGCCTCGGTCACCCACATCTGCCCAGTTACCAATCAATCAGATGGACATTCACAACAACAAAACAACTTAACAAATAAATTATTTATTTGTATATATAAGTATCATTTAGGAATTGTGTCGCTGTCTTTGTTTTTGTCTATCATATCCTCATCACATTCTTCCATGTGCAGATTGTATTTAATTAATTATTGATGTTAATAGAGAAAGCAATGGTAATCTGTTATAGAGTACATAGTAACATTTTATTATTTAAAAAATTGACAACTGTTTAATAATTACTTACCATTTATTTTTCCTTACTAACACTAGATGTTAAGTCAAAATAATTTATTTGTTAGGTTTTATCATCAAAATTTTGTTTTGTTTCATTCTTTGGCAAATATGTTAGTTTCTTTGTTTTTGTGTATTGTATCCACATCACATTCTTGCATGTGCAGATTGTATTTAATTATTTGATGTTGATAGAGACAGCAATGGTAATCTATTATAGAAATAAAATTAGAACTTAACATTTTATTATTTAAAAATTTGTCAATTGTTAATTAATTAATTGCCATTTATTTTTTTCTTACTAACACTATATTTTAAGTAAAAAATGATTTATTTGTTGGGTTTTTTATCATCAAAATTTTGTTTTGTTTATTCTTTGGCAAATTTGTTACAGTCTTTGTTTTTGTCTATTATTTCTTCATCACATTCAATTTCAATACTCAATACTTTATTGCATTCCATAATGTATACAAGGCTGGTAGGCAAATTACAGAGAAACAATTATGGACCGTGTCGAGCACAGCAAGTTAGTTTTTAGAGGAGAGGATGAAGCGCTTTTTGTTTAAAAACATAATAATATTGAAATAAAGGAGTAAATCTTATATTTAGATATTGAAGTAGATATTATTTATGAGTAGATTTATATTAATTTTGTTTATTATTAATATTTTTATATTTATTATTAATAGATATTTTCTCAATTATAATTTAGGTAATTATTTTATATATTTATATATATTAGCTGTAATTTATTATTAACTAAATAGTAACTAATTAAAGATATTGCATGGTAGATAAGGTAAATAGATGTATTAGGTACTACTTGGTTATTCTAATTATTCTTGCATGTGCAGATTGTATTTAATTATTTGAAGTTGATAGGGACAGCAATGGTTATATAGGAATAAAATTAGTACTCAACATTTTATTATTTAAAAATGTGTCAATTGTTAATTAATCACCTACCGTTTATTATTTATTTCTTTTTATAAGAATTTAAGCCAAAAATAATTTATTTGTTAAGTTTTTTATCTAAAAAATTTTGTTTTGTTTCATTCTTTGGTTTTTCATTATTTTTAAAAATGTGTTACTGTCTTTATTTTGTCTTTATTATTATCCTCTATTATAGTAATAAATATCATTTATTATTTCATAATGTTGTAGTCAATTGTTAATTATACTAACCATTTTATCATACTAACACTAGATTTTAAGTTACTAAATTATAAGACACTGGAACTTGTTTATTACAGCTTTATTTTTAGAGTGTTGCTGATTATATTTCTCTTAGAAGCGAAATAGGCTAACGAATGTAATACTTATACAATAAATATGTAGGAAATAAAAAAAAAAGTTTTTATTTATGTGTATATTAATAAATAAAATTAACGGACAATATGCACTATACTGGCTACGCGATCACGCATTCTTGCGGAAAAGACTCCACCCTGGCGAAAGCTTCGTGACCTGTGGAAACAAAACACAAACTATGAAATTTGCTGAGGAATAATACGCTTTTAAAAATAATCGAATGAAACATATAAAATAAATTGTAACATTGTCACTTCAGTGGTATTAGTTGGACCATTTTTTCTCTAAGTAGCTTTCCTCTGTCATGGAGGCTTGAACTTAGTAAGTATGTAGCATAAATTATACTCACATGAGAAATTTTCTTTTAGAAAATTAATCTTGTGAGATTATATTTATTATTATATTTTGTAGTAATTAAAACAGCTTTCCCTATACAAATTGACTTTAAATTATCATACATAAAATGAAATTATAAACATTGATTTCATTTAAATTCTACTTATTGATTTACAAGAAAATAAAGGTAGAAAATAAAGTTGATAAGGTACCTGTGGGTTCCATAACCGCTTCAGGTACATTAAAAGTTATGCAGCACACAGAAAGCCACTATCATTAATGCACACGTCGGGTTTGTAGTGCAAAACTCTGTTCTTGCACACACACCTCCACCTATTCTTCAGGCGTCTGAAGGTGTTCTCAATTATAACTCTTTCACTGCTGTGTACCTTGTTGTATGTGTCTGCAGCAGAACCAGGGTCTGGCTGAGTGTATGGAGTCATCAGCCACGGTCTTTGTGGGTATCCAGAGTCACCTGCAGATACAACAAGTTTGCATTTGAAATAAATGTCTAGAATTACAATAGTGTCTGTGACCTTTAGTTATAGTTAACAGTTAGTTAGTAGCAGATAATATGAGCATATTACATAGTTAACCTATTTTATTTACATGTAGAAACTTACCTAGCAGCCATACGGACTCTTCACTTTGGTACAATGTCTGCATGTACTGGTTAACTAGACTGTTATCCCACACAAAGGCATCATGGCTGGCACCGACATACTTATGGTTAAAAGTCTATTAGGAACTCCAACAAAGTATAATGTCTTTTCTATAAACAATATTAAGCAAAGTTACTTGAAGACTCCTAAAGGTAGAGAAGACACATTATGCATACATTATAATTATGAACCTTTTGATTGTGTAGATTGTTTTATTCAAACTATATTTATTAAATTCTATAATGTATATTACCATTTGCACATTTAATTGAATGATAATACTTGCGGCAGTAAAATAAGTGGTCAATCTCCATCTTTGGCTTAACAATTTTGAAGTGTGGCATTTCACACATGTTATAGAAACTATAAAGAGAAACATTCATTATTAATTAACAAGTTATCCCCTAGCAAGTGTTCAAAGCATAAATATGATGTTAGTTTAAACTGCGAATTACCTTGTTTGACTTGTTCTTTAGCTTCACGCGTCGCTGGGAACTTCACAAAGTTTTTTAATATGTTCGGGTGGTTGAGCGCTTCAGTCACTAGGTGGACAAAGCGGCTAATAGCTTCTTGCGAATAACAATTAGCCATGCCAACCAACCTTTGGTAATCAATCACCGTTGGCATAAAATAATAATGCGCAGAGTACCTAAAACCAATTAAAAATGTCTTTAATGAATCATTGTTGCCATTGTCATTAACTACCTTTTTATTTATGTAGATGATATAATTGACTTACCTTAGTTTCTAATGAGACTCTTTGATAACTTCTTAAATCATAGAAACTTTTAAGCCTCTTTAATCAGCCGGTATCGCTGAATAAAGTGGGTGTCCGAGATTTCGAGAGGACTTAATAATTTTCGCCGCAAATGAAGGTTTCGACGCTCTTCTTCGTGGCGATCATTTTCAGCAGCTTCTGCTACCATCCTCCAGGCAAAATAACTCCTCGCAGCCATTTAATATTAAAATTAAAAATCGCACGAAAACAATTCGCTACGTTCCACTAGGTGAGTTGTAAAACGTAAACTTTGAGAGAGAACGAATCGCTTTACTTTCTTATAATTGTCAAAATTGTAACTCGTACTGCCAATTTGGCGAGAACTGTCAAAATGTCTCGAAAACTTTTTATGATTACGAGAAATTTTACGCTGGTGCAACTCGTACTGCCAAATTTAGTTTCTTTTCGTTTCCGCTAGGGGCGCTGCTAATTTATGAATGAAAATCAACGTTTCGAAAGGACGTAACGTTTGCTGTCAAAACTCATACTAAGGGTACAGAACTTTGAGCGAAACGTAGCGAACATAGGATGAATGATAGAATCCGATAGAATTTTAGTTGTGGAAGTTATGTTAGAGAATGTTATATTGAATGTAGTTAGTGTGTATGCAAGCAAGTAGGATGTAATGAAACGGTGAAAGAGAAGTTTTGGGAGGATTTTGATCGGGCCTTAATGGACATCCCTGTACATGAGGAGTTGATAGTGGGTGGTGATTTTAATGGACTTGTGGGAAGAATAAGAGGTATGTTTGAAAGAGTACATGGCGGATGGGTTTTCGGAAATCCAAACAATGAAGGAGAGACACTGTTGCAATCCGCTACTGCATTTGATCTAGCAGTAGCTAATACTTACGTGGTTTCAGAAAAAAGATGAGAGCCTGGCCATGTATAAAAGTGGAAATCATAAGACGCAAATAGATTACTTTCTAGTTCGGCGCCACTACCTAAAGTATGTGATGGATTGCAAAGTGCTGCCAGAAGAAGACTTAGTCTCGCAACACAGACTCCTGGTTATGACATCAGTGTTTCATATTCATTGTAGGAAAACCAAAGAGCGCCCGCCCCCTAGAATAAAATGGCACAGGCTAGAAAGGAATGACTGCGCGGAGAAGTTCAGAGAGCGAGTGGTGGACAGAATGATAGAGATAGGAGTCATAAATGATCGAAGTATAAACGAAAGCTGGAATGAGATGGCTGAGTGTATAAGGCATGCAGCGAAAGATATTTTGGGAGAGACGAAAGGAAAGGGCAAAATAGATAGAGTTATACGGTGGTGGTCGGCAGGAGTTCGGAATGTATTGAAAGAAAAGAAGAGAAAATTCAAGGAATGGCAGTGTGTACAAATAGATAATGTTAGTTTGAAAGCTGAAAGAAAGAGTGAGTATGATGCTTTAAAGAAAAAAGCAAAGAAAGCCGTGGCAATTGAAAAGCAAAAGCCCAGGACAAACTATATGATACATTAGACAGTCCTGCAGGCCAGAAAGAGCTGTACCGGCTCTCTAGAATGAGGGAAAGAAAGGCGAGGTATGTTTGCCAGGTAAGATGTGTAAGAGATGAAAGTGGAATGGTTCTATCGGATAATGCCAAATTCAAAGAAAGGTGGAAGGAATATTTTGAAAGACTTATGAATGAGGAAAATAATTGGAGTGGGGTTTTAGAGAATAAACCAGTGAATGTGGGGTTAGTGAGAATGGTTAGTATGGAGTAAGTCAGAGTAGCAGTGAATGGAATGAAAAATGGTAAAGCCATTGGCCCAGATGGAATACCAGTTGAGGTGTAGAAGTTATTAAGAGTCGATGGATGGGTGTGGTTGGCTTTGTTCTTCAATAAATTGTTGCAGGAAGAAGCCATACCTGATGAATGGTGCAACAGTTCTTTGGTGCCCATCTTTAAAAACAAAGAAGATGTGCTTGAGTGCAACAATTATAGAGGAATAAAGCTAATGTCGCATACCATGAAAGTGGGAGAAAGTTATTCAACGGCGGCTGAGAGAAGAGAGTGAAATTTCACAGAACCAATTCGGTTTTATGCCGGATCGTAGTACAACGGATGCCATATTTGCTATACGCCAGGTGCGAAGAATACAGAGGTGCTCATAAAAACTTGCTCATGGTATTCGTTGACCTCGAAAAGGCATACGACCTGGTACCTCGTGAGGTTCTGTGGTGGGCCCTTAAGGAGAAAGGTGTGCCTGGGAAGTATGTGCAGTTGATCCCATCAATGAATAGTGGCTGCAGTACACAAGTCTTCTTTACACATAATTTAAAATTTCTTTCATTTCATTGTTGTATTTCGCCTGGGATTTTGTTATAAAACTTAACACAGAATCCCATGAATGACTTGTGTACCTTTGCCAATCTAAATAATGGCTGACACAATCTATCTCTATGTCTTGTTTGATAATTATGTCTGTCTGATATCTTATCAAATAATTTTAAGTGTTTCCTAACATACATTATATTTTCATAAATAAACTGACCGAGCATATTGATCTCTTTAAACTTTTCTTTAAAAGATTCGCGAAGGCTTTGGTTGTAAATTGCTCTGATTGCACGCTTTTGCAAGACAAAGATAGACTCAATGTCAGCACCCTGTCCCTATCAAGATGCCATACGACATAATGCTATGAAAGTAGCTGAAGTATACCAGTCTTGCAGTGCCCACATCAGTTAGCTGTCGGATCTTCCAGGCAGCAAATGCAGCAGAGCTCAACCGTCCTGCCAGAAATGTGATATGGGGCCCCCATTGTAGTTTCTCATCTATGGTTATACCCATTAAGTAGTTTGTTTTACAAATTACAATTTCAATTTCGTTTAATACTATGTCACATTTTGTCTTTTTGTCGTTTAGGACTAAATTATTTACTGTAAACCAGTTATGAACCTTTGTAATAGCATTATTTACTTCGCCTATAGTTATTTGTCCGTCTATTTATTTTAATAATTAGCGATGTGTCATCAGCAAATAATACCATTCCCGGTTCTCGTTGAAATAAATGAGGTAAATCATTTATGTAGATCAAAAACAGGAAAGGACCCAATATCGAGCCCTGTGGTACGCCCATGTATATGCTAGCTGAGAATGGTACACCACCAATTGTTTGAAATACCAATATTTGGGTTCTGTGTAAATTGTTACAATAAAATTCCAAGTACCTACTGTATTGAATCTTAACGAACGAAAATTTAAAACTTATATTAAACCCTAATTTTGTAGACAGGCATAGGTACTACAAACTTTCAGATTATATTGAGGATAAGAATGCCTGGCAGTGTGTTGATTCGGCTCCACTGGACAAAATTCAAATATAGTCAGTAGTTACTAAAATTCTATCTATTCAATGAATCCTTAATTTATATATCCAAAGAGTTTAGATAGAAGCACTCTTAAAGAATAAGTGTGGGAGAGCCAAGCTTCGGCACGAATGGGTCGGCTCGACCGGAGTGATACCACGGCCCATCGATCACTAAGTTCTTTATTAGTGATCGATGCCACGGCCTCACAGAACACCGGCGTGAAACAACCCACAGCGTTGTGTTTCGCCGTGTGAGTGAGGTTACCGGAGGCCCAATCCCTCCCCTTCCCCTATCCCTTCCCAATCCTTATATCCGCAACCCCCATCCCCAAAAGGCCGGCAACGCACTCGTAACTCCTTTGGTGTTGCGGGTGTCCATGGGCGGCGCCGATTGCTTACCATCAGGTAATCCGTCTAAAACCAAAATATTGTAAGTACGCATATGGGAGCGCCATGTTCGAGACGACAAAGGATTAAAATTGTATGATAGGCCCCATTTGTTCTTTTTTTTACAACTTGTCTCTGCATTGTTCTCACTTATGGGTACCTATACAATAATGCATAGGTACTAAATGTTATATTATTGAAATTGTAAAGCATTTTTTTTAACAGTAGTGATGGAGCTCGTTCTTCTCCATTCGAATCTACAATTTGGAATGAGCACCTAGTTTTAGCTGATGAACAGACTGACAGACTACTTCTCTATTTTGACGTTTCAAAAGTACCTATTTATGGTTTAGTTGCAATAAATTATTTTGACTTTGACTTTGAACGCCTCGTCGCACATCGCCAAGCGAACGATCGACTATTTGGCGACATCAAACGTTGAATTACTGGGTCGCCCGCCGTATAGACTCGGCCTCGCGCCTTGTGATTTTTATTTATTTCCAAAAAATAAAGGAAAGCGGTTTATAAATGCTGAAGAAGCGGTGGCTGCGTATCGCGATGCCATTGAAGAGCCCCTAAGGACGAGTGGGCAAAGTGGTTTTCCCAGTGGTTCCATCGCAGCGGTGTATTGACGTGAATGGACAATATTTTGAAAAGATATAATAAAACTAATAACTGGCTAATGTAATCAGTTTTTGATTTTCTAAGAACTTTCAGTTTGACCCTCGTATTAATTGATCGCTCACATCCAATAGAAATGCACCTCTTGGGTGTAGAATGAAGACTTATTATTGTATTTTCTTGCATTTTAGCGCTACCGCAGAAAAATTTTTAGACAGTAATATGCAAAATTGCAACTAAATGATACTTCATAAATACCCATCTTTTATTTAACGAGTTCGAGGTGGCCCCTTAATTCCGATGTTTAGATTGAGGAGCCACTTTTGCATTAAAATAACTAGTAACTAATAACTAGATGCTCGCAAAGGAGGAGGCTCAGCGCGTGATGGGATTACCCTCCTCACGTCCCAGCCCAGCCGCCGCAGTAGGCAACACACAAGGCGTCGGGGATCGAATGACGATCTCCGCCCACCGAAAGCACGGGTCTGCAGACGGCGAGTAAGGGTAGCTTGCCACCCGAACAGAACCAAACCCGAGCGGACGGCGCATAGCGTTCCGCCTCAAAGAGCCAGAAGACGGGGCTTTTGTTATATTTGCTCATAGGGCTGATGTTCAGCAGGGGTTGCAGGATAAGCGCAATTTGTCCCGCTCGCGGCCTCGGCCCGGAGCAGGAAAAGGAACGGGAGGGTTTTTAGTCAGTAAGAGTCTGTCACGCTCACCCGCCCGACCCTGGATGAACCCTCACAAAAAAAAAGCCGCACACCGTGAGATACATGTTACGAGATCGTCATCGACTTTTACTGTAGATAACCCTGTCGGTATAGGTAATCATGTACGGACATTAAAAACACAGTACGTACGTATATGTAGTATTTAGGTACCTACTGTGTTTTTAGTTTGCTGAGTCACCACCTATGCTTCTACAACGACGGAAAAGAACCAGCTTGGAATTGATAGGTGGTTAGAAAAGGTAGGTAAGCTGCGAGCTATTGTTGACTGTATACCTATTTACTATACTTAAGACCGGCTTGACGTTTTGGTACTGGGTAGGGATGTCGCCTTGCAATGAGTTCGATATAGCCTATAGCATGGGTAGCACTTCTTTGTTGCACCTGTGAAGGCCAGACCAGAGGCGCAACGAGCTAAATGCTGTAAAGCACTTTTGCTATCAGTACCTAAATATTTCTATTTTATCCATATTCAAACAGCTAATAGGTATTATCAATTGCTTTTATTATCACTACAAAACGAGTGCTTCGTTTTCTGTCCCTATATCCCTAGTAAGTATGCTCAAATCTTTGAAACTATGCAATGGATTTTGATGCGGCTATTTTGTATAAAAAGAGTAATAGATATAATATAAGAGTATAAGATATATGAATAATAACAGCCATGGAATACCTAGTGGAGAAATTTCGTTTCAGCATTGGTGTGACGGATGAATGAAGGTAGCCTACTTACTACTATGGATACACTATTAATAGGAGCTACCTATAACAGTCATCTTCACAAATCAAGCGCTTAAAGAACAAACGTGTGTATTACTGCTCGAGTCTACTAAGTACCTGCCTACCTACTTATAATACCTAAATATTAGTTTGGATTTGAACAGTTTTATCTTTTAAGATTTAGGTACCTACTAGATTTAGGTTTTAGGCTTAGGTACGGGCTCTTAAAAAGTGTCAAAATTAAAATACTGGGAACAGTCCCAGGAGCAAAAGATAAAGAGAGAGGTCTTCCATAGAAGTTATACGGCCAGGAATTTCTTTTTATGGATAGATCCGAGATCTCCGTGAGTCAGGTTGGAAAGGGGTTCAACCCCAAGGGTAAACTGGCTATCAGCTGCTACTTTTTTAATTGATTAGGTAGCTAATACCTTCAAGTGAATTTATTGTATACTAGCAGCTCGCCTCTGCTTCGTACGGGTCTCATCATCTCGCTTACGAGGAAAGGGTCCCTATTACCCAACTCTCCCCTCTACTTTTATGAAATTTTCTGTCATAAGAACCGAACTGACAATAAATTATGTGTTATCATTATCATTTATGTGTTCCCTAGTTGTACTTCGGCATATAGCTGAACAAACTAAGTAAGCCTTTAATATCTAGGTATCTCGATGTTTACGTATTACTGATGACTTTCCTTTAGGCTCTATAGATTCTTGTGACTTATCCAAAGAGGGTTCTTCGATTTTAGCACTTAGCATAATTGCATTGAACCAACAGAGGGAGCGAAGAATTTCGCTGAATTATTTTCTAGCTTCTAATTTAATTTAGTGAATAACTATATTATAGGTTTTCATGTAGGTGCCAAAGGAACTCTTAATATTTAAAGCCGATATCACACTTACCTCACTACTCAGGTAAGTTATATTTCTGGGAGTCAGACAAACAATGTTTGAAAAATAGGAAGTACCCATGCTACTAACATATTATTATGTGCTCTGTAACTAAGTGCCTTTTCAAATGTTCCGGTTGCCAGTTAGTCGCTGCCGGGTCCCTGCGCACTGCGCAATGTATTGTCATGTACCTACTAAAACTTTCACACGTACCGTCGTAACTTGTCCGGCAAGCGGATGCCGGGTGCGCGCCGGATCCATCACTGTGCGGTTGGCGCCTGCCGGCGGACGACCAGACGCGTAGTATCGTATGGATGATGCAGCATGTTTTTATATGTACGTACCGACCATGTAATCGCTCTGTACCTAAAGACTGTACGCGCGTCGATAGTAAAGGCGCTACTGGATATAAAATCGGCAAAAAAATGTTTCAGGTCACATAGTGGTCAACTTTTTAAAGAGAAATTTAGGTAATGTAAAGAGTAACAGTACCTACTTATCTGATTAGATTTTTGTTTTTTTTTATGAATGATATTACATTGCACTTGGATAAGCTAAAGTGTGTTGAGGTCATACTGAAGCAGCATGCAATCTTGTGTGTTTCTGCACGACCTGTTGACATTATATCGTCAGCATACATTAAGAAATGGAAGTCAATAAAGCAGCCTTTGATGTCATTCACATACAGAATAAAACGCACTGGAACCAAAATGGAGCCCTGAGGCAACCCAAAAGTAATAGCAACGGAATCAGATTCGAAAACGTTGAACGCCACTTTTTTATTTGTATAGTAAATATAGGACATAAACCACCGCAAGAAACTACCCCGAATGCCGTCATAGGCAATCTTATCCAGAAGTAGCTTGTGGTCAACCATGTCGAATACTTTCTAAAAGTCCGTAAACACAATGACTTGGGTTTGGTTATACAAAATTATTTTCGAATAAGTGGTTTTTAAATAACAGAGTTAGAGAGAAATAGAGTTGTCACGCTCATTCAAAGGTTTCATTGCCGGTGGCACGGGCACTGTATCGCTCGAATCCTATAATACTTATTTACTAGCTTCCGCCAGCGGCTTTGCCCGCGTGCTGTGTCGATAAAAAGCAGCCTATAGCAATAGCAAAATCGAAGTATACATTAAATTATATCCTATTATATTTTAAGCCGCGTCGCGTCGAGCGCGGCAAACCGTTACACAAAAATAATCCTCATTATTCAGTGTTCACGTGCTACGGTGCGATTGCTTATTATCCGAACTGCTAAGCTATCAGGAGTTACATGTGCTATTGTGAGTTAACCTTAAAAGATAGACATATGCTGTAAAACATTTTTTTTAGATAACTTTATGTAGAATATTTCCGTCATACATAATTTCTATGTAACTTTAACCACAAAGGCTACACACGCGACGGTAACTTAAAAAAAGGGAGTAACTTTTCCCGTTTTCCCAACATTTCCCTTCACTGCTCTGCTCGTATTATTTGTAGCGTGATGAAATGTATCCTATAACCTGCCCAGGAGTACAAAGAATAATTGTACCAAGTTTTGTTAAAATCCGTCGAGTACTTTTTGTTTCTATAAGCAACATACAGACAGACAGACAAAAAATTTACTTCTTGCATTTTTGGGATCAGTGTCGATCACTTATCACCCCCTGGTAGTTATTTAGAAAATATATTTATTGTACAGAATTGATCTCTCTACAGATTTATTATAAGATAGATAGATAACCTATTTCTTTACTTCTTTCTGAATATTTGGGTTACCTACACTTTTCAGATAATGGTACTAAGGACAATCTTGTTTTTTTCTCGTGCGTGCAAACTGAGACAAAATAAATAAATTCTAAACAATACCTACTGTTACCTGTCTGTGTAGTGACATTGGAACTTGCTGTTACAAAAACTTTAAAACTAATAAAAATCAAATAAATGATAATCCTATGTTTATAAAAAAGTCTCTTTTATTACAACATCATGTCAAAACTATTTTTACACACAAAATAAATGAAAAACATAGTATACAGAAAACGTAAAAATAAACTTTATTGAATTTAAAACATAACTGTAATGTTATAGGGGAAGTAAATGAATTGTTTAAATAATAAATATTATCGCAATGAATGTTTCTCGTAGTAGACAGATAGGTTGTACAAGTGAGGCGTCGGCCCAGGTCACTTGCTCAGTCCGCAGCAGGGAGCTATGCCCTGTCACGTGCCCTGCGAGCGGCGCACACGTTGGCTAAATAATCATTTTGGAATGTTACTCGAAGTCTTCATTTCTGCGGCAAACAAACATTTTCTTCTGTTAAAATGTTAGTCCACGACGATTAGCGATCGGGTGTGGTGCGAGAAAGGCTCTTGTTAATTGACCGAGGATCGTGATGCGATGGGCCATTCACATCGCGATGGGCTCGCTAGGAAGCTTCAGCTTCTTCAGCTAGTATTGCTAGTATTGCAATTGTATACAAGCGTAGCAGGCAATGCGACAAGCCTAAAGCGTCTCAACGACATTGTGACTCGACTCGAGCTTGGAGCAGGAGCCGGTAGCAGCCCACTGTATGTGAACAGTCCATGGGAGAGCGTTGCTACTACTGTAATAGCGATCTTTACGTGACTAGCTAAAGTGGTACTCATTTAAATCGTACGCTATTGCACATTACATCCGCCGTAAGTTCTAGTCGACGCTACGATGGCTGTCAAGGGTCAGTGTCACACGGTATCTATAACTCCATTCGGAATGCGGTCAGCGAGAGGATTCGACGTGGTCGACATGCAGGAGAAGCAAGAAAAAAGGCCAATAGTTGTCTTATCGTTTATTGATAATTACTGGAACCGGTACAAAAGAACGAAATTGAATTATATCTCTCATGAAAATAATACGCGTCCAAGTAATGATCACCTACATCCTAGTGGTTGATAACGAATATAAAAATAAAAATACATGAACCCCCTAAAGTTACTTGAAATTAGAATGCAAGCTACATACATATTGCTACGTCTCGTCTCTGCATTTACTTACTACAATACTTATCAATTTATAGACAATTCTCATTACACGACGACTCGAGAGGTGTATCCAGCTGTTGGAGTTACAATATCACTAATTGGCCACATGGTAGTAGTTATATTGATAAACCGAACAGCCCGTGTGAGTAATCAACTATTTAGGAACGCCTCTGCTTCTGTCGGTGTGTTAAACAGCGATAGCAGACCCGACGGTTATAGCAGACGAGCCTAGTTTAGTCCACAGTACAGACACCTGTTTGTTCACATGTTACTTGATACAGATCAGCTCCCGAGTGCTAACGCGCGAAGTCGCCGGCGCCGCCACGTCCTGGCGTCCGACACATAGCTACCGACGTAAGCCAGACTTCCACTAGGAACACTTCACACTGAAGCTTATTTATTGTAAGCGTCAAAGTTAGATTTAGAAACAGAAGGAACACAAAACTTCCTCGGACGAGACAAGAAGCGTCATAAAAGAACTGTCTCGATAGAATCTCCACGATTAGTGTTAGGGTTAATGTATCAGTAAGCGCGGCAGTTCTTGTATGGTCGCGGCATGAAACTAGATGAGTATATCGAGCGGTAGGGAAGGCACAGAGCGCGACGCTGCGTGCGTTCCGTAGCGCGGGACGTGGCATGTAGTCGCGTGAGGGAGCCTCTGTATCAGTGTGCGGGAGTGGGCGCTCGGTCGCGCGCGGCGCGGCCCTAGCGTTTACCGTTGTTATACGAGAGACTCCGCAGCGGCGCCTTGAAGTTGGCCGCCGCCTGCTGTTGGATCTGGTACGCGAGCGGGTGGATCTTGAACCCGTACAACCTGCCGACGACAAGGTTACCTTGGTAACTATCAACATCACATACACAGGACACTTAAATGGCATTCATAGCAGCGTTCATACCTAGGCACGAACTGCGAAGCGGGCCGCTTGGGTCTGTACTCGGGATGGACCATGAATACCATGTGCGGGAAGCCGGTCCCGAAGTAGGCGCCGTCAGTGTGGTGGTGCCGCGAGGACTTGGGCGTGTACACGTCCATGCAGCGCGGACAGTACAGCTTCACCATCGCCTCGCTGGGAACGTCCGATAGACCTGCAGACAAGGTACACGTTGTAAAATTATTGTTCTGTTATCTCTATCTGTACATAAAGGTAAATTGAATTACGTAAATCATTGTTAGCGTTCTTTTATGTGTGAGAACAACCTTTGTGTCATATACGTATATTATTATGTTCTATTGCATGATATGATGACGGGGGTACAACAGAGCTATTTAACTATTGATGCGCGATAAACAAAGATTGAAATTATATATAAAAATGCGTTTAAAATAATCGAATGAAAACAAACAAATGATGAACTCCTAAAAAGGTAAATATTATCATCCACCCACTTATAGGTTCGAAGTCGGTGCCTCAAGATCTTAAACAAAAGTATCCAATAAAACTTTGAGAGGCACCTTCGTCATCATCATTATCATCAGCCTGATTTCGTCCACTGCTGGACATAGGCCTCCCCAATTGCACGCCACTGAGCTCGATGTTCAGCTCTTCTCATCCAACCATTGCCAGCCGCCCTGCGGATATCGTCAGTCCATCTAGCTGGACCTTACATTGAGCAAATAAAATTATTTAATTATTGGATGTCAAAATGTCATAAATCAAGCCCTAACAGACAATTGCCCATCTATTTGTAACAGTAAGTAAAACCAAGGTGAAACGTAAGGTACAGTGCGGCCGACGTATCTTGGCGAGTCTGAACTTAGCCGATTAGCTGCGCAGTACACAATTTTGTTCTTAAAAGATCCATTGCGCAGACAAACGGCTAACTTCAGACTCGCCAAGATACGTCGGCCGCACTGTAGCTACTGTTCATCCTTGATGAGTTGCCTTAGATATTTAACCTGCCCAAAAACGACGTTATTGCTGTTACTTTCAAGGGATTTCGACTTTCTTTTGGCTCCATGATTAGGTCAACTCAAGACCATCATAAAATTATACTGTTGAAACCTCTTTTTGGAAGTCGGTTTAAAATACGTAGGTACAATATCTTATTGTATACTCACCTAGTGGAAGCATGGCTTGGCATTCACAGTACACTCGGGGGCAATGACCGAAGTCGCCGGCTTGGAATTTTTCTAACATTTGTCCAATACCTCTGCAAAAAATTAAATAATTACTACGTAAAAATATATAATAACAGAGTTACGATTATAAATGTTTACCGTCCTTGTTTTAGCACTAGGTGGTGAGATAGTAATTTTAGAAAAATAATATTTAGATTCATCAATTTTTTTTGCCATAAAATTATATAGTAGTATATAGTAGGTGTGAAGAAAAGACAGACATACAGAGGAGAGTTACTTTCGCATTTATAATATTAGTTTGGATTCTCGTTACCTGTAAGTTATCCCGTTAATGTAAGAAATCAATGATCAATCACTATGTTAATCTTTTTTTGAGTTAATTTTTAAGTTAAATATTTCACCTAGCATTTGTCACATATGGAGGCAGATGGTATTTCGTAATAACACAATTTACCCTGCATTAGGAAGCCTACGGCTAATAATCATCAATTCTTTTATATTCATTGATTATTAGCTGTAGGCTTCTTACTGCACGGTAAAGGCTTCTATTAAATTGTGTTTTGTAAATATAATACTCACCTATTTGTTAATATGTAGCGAGCATGTATCAGTCCATAGAGGATCTCGGAGGCTTGCTCCACATATTCAGTCTCATTTGGGTTGTCATCAAGATCATCGTCTGTGAACAACAAAATAAATAATAAACATATGATACTTACTACTAATAGTCTCCATTGCATGCTATATTTATTATATGCACATTGAAATAATATGTGTTTACCTATGAAATTGCCGTATTGCATGAAAAAATTGAAACAATATTTTTTGATTTGAAATGCGATGAAAATGTAACACTAATCAATAAACAAATGAATACTTTTGGTAAAAGAATCCCATGTTTTTAAAACAAAATTAATTAGCCTTAGCCTAACAAAAACTATTTTGATTTGAAATGGCCAGTACTGCAGAATGGCAATTTCATAGGTAAAGACCTATTATAAATAAAATACTTTAACCTTAGTTTGTCTTTTTTTTCAATATGACATAAAATACATATTATTACTGTATTCTATTTGGAAACATATTGTTCAAACTCAGTGACATCATATTAAGTTGACTCTAACAAGCCATTGTTAATTTCTACATATATGTCTCGGCATGTCGATTAATTAAATTTAATTTTGAAGGAGTTTTGATTAGTTAACACAAATCATCAGAAGAGAGTGCAACTAATTGTACTCTGGCGGAACTTGAAATGGAATGTCTGTGTGCGCGTTATGGTTTTAAGTGAGCGCTGTGGCTGTCATGTGGGACAGAATGCCGACGTCTGTTATGTTTGAAGTTTATTTCATCTGATTATAAAACCTATGCTGCAATTAACTATGAAGACGATGATCAGAATGTTGATGTTTGTACCAACCTCCCAATGCCTTCATATGCAAATGTTTGGTACAGGCATAATTTATAAAATAAATAACTGTTTGTTGACTTCACAAATACGCCACCAATTTATCCAATTATGTCATTAGCGGTAATTTACACTAGGCTGAACCACAACGCCTTTTCCTGCATACTTTTCCAGTCACAACATCTCCAACTAGTTATGGTTATAAGCCCAGAATCAAAGAAATAACTAAAAAAAGAGATTTGTAGTGATTTGTTTGTTGATTTTGAAAGTAGAACAGTGTCTACTAAGCTCATTGTTGTTATAAAATCCTTTTTCAATCATAACAAATAGCAAAGCGACAGAAGTCTGCCTTAAGATGAAGATTATGGACTGATTATGTATAATGGTATAAAATGGTACATGTATTCACCAGCCTCCAAGTCTAGGATCGTGTCCAGGGCTCGTCTGTAGTGTGGCACCTGCTCATTTAGTCCCGTCAAGTTGAATTTATCATTAATATAATCCTCGTCCACCTAAAACAGTAACTTAATTGATCAAAATCAGTTTTCATCAACACTTCAAGAAACTACACTTGAGTGACATACCTCGCAAAAGAATTCATTTCCCCGAAGACTGCAAAACCATGAAATCCATGAAACTTCCTCTGAGCTGCTCATTTTCCTAAAATAATAAAAATTGATAAACGAAAACCGTTTCCTTTACAATTTCAGACACAGGAAATCCAACGCTTCGAAGTCAACACAGTTACAACAAATTCTAAGCATTCCAATGTTTTCATGTGTTTTTTCAGAAGTCTACGTAAGTTCACATTGAAATCTCAACACAGTTTACCAAACTCACTATTATTAGGAAGTGGTATTACTTAAATAAACAGAATTAAATGGAACAAAATGATTTCAAACCTCACCTTTTCGTGCCTTGATTAGCCACGCTTGACGGAAGGGTATCTTGGGATGAGGGAGTGAGGGAGAGAGAAAAACAACACAGACTATATAGAGATACTCGACGAATAATAACAATTTGTATGGGTGGCAAAAATAGAGCCAACTTGTCTATGGTCAGCAGTTTTGTCATTCATTCGTTCCTTCATTCATTTTTAACAAGTCCTTAAAACAAGGGCTTTTGATACATTTTCTTTATTTTATTACATGGTTAATATTTAAATAAAATCAATAATTTCAATAGTATTTTCAATATTTACTTGAGGTAGTATAAATATACGTTTTCTATTCTGTTATATGAGTAAAATTAGATCTAAATGAATCGTAACATCATTGCATCATGCTTTTCACTAAACAAAGGCAAGAGATGAAAATGAACCTAAATAAGCGTACGTTAATCTCTTTTAAGCTAAGACTATAGAAAAATATAACTTATTCCTCCATGCTTTTGAACAACTTACGTTTCTCCGGACATACATTTAAAAGAGTACAGAAATTCCATTGTGTTCTTTCTACACATGAAGGAATTAAATAATCATCTGTAATATATACAGTTTGGATAAGGGTCATGACTATATTTTTTTTGAAGATAAGAAAATGTGTAATAATTGCAAAACTCATACATCTTTCTCATAGATATTTAATACATTAAAAAATAAATAAAAATACAGCTAAAAAAAATTATCAAACGCATTAATTAATTACATTAACATTAATATTTATCTGATCGCATTTTGAATATGCTCCAACTATTATCACAGACCTTTACCATGTCCAATATCGTTTCACTTTTCATTCCTATTACATTACACCCCATTAATTTCTTTCCAAATTAGAGGAGCACACGCGACATTTGCTGTAATAAAAAATAAATCACTTTTACATTTACGTACTACAAAAAAAGGTGTAATATACTTATTAATTTGTCTTTAGGACATACATATTTATGGCGACCTCAACTCCTCACCTTCCGCTTGACGCAGGTTCTTACCGGACACGGAAATTTCCGGAGGTACCAGTTTCGAGACACGGGCTGAGCAGGGCTAAGCAGGTCCGTGTCGAAAAAGCGACTACTTCTCGCATCCGGCCTTAGTCGAGGCTATGGTGCGTAGTGAGAGGAAGTGGGAAATCGTTTCCTCTTTTTGCGAAGCAGTGATGTTCGCCAAGAAAGAGGCCTATGTCCTCACTAGTAGGAAACATTCGATGACTCGGTGACGATCTACGGGCCTCAGGGACCGCGTCACGATTTCCTGTCGTCGGGGACCGCGTGACAATCTCCCGGCGTTGGGGATCGCTTGACGATCTCTGACAACCGCCAGCGCGGGTCGGCGGACGGCGAGTAAGGGTAACTCGCTGCCCGAAAAGAAAAACCAGATAAAGAACGTTATGGTGCGTAGCGTTCCGCCCGCACTTCAAAGAACCAAAATACCACCACCGATCAGGCCAACAGGGCTTATGTTCAGCCAGAGTTGCGTTGCAAGCGCAATAATATACCGCGGCCTCGGTCTAGACCAGAAGGAATGGAGTGGTTTTTAGTCAGTCAAACCTTCTCGTCTAACTCTGGGCGCTGGTCATTTGATGATTTATGCACACAGAAAAAGAAGGATAGGTATACATATTTATATACAATTAAATAAAAAATAAACTAAATAATAGGTAGTAATTACATACAAGCTTAGCAGAGTATCATAAAAATTGGTTTAGTTATCCCTAAATTCATAATATTTATAATAAAAAAATATAAAGATATCTTACTTTCAAAACTGAGTTTTACAAACAGAATTATTATGTGTAGTTTAGTTGTCAAATATTATTTTAAGATAAATAATAAAAATAAAAAAAATATTAAAATACTTTACTTTAGAATGCTTTGATTTAATTGGTATAAACTTACTCTATAACTGACTGAACCAGGTTACGAGAGTACTGGAACAGATCTTTAGCCAGTTCAACATCTTGTAGATTCTTCCATCCCTCAGAATCTAACACTTTAGGATTCTTTGCAATATAGGTAAAAACTCGTTTTAGTAAATCATGTAATTTAAATTTCTTTGCAACTATTGCCATTTCTATTGCATTGTTTGGATTGATCTGATCACCAATCACATGCTGTGTTAGGGTAAAAAGCTGAGTCAACTGGAACCTATCAGCTATTTGTAGCAGCTTTACACAGTCTTCCTGCATTATGTTTTTTATAGTTCCTGTATATATGAACTCCAAAAGTAGCTCCATATCTTTATCACTTATATCAATAACCAATGAGGCAACATCGGATTCCTTGATCATTTTCATCAGCACGGGACTATGTGCAGCCAGCAGTATCTTGTGTGTTGGAAACTGTTTGCGAGAAGCAGATTCAAGAATATAATCTGTTGTTTCCTGCTTTGTTAAAAGACCACTTAAATCATGTTTTAGTTTGATAGATTTTACAATGTCATTGTTTAGTTCAAACTTTGGGTTCACTGTTATTTTTATTGGTATGAATAATGTTGAGGCTTTGTTGAAACGATCTAATTTTTTGAAACAGAAAGTTTTGATGAAGTAATTAAGATTTGGCTTAGTGGACTTGAAGTTGAATTTGACCATATTGTCTTCAGGGAGTAATAAATATGGAACATCATCACCTGGAGAAACCTTTTGTGTCAAGTTACTTGAGTTTGCTACTTCTATAGAAAATGTTCCAGTCTTCCTATGGCACACAAATAAATTTAGTAAATGGTTGTCTCCATGGCACACGGACACTGTGTAGAAGAACCAGAATTCTGGATCTCCGTCTGCATAAGTGCCTCCAATATCATAGTCACCTGTCCCCTTTAGCTTGAACAGTGCATCATGAACACAGAGCTTAGTGGCATCACTAGTCATACATTTGAATGCTGCTGATACACTTCCTATAGGACTCTGTAAAATATAAAAGTCTCATTACAACACCACACTTTATACAGCTATGAATTTGTTATGTATGGTTTAGTTATGTGGGTACTTGCTTACTTTGTTGAAATATAAAGTTAAGTATAGTGTAGGTAGACCTAACATTAATGTGACGGTCTTGATTTCGTCATTACACGACAAATGCTACCTAGCGTGTTTTATTTACTCAAAAATACATAGACAGTACACAATAGTGGCGACGTAAGATAAAAGTGTTAAAAATGGACGATCTGTACGTGAAAGCTGTGAAATTCGAGGAATTCAACCCTCAAACTGACAATTGGGACATTTACATAAATAGACTAAAATTTTGTTTCGAGGCTAATGGCGTCACTTTGGACAATGTTAAACGTGCAAATTTCTTTACCGTGTGTGGTGCGCGAGTTTTTGAAACTGTACTTGCTTTGATAACACCAAGATTGCCTAGTGATGTGACTTTCAGTGAAGTTGAAACTATTTTGACAAAACACTATAGCCCTAAACCCAACGAAATATCGATGTCATTTCAGTTCTATAAACGTGATCAAAAGCGGGGTGAAAGTGTTTCGGACTATGTGGCAGCGTTAAGAAAACTTAGTGCGACCTGTAACTTTAGAGACTTAGAGCGCATGTTGCGCGATAGGCTTGTTTGCGGAATGTGTGACGAAAAACTACAATACGAGTTGCTAAAACGGGACAACTTGAGCTACCAAGATGTGGTCGACGCAATGTTTTCATCGGAAAGTGCCGGCCGCGACGTGCGTATGATGCAAACGGCTACCGAGTCAGCACCATACCCCGCGACGTTGGCAACGCCCGCCGCTGAGCCAATGGAGGTTAACGCCGTGAACGCAAGATCGAGCAACCGTTTTTGTTATCGGTGCGGTGATAAACATTCAGGAGAATGTCGCTTTCTTAATGCTGTGTGTCATTTTTGCAAGAAAAAAGGACACATCGAAAAGATTTGTATTAGCAAGAAGAAAAATACTACTAAACACGTTAATTATACTGATGACTTTGCTGGCCATTTAAACGGGATATATTACGAGGGGTGGCTGATATATAATCTACTTTGTTCAATAAAGTTACAAAAATGATACTGGAAACTATGAAGCTTTAATACTTATGTATTCCTTATTTGAAAATAATAGCATTAATTTGTTTTAATTGTTTTCATTACGAATAGTCCACTAACATAGTAAACATGTCGGATGAAAATAATAAAATGCTTAAAATTGAGCAGCGTGCCGTGATTAAAGTCCTAACTAAAGAAGGAAATACTCCTTCGCAAATAAAACAACGAATGTCCAATATGTTTAGCGACTCATTGTCCTTCCGATTTTGTTATTAAGTTTTGGTCTAAACAATCTAAACATGGCCGTGTGAGTCTGGAAGATGATCCCCGTAGTGGACGGCCGGTTTCTGCAGTCACAGTAGACACGGTGGCTCGAGTGAAAAAAATAATACTCGCAGATCGGAGAGTCAAGCAGTGGGAAATCGCTAGGGATGTCAGGATTAGTAAGGAACGTGTTCACGTTATTATTCACGAACATTTAGGGATGATAACGGTAAGCGCACGATGGGTACCGAGAATGCTGACGCCCTTTGATAAAAAACGACGCGTCGAATGTTGTGAGGCATTTTTGGACCTAGTAAAAGACAGAGAAGAAGAAATTATCTCTAGAATAGTAACCTGCGACGAAACCTGGATTCGCCGATGGGACACCGAAACCAAACAGGAGTCTATAAAGTGGAAATTTAAAGGGGAGAAGCCACCGCGCAAGTTTAAGGTTCGGCCATCAGCAAGCAAGCTTATGGCAACAATTTTTTGGGATGTCGAGGGGATCCGTCGATCGATTACCTACCAAAAAATACTACAATGAACGCAGCTTACTACGCCAGCTTACTTGACCAACTGCGAGAAGCCATTAAAAAAAAAACGAAGAGGCAAACTCGGCAAAGGAGTTTTAATTTTGCACGACAATGCTCCGGTCCACACAGCTTTACATGCAAGGTCAGTATTAAGCAAGAATGGCTTCACGGAACTAAACCATCCACAGTATACATACATACAGTACAGATTTGGCCCCCTGTGACTATTTTCTATTTAGAAATTTGAAGAAAAGCCTAAGAGGGGGGCTATTTTCGACCTATGAAGAAATGAAAGCCACTGTGGATGACCATTTTGACGACCAATCCAAGAAATATTTTTTTGACGGTTTAATGTCGCTTATTGACAAATGTAATAAGTGCATTAGGGTAGCAGGGGACTATATTGAAAAATTTAAAAAAATTAGCTTCCTATGTCTTTTCTTTCTATGTTAGGTAGATAACTTTCCAGCCATCCCTGGTATGTACAAAATATAAAACGTGTGCCGCCTTTTGAGATAGTTTAAGTCGATGGCCCCGACCAGTCCCAGAGGAACCCGAGCAGCAACTATGCGACATTCTGTTAATGGCAGAAACACCTGCAGATTATCCTTTTAGTGTAGAAGACATAGCTACGGCAACCAGACGTGACAAGATCTTATCTCAAGTTATTTATTACATACAACGTGGCTGGCCCGCTAAAGAATCGAGACCAGACTTCTACCCATACTGGCTACATCGTGCTGAACTTTCAGTTCAAGATGACTGTATACTGCTAGGCTGCCGAGTAGTTGTACCTGAACCATTACGACAACAGACCTTACGAATACTACACAAGACTCATAGCGGTATTGTTCAGACAAAGGCGTTGGCTAGAAGTTATGTGTGGTGGCCAAAGCTTAATGGAGATATTGAGACATTAGTTAGTGGATGTACAACCTGTTTAGAACATCGACATATGCCTCCAAAGACAACACACGAGTGGATTACCCCAACAAGACCGTGGTCAAGAGTCCACATTGATTTTGCCGGCCCCTACAATAATAAGTATTTTTTGATTCTCGTTGATGCGTATTCTCGCTGGCCAGAATTATTTATGGTGAACAACACGACTTCAGCTACAGTAATACGTCTTTTAAGATCAACCTTTGCCATTCATGGTTTATGTGAAGTTTTGGTTTCTGATAATGGCACTCCTTTTGTTTCTGCTGAAATGAAACAATTTTTAGAAGCAAACAACATTTGTCATAAAACAACAGCCCCTTATCATCCTGCAACAAACGGATTAGCGGAGCGGATGGTACAAACTATCAAGGATAAACTAAAAAAAATGGAGGAGGCTACATGGGATGTTAAAATTCCAAATCTCTTGCTGGGACTACGAGTTACTCCATGCACAACAACTGGAAAGAGCCCTTCGGAACTGCTGATGAAGAGACGTTTGCGCACTGTTCTCGACACAATACACCCTGACAATCTAGAAGTGACAAAAAGAGATAATCAAATAGAGAGAAATAGTCTACAGAAAAGAAGAGAAACTAATGTAGGACAGAAAGTGATGTTTAGAAATTATAGGAGTGAAGGCCCAAAGTGGTCATCTGGAGTTATTGTCAGTAAACAAGGACCTTCAAATTACCGAATTCAAAGCGATAGTGGAGGAATTGTTAATCGCCATGTCGATCAAATGGTAACTATCAGACAGAAAACAAAAGAAACAGAACAGATCAGCTCAGAGGAAAGGGATAGTGGGGATATAGTACACCCATTAGAAGAATTTGAAAATAATACACAATTTGAAGAGGGTTACAGAACAACAGGACAGGATGTTAATTACGACAGCCAAGAGAATGAAATGACCCTAGAAATCCCTGATAAAGACCAATGGGCTGAGATGTTGGGAATCCCACCGATGAATGAACCAACTAGCTCCACAACGGGCAAAATTAGAAATAAAGTTCACATTCATTCTAAGACACCATATCAGAGACCCAGTACTTCTTCAAATGCTAATTATATGTTTTGATTTTCGCTTATTTGATTAATACTTCAACTCTAGTTATGTAATTATAGTGATTTGTTATGTGCATCAATTACTGTTCAGTCAATTAGTTCTATAAGTACTGTCAATAAGTATCCTTGGTTTATATAGTCTTTTAATTTAAATATATCTTATACTTAGGGGGAAGGTATGTTATGTATGGTTTAGTTATGTGGGTACTTGCTTACTTTGTTGAAATATAAAGTTAAGTATAGTGTAGGTAGACCTAACATTAATGTGACGGTCTTGATTTCGTCATTACACGACAAATGCTACCTAGCGTGTTTTATTTACTCAAAAATACATAGACAGTACACAATAGAATTCAAACAACAAAATTTACAGAAAATCTTACACATTTCCTCTTCAACAGCAACAAATAACATAAGGTAATAAATTCATTATTATCAATCTACAATATTGGTACAATAGCTTAAATTTCAAAAAAATATTTTATTCTAATATTATAAAGAGGTAAAATTTGTAAGTTTGTATGTAGGGGGTAATCTTTGAAACCGCTGGTTGGGTTGCCAAAATTCTTTCACTGATAGATAGCTACAATGTTCCTGAATGCTATAGGCTATAAAACATCACGCTACGATCAAATGGAGCCGAGCAGCGGGTGAAACCGCGCGAGACTAGCTAGTTAGGAATAAAGTTATTTTATTATTTGTAAGAGCAGAGAGAGACAGAGCTATGTGCTGATGTGATGAGAGTTAAAATTTTAAAAGCTCAAATAAATATTATTATGTTTACTATTGTATTTTTTAAGAAATTATGACCAGTATATAAATGTATCTGGTACACACAGTAATAAATTATAAACTTTGTTACTACTATTTCTGTCAAAGAAGATGTTCTAATACACACCTGTTTTCTTATTTCTTCTGAAATTGAACTGGAACTAGAATTGTAACTTTCTGCATAAAGGTCCATAAAAGGCTCAGCATCCATAAAAGCTTCTCGGTCCATGGTCCTCTGTGAATTAAACATATTATAAATTAGAAACTAATTACTGCTAATTAAATTGCAGAGTTTTTAAATTATGCATTAACATTTACAGTCTCCCTGTGTTCAAAGTATAGTAATAGCTAAGGCTAAGATTTTACATGTTTAAGGATAATAAAATGGAATAAGTTTTTCATAAAGCACAAAATCAATGTAGGTAGACAGAAAATATCGAAACAGATAGGTATTCACCAAAAAGATTTATAAGCATTGATTTTCATCTTTTCCAAAATTATTGAGCAATGAAAATAGCCTACTATACAGAATGTGAACAACTCTACCAACAGTAACAAACAAGCAATTTACATTAGTTTCATCTCAGAGGAATGTTTCATTGTTAGAAATATATTTTCAGAAATTCACTGAGAAAATCGAATATTTAATAAAACCCCGATAGTAAAATTGATTGCACCATAAATTGAAAATGATTTCTTACACTAAAACCGTTTGTTTACCTATAAAAAAATAACATTATAAATACATACCGTTTTAACCAAGGATTCTGGATAAATACTAAGCACCAGGAACCGATTGAATAATTAGTCCTGTGCAGTATTTGTATGTAATATAACTCAGTAATGAGTAATCCCCTATTATTATCACCTATTACTCATTAACGTACAAGAAGCAAAACAAAGTACAAAAAACTATTATGCTGACAATCAGATTTTTTTTTTTTTTTTTGGAGTTTATGGCCTGGATACGAGTTCTTTAAGCCAAACAATCAGATTTAAATCAATGAGACCACAGATAAAAATAATTGATTAACAAACGTCGAGTCTTTTTTTTTTTTTTGGAGTCGATCGTTAGGTGATGCAATAACAGTATGAAAATCGTAGCGCCATTATTTGAATTGGTAGGGTATCTATTTTGAATTCAGACTGATATAAAACTTTGGAATGATCTTTCAGCGGCGAACCGATACGACTTTGAAACTTTCAAGAAACGTACGTACTCCTTTTTAAAAGGCCGGTAAAGTGCCTGTGACTACTCCTCTGGTGTTGCAGGTGTCCATTGGCGGCGTTGATTATTTACCACCCGATGATCCGTCTGGTCGTTTGAAACCTAGGTACTTCCAAAAAATAATAATAGTACATCCAAAGCTCATTTCCGCCTGTACTATTTACAAACAAGGTAGAACAAGCTATTGTCTCTTTTTTATTGGCAAAGATATTTATTATTTACATAAATAGATACTTAGGTCTGAAACGAATATCTGTAATTACACTGGTAGTCGCTTCTGACGCTTTGCTAAAACGAGGGATGGCTCGAAATGACAGCAGAATCTGTACGCATGCGCGACCCGGGATTCGCAACAGAACTGCCTGGCACCTCCCCTAGGCATTAGTGATGTTCTTTATCAATTCTGTAAAATAATTATTGTTTATATATTTCAGTAAAAAACAAATACAAGTACATACATGTAGGTAAATTATGAAATTCTAAAATGATAGTAAGGTAGCATACCCACATCTTTAACTCCTTTGGTATCACCAAGTAGGTACCAAGTTCGAGTTGCACAAGGAATTGGGATTTGGGATTGAGGATGGGGAGGGGTGGGATTGGGCCAGTAACTCACATAGCAACACACTACATAAGTGTTGTTTTACGACGGTATCTATCCTGAGAGGGCGCGGTATTACTCCGGTCGAGCTGGCCCTTTCGTGCCGAAGCCAGCCAGTCATCAATTCATCAAGTAAGGCAGGTAGGTAAACCGCCAAAAGTTGAGACACTGAATCAGCTAGTGTGGTCGGGAAATCCTTATTCTACGGGTAGGGGTTCCGTTTATTAGACATGGGACACAAAGATAATCACATCTGTACCTACTAAGCACAAAATGGGTAATTTTGTAGCAGACTGTAACAGAACAGCAAATACTTATAAAAACTTATCATGCTTCTTCGATAACCACAGATAAGTGGAGGTACCCAGCCCTACGCTGCACCATTTTCAAGGCCACATCTTTCAGTAGGCTGCAAGCAGCCGGCGTGGCCGCACGATGCCAGTCCCGCGATGACAACACCACGCGAAAACCGTCCCAACGACACTGTAGAGTTATTACCATTAAAATCTGCTCTAGTCAACAATAATTATAAAGATGAAGACTCGTATTACCCGCCCCCTCTCAACAATAACCCGTCGAGTTCTAATCTCTACGATTACACACTACTGTCGAAGAGGACGCCGGCCTCTAAAAGGTATTTTTGTTTATTTTCTAAGTGATCTACGCTCGGTTTTCATTTCGAAACCGAAGTGTGACATCTTGGGAATTTTCAGTAATTTATATATTGTCCGAGCGTGCTTGCTTAATTAAATAAAACCCGCAAAAATATGCGGACTTCGCGGTTCTGATTGATACTAATTAACTTTCGTAAATTAGTGGCATGCACAATTAGGTATTTTTTAGATTTCATGAGTTAAAAATGAATAATACCTAAAATCTATGTACTTAGTAGATAATTTTTTTCTGTTTTCTTTGATATTTCAGCGTTGTTAGTAGTGTCGCCTAGCGTAGACCATTGTTTCTGTTTCTGTATCTGTTATCCGTTTTTGCAAGGTGTCTGCAGATGTTTAGCTAACTCAAAAAGGTTTTATTTATGTGCATATACCTAATGTATTAGTCGTTCATTACATAATTTTATCTTATTTTATGAAATGGTAAGTACAGCTTCTACCTACGTGTTAAATTGCGATTTCCTCAAGTGTTCTCCAGACGGATGATGCAGTAGTACCAAACTTTTAATTTAGTAAAATTTTTCTATAGGTTTTGAGGAAAATAAAATTGTAGTCCAAGCACTGATTTCTTATAACTATCTTAACGTTACGACTTTTATTCTTAAAGGCGAAGACAAACGTCCACATGTCATATTTATATAATATTCTAAATTTCTAATCAATCGGAAAATGTCTTGATAACCGCATAACTCAACAACGCCTGGAACAATTTGATAATGCCTTTGTTTTTCGTGTGCTCCTGCAGGTCACGTCTACAGGTCACTTATAATAAATAGCACTATTTTTAAAATATACGATATGCTACTTGTGTCCTACCTGAGTCCTTTGGATCAGAGAGCAAGCCTTTTGCTATTTACCTACACTCTATTGCCTACATAGGACAGAATTACAGGTTCAGCCAGGGTTGCGGGGTAAGCGCAATAAGGCACCGCGGCCTAGGTCCAGAGTAGGAGAAGGAACTGAAGGGTTTCTAGTCAGTAAGAATATGACTACCATGTCGCCTCACCCTGGGCGGGAGAAGCCATTTGATGATTTTCCCATGACAAAAAAAAACAGACAATGTGAAAAATAATATAATGTGCGAGAACCCTGCAAGTTTATTTTACCTATATAATGGTCTTTTGAGGGTTAGGCGAAAGAGAGTGTCAGACTCTTACTGACTAAAAATTCCCCCGTTCCTTCTCCTGCTCTGGGCCGAGGCCGCGGTCCCTCATTGCACTTAACCCGCAACCCCGGCTGAACATCAGCCCTATAGGGCCCCGTCGTGGTGGTCCACTGGCTCTCTGAGGCGCGCGCCGTATGCTCGGGTCTCCTGTCTCTGAGTTTGTTTCGGCATTTCTTCTCAGAGTAGTCAGATAGGAATAGTTTTTTACATATAATTTTAACGTGTAAAAGTGCTGTTTTGTAGCCTTTTTACAAAAATAAATTTATTGTTTCAAACAAAGCGACAGTAAAAATATTAAAAGACCTAAATACAATAGATTTCAATCGTTCACATCGAGATGTTAGCTTAGCTACTGAGTATTGGAAAGTGGATAGTTGGAGTGCTCAATGTAGCAATGACGTATACATAATACCGTGGTACCTATGTATATATACATGTACGTGCTCATCACTACGAGTTGCAGCTTAGTTCCATTACATAACTTACTAGCTTCTCTCGTTGTCGACTCACCGCTCGGCTCCTACAGATCGTAGCGTGATGTTTTATAGCCATATGCCTATAGCACTCAGGAATATTGTAGCTATTTATCAGTGAAAGAATTTTGGAAATCCGACCAGTGGTTCCAAAGATTACCCCCTACATACAAACTCACAAACATAATTACAAACTTACTACCTCTTTATAAGATTAGTATAGACTAGCTTCTCTCGTTGTTTCACTCACCGTTCGGCTCCTACAGATCGTAGCGTGATAGCGTGATGTTTTATATCCTGCCTCGATAAATGGACTAACAAACACAGAAATAATTATTCAATTCGAACCAGTAGTTCCCGGGATTCGCACGTTCAAACAAACAAACAAACAGCATTATAATATTAAAAATAAACACGTTGGTTCCTCTCTTTTTTGAAGTAAAAACAAATGATTTGACTTCTTGCAAATGACTTGTCCCTGGGGGCAAGAAGGAGTGGCAGACTCTTACTGACTTAAAACCATCTGGTTCCTTTTCCTGCTCCAGGCCGGCAAGCCAAGGTACCTAATAAATTGTCTATAAAGTGAAATATCTACCTTTTTTTATGCGATTGGTCGGCAGACAAGCGGGCGGGTTACATGACGTTAAGTAATTGGCGCCGCTCGTGAACACCCGCAAAACTGGAGGAAGTGTCTTACAAAGTGTATTTCGTTGCAGGCCTTAGTTGTTAAGGATTTAAGGATTAAGAATTTGGGGATTAGGAAGGAGAGTAAGGATTGGGTATCAAAGCTACCTCACTGACCCGGCGAAACACAGGTTTTCTGTGAGGCCGTGCTATAACATGTCGAGTCGACGCGACCCATTTGTGCCGAAGCTTGACTCTCCCACCTATTTGCGTGTGTGCCATGACTTTTCGTTCCTCTTTTTATAAGTCGTGTTATCCCATTATTACGAAGATACAATTTCTATAATTTAATTATTTCTTAACAAATGAACGTTTTTGACGCTTAAAATCTACATAGAAATAGGGTAGCTGAACTCCTTGTAGATTAATAGTTTTGACACTCGACTTATAATAACAAGAAAAAAACAAGTACTCTTTGTTTTTAGATTACTATCGCGCACCCAACAGCCTGCGCCTACGCCGATGTTGACGTTATGCGGCGCGCCGCCCCCCTCCAGGAAGAGAGAGGAGTTGACTGCGCTCGCCAATCTCAGGAAAAAAGTTTCACCTGCCTTGTTACAACCTGACAGGTAAGGGAATTTCATGTTAGTCAATAATTTAAAATTTTACCACATGGTCCCATGTTGGGTGTCAATAAGACCAACATGTAAACACACATTGTTGTGACATTTGCCCGAGACTTTATTCGCGTGGAATAGTGACTTCCTGCAGATTTTTGGTCTTAAAACTATCCTATGTCCTTTCTCGAGTTCCAAACTATGTCTGAATCAAATTTCACACAAATAGGTTCAGTAGTTTAGGCGTGAAGAAAAGACAGACAGACAGAGTTACTTTTGCATTTATAATATTAGTTTGGATAGTTTGGATTATATTTGTTGCTCATAGTACCTATACTGAACAATGAAGCATGCCTTTCATTAGGTTAGGTCATTTTATGTTTCACTAAAATACAATACCTACTGTATGAAAATAAAATTCAATCAACGCTGTATAGTTAGCATATCGATTAAGCGTTTCCTTTTATATTAGTGGCATTCATAAACATTATTTCATAATTTTTTTTTTTCATAAACAATATTTGGTGAAAGCTATGATATTATGAAGTTGTTGATTAGCAAATAGTTTGAAATAAAAATAAAATTTAATGTATTGAAAATGATTTTACTTTTATCATCATATTAATTTGACTGCACAGTTGACGCGGTGGCTGAGAAACTGACTGCCGTGTAACGTGTCGCGGGTTCGATTCCCGCACGAAACAAGTCTTTGTGTCATCCAGAAATTGTTGTTCCGGGTCTGGATTTGATGTGTCACATACACATAATTGTATATTTGTTGCCCTACGTTAATGAACCACGACACATGATAAAACAATAATGTGGGGCAACGCTTAAAAATACCAAATAGAGTTACAAAGCGTGCTTTGCCGGCCTCTTGTGGTTTGTGAGAGATTTACGGTTAGGGGATTTGGGGATAGGGAATTGGGGGGGGGGGGGGGGTGTTTCTCAAATAATTCAGGTGATAGCGTGTCTTATTATAGGTACTTAGTTATGACACAAATAAACCTATTTATTAAGTAAATTATTTAGAAACAAATCTGTCGTAAGAGGTCGTCAAATCACGTTGTAAAAGCTTTTACAACGACATTCTCTTGTATTGTTCAATGATGAATAAAAACTTGCCTTTTGAACCGCCATCGTCAGCCATTTAACTGGTGCTATACAACTAAGCGATCAGGCTTGCACATCGCGTGCAGTGTTCACTCCAATACCTGCCAAGGTTCACGAAGGTGGGGGGAGATAAGTGTAACAATGGAATGCTGCCTTATAGTTTCCTCAAAGTTCTAAGAATAGCTAGGTTATCTTGAAAGGGGTAACATTTCCGTCATTTTCTTCATAGTTGGCAAGCTTACTGGCTACTTGGAGTAGATTCCTAGCTATACCTTCTACATAGGTTTTTAGATATCCAAACAAATATCATAAATGCAAAAGTAACTCTGTCTGTCTGTCTTTTCTTTTCGCCTAAACTACTGAACCGTTTTCTGTAAAATTTGGTACCTACAGACATAGTTTGGAACTCGAGATGGGACATAGGATAGTTTTTATACCAAAAATCTGCAGGAAGCCACTATTCAACGCGAACGGAGTCACGGGTGAAAACTTACTTACTTACTACTTAGATATATGACTTCTTGTATCTGTCTGGTCAAGTACCTACACTAGATATTTTTGTCCCCTGTTTCAGTTTTATAATAAAGCGTTTAAAATTGTTCTTGGCATTAAAGTCATATTTTATTATATTTAGGTGTAACTAGCGACCCGCCTCGGCTTCGCACAACTGCAATGCTCTCCACAATTTCATCATCATCATCAGCAGCCTATAAGTGCTTACTGCTGAGCATAGGCCTCTTCTCACGCGGAGAAGTTTTGAGCATTAATCACCACGCTTGCTCAATGCGGGTTGGCGATTTCAAACTTATAATTAGAAATTATAAAGTCCAGGTTTCCTCACGATGTTTACCTTCACCGTATGCCAGTGGTGTCTAAATAATTATAGAAAGTACATATAACTCCTAAAAAGTCACATTAGTACTTGCCATGTTTCGAACCCACGTCCTCATGCATGAGAAGCGGGCTCCTTAACCTCGGGGCCACCACGACATTTTTTTTGGATGGATGGACATGGATGTTATTATATCACTCTAAAGAAAGAAAACCCTATAAACTCCGTTGCGTAGTTTTAAAGATGTAAGCATAAACAGTAGGAACTGAGAAAGCGACTTTGTTTTATACTATGGAAGGAAGGCGTTTAACAAAATTAAATATGGAATGCTTGTCATTACACGTACTGGCATTTCTCGTTCAAAAACATTCTTGAAGTGCAATTAAAATTTCTTCGTTTCTATAAAGCGAACCTTAAACCGCTCCGATGCTTGACCTCTCAACCACTTTACACCGAGAGTCGTTCTGCTTTAATCAAAGTCGGAGGGGGCTTACACATGGATGGTACTTCACACTACTTCCATGGTAGCTGGTGAATGCATTCACTCTCACATCGTGAATATACTTTGGATGTTTAAAGAGTTTTATTATACTTTTGTAGCAGTGTATGCAAATAAAGTGTGACATGATCCTGAAATATAAATAAGTTATTGTCTACTAGATACTCTCGTGCGGTTTCAGTTCTCGCTGCTCGGCTCCTAATTTTGACTGTTTTACAAAATCATCAATTTTCTTCAATGCAAATCCTTACAATAGCATATCTATTGTGGGCAAGGGTTTGTTAAAGCCATTTTGACTAGAACTCGGCAGTTTCGTAATTAACTGAACAATGAAGTCTTGTCTATGGCTACCTATTTTAGAATTGTAAAACATACAACTGTTTTCACAATGATCATTAGGTACACTAAGACAATGCTAGTTCAGCAGACACAGAGCTAAGGACGTCATTATATTATTTACTAGCTACTCTCACGCGGTTTTACCCGCTGCTCCATTTGGTCGTAGTTGATGTTTTATAGCCTATTTATAGCCTTACTCAATAAATGAACTAACGAACACAAAAGCAATTGTTCCATTCGAACCAGAAGTTCCAGAGTTTACGCGTTAAAAAAAAAATAAAGAATCAAACTCTACAGCTTTATAATAATAGGTCTTTACCTATGAAATTGCCGTTTTGCATGAAAAAATTTTAAACGAATTACAGAAGTACAGAAGTAAAATTTTTCATACACATTATGTTTACGTTGGCTTAAAATGTATATATAAATAGTATATAAAAAATACTCCCACGAACAATGGTAGGCTGGACCATGTAACTCATTGTAGATTTATTGGAATACTTGTGGCACTAGGGTACATACGTACCTATTACTCTTTGGTTCTTATTTATGTTTAATAGTTAAATATTAATACAATATTTTGTTCCCAGAAACGCCAATAAAAATGACAACGAACAAAATAAGAATAGTCATGAAGAGACTCTCGACAATCGGCCCAAGCTTTTACAAAGGGTAAGTAGTATAGTACCTAAGGGTAGTTTATAATTATATTCATAAAATTATGAAAATAAATATTGAATATTTGGGCGTATACTTGTAATTGTTAATCAAAAACATTTTCAACTAAACCTTTCAGACGCAATATATAAAAAGTTACAATTTTAATTAAATACATATAATATAGGTTAATATAGGTATACTATATTAGGTTGGAATAAAAGAAGGATATCCTATCTAAATGATTTTCGGAATACCTACATAAAATTATTAGGATGTAGGTAAGCACGTAACTATAATTTTAGCGCATATTTATAATATGTATCTCATCTGCAAAAAGGTTTTCAAACTTTATCAATCTCATTAAAAGTTCCACGATCATGTTCGAATTTGGTAATTTTAAACTTTTGAAAAATAACGTACCTACCTACTAACCTACCTGCTAACATTTGTTCTCAAGAATGAGCGGTAACGTTTGGAATTTTTTTTTTTTTAGAGTTCATCAAGGCAGAAACTGTACATCCTATATGAATTGTTTTATTGTTTACGTAATGTAATATGCATAATATTATGATCTCGTGAAATGGCACGCGTCCTTGACCTGAGATACGGAAGTGTTTTTACCGGCGAGGTACCGATCACGCTCACTGAGCCGCTTCGAACCATGAAAATGAACTTTTATGTGACAAAAACCTTTCCTTAAAGTTCGCAAATGGATAACGTTTGGTGACATTTTTGTTATATGTACTTATTTAAGTATCTATGGTACTTGTTGGTGCTTTTAAAAGGTTTTTTGGGGATGTGCATGTATACCTACCTATGTCTGCTTCACATTAGAAGAGTATATTCATTATAGAACATGGATTTGTACTAGTCTATACTATACTAATATTATAAATGCGAAAATAACTCTGTCTGTCTGTCTTTTCTTCAAGCCTAAACTACAGAACCGATTTCTGTGAAATTTGATACAGACATAGTTTGAAACTCGAAAAAGGACATAGGATAGTTTTTATACCAAAAAACTACTACAGACATAGTTTGAAACTCGAAAAAGGACATAGGATAGTTTTTATACCAAAAAACTACAGAAGTCACTATTGGAGTTGCGGGCAAAAGCTAGTTAGTTATAAGTTTAAGCATTTCTACTATTAATGTTCGCATGCCTTCTGAAAATGGAAAATGACAGATAGATATAGGTATATGCTGTCTATAGAGTTTTTTTTAACTGACACGTCTAAGTAAACCAGGTAGGCTCGAAAGTGAGCCGTACAAGAAGGCCACATCACTTCAAGATCATTTATCACTGACTCAGCACTAACACGACGGAAAAACTATTTCCACTTGCCCCTTAAGAAACTCGTTAGCACTAATATACCATTCTTAGAATCGGCCCTAAATACGGAACGGAACATTTTAGGCAAGGCCGTTAATAACTGAATATCAATAATATTAGACCGACCCGATGTAATAGACAAAAGGATCTTCCTTTTAAGTAGATAGTCTGTGGTTCCAAATTGTGATCTATGCTATTGGTTTTTCTTTTAAACGGTGTGGCAAAGAGGTAATTGATGTGTATCTGCCTATACTTAGGTATTTAAAATTTTGACTGCTACTTTCAGAAACTAATCTAGTTAAACTCTTCTGGATATGTACTTGAAAAAATTAGAAACATTTTTTTTTATTAAATCTTCAAAAGAAGTTTAGCTTTTTGGGGGGAACGGCTATGAAATATTGTTTGTTAGTTGAGGCATTATATGTATAGTGCATGGGTATTATTGTCCACTCTCAATTTTAAGCGCACTTTTTATTTAATTTAAAAAACTATCAAGCGCCTACTTTTGGATCCAACTTTAACTGTGTACCTTCGAGAAGCTTAGAAAAGAAGCCTAGAGCTTTAACGCATTAGTTAGTGCATATGTAGAAGATTCCTACACCTTTGATGATACGATATGATGAGGGGTTAATCCTATAAGGATATAGAAATAATACCACCCGATTTGAATGCTAGATTAACATTGATTTATAATTCGTTATAAAAGACACAAATTACATTTTGCATTGTTTGCAATATACACAAAACCTGAGTGTGCAGAACGCACGGGCGTGAGTAGTTAAAATAATGTACGGTTCCGTACATCCTGCCCACTCAAAAGAGATAGATAAAACACGATTGAGATGAAAAAGATTGAAAGGACAAAGAAGATAGATAATGTGATCAAAATTAAATTGATCAAAGATAGTCTTAGGTGCTATAATGTAATGTAAAATAAAATATACACTAAAACGTAGGACCTAACCAATTTAGTCACGGAGCGCACTGATCACATAGATTCTGGCGAAGTAGCCTTATCTACACCACTGACCGTGAACACTTCACTGCACTTAAGCACTGATCGCGCTTGATGTGACGCCACTGGCGCCGGATCCACCGGCGCGACTGTCGCCGGCCCCGCCCCAGCAGCCTCCTGGCCCTGGGGGGCCGGCGACGCTGCTGCCCTAGCCGCAGCTCGACGACTCCTGATGAGGTACACGACGACGCCACCCAGTATGATCACCGCGGCTACACTGATGTATAGCACAGTGTAATGGTGGACATCATGAATGCTCAGATCTGTTGATGACTGTTCCTTAACCTCGTCAATCTGAGCCCTTAACTGATCCCAAATAACCTGATGATCCTCGACCATACTAATATTGTCGGGTATTGATGTTTTCATAATTCGATTAAGCATAGACACCTCTGGGACTTCGATATGATGATGAATATTCAAATTACTGAAAAAGTTATTATGAGCATAAATACTAAAGGTATCCCCTTTCAATGTGCAGCCCTGACCTAGAGTAATGATGCCATTGTTTATAAGATGGGTCATTGTCACTCCGTTCGCGCAAATAATGCGAACCTGGCATTCCGGACAACATGTGTACAACCAGGTGTTTGGCCTGTGCAACTTGATCCACCGCTCTTCGCACGACGATTTTACAGACTTACATAAGTGAGCATGATTAATTATTTTAATGTCACAGATGGATTGCTTCATTTTTAGATCGTAAATGGGCATGTTTAATGAGCACAATAATATATCGCTAGGAATATGAGTGCACGACTTTAGATCTTCTTCTGATAGAAGAAAAGCTGTATCCTTGTGCAGATTGTACGCAATAAATGATACTGATGTAAGAAATTGATAGTAGTGTTGTCCTTGTTTCTGAGAGATAGAGATGATTTTATTTAACTCGAACATTTCGTTGCTTAAAAGCGGAATTTTGATTTCTATGATTAAGTAATTTGAGATAACCCTAGCTGAAACCTTGAGTAATCGATACAAGTCCTTGATGTTTTTGATATCTACTGGTATAGTAAGTTTACCATTTAGCTGACTAGAGATGATGCTCAGCTGATACGATAGCTGTTCGGGAGATAGTAAATGGCTGTCGATACGTCCATGAGAAATATCCGTTACAGTCCCAATCAAAGTCTGCTGGATCCATCGAAGGTTTGATAGAATGATTGATGCAGCTAAAGATGATGACGTGATATAGTTATTGTCTTGATTAACCAAACGTACTTCATATACTTCACGCGCTAAATCTTGAAGCCGTTGATTGATAAAGGAGAATTGTTTATTCATGACGTTTTCATTACGGCGTAAAATGTTGAATTCGGATTCCATGATGCTGGTTTGATTTTTGATAAGATTTTGAAGATGTTTTTCGTTGTGACTGATCTGTTCGATGTCGCTTTTGTATTTTTCGGCAAACCTTTCGTCCAGTACACCGAATAGAGAATTTGCGATATAACCGACTCCATTTACAAGACCTCTTCTTAATCTCATAGGTGCTTCATTTGTATTTTTAAGTAACATGTCATAGTGTTCAATTTCACTAATTTCCTGCTCTAGTTGAACAATGATACTCTGATATTGTTTACTTGAATGAGTGATGCACATTGTTTTGATATGATTGACGTAACTTTTGATATCCGATAAGCCTTTCCAGTAGGTAGTCATATTATAGTAGACAACTAGACGCCATTCATCCTTGATGTATTGCAGGTTCGACAGTCTGTCGAAGTAAATTGCTTGATTTTCATCTAATGACGTCAGATTATATGATTGATGATTGTTGGTACTTTGTGCGTGAACAGGGGATAGCAACATGAAAATGAATAATAATGAATGAATGAATAGGCTCTTGAATGATATTCCTCTACGAGAACGTTGAGTACGCTCACTCTTTTTTTGTTGACATGATGATGGCGGTGATGGGTTGGAAGAATTTCCTTGATCGATAGCTTGATCTTGTGCCGTGTCCTCGTTGGTAGGTAATAACACGAGTTTGTTGACAGGACGTTTGATAATGTTATCACCTTTTGTTTTTAGACTGACCACTCTAACATAGTTGTCCTTTCCTGGATGTACATCTTGAATGCGTCCTAATGCCCACTTGCCAGGTGGTAGATTTTCTTCCTTGATAAGGACTACGTCACCAATTTTGAAATTTCTATTTGGTTTACGCCATTTTGATCTAGCCTGCAATTGTTGAAGATATTCGCTTGACCACCGCTTCCAAAGCTGTTTATTCATAGATTGAACGAGTTGCCATCGCGTCGAGAGATTGATGTGATCTGGATCTGTCTGTGGCCTGGATAGAATTGGGCCACCAACTAAAAAGTGTCCTGGCGAAAGAAAGTCATCGTCAGGGCTTTCAGTCAGTTGACAAAGTGGTCTAGAGTTGAGACACGCCTCTATTTGGTAAAGTAGAGTAGTAAACTCCTCGTACGTGAGTTTTTGATCTCCAATGATCCGCTTTAAATGATATTTAAGGCTTTTGACTGCTGCCTCCCAAAGACCACCTGCGCTTGGCCACGCTGGAGCATTGAAATGCCAGCTTACGTTCATGTGACTGATGTTATCAAATAGATCGGTGTTGATATTGGCTAAGATTTCTTGATACTCCTTCTTAATGATACGATTGGCGCCTACGAAATTTCTTCCATTGTCACTATACATATGACTAGGTGCACCACGACGAGCTGAAAATCTTCGGAAGGCTGCTAAGAATGCTGGAGTACTCAGATCGGAAACAAGTTCCAGATGAACAGCTTTGGTGGACAAGCAAACGAATACTGCTATATACCCCTTAACCGTTTTGATTCCACGTCCCTTATTGGCTTTTAACTCTACGTGTCCCGTAAAATCGACACCGGTGTGGGTAAATGGACGTGACGGGGTGACTCGAGGCTGTGGGAGATCAGCCATGATTTGATTATACTTTGATTGATTGAAGCGCTGACACTTAACGCAGGATCTCAACCTTCTCTTGACAGTACGAATTCCGCTTATGATCCAATATTTATCTCTGATATATGCAAGTGTCAGACGCGGGCCCCCATGCAATGTTGTCATGTGAGCCTGATGGATGATTAAGTCGGTGAGACGACTGTGGCTAGATAATATGATAGGGTGCTTTGATGAGTCCTTGATACATGCGTTTTTGAGTCGTCCTCCCACTCTAAGGATACTGTCCTCATCCAGAAAAGGATTGAGACATGATATTTTACTTTTAGGGTGCACGTATCCCTTTTGATTGATAAACTGAATGTCTTCATGAAATTCGTATAATTGATAATTCTGTATGATTAAATGTAATGCATTGTGCAACTCTGCTGACGTCAAAAATTCCGTCCCACCTGTGTGTTTACCTCGCGATCGTTTAATGAAACGTGATATCCAAGCGACTATTTTTACAATACGAGTTAATGAACTGTAATTGCACAATAGCTCTTGTATAACTGAAATGTTATTTTTATATAAGGCGGTGTTCACACAGTGTTTTTTGATCTCAATATTCGGCGATTGATAAGAAGTGACAGGTAATGTATTACGATCGAAATGAATTATCCATTTTGGACCCTGCCACCATAATGGATGGTTAAGTAGCTTCTGTGACGTGAGACCCCGAGTGGCACAATCTGCCGCGTTATCCTCTGACCGTACGTGATGCCAACATGATGATGGAACGATATTGGTGATTGTGATAATTCTATTAGCCACGAATTGTTTCCACCTATGGACGTCTCCTTGGATCCATCCTAGGACTATCATGGAGTCAGTCCAGGCATAAATTTCCACGTTTTCATTTGATAATGACTCCATAACCTTCTTGATAAGTTGAGCAAGAAGTAACGCACCACAGAGTTCGAGCCTTGGCAGTGACACCTTTTTAGCCAGAGGCGCTAATTTTGTTTTTGCGACAGCGAGTCTCGATATGCACTCGCCCTTATGATCTTTACTTACGACATATACTGCACAAGCATATGCCTTATCGGAAGCGTCACAAAATGCATGTATTTGATACAATTGGTTTGTATTACCAATGTATCGCGGTATAATGAATTGGTCAATGAGATTGAGATCACTCCTGAGATGAATCCAATCATCTTGAATTGATTGTGGAACATTTTCATCCCAAGATAATTTTAATGACCATGCGTTTTGGAATAGAAGTTTCGCTCTTATTGATAGTGGAGACAGCCAACCCAATGGGTCAAAAAGTTTCGATATTTCAGATAGCAACTGCCTCTTCGTGACGCATTGATTACGACACTGGACCGGATTTTGGAAGCTAAAGGTATCCGTTGATGGATTCCACCTGAGTCCAAGCGTTTTCTTCGATTCTGAGCACTTAAGGTCGAATGGGCTATTGAGCTGATCTGAGGAAAGATCTTTAAGTAGCTCCGGGTCATTACTGGACCACTTGCGCAGATTCATGCCAGCACCCTTCAACATCTCAATGAGTTGATGTTGTAGCTCCCTGGCTTGATTGATGGTATTTGTGCCTCCAAGAAGGTCATCCATATAAAAAGATTGGCGTAATGTTGACGCTGCTAATGGGTATCTATCGGCATCGTCGATTGATAACTGTTTAAGAGTCCTCATAGCTAAATAAGGAGCGGCTTTAGTGCCGTAAGTCACTGTAGTTAAACGATATTCTCCTAGTAACTCTTGAGGTGATTGTCTCCAAACGATTGATTGAAGATGATGATCTGATTGTCTGATGAAGAGCTGTCGAAACATTTTCTCGATATCAGCTGTCATAACGTACTTGTAAGTGCGCCAGTTCAAAATAAGTGTCATGAGATCTTTTTGGAGATTTGGTCCACAGCACATGAGGTCATTCAGACTTTTACCGGAAGATGATTTTGAAGAAGCATTGAAAACGACTCGAAGTTTAGTCGTTGTGGAATCTAATTTGATGACGCCATGATGAGGTAAATAGAAGGCTGGTTTTGATTCGTCGACATTATCGGCCTTACACATGTGACCCAGTTGTTGATATTCGGACATAAATGATTTATAACTTTCCGAGAATAATAAATTATTGCACATTTTTCTTTCCAACTGTTTGAATTGTGCAATCGCTTTTGATTTAGACGATCCAAGTTGATTTTCGTATTCGGGTTTCATGGGAATGCCAACTTCGTATCTGCCAGTATCTAAGCGACGAGTAGTTTGTTGATAAAACTCTTCACAATACTGCTCTTCACTAGTCAATGATGATGATGATGATGGTTCAACGTCTTCAATCTCCCAGTATTTTGAAAGATCCGATATATTGTTTGTCACGATATGACAATTAAAAGTACGAACGTTTCCCGATAAAATCCATCCGAGGGCAGTCTGCTGCGCAATTGGAGCTTGAGATGGACCTTTGATAAGACCGTCCATGATGATCTGTGAATAAATGCTGACATCTAAGAGAAGATCGATAGGCTTGGAAACATTGTACTCTGGATCAGCTAATTGCAGATGCTGGAGATGAGGCCATGATTGTTTTTTGAACTGAACGCTAGGCAAGTTACTGGCAACCCGAGAGAGTACGAGTGCTTCTGTAGTGAAATTATAATCGCCGTAGATAGATTGACAGTCGATAGATACTAAACCCTTACTTTGACTAGCACCTGAACCTATACCGGACACGGACGCATTGTAACGTCGCCTCTGTAAGCCTAGTCGTTGCACAGCGTTCTCCGATATAAGTGATATTTGAGACCCCTGGTCCAGGAGAGCCCTTAGGGTTATATAGGTACCGTCAGAACACCTTACATTGATCGATAACGTGGTTAATAGTAATTCTTCATCGTCTACTGCGACATGATTGGCATTAGGCTGTTTGTTGGGTGTTTTTGCGGACGGACCCGATGTAGACGATGATGATGAGGATTGATGTTTTGATGATTGCATACACGCTTCATGGAGTATGGTATGATGATTGCCTTGGCAAGACTTGCAACGTTTGGTGGAAGTACATTCATTTCCGTCGTGAGAGAATAGGCAATTTTTACAAATATTTGATTGTGTAACTATTCTCATTTGTAAATCCGGAGTCATGTTAATAAATTTTTTGCATGAAAACAAATTGCGATTATGATTTAGGTTGCAAACTGCGCATTTCGAGATATGAATAGCTTGAGCTTGATAATTTCGATGATTAAAGCCTTTATAATTATTATATTTGTAATAATTATTTTGCACTTTTGGATTTGGGGTTCGTTTGATAGATGTAGCGGGTTCCTTATCATATTTGGTTATCTGTTCCAACGCAGTAAATTTACCTTCAAGGAATGTCATTAACTCGTCTAACTTAGGTAATTTTCGCGGTTCGACGCGTGCTTCTCTGTAATCAGTCTGGGTATCCGTATCCAGTTTTTTACATAGAAGGTGCACCAATAAAGGATCCCACGCATTAGTATTGACGCCAAGATTGTGAATAGCATGAATGCACTCCGTAGTAGTGTCATATAACCTTTTGATTTCGGATGATGATTGTTTTTGAATGTTGGGCTGATTGAGAAATATTTCGATTTGATGAGTGAAAAGAGCTTGCTCGTTGTTGTATCGATGGACTAAAATCTCCCATGCGGTATCGTAGTTTTCCGATGAGACATTTAAATGATAGATGAGTCGTTCAGCTTCGCCCTTGAGCTTACCCTTAAGATGTTGCATCTTTTGGGCCTTGGTGATGGAATTATTGTTATGAATTGTCTCGCTAAACAAATCATAAAAGGTTGGCCATTGACTATAATTTCCGCTGAACGTAGGTATCTCAAGTTTCGGAGTGACCTTTTCTAAATGAGTCGTAGAGGAGATTTTCCTATTTAGCTCACGTTTGATATTTTTGTAAGCTAACTCATGACGAGTGAATTCCTCGTCATACGATATATCTCCACCCGCAAGTATATGATCGATTTTCAAATGCTGAGCGTCGATAATTTTCCAAATAGACTGAACGCCGTTTAGCTCGTCTTCGAGTTCCCATTTATCCGATATATTTTCAACCTTGATGCTCTTAATAAGTCGACTAAGTGCCCTGAAATTAGTCCGCTGCATTGCTAACAATTCATCAACCTCCCCATCTGGTTGAGTTGATTTTGATGATTTTCCGTAAGATGATAAGAGGATGCGGACAGACTGATAAAGGTCTTTGCCTACCTGATAGGTATTTAGACGGAAATATTCATCTGCCTCACTGGCATGATCGGAAATTCTAGAATGATTTTGTTCGAACTCTTCCCAGAGAGCGTCTAGCGCGCCTAACCGTTTTTTGATGTATTCGGCATTTTTGCGGGAATCAGAGTCCTTATTAAAGTTGACCTTTATGGTAGTGATACTGGAGATGATTTCAGATTGACGGGCTATACGAGATTCCATGTTGAAAAATAAAGGAACAGTCTTACTTGATAAATGATGATCCAGATGCGACGTTACAGTAGTGACGTCCTACGCCCCTGCTGGTGATTCCAACGAAGCTGACAGCGTGCGCGACCTCTCGCGCCACAGATGAGATGAAGATGATGAAGTATCGCGATTCAATGAACACGACCGAGATGGCTTAAGCTAGCGATGCTCAAGTCGATGATGTGTGTAGATTACACTGGTGATCGCACGGAACTTAAGTCCACGTCACGTTGACGTACACGAGACACGAATGCGCGCGCGAGGTCAAAGTAACCGCGAAGGTCCCGCCACGATCCGGCTCGAAGGACCAAAAAAAAATGTAGAAGATTCCTACACCTTTGATGATACGATATGATGAGGGGTTAATCCTATAAGGATATAGAAATAATACCACCCGATTTGAATGCTAGATTAACATTGATTTATAATTCGTTATAAAAGACACAAATTACATTTTGCATTGTTTGCAATATACACAAAACCTGAGTGTGCAGAACGCACGGGCGTGAGTAGTTAAAATAATGTACGGTTCCGTACAGCATAGGTAAGTATTATTGCCCAATTTTACGTGTAAAACTACACACTTGATTTAAAAAAAAAAACTAGTACCTAACCAGTTGCCAACATGAGCCTATTTTTGGATCGAAATCTGACTGTACCTATATATTGCCGCTCCACTTTCCCTCAAAATGAAGTTGCCAAGATCACAAGGGGCAAAGAAAACCTTTTTCTTTGAAAACCTCGTTAATCGCTTGCTGTTCGGGTTGCATGATAATTGGGTACATTGTCATCAATTTCTGGGACAAGAGTCCCTCACATCGTGATTTAAACACCCTTCGGCCTCAAAGAAAAAGAAGGGTTTTCTCAGATTTAAGTAAAACAACAAAAAACGCTTTTGAAGACGTTTGTCTACGTGGAGTGTTAAGTAGTGCAATTATTCAACAATTGGGTAGTTTCCTAGGTCAAAAATAAATTAATTCGATGTTTCAATATTATAAAATATTGAAAAATAACTAAACTTTTATTCATCGATCGGTCGATACACCAAGTTTTAGATTTTTTTAGCTAATTATTGTGAAATAAGTAAACTATTTGACGCAAAAATGTTATGACGTCATAGCTCAGTTTTTTATACAAATTTCTTAGAAAAGTATCGTTTTTGACGTTTGGATAAAAGTATTGAATTTGAGTAGTTGGAAACTACCGTATTATAGCGTATTTTTTTGAATAATACGGACGGCGAATAACAATAATAGACTGCACGGTTGGTGCGGTGGCAGGCCAACTGGCTGCCGTACAACGTGTCGCGGGTTTGATTCCCGCACGGAACAACTCTTTGTAATCGCACCCACGACACAGGAGAAAATATTAAGTGAGGCATCGTTTTTTAAAAAAAAACAAGCAAACTCAATCTGAAGAATTGTGTGAGAGCGAGTGTAAGAAAGCAGTTATTTATTACTGACTGTACACTGTACGAAAATGTCTAATAATTTAACTTTAGAAGATGATAATATGTGGAACCAAAAATTAAGTATTCACGTAATGTTTAATAATATTCCGCGGCATATTATTATAGAAATTATTTCATTTCTACACTCACGATTCTCCCGTTGATTTCCCCTGAGTTGGAAATATTACGTCGAATACCTGCAGAACAGAGATAATCAGTTAAAATTAAATAAAAATATAGCGCCCCTACGGAAAATACAACACCGTAAATAGGTACTGTTATTTCACGTGTTTGAGTGAAAACATTAGTCTTATTTTAATAGTGTGAGTGAGCAACTAGTAAATAAACAAAACAAAAGGCAATTCAGTACCTACTTACACCACTTTCGACAGGAAATGACGATTGCGATTGTTAACAACACACTTTGTAAATTACAGAGGAAAATAATGACAGGTTTTACAGTAACAACACAACACGAATAACTTAGGAACGACGCAGTAAAGCTCGGTCCACACTTAAAACAAAATTGGGTAGTTTCCTAGGTCAAAATGAATGCGACGTTTCAATACAATGAAATATTGAAAAACAACTATCGACGATAGAAGTATTATTCGTTGATCGATCGTTATAAGTTTTAGATATTTTTTAGCTAATTATTAAGAAATAAGTAAGCTATTTGACGCAAAAATGCTATGACGTCATAACTCAGTTTTTCATCTAACATTTCATAGAAATGTATCGTTTTTGACATTTGAATAAAAGTATTGAATTTGACTAGTTGAAAACTACCGTATTATGTCATATAGTCCGCCATATTGAATTTTAAGTTTTGGCGATAGGAAGTAGGGGTCTGTGGGCGGATGGAGGAAAGTAAGTATCTATATATACTACCTATATATTGGAAATGTGGGTCCCTGCGCTCTGCGGATATTGAACGTTGAAACTGCAACTGCACCGCAAAGGCACCGTACGTCGTTACATAGGTACCTACATTTAATAACCTCTTACATCACGTCCAATAGTTTGAACGAACACGAAACTCGCTATATCATTTTAAAGTTTTATCTGTGGTAAGTTTCGACACGAAGACCAAAATGGCTGATTCTCTACCTCCTTACATTTGTAGAGGATTAATAAGTGTGCATGTCTGTAAACATAAAGGATATCTTTCACTAAATTACCTTATCATCATCATCCATCCATCCATCATGAACTACATACACAGTTAGCATTTTAATTTACCTACTATAACCATTACTTCAGAGCTAAACAACATTTCAAAAGTTTCACAGACTAAACAGTCAATTGACTGTTGCCTAGCAACCATTTATTGTCTGTGGCTGGCGAGCTTGTCCTTGAAGCTACATTAGATTAGCGTCTTTTTCCAAACGTCCACATTTCAAGCGTCACGAATCACCAATCTCATAATTTGTATCGAAATAACTTTTCTGAACTGGGAATGGTCGTAACTTCCCTATTGAGTTGACCTTGACCCGAGCACCCTCATTTGTGTCGGAAACGAAGTTAATTAGAAGATTTGGGACAAAAGGTTTTTCAAATTCGATTCAGCCGTAAATAAAACATAATGATGTTTGTATAGGTTGTTGTGTGTGGGCGTCTTCTTAGATTCTCATTCTGCGCGTCGTTCTCATTTATTATAACTTTCGTGAAACGTTCTAAATTAATGATTATGTTTTCGGCTTACTCACGTAATAATTTGACGAGATATCAGGTGCGAGGTCTCATTTATTGTTAATATTAGCTTTTGCACGCAATACCGTTCGCGCGCAATAGTGACTTCCTACAAATTTTTGGTATAAAAACTATCCTATGTCCTTTCTCGAGTTCCAAACTATGCCTGTACCAAATTTCACAGGAATCAGAGGTTTTTATCTTAGGAAACGTATTTAGTGTATAGGTACTAACGTCTCGCCCCGGCTTCGCACAGGTGTAATGCTGATACATAATTTCTCCATAATAATCTTAATGGAAGTTATTGTTACATAGGTACGCATCAAAATACGTTGTGTAGTTTAAAAGATAGAAGCATACAGGGACAGAAAAATGAATTTAAGATGTAGGTAGTGATGTAAAAACTAAATACCTAAATAGGTAGTTTCCTAGTTCAAAAACTAATTCGACTTTTCAATACCTACAATAAAATATTGAAAAATAACTAATTATACTTTTATTCATCGATCTGTCGATACAGAAAATTTTCGATGTGACGTCGTAATCTGGTTTTTCATACAAATTTCATAGAAAATTATCATTTGTGACAATTTTATAAAAAAAGAATTGAATTTTAGTACCTACTCAGATAAAACCGTATTATTAGTTGTACTGCGGTACTATGAACTTCAAAAAATAATATAGGTATGGACTTTCAACATTGAAAGCTCTTTTCTGTATTCTGTTAGGTAATTAAATATAAGTGCTAACGAGGCGGGAAACGTAAAAAAACACGAAAGTCAAAGACCAAAAACAGTAAAGCCAGGACAGTAGGTATGTTACTTAATTGTTCTTAGATTATCCATCAATCCTTCTTGATTAAGATTTAAGCCTAAAGTTGGATAGATTTTGATCCAAACTACGATATTGCGACTGAATCCCACTGTCCAATTTGTAATGAACTGAGAAGGTACCTAACTAAGTGCGGAGTCGCAATTAATTGAAGGATTTCTGGAAACCGTATCTAAGCGACGCAGTTCTGGGGTTGCCAGAATTGCCGATTACCAGTGTTGTAATTTATCACGATAGTTATTTAAGTTTTGTCTAAATATTGACCTGAGTAGGTAACGGTCGGATTGAATGTGTCTGTGTTTTGGTAGGCACTTAAAACCTGTCTTCGTAATATTACGAGTAGGGAATGAATGCAACTGAATGCTTTTTTTGTAAATAAATAAAATAAAAATAAATAAATATTTTGTACTTGGAAAAAGGGGTTAAGTATATCTACGAGAAGACGGATGTTAAGCAATCAGCGCCGCCCATGGACATCCGCAACAGCAGAGGAGTTATGAGTGCATTGCCGGTCTTTTGGGGATTAGGGATTAAGGAGGGATTATGGGAGGGGAAGGATTGCGCCTCCGTTAACCTCAATCACACGAAAACCACTACGCAGAGATTGTATCACGTCGGTTTTCTGTGTCAAATAAAAAAATCTATAAGTACTCTCCATTCCATACCTATTTTTGTTCTTAAAAAAATATCAGGAGACTATTTTTAAAATAAGAAGGTAAATGTTATTGATACTCTCAATTTCGTAAGGATTCCATGACAACGTGCTGTTTACGTGCTCAATATCTACGAAATTTCGAATATCGAATGCAGTGACGCAACTGTTTGTTCTCTTTTTAACCGACTTCAAAAAAAGGAGGAGGTTCTCAATTCGATTGTATTTTTTTTTTTTTTTTTTTTTTTTTATTTTTTTTTTTTATGTTTGTTACCTCAGAACTCCGTCGTTTATGGACGGATTTGCAAAATTTTTTTTATGATTGAAAGGATATGCTTCCAGATTGGTCCCATTCTTTTCAAAATCAAGTTTTGATGATGGGATCCATGAGAAATCGAGGGAACTCCTCAAATATTATAGGCAACTATATAGTAATTTTAATATTTTCATAGAGCACTCAAGCATTTACAGTCAAAAAGTAATGTTTGATGAGGTGGAACTGGTGAAGAAGATCAAAAATGGATGATGAAACTTGACACTCGCATAGATATCACAATCAAGGTAGTTCAGCAACTATGAAAATGCACTGTAAACCAATGATCTTAAATAATTATGTTGGAAATGTTATCATCGAACTGATTTAATGATGATTATGGAGCTGGAAGGTAGGCACTGGAACTGCGTACCTAATTAATATATCCTAGCCGTGTTTGGGCTTGTTAGAATTGTTATAAGATGCACTTTGGCTGTAAGGTACTATTGAACTGATGTGATGATGAAGCTGGAAGGTTGGCATGGGGCCTAGTATTGTGTAAGCTTATTAGAGCTGTCAAGAGCAATGGAAAGGGCTATGCTCATAGTTTCCGTGCATGTTCGAATCAGAAATGAAGAAATCCGCAGAAGAACCAGCGTCACCGACATAGCCCGAAGAAATGCCAAACTTAAGTGACAGTGGGCACGGCACATTGCTCGTAGAACAGATGGCCGATGGGGCCGAAAGGTTCTAGAGCGGGACCGCACACCTTTGGGGGCGGAGTTTGGCCTAGTATTGGCTATTTTGCATTAGTCCACGTGGACTGCGTTTACACATTAGTGGTGAAATGCGTCATTGTGTTCTTATCGTTTTCCTGGTAATAGGCTAAGAGAATTAATTGGCATTTTTAACAAAACAGTCGTTTTAAATGGGTTACAAAACAATAATTGCGTCGTACAAAACAATAATTGTGTTTCTTTTGTGTGCACATATGTAGATAATACTTACTTAAAAAAAGGTTCATACATTGAATGAGTCATAAATGTATATTTACAATAGCGATGGTCTTTTATATTTTTACCAACTTGTCTATATATGAATGTTCTTAGTAATAACAAAATAGTATTCTTCATTTAATGGGTTACAATTGATACAAAACAATAATTGCATCGGTCTTTTTTCTATGTACGAATGTATTTAATCATAGATACTAAATTAGATTGCATTTGGTATCTTTGAACTTTATCTGTCTGTTGATGAAAATATCTAGTTTTTTGTTATTTGGCGAGAACTAATATGAATTTATGATAAGATTATTATTTTATTTTAACTACAAGTCATAAGTATCTCATGCATCATATCATCTCTCCTCGAGATCAAAACGATTACACAGTAACAATGTACTATGATATGTATGTCTACGTATAAGTATGACATTGGTAACTTTTTCAAAAGAAATGTAGGAACGATATTGACTTCTTTGCCATAACACATTATAATAAAAAAAAAAAACACTAAACGGCTACAAATAAAAAAAAATTTTACAAAATAAAAAAACCGCCTTCAAAAAAAGTCAAGCAATAAAAGTTCCTACACTAAAAAGTAAAAAATAACAATTTGAATTACTGTAAAAAAACTTAATTTATAGGTAAACTTATTTGACATTAATATTTTGCAAATATTCAAAATTTATTACTTATTTTTGGAGTCGGTGCCAGCCCATGCAAGGAAATACAAATGGGCAACAATCCCTTGAAAAACTACCTCTTACTTAATTATAAAACTACTTAATACCTATTTGCATACTCAAATATAGGTATATTAATTAAGACATAAATACAGATTAGACTTCTCTACAAAAAATGTCCGATTTGCACATTTTTTTAAATAAAAAATATGTACTTACAAAAACATTTTAAGTACATTGAACATGTTTAAGCATTATGTACGAAAAATGGCACCGGATATTAAAAACCTAACTAACATTAAGTTTCAACATCAAAATGCTGGCACCGACTCCAAAAATAAGTAATAAATTTTGAATATTTGCAAAATATTAATGTCAAATAAGTTTACCTATAAATTAAGTTTTTTTACAGTAATTCAAATTGTTATTTTTTACTTTTTAGTGTAGGAACTTTTATTGCTTGACTTTTTTTGAAGGCGGTTTTTTTATTTTGTAAAATTTTTTTTTATATTTTTCTCATTCAGAGAGCCAAAGAGTTACGTAACTTTAGATAGGTATTGAAAAATATGGAAATTGTCTTCGTTCAAATAGGTTTGCTGGCACCGTGCCAAGTGATCGTGACCTTCTTTTATGTAACAGACAACTATAGATTAAGTATAATAATATAGGTATATCTATGGATTTTATCAGTACATTTAATATCAATTCACAATCGGGTTCTCGACAAGATCAACTCAATATCTAGGTACTTAATTTAATTGTAAAAATCGCCTGTTTTTGTATGATTCCTGTACGAGGTTGTGTTGTGAGGTAACGTGCTTTTAGGTTAGCTAGAACACCCACGGTACCTATAATCTACATTACAAAATATATCGACTTAATAATAGTAACGTTTTTATGGTATAGATCGGCAAACGAGCAGACGGATTAGGTACCTGATGGTAAGCAATCGGCGCCACCCACGACACCCGCAACAACAAAGGAGTTTCGTTGAAGGTGATAAGGGTTTCGGATATTTAAGGATTAGAAAGGGATGGCGTGGGAGTAATTGGGCTTCCGGCAACTTCACAACGCTGAGGTTGTTTCACACCGCTTTTCTGTGAGGTCGTGGTATCACTCCTATACCGACCGATCGACGACCAATTCGTGCCGAAGCTTGGGTCTTCCACACTTAAATGTGATTGTTTTTTAATATTACTTATCTACATATCATTTTTGAGGTTACGTTAAAACAAAACTCGATTCGAATTTTCAAATATAATTGCCAATCAATTAACTTTCACAAAGTATGTACTTAAGTGCCTAATTATTATTAACCGTCCACGTTTCGTTCTTTGATGAATGTTATTTAAATTTCGAAGTACCTACTTATTGGAAATCAATTTGTTTCTAAAGATTTGTCAAGAACGTAGGTTCTACAGTACCTACCTACCTACATAAATTGTTCGATCCTGGCTTTGATCTCGCAGTACAGATCATTCGAGAACATATAAAGGTCAGACTGGTAGATAATGCCTACGGCATTAAGTCCGCCTATGTACAGGAATTTGTGTGCATAAAGCTTAATAAATAAATAAATAAATAAACATATCGCATTTCAATTTGTAATTTTCAGTGATTTTAACGTCGGAACGACACAGTGTCTTCTGAACCATATACCTAGATAAATATTCTACGAACATTGTTGACTGCGCTTATATTGCATCATTGCTTACCATCAGGTGGATTTGGAGACAAACAGTAGTTTATATGATTTAAAAAAAAGTCCAAGTACGTAATCAATATTTTAATCTATCGATACTTACTTTAATTATTGTTTGTTTAGTTAGTTACTTCAACAAAAGTACCTACGGCTTCATTTGCAAAAACGACAACCATAGCGAGCTAACCAGCATTCTGAAAATGTAATTGCGTTTGTAAGACTAACTCTTCAATTGCTTTAAAGTTATACAATGTACTCAGACAATGTGTCCCCCATGTAAAGACCTATTCTTTACCTATGAAACTGCCGTCCGTCCCGTGGTACTGGCCATTTCAAATCAAAACAGTTTTTGTTAGGCTAAGGCTAATTAATTTTGTTTTGAAAACATGGGATTCTTTTTCCAAAAGTAGTCATTTGTTTATTGATTAGTGTTACATTTTCATCGCATTTCAAATCAAAAAAATATAATGTATATATCTGCTTTATACCTCGAAGCATTAGTAATGTTCAATTAATTCTGGGCCACGTTCTCGCTCGCTGACGGTAATTATAACAAGATTCAGGTGGCGAACTCGAGCGCATGAGCAATTTACTTCCAGAAGCGAAGCCGCGACTCAAACAGATCATGCCAAGCGTGAAAATTTGAAGTCTGTGAATGTAAGGCCGGGGGTAAGGGGAGGGGGTACTAAACCGCGTTCTTTACCTCTTTGAATGGATGTAATAGCAATTGAAAATACATAATTTTGATAGTGTAGCTACGTAGGTACGCGTTATAGGAAAAAACATTTAAAGGATTAAAAACATTTTTCAGACCTTACTTATTTTTCAATCTTATGATTTTGTAACATAGTTCAAAATCTATTAATAATAAGTATATTAATAAATGTATTCTCGTTATAGCATTCAGATTCAGTTGACAAAAGGAAAGTAAGATAGATAGGGGTTTGCGGGGCAAGCGCCGCCTAAAGCAGCAGATAGATAAATATAGTTTGTGGATATTTGTTAGGTACATGAATAAAGTTGAGAGACTCCAGCCTTTTAGATAATGAGAACAGCGGCCACTCGTCTTAAAGAGACGCCCCCCTTGTGGCTTTGGCCAGAAGTCGGGGAGCCGCTCGACCTTGCCTACCTACCCACAAAGTCCCAGACTTTTATCAACTTTTATAACGAGACCACGGTACTGTTGAGATGAAGTTTCATTTTATTAACACCCTTTACGTAATAGGTAGCCTGACGTAGCCAGGAGAAAAGTTTTGAACAGGCCCAAATTAATTAACAAGCTTATGAACGATGGTTAAAAAAGAAGTAGGTATACACATAGGGATGTAGAATGTTTTTTTATTGTTAAATTGTATTAAAAGTACACCTATAAAAATAGACCATATTAATATATTGTAAAATTAAAATTAAATAGAACAATTTTTCTCTAGAGAAATTTAAACCTGGCCAATCTACTGAAATAAAACGACACAAGTGCCTCATTAAAATACACTTTGAACTTTCCCTGCAGTGTAATGTAGTGAAAAATAATGCGCCAATTAAATTTAAATTAAGCGTTTTGTTACCCACACCAATCGCGTGTTAGAAGCCACTCGGGGTCGCCTTGCCTATTTTAAGCTGCATATTTGCATTACATTGAATGATGAGGCCCATATAGCATGGCGACGTTTAAAACACTTTATGTTCCACACGAAATATTATAATTAGGTAGGTACATATTTTAGTTGACATATTTATGAATTCGTTTACATATAACAGTATTATTTACTTTATTATACTGGCAAGTACCAATGTGACTTTTTTCGAGTTACTTTAGATATACGTTAGACATGTAGGTACTTTCTATGATTATTTAGACACCAATGACATATGGTGAAGGTAAACATCGTGAGGAAACCTGGACTTATAATTTCTAATTATAAGTTTGAAATCGCCAACCCGCATTGTGCAAGCGTTGTGATTAATGCTCAAACCTTCTCCGTGTGAGAAGAGGCCTTTGCTCAGCAGTGCGCACTTATGGGCTGATGATGATGATAACATTATTTAAAATAAAATGCGAACGTACCACCAAGGCGAACCGCGGCCTCGGCCTGAAGTATTTAGTAGATGGTACGAGGTGATTTTTAGTCAGTAAGAGTCTGACTCTCACTCGTGCCCCACTCAGGGTGGGAGAAGTAAGTAATTTGACGACTTGCAGAAATACGGTAGTTTCCAACTAGTCAAATTCAATAGATGCTTTTATCCAAATGTCAAAAACGATACTTTTCTATAAAATTTGTATAAAAAAATGAGTTATTACGTCATAGTTTTTTGGCGTCAAATAGCATACTTATTTCTTATAAAATAGCTAAAAAATATCTAAAATTCTGTGTATCGATCGATCGATGAATAAAAGTATACTTAGTTTAGTCAATATTTTTTTTTTATTTTTTTTAAACACTGCCCCACATTAGGATTTTCTCCTGTGTCGTGGGTGACAGACCCGGAACAACAATCTGTGGATCACACAAAGAGTTGTTGCGTGTGAATCGAACCCGCGACACGTTGCGTGGCAGCCAGTTGCCCAGCCACCGCACCAACCGTGCAGTCGCTCGTATCGATTTAATTTATTTTTGGCCTAGAAAACTACCCAATTATGCAGATAAAAAAAATTATATTGACTATATGTTTTAAACGCACTGAACATTGAATAAACCTAGCAATACATAAATGAAAATCTTCATTTTGTACATGTTTGAAACAAAATGGTAAGTATTTTTCATTGACGGCTTGAGTTTGTTATTTATATATAACATAAGTAGGTAAACTAAAAAATAAATAAGCCAATACTAGCCCATTAAGAACATAACCTATTGTGACGGAAAAGATGTTCAAACTCTTTTGTTAACTTCATTGACATCATGACGATTATGGATGGTTGTCAAACGTTGCCTAGAGATTGTAAATTTCGTCGTGAATTGTCAACATGAATTGGAGTAATCGGTAAGGCATGTGGATACCAGCGAGACCCCGAGTTCGAGTCCCGCCGTAAGCATGAAGTTTTTTAGTTGATGGAAATTTTTGTTGAACTTTCTGGAAGGCACGTAACACTATTAATAATTTTGAAAATAATTACAATAAATTTACTAACTCTACTTATGATTTTAACTAAAACTAATGACTTAATCTTGGATTGAATACAAATGAATTACTAATTAAAAAAATATGGATGAGTAAAATAAACTTCAATAAAAACAAAACTAATGACTAGGCGGTATGGTCTCGGACCTTAGCCTGTTCCCAAGGAACGATTAATAATAAAAAAAAAATTACAATAAAGAGTTTATGATTTATACCTAATTCAAAATAGGCAGACCCATCTGTATACCACGTAGGCGTAGGTACATAGGTAGGAACAGCCGGTGCTTCATTTGATTGATGAACAATTAAAACAATGTTCATCCCATTATACTACCTGTAACGGCTGCAGAACATACATTTCACAACATTTCTTATTAAATTCAGAATAACGGAGATCGTATCATGATTGATATTATAATCTGTATTTTGTTTATTCCATACCTTTATTTATTCTATACTTTACTGTACCATAATTATAGGACGAACTAAAATATAATGTGTCACCTTTGGATGAAGTAGGTAGGTAAGTAAAGATCAGGATTCGAGAAACAAAGTTTTAAGATGATGAAGATACAATAATGCTTAAACGTAAATACTTAAAATACAAAATAAATACTATACTTAGATACATTGACTAAAATTAGATACATTTACATTATGAATTATATAGATTACCTATATATTTTTCTTTTAATTTTTTACTTAATGTAGGTAATTGGTCGGCAAACGAGCAGACGGATTACCTACTGGTAAGCAATCAGGACACCCGCAACGGAGGATTTACGAGTGCGTTGCCAAACTTTTAGGGATTAGGGATTTGGAGATTTAGGGATTGAAGAAGGATTGGGGGCGGGGAAGGATTGGGCCTCCGGTTGTTTCACGCTGGTCTTCTGTGAGGCCGTGGTATCACTCCGGTCGAGCCGACCCATTCGTGCCGAAGCGTGGCTCTCCCACGCTTAATTATTATATTTATATATAATTATTATACTTAATTATTAAAAGAAAAAATATTTCAATGGCAAAGTTGATTCTTTTGAGTAGAACCCGATATTTTTAAATGTCTAATTTTCGAATAGATACGGTCTAGCTCTATTAGCAGCAGCGTTAAAACTGTCGGTAGTCGAAATATAAAATTCGTGAACCGAAAATAACACGACCGCCACAGCAGCAACATAAATTCAAACAACTCTTGTATTGCATTGCATAGGGACTTGGCTATACACATATGTATATTCGCATCTGCGCCATTTTTCACATAAATCCTTTTTTGTACCGATCCACCAATTTGTTAGGCTCTAACCCAAAAATATCGCCAAGAAAAGGGGATTTAAAAACCCAGCCGTAAATAGCAATGAATCGACTTTGACTTACGTGATTTGTATGACGTATTTCGTTTAAAAGGTCGTGTTTAAAGTAAAAATATCGATATACCATTCGCCATTCAAAAAAAGGAACACAATTCGATCTCGAAATTAAAATTCGAAATAACACATTTCAAATTGTGTATTTCCTATGTCAAAAATAAATTAATTCGACGTTTGAATACAATAAAATATTGAAAAATAACCATACTTTTATTCATTGATCGATCGCTACATTAAGTTTTAGATATTTTATAGCTAGATAATTATTAAGAAATAAGTAAGCTCTTTGACTCAAAAATACTATGACGTCGTAACTCAGTTTTTCCATACAAATTTCATAGAAAAGTATCGTTTTTGACATTTGGATAAAAGCATTGAATTTGACTAGTTGGAAACTACCTTATTGCGCTATTTTACATCGAGATTGAGATTTTGTTTATTTATATTATAATTACGCATAGTGAAAAAATGGTAGCATTGGCGTCAATTAGAATTTTTGAATTTTTTGATGTTTCGCCAGTTTTAATGACATGATGGAAAACCAAACCCTGATCAAGAACCCATGATTCTTAAACAATGATCTGATGACATTACGATAACCAAAAAAATTAATAAAATCATGTTTTTTTTTAACTAGAGGTTTGTTTAATATTATTTTAGGTTCTGCAATCCAGGCCAGTGAGTATGGTCGTCCAGTGGAGTGAAGTTCGCACCGCTTGGCAGGACAGTGACTTCATAACCGAGTGTCTATGCTGGCACAACGTCTACCGCCAGAGACACGGCGCACCACAGCTCTACATGGCACCAGAGGTAATTATCATAAACGTAGTGGTTACATACTCTTTGGTAATTATCGTGACATTTTTAATTATAATCATTCCGCGATTGATGTTGTGAATTATGTTTTTTCGTTGAATTTGAATTAATTTTTGATTTCAATTTTTTTTTACCTAAATATATTTTTATATTTTTATAAAATATTTTACTCTTACCGTTAAAATCTTCGATCAACAATAGCAAGGTACGGTTGATAAAAGGTTAAAATTCACCATTATCGTAAAACAGCTGGTCCCATGTTGGGCGCCAAAATAAAGTTACTAGCGAGATATAGATTATACACTTTAACTGGAATAACCCATCTATTGTCATACGCTTTGCCATGTTTTGTTAACCGTTTAGAAAACGGCTGTAGATCGAAAAAGTATCTATACACAATCGATAATATACATATGTATGTAGGTGTATATATGATTACGTACACCAAGTATTTAGTGGTTGTCTTTTGCTTCGGTTCTGCCCCAGAGTGAAACTTGGCGCTTTAGAGTAGATATATATGTTCTGTGACTTGGCGTGACCCCTGGCGTACTTGGCGTATGTTTGTAATAAAGTAATGCATCTTACTCGTATTTATCAAAAAAAAAGTCAAAAATCATTTATTCCAGTTAGACCCGTACAGGCACTTTTGAACGCCAAACAAAATATATCTTCTTTAGATGTAGATTTAAGAGTATGTGAAAACAAAATTTGATAATAAATATTTGCAGTTATGCGACTACGCACAAGCGTGGGCAAATCACCTGGCGCACACTAACAAATTCCACTACAGAAATGATCGAGATGTCGGCCAGAATTTGTACCAACGACCTGTCAGCGCTCTACAACCAGATGTCACAGGTATGAGGTCACACGTACCGCTACTGAGGTCGTAACTTGTTTTAAAAATAAAAATAAACACTCAAATTAGACGTAAGCGATAAAAATTGATTCGTAAAACTTTATCAGCTATAGATACTTATTTGTATCTAGATTATGAATTCTGTTACCTTTTTCTTTTAGTCTTTTATAAAATGTAGGAGAAATTGCTTTTTTCTTTTTCTTATTTTCTTCAAAAAACTTAACCTAACACTAATATTTTCTCCTGTGTGTACCTAAAAATGTTAAAATTAAGAGTGAATGAACCATTTCTTTCATATAAATACAGAACATATTGCTACTTGCAAAACAACTTAGATATTTAGCGACCAATCCTGGCCAAGCCCTTAGGTGTCACTGTCCGACTTAAGACACTTGGAGTAGGTATTTTTTCTTATGTCGCAATGTGTAACATAAGACATTCGAGAGGAGTACAATATCGCCGATCTTCTTAGCTTTCTCCTGTGTCGTGGGTGTGTTTACAAATAAAACATTTCACATAAATTAACTACACGACTAGAACCGGATCAACAATTCGTGGATCACACAGTGTTCTTGCGTGCGAGAACCGAACCCGCGATATGTTGCACGGCAGCCAGGGCCAGCCACCGCAGCAAACTACCTACAAGGCAATATCGGTTTTTTTTAATTTACATAAACATTCATTGTTTTATTATATATATATATATATATATAATTATTTTAATTTATTATAGATTTTGTAGTGCTCTTTCTATTTGATGAAATAAATACTTTTTGTAGTTTTTTTAAGTAAGTTACCACCCTCCCTCCTCCCTCCGTCCTTGTCAGGGGAGGGGGGGAGGGTAGATGGTACTCATCGAACACTACATGTCACTTCGTACCCCCTGTCAGAGAATGTCACACTTTGTCGAATTCTCCCACGTATAATTACGTCACACGTGAATCCCTTTCACGTGTGACGTAATTTTTGAATGACCCCTAATTCCCTCAAACTGCTTTTGGCTTTCAGGTCAAGAAGTGTCTTCCTACTGGTACGCCGCGGTGCGCCAGTACAGCTATTTCAAAGAGCCGGATGTACTCCACGCAAATGTTAACGCAGGTAGGTAAATAATCAGCCGGGGTTGCGGGGTAAGCGCAATGAGGCACCGCGACCTCGGCCCAGAGCAGGAGAAGGAACGGGGGTTTTTTAGTCAGTAAGAGCCTGACACTCCCTCCCGCCCGGCCCTGGGCGGGAGAAGTCATTTGATGATTTTCCCCTCACAAAAAAAAAAACGTAGGTAAATAATGTTAACCAAATTATGTATGTAAAATAATTTATATTCACTTTTTTGCTACTGAATTTTACATTGATTTCAAAATTGACTTAAGAAAAGCGTAGGTACGTGCTGCATTTTAAATGTACAATTTTAATTATCTAGATGACCGTTATATTTTATTCATCCCCGGACTCCTTTACAAACAAAATTTCATCGAGATGATTGGAGCCGTTTCCAATATATTATTTTATACGCTTAATTTAGGTATTAGATATTTCTTAATTGTGTATTTTGTGTGTAGATATTTAATATCTTTAAATGCACGCAAACAACACTTAGGTACGTTGTGTTTCGGTAAGTTACTCCATCCTTATCCTCAATTCTTAAATCCCTAATAACCCATAAAAAACTAATAGTCAATGCCAAAAAAAATATACGAGAATATCTAAATGCCACACAACGCCATCTATTGTCCAATAGCGGTCAATAAAACACATTATTCAGTTGTAGTTGTAATGTTGTAATGTTAGGAACAGTGGTTTTTTTAGCCGACTACGGCAAAGTAGTATGTATGTATGTATGTTCATCTGTTCCCTCGTATCTTTTAAACTACTGATCAGAGTTAGACAATGGGCATATCATTAGAAACTTCTTATTGTCCGCTGGTTATAGGCTACATGGGGTATCACAAAATCTAATGTGGCGTCCTCTAGCAGACAAAACATTCAGAGTAAAAAATAAAGTTAAGATAAATATTTTTCAGTGTTCTGAAAATCTTGTTTTATACTTATTCAGCGTCGTTTCTTGACGTAGTTGGGTTTTAGTTTTTATGTCAATAAGAGTCTGAAACTTCCACTCGCCCCACCATTGGCAGGAGAAGTCATTTGTACTGTTTCAATGTTAAGTAATTCATTTCTTTACTATTTCAGGTCACTTCACGCAAATGGTTTGGGTTGCCACGACATTCTTCGGCGTCGGGAAAGCTCGTTCCCGGGACGGTAAAGTTATAGTAGTGGCCAACTACTCCCCGCCAGGCAACTTGTCTGGACAGTTCGAGGCTAATGTCCTGCCCCCGCTGCCCGAGAACTTCCCAGACATACCAACGCCCCCACAACACTGACGAAGGCTCTCCATACGTGGCAGAAGGCTTAAGATCGACGCCACGTTCTTACACTGAAGAAACGTAGCCATATTCGTGTGACTTGGTTGTATTGGATTTTAGGACAAAAACCCAATTAACACAGGTACCTATTGAGAGAGAAATTTCAAAATTCATTGTTATAAAACGGTTTTTATGACCGAATGTTTTGTTATGGAATCTTCTAGAAGTGACATAAGTTGTCCGAATGCGTCTGGTTACTCAAACAACGAGACAAACATCATTTTACATTTAAAATTCGAATACCATGAATAATTTCAAGATTCCGCTGTAAAAGTATGCGACTTACAATCATGCCGCTAGATAATCAATAATCATAGACACCGGAGCACCAAATAATCCGTCTTCGAATCACGCCGCCGTCCGCTTAGCAAACAAATAAATTATTCTAATTAACACATTAAGGTGTCAAACTAATATTGTGTAGGGAACACGACACTGTACGGACCCACATCAATACAATTTAATATTCGGAGTACTTAATTATTTTATTTTCGTATTACCTACACGTCAACAAAAATTATTATTATAGATTTCCTATTGATTTAAAACAGCTACTTCGTCTTCCACGCTAAGCCTAACTTTTGATGACTTGCATAAACAGATAATCTACTCTAATCTCATTCCAATCACTCGCCTGGCTCTTAAATGATCGTCGTTGATAGCTTTTAACATTGACACTTCCGAACCATCACGAGGTAACAAGCCATCATAAAGGCTCCCCAGAAAGAGCTATAACAAGGAATCTTACGATCAATGATTTCTTAACACCAAAACAATGCGACCGTTACCGTCCGGTTAGCAAAAATTGATACCTATTGGTGTACCTAAATTCTATACTAAACTAAGTAACTATTTATCTTCCAAGCTTGTCTTTAAACTATAGAAAAATGGTTGTTTTGCCCGAGCTTGAATTTGATAAATTTTATTAGAACTTAGAAGCAATTACAGTAATACGCACATGCCTACATGTTAGTAGATATATAGGTATAAATAGGTTAGTTTACGCTCCAAATACCAAAAAAAATACTTAGGTAAATTACGACGTATATTATTTAATAGTAAAAAACAACATTGAAACTTTAGGTTAAATAAAATTAGTTTTGTCGTAGAAAAGAAACGATTTAGTTAATCTAGTCTCTAGCCATGGCCTATAGAAACAGACCCCATTTTACAGATTAGTAATAAAATAATCGAGCTGAAAGAATGGTATGTATAGTATATTATCAGTGCTTCATTTAAGGATATTAATACGTGGACCTATTTTGATTATAAGTAAAAAGTTTTCAATTGTCGCATTTACAGATGATTTTCACATTCGTATATAATTTTGTTAATAACAGGATAAAAAAAATGAATGAAGTATAGTATATATAAATATATTTTTTAGAGATAATTTTAGTGAATTTAACTTGCACTTTGTCAATGGTGCAAAATCAAAAAATAATGACATACCGACTACCGACTAGCGGCGCCATCCCCCCCAGTAGCAATGTCTACAGTTATTTATCACGGAGTACCTTGTATACGGTTATTTTACAATGAAGATGGCGCCCCGTTATTATTAACTAAATTAATATTTATTGTAAAGTGAATCTACATATATTATGTTCATTGTTATAAAACTGTTCCAAAGGTTTGTGATAAGTACCCTAAATAGTAGTATATTTTTTCATTTGTCAAAATTTCGTGTTAAAAATATAATAATAAAACGTTTGAGAAGCACTTGCGTGGCGTGTCGTGTCAAGACAGAACGCACTCACCGACTTCACAGTACGCGACACGACGCGCCTCAGTAGTATTTCAGGTTCATGATTTATTATACAGGGTGTAAAAAGACCTATTCTACCCACTATTTGGATCATTTTTTTCTTTAAGACCATAGCTGGGACTCCACGGGTTCTCGAGATATTGAAGGTCAAAGATGCATTTTTATTTTTTTCCAAACAAACATTACCTGAATTTTCAATTTTTCTAAATAAATTACGCACTTGAAGTTACGAACAGTAATGTACGTAATAAATAAATGCAGACCCGCACAAAAAACATCGTGCATCTCAGTAGGATTTTTATTTTACAGAATTGTTTTGTTGTTGCGAAAATGTCGACCTGTACTTAACACAGCGTTTTAATGCTAAGCTGTGAACCTACGCACACAATGACACGAAGCCCGTTTGCTTTACATTGCGCGCAATAATTTTTTTTCTGATACCCAAAAATATAAGTTCTTTCCCAGTGACAATTTTAGCGTAAAGCTACTTAGTTAGAACTGCAGTATGCGTAGTTAACGGCTTCGTTAAGTGTCTTTTTACACCCTGTACGAGGACTTCCAGTGCATCCAACCAACTTCAATTTTTTTACAATTTACAATTATCTTCCTAATTTTAAAAGTGTAAACCAAATTTCGTCCCAGTTAATAATACTTATTTGAGCTTCCAGACCAGGAAAACGGGATATTATGTACTGTAAATTTTAAGTTTTCCTGCTTTATTTGTATTAATACAGATTAGTCTGTACAAATTATCATGTCAATTGATACCGGTTAGAAGTATCGGTGAAACCATACATCACATACCTAGATGGTTGGCAGTCAATAACAACTGTGTTAATATTTTGGACCCGCACAGCAAATCTTTGGAATGATCTTTCGGTGGCGTTATTTCAGAATCGATCGAAGTGTGGGAGAGCCATGCTTCGGTACGAATCGGTCGGCTCGACCGGAGTGATACCATGGCTTCACAGAAAACCGGCGTGAAACAACCACAGCGTTGTCTTTCGCCGTGTGAGTGAGGTTACCGGAGGCCCAATCCTTCCCCTCCCCCAATCCCTAATTCTCCAAATCCCTAATCCCTAAACGGTCGGCAACGCACTCGTAACTCCTCTGTTGAGGGTGTCCATGGGCGGCGCTGATTGCTTACCATCTGGTAATCCGTCTGCTCGTTTGCCGACCTATAACATAAAAAAAAATCGATACGACCTTTATATCTTCAAGAGACGAGCATCCTATTTCTACCGGGCGGCAACGCGCCAGTGAGTCCACTGGTGCCGCAGGTGTCCATGGGCGGCGTCAATTACTTACCATCGAGTGATCCACTTAATCGTTTCCTCCTATTATAAAAAAAAACATTTCGATGTATGGTTTCTCCTATACTTCTAGTGCAATTATAAAATTAATAAACTAATTTATAAAACTCTATAGGTGCTTCGAAAGCGCTGTAAAGTTGTTTGAAAATTATTATTATTAAGTGTATGAACTTAATTATAAGTACTCGAGAGAAAATATTTTCTATTTAGATTTAGTGAGCCTAAAAGGTTAATTAATTTTACTTATGATTTTATTGAAGTAAAAATTTGTTTTTATAAATATTAAATTCCATGTAAAATTACTTAACTGCTAAATTTGCCATATATAAAATTGATTGCTATTTTCATAAATGTTTAAAAAAAGTCAGTTTTTATTTTGAATTCAAAACTTGTCGTAATGCTGTACTTTAACACCTTCTCTAGTGTATAAATAAACCAATGACGATAAAGGTAACCACCTGGTTATATCGTCCTTGGTATAAACCATTTCGAACTTTTACCAATACCTTCCAACAACTAATTAGAGCTTGATTTTAGACTTTGAACTTTACTGCACATGCTTTTAGGGCACAACTTTATACTAGGCCTATGCTGTTTATATTTGTTGATATAAATTAGACAATCTAACTGGGCTTCTATGTACTAATTATAATAATTACCTTGACTCTTCGAAATAAAGAAGCTGTTTTTAGTATTTACATTTAGTAAACTTTAAAGTAGTACCTATGTACCTACATAGATTTATAGGTAATATTGAAGTTTGTTTAAATTATTGTCAAATAAATTATCTTCATGTTGTTTGTTTCAAGTTGGAAACCACACTATTGTGCCAAATTAGTGCAAGAAGCACTTCTATGTCATATTCCTTTAGAGAAATGAAATGTTGCAGAGACTCAGAACTAATTCTTCCAAAGAGTATATAAACACTACATTCTATTCTTCTTCTTATCTTAGAATTCCAAATTTAAATCATTTCAATAAAGCAAAAAGAAAATATATATTAAAAGGCAATAAAGGAATACTTTTTAAATTGTTTATTGTTATATTATTATGTTGTAAGATGTTTTTAAAAATGTTAAGGATTTCAATTGATTTGAGTAGAAATTCAATGTTTATGGATAAAAGGCTGTGAATTGTTAACTGTTGTATAGAACAGATTTGCTTGGCAATATTTTTAGTTAATAAAGTGTTCAAAATGGTGTTTTTTTTTAATTTCGTTTAGTCACCACTGCTTTATGAGATACAAGACCCTACTTAGATTTGCCTTCTTACAAACCACAGACCTAATTATTAACATTCATATACTAACGGTCCATCACTGGTTGACATGGGTGTCAGTAATTTGTTTTGTAAATGAACTGCTATAGCATGGTAAAGGTTTGTTTGTTCAACAATACCTTAAAAATGTCGTTTGTATCAGTCGCCGACCTAAGCAAACACAAGATGAGAAGAAATATCTGAATCTGCCAAGCCAATCACATGCAAGTTCATTTGAGGCACAAGACTATACTGGCCGTCATTGATATTTGTTTGAGGTTTCATGAATTACCCTGTAATACAGTACCATGGAATCTAATAAATTACCCTACATATGTATATGGTATTACTGGTTTCGTTAAGTGGGCAATCTTTTTAATTTTTTATGTAGCAGAAATAAAACAACTTTTAAAATAATATGTTTATTGGCCTTACAACTTAATTTCTTACATCTTACAAAAAAAAAAACATTCACTCAGTCCACCTATGCTTACAACTAGTGCACACATAGTATAGTCTCATTTCTTCTTCAGCGCGTCTGGTTTGTCCCTGGAAGAATACCGCCTCTCTGTGGTTGCAATTGGGACACATATGATCTTTCGTCCGAGGTAAAGTAGGATCGCTTACCACATCAGGGTTTATATGGGTTAATTCGTCTACTTCGTGCATAATTTTATTCACGTACACACAGTTGGAGTCTGCAAGTTGTTTGTAGTCGCAGTTTCTACAGGCATACAGTAAAACTTTATTGTTTTTGTCTTCGCGTGGATATAACATGTTGTTACACTCCTGACAAAACTGAATGCCGACGTAGCCGGGGCCACCATCCTTTCGTCCTAAATTTAATGTCATAATTCAGGATTATACAATATATTAATATAAAAAAGCACGTTATTAATCTTCAGTTTCTACTTTTCTAGAAAAAATGTATGATGCAGGTAAACTGGTAAACTGACAAGTAACAACAATGCACAGGCACAGCTTATGAATATTCCCATAGACTGCGGATGTATGCTGCCGATTTTTGACGTTGAATGAATGATCGAATGATATTTAAATTTGGAAATTATTTTTGCATTAATTTTGCTTTAATTGTAATTTTTTATTATTTTTAACACAAAATTATTTCAAAGGGCATACTGAATGTATGTATGTACTAATTTCAGAAATTTTAAATTCAAAAGGAGATTGGAATACATTGATTTAAATTCACAAAATTTATTCTTTGACTAATGGCAACTCTAAATTTGTGTTATGATGTTGGCTGCAGTGATAACTTGAAGCCAGTGGTTGGTCAGTGGCTTGATAATTTCTTTTCCCATCCGTAGCCGATTGGTGTCGTGCTATCCAAATGGGTAAGGAATAGTTTTGTGCAGTTTTTGTTATGGTTTATTTATTATTTTGTTTAAAAATTATGTGTATCAGTGTATTAAATACGCATGCTATGTAGGAGTGAATATTCCAAATATTATACCCTGAAAATTTATAACTTATACGTGCACGCATAGGTGTCGGCCATGGCGCAGACATGTTTTTCTCGTGGTGTAAAACTAATCCATTTCCATCCCTCTATCACCGCATTTATTAGAGGGTGCAACAATAGTTTTCCTCTTCACGTTCCCTAGTTAAAACCATGGTGTATCGATTTCTGTGTCGTGCGTCGTAAACACAAGTGATAACCGGCTCCGTCAATATTCCAGGCAAGCCCCGTGGTATTCGCACGGCGCGAAAGCACGTGAACCATCGCCGAGAGCAGCGATGGGCTGATAAAGATTACAAGAAAGCCCACATGGGTACGAGGTGGAAGGCCAATCCCTTCGGTGGTGCATCTCACGCTAAGGGAATCGTCCTGGAGAAAGTGTAAGTACGTCTTTCTAACTGTACTAGCCTGACCGTGGTAAGTCGACAAATGTTTGTGTCATGAATGCTCAACTGCTTGCTGAAGTTGTCGGACTGTTGAATGTATAAGTAACGAAGTCACGAAGATTGACGCGGCGATTGGATGACGACGCTTCCGCGCGCAGTATTATACTTGTGAATGTGTTCCTACTACAATCACAGGATAATACTGCGAGTGGTGGCGTCCGCAAGTCCAAGGAGGCAACAAGAACCTAGTTTCAAGGAAAATGCACTGATTTAATCTCCAGATTCTTGTGCTTGAGTGGGTAAGGCGCATCTAGTTGTTTTGCCTGATTTTAAATGCTAATTGTGGAAACTTTCTACCTTGTTATTTTCTAGCAGTGTTTTACTGCTGAAGTGCTGTTATTTTAACTAAATGCATGCAACATGAGATGCGTAAATACCACATGGGTCATTGAACTATGAATGAGGTTATACACATGTATAGGCATGGTGTTTACTCTCTTGCGCCGTTACTTTACGGGTGTGTGGCGCTATTATTGATTTTTTAGTTTGGCATTATGTCAATGTATGCAGTGTACTGTGTGTAGTCTCAGTGCAGTTATTGATTGATGTAGGCATCACAAATTGTAGACTATGTCGAAACATTCAGTTGTTTTGTTCTTGATTCAAAATTGTATATCATGATTGTGATCTTTATTTTATCCAAGTTCTCAAATATTTCTCATACTAGTTGCATCACATGGACATTCTGAGAAAACACGTTTTATATCTGCATGAAACAGTATATAATGTTGAACTATTTAGTGAAAACTACAACAACCTAAATGCATTGTGTATGGCTCAGTGGTGCACATGGTGTTTGCCATGTTATGTCAAAATATATTAACAAATGTTGATACTATTGATATACTTTTCCCTCTACAGTGGTGTTGAAGCCAAGCAGCCTAACTCTGCCATCCGCAAGTGTGTGCGTGTCCAGCTGATCAAAAACGGCAAGAAAGTAACAGCTTTCGTGCCCCGGGATGGTTGTCTAAACCACATTGAAGAGAACGACGAAGTCCTAGTAGCAGGATTCGGTCGTAAGGGTCACGCCGTTGGTGACATTCCTGGAGTCAGATTTAAGGTAAGGCCATGTGGTATTTTATACAGAATCTTAACGATGGGGTGTGGTGTCAAAATCAATGTGTAGTGCATCAGTGTTATACTGTATGGCAACAAAATTTTGCAGATCTGCATCTGGTGGTTTTTATATAGATTTTGGTCTTTTAATTTATCTTTTTAAATTATTTATTTAATTATTTAGTATACTTTTGTTTCTTATCATAACATTAAAAACTTAATGTACAGACAATAATTCAGCAGGAAACACCAAGTTCAATACTCTTTCGACTCACCTGTTATTTTCAGATATTTTATCTTTTAGTATAAAACCATTGGACTATTGGCAAAGTCACTAAGGGGCAATTATCATCCTCATGATGATTTGCTTATTTTTTGGAGTATTTGCTACTCTGAGTGCCATGATGCAGTTTGCTGTACTGACACAGATTCCATGCAATTCTAATATTTGTTACTTTTATAGCATTACCTAACAATATTGTTTTTGTTGCTCAGGTTGTGAAGGTAGCCAACGTCTCCCTTCTCGCCTTGTACAAAGAGAAGAAGGAAAGGCCACGTTCGTAAGCCCGACTTACACTGTGATAAGGTAATTACCTCAACTTTTTCTATACCCAAATAGGTATAAGTTCGAATTAAAAGGATTTTTCATGTCTACCATGCAGTTGCATAATAAAATATTAAATTTTCGAGACTCACGTGGTATTTTTAAATGATGTAATTATTTTTATTTGCTACTGCTGAATGCCATGACGTAACAATATAACTGATACGATTGTTTATGCTAAACAATGTGCAAATAATACAACATATTCTAACAATTTTCATTCTTGTTTCAGTGACCTGCTGCTGCAAAGCTCGTGTTGTTTATAAGTGTACATAAAAATGAAAATCCAAGTGCATAAATAAACTATGTACGCCCACATGTGTGTTTTATTACTGATATCCTAAATGACGTCATAGCACCGTGAAATTAGTGTGGGCGGTAGCTTACTATAATTTTGTTTACTCTAAAAATGAACCTATAGTTATGCTTCACTCTCAGACTGTACATAACTATGTTTGCTGTCCCAAGAGCTCCGTAAATTCCATAAAAACAAGACACGTTCACTATAAACGCACCACGTTTGGTACGGAATTGCAAACCCCGCTTTAACAAACTAGCTTTTGCTCGCGAATCCGTTCCCGTGGAATAGTAACTTCCTGCAGATTTTTTGTTGTATCTTATGTCCTTACTCGAGTTACAAACTATTTTTGTACCAAATTTCACTGAAATATGTTCAGTAGTTTAGGCGTGAAGAAAAGACAGACTTTAGTTTCGCATTTTTAACATTACTTTGGATAATCGTAACGTAATGTCTGATTTAAAAAGAGAACCATGGAGTTTCTTGCTCGTTCTTCTCCATCGGAATCTACACTTTGGAACGAGCAAATAGCTTCACCAAGAGGACTGACCAACGACTGACACTATATCTTCACGTTCAAAAGTGCGTGTAAAGGCCTAATTGGAATAAATGATTTTTGACTTTGGTAAAGAACGAGTATTATGAAATATTTTTGTTTAGATAGACTATAGAGCGTGCGTTCGTGCAGCGGAATGTTGTTGAATTTAAAGATTTTAATTATGCAGATATTTAGTGTATGACGTCGTATAATTGTGTATGGTAAAAAAAAAATTGTGCACGCAACCATTGTGGAGAAATTCACCAAAAACTGATTCCGCTGGGCGAACGTTGTCCTGGCGGAACTTTTTTTAATCCATAGACTTTAGAAGAAAAGAGATGTATCCAAAAATTAGTGTGTAATTGTGTATGTATAAATAAAACTAGTGCATGCATAAACTTCGGAGAAATTCAAGTTTCCGCTACGCGAACGTTAGGCCATTAGCTAGTTTTCATATAAAGCGCTTACATAGAGAGCTGTAGATTTTTACATACGTTGTTTTGAATTTGTTTAAAAAACAGATTTAGAAAAAATCGTAGGGTTTAAAAGATAAATATATAAACGTAAAATACGCTTATTAGGTCTCAGTTCTTAAAGTAAGCTCTTTGGGGTCTAGATTTTCAGGTTTATACAAACCTTGTGAGTGTCTGCAACATGTTGCCAAGTATCAAGGATGTTCCGTTAGTAATTAAATAGTTATAGGACAAATTTACCATGAATAGATCACTGTTTACAAAGCAGTCAAATATCACGACTTTCTAAATGAATTGCGTGGTAAAATGTATGCCAGTAATTAGTGTATTCATTCAACTATTCACATGCAAAATTTCATGTCATTAAATTCAGTAATTAAAGAAAAACAATTAATTATAATACTGACGAAGCATCGAAAACCTACATAACCCGACCAAGTTCGGATGTAGGGCATCGAGAACCGGTCCTATTTAGGAACCGGTTCTTTCGGTTCTAAATTTTAGACGGCACCGGGTACCCGGTTCTTTCGGGTTTTATCATAAATTATATTTGAAAAGTCTAATTTTTATAATTTTTTTGAATTACACTCAAATTGTTATTTTATTATGTCCAAAATTTGAATTTCGCGCGGTGTCATGGAGCATTTACTTCAATGTCCCTTGTTAGTTTCTTAAAGATTTATCAGTAATAATAAATTATAACGTTATTTATTAGTTGAACAGTGAAATAACAGCATATATTCTCTCTTATAAATAAATTTGGATAAGAGTAAGAGTTGAAGGAGACTCGGGGGAAGGATGTATCTCAGTAAGGCGCTGGTAGGGGTCTTGACCGTACTTCCGGGATTGCTCTGATAGCCGTGGGATGCCTCTCCTTCCCCAAGCAGCTCAACGTATGTTGCCTCCGTGTCGCTACATGCTAGCGGCAGTTTCCGGGGGCCCATTTTATTGGGTTTGCCAGTCACTTCCTGCCTGTTTATCCGTATATATCAATATTGGTCAGGGGCAGGGGCCATAGTTTTGAATGCACGGTTGGTGCGGTGGCTGGGCAACTGGCTGCCGTGCAACGTGTCGCGGGTTCGATTCCCGCAAGGAACGACTCTTTGTGTGACCGACAAATTGTTGTTCCGGATCTGGTGTCATGTGAAATTGTATGTTTGTAACCGCACCCACGACACAGGAGAAAATTCTGGTGTGGGGCAACGTTTTTAAAGACAAAAAAAAAAATAGTATTTGCATAGTTCTCATATCCACCAGTCCATAGCAACCCATACCCATAACCCTTTCAATTATTAGTACCACATTTCGCAGTAGTCCTCCATCAACCGGGGATTATCCTTGGATGCACTTTCATAGTGCATACAGGGGTAATTGCCGGCTGATGTCCCATTTCACTTATGTTAAAGTTGTTCAACGGGCCTCTGCGAGTTGGCTTCGACGTCCTGTACGCCTTCTAAAGGTCCGTGATCCTGTGATCCCGTGAACGAAAACGAAAATTTGGATAATAACTTGATATTTAGCATTAAAAGTATTATAGATATATTATTTTAAGACAGAACCGTAAGAACCAAAAAGACCGGTTCCTTGTTTTACAGAACCGGTTCTATCAGTGTCTTCCAGAACCGGGATTTCCCGGTTCTTTCGGAACCGGGAAAAACCGGTTCCGATGCCCTATTCGGATGGCTACCAAAAAGCGGCTGTGCAATATATTTAGGTAACATCCCAAAATTTACAGCATAATACCGGTATTGAATTGGTACAGGTGATAACACACTTGTTGTTTCGAAATAATTTATTTTTGGACACCTACTTTTTTAAATGTATTTGACCATGACAGAAAGTAGGTACCGTTTACGTAGGTACTTTATTTAAGTATGCGCTTGAGACTTGAGATATAATCTAACTATATTTAAGACAAAATTCATACAGCTAATTTCTATTGAAGATTTTACGGATCAAGATTCTAACTATAGACCCCTTAGGGAAATTAAATATTTACCACATGTAAGTACATATGTACTACTGTTTAGGTAAATATTTATCATATTGCAGCTTATTACACTATTTAACCAATATTTTTTATTACACTATTTAACCAATAGACTAGGCATGCACGAGCGTGTGTACGATACTGTGTTTTATTTTTTCCTAATGGTTGTGTACGATACTGTACCATATTAATAAATGCTATATTGGAAAGTTAAGAACGTTTCTTAGATATATGAAACGGCCGCTTTTTTGTAGCCATCCGAACTTGGTCGGGTTATGTAGGTTTTCGATGCTTCGTCAGTATTATAATTGTTTTTCTTTAATTACTGAATTTAATGACATGAAATTTTGCATGTGAATAGTTGAATGAATACACTAATTATTGACATACATTTTACCATGCAACTCATTTAGAAAGTCGTGATATTTGACTGCTTTGTAAACAGTGATCTATTCATGGTAAATTTGTCCTATAAATATTTAATTACTAACGGAACATTCTTGATACTTGGCAACATGTTGCAGACACTCACAAGGTTTGTATAAACGTGAAAATCTAGACCCCAAAGAGCTTACTTTAAGAACTAAGACCTAATAAGCGTATTTTACGTTTATATTTTTATCTTTTAAACCCTACGATTTTTTCTAAATCTGTTTTTTAAACAAATATAAACAAATTCAAAACAACGTATGTAAAAATCTACAGCTCTCTATGTAAGCGCTTTATATGAAAACTAGCTAATGGCCAAACGTTCGCGTAGCGGAAACTTGAATTTCTCCGAAGTTTATGCATGCACTAGTTTTATTTATACATACACAATTACACACAAATACACACTAATTTTTGGATACATCTCTTTTCTTCTAAAGTCTATGGATTAAAAAAAGTTCCGCCAGGACAACGTTCGCCCAGCGGAATCAGTTTTTGGTGAATTTCTCCACAATGGTTGCGTGCACAAATTTTTTTTTACCATACACAATTATACGACGTCATACACTAAATATCTGCATAATTAAAATCTTTAAATTCAACAACATTCCGCTGCACGAACGCACGCGACTATAGAGGGTACTTATAGCTTCATCTTAATGTCTTAGTTTTCATTAGTAAGACAAAGAACCTCGTATCCGACTTATCCAGTTGGGTGCTCGCTAACTACTGCGTATCAATATTCTAGGTAGGTAGGTACTGAGTGACTTCTTAGGTTGAAAAATAGTTTTTGGTTAGGTGCATCATTCCAACTCAATAATATTCAGTACGCATGCGCGTACCTGCATTGAACGCGTGGTCCGCCCATACAGACACGTGGTTATAACGGGAAGCTAGCAGGATGTCATTGCCAAAACCAAACAATGTGAACGAGTCTGCATTCACCAAATATGTTAATTCAAACCCTACATATCCATTTGTCAATTGGATTTGTAAGAATAGAAAAACTACAAATGCAAATGTTATGAGGATATAGGTAGGTATTTTAAAATCATGCAAAAGCTGAGTAGGTAATTTATTACACTGGTATTCAAAAATAATAGGTTTTTTTCTTCGGTCTTTACCTATGAAATTGCCGTTTTGCATGAAAAAATTTAAACGAATTTTTTTATTTGAAATGCGATGAAAATGTAACGACTAATCAAAACAAATGGCTACTTTTGGAAAAAGAATCCCATGTTTTTAAAACAAAATTAATTAGCCTTAGCCTAACAAAAACTATTTTGATTTGAAATGGCCAGTACTGCAGAACGGCAATTTCATAGGTAAAGACCTATTATATTTTCGCGGATTCGGGAAACAACGGGCTTATGAAATAAAATACAAGATTATTATTGCTAAATATAATTTCATTGCTCTGATTACATTAGGTACATGTTTACAAACCACGTAGCCTTACAGCTGTTAGTAGATACTCTAAAGTCTGCTGACTACCTAGGCAAGAGATTAGAAAGCTATTTGGACAGTTTAAGTGCTCAGGTTACGACGATGCGTGAAGATGCAGTGCTGTTCCAGTCTTGACGCTTATCGTGTGTTTGCCGCATGAAGTATTCCAGTTATCGTTCACGCATCTTCATAACTACTACCTATATTCGAAGTTTCCTAATTACGCCAACTCTAAATATCCAAATAGTCTCAACAATTTTTAGTTGAATTTGATGTCTTCATAAAAACTAAAAATAAATGATAATCATAAAAAATAAGTTAATTGACAATTAATTATCTGCATATTTAGAGTCGGCAGTACTAAAAGAAGCTTGAGATTTTTAATTAATCGATACACGGACCAACTAGTCGATTATACATATAGGTACAACTGTTAGGTAAGATTCAGTTATATACTAGATTAGTTCAAAAATAGTGTCTTTTTAATCGGGGTGCGAAGTAAACCGGTGCTTAGACAACGAATAAAACTTAACTTACAACAATACTAGTATGAGGGTTGATGAAATTGATTTCGGGGTTTATCAATGATTACAATGGTCGCTAGCTTAAACTGGCGAGTTAACCCGCCACGATATCATTACTTGGATCTAAGTTACACGATATCTATTCTATCAAATGTACACTTCCAATAAATTATTTTATTAAAATCGCCTCTTATTTTCGATATTCATAATTTTATTACTTATCATGTTATCACACCTTTCAGTACCTACTATCAATTTCAAAAATACACATTTTCGAGTATTTAATATCCAACTCTAGAATCACAGACCAATCGAGATGTCGTAGGTACTAGGTAACAGTGCGCAAGAGGATCGGCAGAGACCCAACCGTCGTGAACAGGTACACATGGGAATAAAATATAATAACAAACCTTATATACGACCGTGTGTATTGCCAGTGGTGATATTGCGTACTTACTCGACTATTTTGTCAAATACATTTGTAATTCGAACAGTGCATAATTTTACGAAGCTGGATTTAAAATAAATATGTACGCATTACATTTTAAAGGTTCGTAAGTTACTAAGAGCGCAATCGTACGAATATCAGCAGTAACAATACAACAGGAACTCAACATTACAATCATAATTATTTAAATAATGTCACAACTTTACATACAACTCTTACAAACAGATTGTACATAAAATTGAAACAACAATTAACGTAAAGAATAATAAAAAATAAATCGATCAAAACGCGTGATTTAGGCCTACTTGAATTCATACAAAATGTACGGCCAACTTGTAAGGTAACATAATTTATGTTCTAAAAATCGACTTGAAAAAAAAACATGAATACTTTCAACTTCATTGTAAGAAAATATTATTGAAAACTAAATAAACCTGTAACACTGAAGAAACATTGAACACATGTTTGCGAGTGCACACTTTATACCTTACGACTACCATCCAAAAGATATATTCTACTCTTACCGCTACCATAGAACGCATTACTGGAACAAACCCTTACTTTTTTATACTTTATTTACTGAGAATCTAGTCTCATATACCTACTTGACATGGGGAAAATGTAAACTATCTTGTATTGATATTGAATTGATTCGAAGTATATTTTTTGTTATTTTAATTCTAGAGGTAAATGATTTCAGATAAAATTGGTATCCACTATTGGTGTTTACATTGTATAAGATTGACCTAAAATGCAAGGATTCGAGGATTACAATAATATAACATGAAATGCATAAGAATGTCTATGGTTTGTTTTTTTTATAAATGGTATGACCACCAGACACTTGAAGCAAACTTGTTAGTTAATTGCAGTAACGAACAATTTCTGTTATCAGGATTAACAGACGATGCGAATATGAAAACTGTATGATTTTTTAAACAGACTGAAAATACAAAAACTATCTGCCTTCAAGGTCGTCAACATTGGTAAAACGCAATTTTCCATAGGAACAAATATTTACCATGTAGAAATTCAGTTTACCGAAACCGGCAGTTAATTTATATTAGAGAGTATATAACATTTTCCGTAATGAACAGAATTGCGCGTAATAATATCTAAATGTTTGATTACTACTGGAGAATGGAGATACATGATTCCGTACTAGATGATAATGACGACGTGTACAATGAGGGTGTCGTAATCTTTGCTTACACAGTGTGGCACCGCCGGCGGCGAATGATTTCCAATTTTATGTCCGGAACACGCGCTGAAATCTGTGAAAAGGAAAGGAAAAAATAATATACATATTCATGTCTAATTTAATAAGAATTTAGCGACCGGAGCTATACCACGGCTTCACAGAAAACCCGGTGTGTAGCAACAATCACGTTGTGTTTCGCCGTGTGAGTGAGGTTACCGGAGGCCCAAATCCCTCCCACATCCTTAATTCTTAAATTCCTAATAATCCACAAAAGGCCGGCCACGTAGTTGTAGTAATATCTTTGGTACTACGAGTATCCATGAGCTGCGCTGATTGCTTACCATCGGGTAATCCGTCTGCTCGTTTGCCTAGGACGGCGATGTTACGTAAAAAAGGTGAGTGTCGGTCGACCACTAAACGAGTACGAGTACCTTGCAAAGTAACGGAAAATATAAATGTTCAGCAACGCTAGTGAAGAAAATATTATGTTTATTCAAATAAATATTGATTAATATATAACCTTAATTATTGTACGGGCAAATGACATAGCCCCTTCTCGTCATTTGTCCGAATTGGGCAAGGCATTTATATAATAGGTCTTTACCTATGAAATTGTCGTTTTGCATCAAAAAAAATAAATGAAATGCGATGAAAATGTAACACTAATCAATAAACAAATGACTACTTTTGAAAAATAATCCCATGTTTATAAAACAAAATTAATTAGCCTTAGCCTAACAAAAACTATTTTGATTTGAAATGGCCAGTATTGCAGAACGGCAATTTCATAGGTAAAGACCTATTATTTAGACATAGAATCGCACTTCACGCGTGTTGCACTCACCAGGCGCGTATGTAAAGGCTAGGTATCGTTGTTGTCGGGCCGCGGGTAATCCATAGTCTTGATGTAGGCCACGGCGGCGCAGAACTGCGTCCACCAGTACAGGGCCTCTCCCTGGAGGGCGGAGCCACCGAGCGCGTTCACCAACTCGATAGTCGATAGTAGAGATGGTGGGTTCACCTGGTAAAGGGTAATCAGAAGCTTATAAGATGAATGTATTAAATTTTGTTGAGATAACATAGGTAGGTATTTTTTGTGAGGGGAAAAATTATGTTTAATCATCCAATGGCTTCTCCTGCCCAGGGCGGGAGGGAGTCTCAAACTCTTACTGACTAAAAACGCCCCCGTTTCTTCTCCTGCTCTGGGCAGAGGTCGCGGTGCCTCATTGCGCTTACCCCGCAACCCCGGCTGAACATCAGCCCTTTAGGGCCCCGTCTGTGGTGGTCCATTGGCTCTTTGAGGCGCGCGCGGAACGCTACGCGCCGTACGCTCGGGATAGGTATGCAATTAACCTATTTGTGTAACTCAGTAATAATTTAATTGATTTTCACTCCAAAACAATGCAAAAAATATAGTGAATATGTAGCAGCCTAATAGTTGAAATAGCAACCAAAACAAAAACCTAAACACAGCTAAATTTCTCATTCAGGCTGCAAGTTAAAGGGTGAATGTAATGTAAGAGTTGCTAACAGAATAGCAGGTTAACTTAGTTTGGAACTGTGAACCGCACAGAGATCGAATGGGCGTCAGAAATAAAACAGCTATTAGAATGGTACAGTGTAAACTAGCTAGGCTGTTAATGGCTCAGTTACCCTGTAGACTGCCTCATATATGTATATCTGTTTTACATGGCAATTTTCATATTAATTGTAATATGCGTTATTATTCACCTTGAGTATAACGTAGACAAGTACAGGCGTGAGGTCGTCGGCGGAGGGCGTGCTTCCCTCTGTTAGACCCAGCACCGCCATTATTGAGGTCACGCACCGCATTATACACGACAGCTGTGGGTAAATATATTCATGTTACAAATATACTGTACATAGGAATGCTATATACAATACCGCCAATGTATCTTGGCGAGTCTGAAGTTAGCCGATTAGCTGCACAGTACACGCAGTAAGACAAACGGCTAACTTCAGACTCGCAAAGATACGACGGCCGTACTGTACCTAGATGGTCGGCAAAATAAATTTAATGTTTTATCATGTATGTACATTCTTGTGATGCGATTTTCATTAGAAACATAAAGTTTAGTCTAAGCGTTTGATTTCCGATAAAATCCGTCACTAAGCAGCTATTCAGACATTGTGAGCATATTATTGACAAAAAGTATGTACATATTATGTAAAGTTAAAGTTTATGTAGATATTGTAGAAATGAAGTGAAATAAATAATCAAGTTTTGTAAAACAATTTACACTAGAAGTTAAAATTCAGTTTGAAATCTATTAATAATAACGAATTAAAAATACTTGTGTTGTTACACAGTATACTTCTAAGTGACTTTGTATATAGCATAACCTGAGAAAAGCTCTTCTAGTCAAAGTCCCAACGGGACTGACTGTTGGCTGCTCATGATAGTCCCGGTGTAATTTAAAAGCAATAGAGCTTTTTTCAATAAATAAACGTAAATCGTTTTCACGGTAGTTACTTTTTTTATGTAATAGGTCGGCAAACAAGCAGACGGATTACCTGATGGTAAGCAATCAGCGCCGCCCGTGGACACCCGCAACGGAGGAGTTACGAGTGCGTTGCCGACCTTTTAGGGATTAGGGAGAATTAGGAACTGGGGAGGGATTGGGAAGGAGAAGAATTGGGCCTCAGGTAACCTCACTCACACGGCGAAACACAACAATGTGGTTGTTTCACGCCGGTTTTCTGTGAGGCCGTGGTATCACTCCGGTCGAGCCGACCCATTCGTGCCGAAGCATGGCTCTCCCACACTACTATTAAAATATGAGCATAACCTGGTAAATGTATAATAGTAATGTTGTAACTAAGTAAATAGATAGTGTAGAGAGTACCTTGTCCCGCGGCGTCCGGTAGACGGCGAGATGCCTGAGATGTCGCTGGGCGCGCGGGTAGGGCGCGGCCCAGCGGTGCGCCGCCGGGACGCCCAGCGACCGCGCTGACGTCACGCTCGACACGCGGCGGATGTGCTCCGACAACACCCTGGACAACACACTTTTCTCACTAATAGGCCAAAATAAATTCCTTCAAGATTTCATTACAATTTAACATTCAAAAAATATAGAACTTCGTTGATGGATTTGACGTTATAATTACTTAATTTTAGATTTGAAACCTGGAATTTCTAATTAAGTTTGAAATTGCTAATCCGCATTAAGTAAGTATGGTAATTAATGCTCAAACGTCCATGTGAGAAGGCCTTTGCTGTGTGATGTGTAGCATAAAAACAAGGACTAGGTGACGTTGCTGATGTAATAAGGTCTTCTGATGTCTTCCTTGTACTGACTAAGGTCTACTTATTACATTAGTAGGTATGGTATACTTCAGATGGAGTTGCGGGTAAGCGCAATGAGGCACCGCGACCTCGGCCCAGAGAAGGAACAGGGGGGTTATTTAGTCAGTAAGAGTCTGACACTCTCTCGCCTTACCCCAGGCGGGAGAAGTCATTGGATGATTATCCCCTGACAAAAAAAAGGTATGGTATACTGACTGGTCTCGCGCGATGTCTCCGTCTCCGTTGGGGAAGAGTACGTGCAGGTAGAGGCGCGCGAAGGCGGCGCGCTCCACCGTCAGCTCCACGCTCTCCACCAGCGTGGGGCTCGCTCCTGTATAACGCACTTATTCATATAATTGCTGTAGGAATAATAAAAATCTACACTAATATTATAAAGAGGTAAAATTTGTAAGTTTGTATGTAGGGGGGGGGGGGGGGGGGGTAATCTTAGGAACCGCTGGTCAGATTGCAAAAATCTTTCACTGATAGATAGCTACGATGTTCCTGAATGCTATAGGTTATAAAACATCACGCTTCGACCAAATGGAGCCGAGCAGCGGGTGAAACCGCGTAAGAGTAGCTATAATGTGTAAGCAAAATTTGCGCACTGCTTAAAAACTTATCCTGTATAGGGGAAATTTTGTGAAATATGGTAACGTTACCTTCCCAGGAGGGGTCTGCCTTCACTTCGGCTGTGATCGCCTTGATGCTGGCAGTCAGTCTTGTTGCTTTCTCATCCATTAGTTCACCACCTACAGCACATATATAGAAACATATTATCGGTTTGTACGTATTCTCTTTAGGGCTGATTTTTCAATAGTCAGATATATTATTTATTATGTTTTCGGCTTACTCACGTAATAATTTGACGAGATACTCGACTAGTTTCAAGCCATGCTAGAGGCCCATATTCATGAGCAGCATTCCGCGACACGCGACTCGGCGACCACATCAGTAGCAGCGCGACGGTCGCGTTCGCGTGTCGCGGAATGCTGCTCATGAATATGGGCCTCTAGCATGGCTTGAAACTAGTCGAGTATCTCGTCAAATTATTACGTGAGTAAGCCGAAAACATAATAAATAATTTAGAATGTCTCACGAAAGTTATAATAAAAGTCAGATATATGTTATATGAGGAATAAAATTGTTGCTGTCACTGTCTTATACAAACATTCAGACGCGACAACATCATAATTATTCCCTAGGTAACTTTTATTTAACCGTTGAAAAATCATTTCTAGGGGTTCTAATTTTTACTGTGGGCTCTTGGTTTGGTTTGAAAGTAGTCAAGTTTCTTTGCGAAAACTGTAATATTTTAATTAATAGATAGATGTTAAATTGAGTATCGGAAATTAACATTTATGAAAGTGTGGTAGAGTCATGCCTCGGTGACGAATGAGTGGACGGATTACCTGGATGCTAAGTGATCGGTGTTGCCCATGGTCACTCGCAATATCAAAGGAGTTACTATAAGTGTGTTGTCGGCTTTTATGGGCTATTAGGAATTAATTCACACAACATACAAGTGACTTGAAATAATAATCATAATTTATTCACAGCATTTTGTAAATTAGCACTTTAAGTACAGCCTGGCAACTGGAGGTAAATCCTCTGATAACATAGGTCATCGGTACTGGTTTAATTCATTAAACCTTTGCACATTTTTGGTGTGGGAGAGCCATGCTTCGGCATAAATGGGTCGTCTCGACCGGCGTGAAACAACCACAGCGTAGTGTTTCGCCGTGTGAGTGAGGTTACCGGTCCTTTCCACTCCCCCAATCCCTAACCCCAAAAAGATCGGCAACACACTCGTAACTCCTCTATTGCGGGTGTTCATGGACGGCGTTGATTGCTTACCATCAGGTAATCCGTCAACTGGTTTGCCGAGCTATTACATAAAAAACCAATTTTAGTTGTATTGTGTTAAGTAGCGTAGGTAGTGCTGACCGTGCGGCAGTGGATGTGCATGGAGCCTCCTGGCGAGCCTGCGCAGCGCGGCGCCGCGGTCCAGCAGGTCCAGCGCGCGCGCCGCCCCCGCCGCGCGACCGCACCACCAACACTCCGCGCGGGTCTGCTCGATCTGTCTGCGTACATCATACCATCATCATATCTACCCGACTACTACCTTCATCATCTTACACGATACACCAACGAACCAAATCTATACAATACTACCAAACCCCCACATATTAAATTTCTGCGAGTTCGTTAGGGCCGTTTCCGAGAGACGTGCTTTTTCAAACAATCAGCGCCACCTGCCGGGCTGATTTGTGAATCTATACTATCAAGAGCGCTATTCAAACGCATACAGAAATAATAATTTAAAACGGTCAAGCCGTTGAGGAGGAATTCATCGACATACACACGTACAGCAGAATTATATATATAAACATCATCGATATGTAATGTAGTAAAAAAGGTTCAATAATAATTTGTATGAATTAATTGTTCTTTATTTTTTCATACAATTTTTTTTAAATAATTTTTTGCCCCATCCTATTATTTTTTCCTGTTGTCATGTGTGTGTGCCCGGAACAACAATTTGTAGATCAGACAAAGAGTTGCTCCGTGCGGGAATTGACTCGGACCAACCGATAGTGTAGCAGTAAACACAAATTGTGAATAGGTACCTGGCGAGCGCATGGTCAGTATGCGCAAGATGCGCGCGACAGGAAGCTAGGTAGGCGGCGTAAGGTCGCCGCGCCGCAAGGTCGGCACGCAGGGCGGCGGCCAGGCGCGCCCCCAGCCCCGCGGCGGGGGCGAGGGCGCGCGCCAGCTCCGCCGCGTGCGCCGCGCCCGCCTCCGCGCCCGCGCCCCCGCCCGCGCCCCCACCCGCGCCCGCGCCCAGCGCGCGGACCCACTCCACTAGCGACGTGCTAGTACACCGCTATATGAACATGACAGTAATAAACTAAAATCAAAACTTGTTTAGAAAACCGGTCTCACAGAAAAACCGGCGTGAAACAACCACAGCGTTGTGTTTTGCCGTGTGAGTGAGGTTACCGGAGACCCAATCCTTCCCCTCCCCCAATCCCTAAATCTCCAAATAACTAATCCCCAAAAGGTCGGCAACGCGGTCGTGACTCCTCTGTTTTTGCATGTACCATCAAGGCAGGTCTGATTGTTTACCATCCGTCTGCTCGTTTGCCGACCCATCACATAAAACAGGCTAATGCAATACAAGATTTAATTCTGAAGTCGAAACTGACACAACATAAATAATATAATTTACTAAGCGAACAAGTCAAATTATTATTGGATTATCTCAGACACGGCCAATTTAAATATTAATAAGAGGTCTCTTCTACTAGATGAAATAAAATTAAAATTGTACAAAATTTTAAGCACACAACTTACATTAGGCACGAACTCAACGCAGTGTAAATCAGGGTTGGATAAAACGATGCGCAACTTGCGCTTCATACTGTTAAACACCTCGGGGTCGTTTAAGTCAACCACACCTTCGGACCTAGTAACAAATCAAAGCAATTAAATTTGCGCAACCTGCGCAAAAGTTTAGCGCGAAAAAAATGTAAACAAGAGAGATATATGAAGGATAAGGGTCTAATTGCACAAATGAACTTAACTTTTTTAACTATTTTAAGATGTACATAAAACCATCTGACTCGGTCAATGTTATTTTTATTTATCTTAAATCGAGAACAATTTACAACCAAAAAGAAAATTGAGTAAATGGTTTTTGACTAATTCTGAAGTTTCATTCAAAAATAGTAATTGCGCAAATACCAAAAAAGTTGTACAATTGCGCTAAAATGTCTAACCTATCCATCTCAGCATCAGGTACATCAGATATACGTCGCTGCGAGCGCTTGTGCTTGGAGCCGGTGGACTCGGTGGAGCACTTGCGCCGGTACTTGGCGAGGATCTCCTCCGAGCTCTCTCCTGCAGCCAGCTCGGGCCGACTGCCGTCATCACTCCTGGCTTCTTCCTCTGCTAGTTTTACGTCTTTAGGAGCAAAGAAAATATACAATCAAACAATTAATATTATAATAATGAACCACTGTACCATGTACAGTAGCAGCAGACATTAAACAATAAAATATTTATTTTTAAATAACAATATTAAGGGCTGATTTTTCAAAAGTTATCTGGGGAATAATTATGATGCTGTCGCGTCGTAATATTTGTATACGACAGTGACAGCAACAATTTTATTCCTCAGATAACATTTATCAAACTTTTGAAAAATCAGTCCTAAGAAAAATTATTATTGTATTATATAATTATGACTACTTATATCGTACGTATATCGTAAATAAATAAAAATACCTCATAAATTAAACTAATAACAAGGAATGACAGTATTTCTTTGGAATTATTGCTGAAAATCTTAGTGGCATCTGCGAGAATCACAGTTTTGATAATCGAGTGAAACTAATTTTTGATACAAATTACATATTTTTCAACATTTACTACCGAAAAAAAGTGTTTTTAAAATAATACTTATACTAAATAAATAATAAAGGATTGGTCTTTATTTTGCTCTAACCCACATAGTTACTAGTAACCTAGATAATATTTAATTTTCAAGCTTACTGTGGTCCTCACCGTTGTGATGTGTATGAGAGCGTCCTTTCTGTCGGAACATTTTAATCTTATGCAGTAGGTTACCACCGGACCGCTTCACGTTATTCTTCAACTCGTCTAGATTGCCCACTAAACCGTCCTCGCCTATACGTCTCCTGTAACAATGTACAATAAATCAAGTGGTATTTTTGTGTAGGTACGAAACTTGCAACTTTATATCTGTGTATTTAGAGCCCACAATTGATTATACAGTGCATAGCATTCATAAACGATCAAGGTGGTTAGTATTTTCTGTAAAATGTCAGTCTTACCTCTGCGATTTCTCAGCAGTAGCATCAAAACTGATGCTCTTAGGTATGGCGCCGGTGGAGACGTTCTTGATGGGCGGCGGGCTGACGCGGCGCTCCGTCACTATGTCGGAGTTGACATCCTGGCTCGAGCTCTTGTCCGAGGCCGATGTCTCGGCGCTGTTCACGGACAGAGTACTCAGCGACATATTACTCGTGCCTTCCCTCTTCTTCTCGATCTTAGACGAAGAAATGCTTACGATGCTCGTTCGAATCTCCGACTTGACAATCCTAGACGTGATATTGTTCACGAGGTTCGCCGACGTAGATATAGTCGCCGAACTCATCCGAGTCATCAAATCGGTGATCGCTGATCTCGATTCGGATTCCGCTCGCTCAGCATCGATACCGGAATCGAATCGGCCGCCATACATCGCGTTGAAGGAGCTCTCGCTTGAGTTAAGCGATTGGTCCATCATGTCGTTCTCCGGGTAAGGTTTGGAAGTGGATGGGAGGTCGTATTTGGAGGTGGAGGGGTAAGGTCTTTCGGGGGAGTGGTGGGGCGCGGGGAAACTGTCGTCCACCCACTGGCTGGTAGCGTCCGACTGGCTGTTGGCATCCAATGTTGACTCGGTTTGGGGACCACTGTACAGATAAATAATAAATTCTTAAACGAATTAACCATTTTCCATTAAAACTAAAATAGGTTTATTATAATTATTCATTTTAAAACAACATGTTAGTGTATGTAGTACTGACTTGTTTGGCGGCACGTAGTCGAATAAGTCCCCGGGCAGCGCTACGGGCGCGCTGGTACTGGGGCTCTCCGGGGCCGACGTCGCGTAGCATGTCATCACCTGTATATACACGCGTTGTTACTGACGTTACTGACACAGTACTGCTAAGGGATTTACCGAAATTATTGATTGTCACCCACTTAGGTGACTTTTCCGAGTTATACCTAATTTCAATTTCAAGTTTATTTAGGCAACACGAACATAACATAATACGAAAATATCACTTCAGCGAAGGGAGAGGTAGTATCAGACTTTTACTGATTAAAAACCACCCCGATCCATCTCCTGCTTCAGGCCTGGACCGCGGTACATTATCCGCTTGCACCAGCAGCCCCCATGAGCTGAGCAAAATTTATACTTTTTTCTTAATAAAAAAAAACATTGCCCCACACTAGCATTTTCTCCTGTGTCGTGGATGCAGTTACAAACATACAATTTCACATACACACCACACTCAGGCCCGGAACAACAATTTGTGGATCACACAAAGAATTGTTCCGTGCGGGAAACGAATTTGCAACACTTTGCAAGGCAGCCAGCGTTGTGTTTCGTCGTGTGAGTGAGGTTACCGGAAGCCCAATCCCTCCCCTTCCCCAATCCTTATATCCGCAACCCCCATCCCCAAAAGGCCGGCAACGCACTCGTAACTCCTTTGGTGTTGCGGGTGTCCATGGGCGGCGCCGATTGCTTACCATCAGGTAATCTGTCTGATCGTTTCGGTCCAGCCACCGAAGCAAGGGTGCAGTCAAATACCAACCGGGTATCCGTTGACGAGTATGCTCTTCCTGTTCTCGATGTTGTACTGGTGGTGTGAAGGGGGCGGATGGGGCAGGTCCAGTTCCCCGCCGCGGGACAGCGCCGCCGTCGCCGTCAGGTACCCTGACCTATATCCATTAAAAATGGTTTTATTTTTAAGATTTTACTTACAACTAGCTACTCACGGGCGTTTCAACCGCTGCTCGCTTCTTACAGATTATAGCGTGATATTATGTACCCTATAGCCTTCCTCGATAAATGGACTAACGAACAAAAAAATAATTGTTCAATTCGAACCAGCAGTTCCTGAGATTAGCGCGTTCAAACAAACAAACTCTTCAGCTTTATAATATTATAGTAAATAGTAAAAAGTAATAATAATGTATAGTATAGAGCCTACGCGCCTTTTAAGCCGTAAAAACGTTACATTCTAAAGCCTATTCCTCATTAACGGTTGGATGTAAAGATTGAAATAAAATATATGTTTACTGTAGATTAATGTACTACAATGTGAGTAAATTTGACTTTCCTATGACAAATAGTTAAGCTGTAAAAAAATATTTACCAACACGCTATTTTGTTCAAATAAATGCCTATTCCTTTTAAATGGCTTGGTTTATTTATTATTGTTTTGAATAGATCAATCGGTGTTATATTTTACTACAGTGGGCAGCACTTATGTAAATCAGTCAATATCTTACAAAGAACATGTTATATTATTGGGATTTCCATATATAAAAAGCGGGCGAACGCAGCCCGCGCCAGTCGTGCATTAGCCTGCTCAAGATTATTCATATAGTACCCATACGCCTTAAGTATATAGATATAAAAATAATATTCCAAGTTTTGGACTGCAATATACATTATATTTCTGTAAATGTTAAATGGCTTAGGCGAAAGTACTATTGTATTAATAGTTACCTATTGGCCAAGTTCGGTCGCGACGCATGTCGGGGACTACTGACTTCTGGCCGCTTTACGTTGCCGTTCTGAAATAGAATTAAATTTAATTTTTTTACTATGAAATATAATCCAGCCGATCGATGGATTATTTGATGGTAAAAAATAGGTGCCGATCATTGACACCTACATGTGTATTGGTAGCTATTTGTCGGTTGTTAGCGATTCGAGGATTGCATAGGCAAGAGGAGGGGGTAGGAAGGGGGGATTATTAAAATACTCGGGAATTCATTGAATGATGAATGAATGAAATGAATAAATAAATTATGAACAATGAGGAAAGTTTTTATAAAAAGTTTTAAATGATATTTTATACAGCAACTGAATGTAGGTAGAGATGGTAGCTTGTAATTTTTTTTTCATATGATAGACTAAACTTGCAGACTTTATGGACAGGTTTTAAGCAACCAACGTCACGCATGGACTGCTACACCACCAGAGCTATTAATGCGGTACGAGTCTTTGGGGGTTAGGGGATTATAAATGTGGAATTGGGGATGGTAGGAGTGTGAGGGTCCATACAATGCAGTGGTATCACTTGAAAAATTGACCTCCCGCATTATAGCTTTGATCGGTAGCCTCACTCATAGAAACACAATTGTAGTTTAACATCGGTTTTCTGTGAGGCCGTGGTTTAACTATGCTGTTAGGTTTGGGTTGATGAAATAAAACTAAGTTTATTTATCAAATAGCAGAGGTGGAATTTATTATATTTTATGTAGATGTGCGATGGTGGTATGGTGGTTTTTTTTTGTGAGGGGAAAAATGTTCAAATGACTTCTCCCGCCCAGGGTGAGGCGAGAGGAAGTGACAGAGTCAGACTTTTACTGACTAAAAGCCGCCCGTTCCTTCTCCTGCTCTAGGCCAAGGCTGCGGTGCCTCTTTTGAGTGTTTGAGGCGCGCGTGGACCGTTACGCAACGTAAGCTCGTGATGGTATGGCACGTGTAGTAGGATGGTGTACCTGTTGGCAGTAGGTCCTGCAGGGCGCGTCGTCGTGCGTGGAGGGCCGGCGCGGCCACGACGTGTCCGACCGCGCCGCCACCGACACGCAGTCGTCCGTGTCCACCTGTACACATACACTTACAGTTGAGACTACCATTTGTGCTATTCCAGACTATAATCAATATCCTGTGCTAAATATTATTCAGGGCGCTTCATTACTTTTAACGTGAAAGAGTACCGACAACTCATATACATATCTACACTTACAAACCTCGCGAAGGATATAACAGTCAGCCGTAGGGCACTATCATTCAAACCGGTTATGAGCGTCTTGAAAGCGCAAAACTTTGAGGATTCTCACAACCCACTAGGAAGATAAGGCCAGGAAGATAAGTGTCGAATGGTTTGAAACTGTAGGCCAAGACTTCCCGCTATATTAGCGCCACCTTTTTTTGTGAGGGAAAAATCAATGACTTCTTCTGGCCAGGGTGAGGCGAGAGGGACTGTCAGACTCGTACTGAATAAAGCTAAAATCGTTCCTTCTCCTGCTCTAGGGCGAGGTCGCGGTGCCTTAGTGCGCGTGCCCAGCAACCCCGACTGCCCAGTATCGGAAATTTAGCATGAAATAGCCGACCTTATTGTTAATCTACGTCCTTATACAGACAATCTAAAATCCTTACTAGTTTAATGTGAGATTGCTACAACTGACAGACGATCGATTGATGTTACGTCCCGCGCATCTTGAATCACGTAGTGCTACTTATGAATATGAGGCCCTAGCCTGGCTTGAAACTAGTCGAGTTCCTCGACAAACAGTTTTTGATATAATCATATTTTTTTAATATGTCTCATGAAACTTATAAAATATGGCAATTTTTTTAAAGTTCGGTTTTGACTTGAATCCGTATCCGAAATTTACATCGCTACTAAATGAAATGAAAATCTTTATTCGCAGAGACATGGTAAATACAAAAGGTGGTAAAACAAAATAAGTCACTTAGCATATCTCGCCTTCAGGTACAGATCTATTTACTACAATTAATATACTCCTCTATTGTATAGAAGCACTTTTCTATAAGCCTATGTATGTAGTACTGTGTAATTTACCTCAGTATTCCGGTCGCTGTCGGAAGCGAGTACGTCCATGCTCCAGGCGGACTCGCTCGCCGTTTCCGACGCGTCCGGCGCATTCTGGTTGCAACTGCTCTGACCTGGGACAAGCAGGACATGTCGCATATAACTACAGGTCATTTACACTTTGTGTGATCAACAAATTTTTGTTTCGGGTCTAGGTGGCTTTTGTATATTTAAAACACACCCACGACACAGGATTGAATCCTAGTGTGGAGTAAAATTAAAAAAGAAATTATTTTTTTAATTTTTAATTTTCAAATTTTTTTCTTTGAAGATGTAGGCGAAGAAGGTACATAATTAGAATATAATGCTCCAAATACAATAGTGTGCCTCTTATGTAATAGGTGGCGGGGGAGCTTATTGCCACAAACCACGTGCTGGGCACAACACTATATTTACTCATCCGTGTTACTATTGGGATAATTACAAAAAAAAACAGTGACAGTTAACCATAATGCTTCGGAAAATCAAATACTTTCGACAATATTTTGATCTGAAGATTTCATGAATTAATCATTTTGGCAATATCTAATTAATGAACACATTTTAAATTTTATTATTTCTTCACCACCCCCAAAATTTTATATTTGTCAATACATTTATGGATTTCATGTACTTATGTAAAAGAGGGCCTTTGTCCAGCAGTGGACGTGTTCCGCCTCATAATGATGATAATATTATGATGATGTATACGTACAGTTGTTGGCGGCGACCTGCGTCTGGTCGCAGGAGTCCCCGATGGTCTCGGAGTCGGAAGCCAGCACGTCCGTGCTCCACGTGTCTGACATTATGCTGATCGTTTCGTCGCCTTCCAGGAGCTTCTGCATAACATTAAATACAAACCATTTTGTAGCTGGAGGTTTTACTTTAGAAATTGTATCGTGGTGACCCAGGTGTAAGGTGACCGTTACTCATGCGTGGGTCAGAACCTAATAAGGGGGCGTCCATAAATTACGTGAGGTGTTTAAGGGGGGGAGGGGATCGAGTCAAGTCTCATCTAATCTTACGTTGAAGAAAGGGGGGTTCGGCAAATATCACGCAATTTTTTTTCTGGATTTGAATTGGAACAAAAAAAAAACTATTTTGGTCTATTTAATCCAGATTGTACATGCTCAATATTTAATCTTAAGCTCAATCGTAGTACGATTAAGATCATTTACTAATAAAAGGACGATGCACATTTGTTTTTTCTTTTTTTAATAACAATCCAACGCGTTTACGTAAGAAACACACATTTTGAAAAATCTTACGTGAGATTCGGGGATTGGGGTTGAATAAAATCTCACGACATCTCACCAGGGAGGAGGGAGGTGCAGAAAATTTAAAAATACACCTCACGTAATTTATGGACGCCCCCATAAAGTACTAATTTTATTAACTGTATATTCTAAGACTATCAGTGTGTCTTTTTTATGTTGTTTGTACTTATTACACCATTGTCAGACGGTCAAGGGAAAAACGTGAGGAAACCTAGAGTAGAATTTCAAATTAATAGTTTGAAATCGTCTTTGCTCAGCAGTGATCACTATAGCTAGGGCAATCGTGCCCTGTAATATGTCGAGGTTTCGACTACCGGATATTTTTTTGTTTAATGATTTGATTGTTCGTTTGTTCGAGTTGAAAAAATGTTTCACTTTATGCGATAAAATATGCGATTGGAACCGCGGGGCACAGCTAATTTACAATATAAGAGTAAAATAATATTAGGTAGAGGCACGAAGGTTAGCTTATATGGTGGATGGTTTACCTTAATCTCGAACTTGCAGAACTTGTCCTCGATATCGTTCCGGGTCTGCTTGAGTAGCTTGGCGTGCGAGTGATGTAGGGCGGGCTGCGCGGGCGGGCCCTCCGTCACCTGCGACGACGGAGTCTCGCGCCCGGAGATGTTGGGGCTGCCGCGACCTGACACGTTCGCTGACACCTAAGGGACACGAAACCATGTACAGACCAGGGATGAGATTAGGTTTCAAAACGAGTTACCTGAATCTAACCTTCGGTTAGACAAAGGGTCGGCAAGGCAATCGTAACTCCTCTGCTGTTGCGGGTGTCCATGGGCGGCTCTGATTGCTTACCATCAGTCAATACGTCTGCTCATTTGCCGATTATCACATACTAGGCTGCAGCAGGAGAAAAAAAATAAAAAGAGTAACATTAGGATTTCTTGCTCGTTCTTCTCCATTCGAATCTACACTTTGGAACGAGAACCAAGAATCATTGACGGACTATAACTTACTTGAACCTTTTCGAACTACCTCGTAAACTTACAAGGTTACTAACAAAGAAAGTTACTCACCATATCAGAGAGGTTGTCGTTCTGGTCCTCCGTCTCCAGCTCGAGACTGGAGGTGACGCTGTGGTTGGAGGCGGCCTCGGACACCGCCTCCAGGTTGTCTGATGTATTACCCAGGGACACTTCGTCATGAGACACTGAGAACCTGGCCAGGGAAATGAATATTAGTAGATGGATCATTTAATTTTATGAATGTGCCCGGCTTCGCTCGGGCGCAATGTAACTACTATTATACATGTTGGTTTGAAGAGGGAAAATCATCAACACAGAGTAAATAATTATGCAAAACTAAATGAGATTTGAACGAAAACTTTTTCTTTTACGGTATTGGTTGTTAGCGCCTACGGCCAATCCCAGGTTTATAGAAAAAACGAAACGTCAACGACTAAAGAAAAGTATTTAGGCGAGTCTATGCTAGTCTAAGCTAGGAACGTTTATTTACTACCCAAGATGGCGACCGCGATTCATTTGTTTGCCATTGTAATTTCACGAAATTTTCCATACTCCGAATTTTACAGATAAATGTTGTCGACTCGAGTCGAAATCAATATATTTTCATGTTTTGTTATTCATATAAGGTTTCATTGGAGTCTAACGTAAATAACCTCTTGATAAAAATAAATTATTATTATTACTTAATTAAATAGTGGAGAAACTCAGTATCAGCATTGTACCCGTGGGTAGCCGGAGCGGGAAAAGGTAAAGTTTATAAAAGGAAAAGAATTAAATTGGTACATAACAGTACATATATAAATAAATAAATAAAAGCCTTTATTGATGATTTTATTATTATTTTTTGTTTGTTCTTTCCTTTCACGGGACCACAGGGTCCCGGACCTTTGGAAGGCGTACGAGGAGCCGAAGCCAACTCGCAGAGGCTCGTTGAACAGTTTTAATCTAAATGTGATGGGACATCAGCCGGCAATTATCCCTGTAAGCACTATAAAAGTGCACCCAAGGACAATCCCCAGTTGATGCAGGACTATTGTAAAATGTGGTAACAATTGATAGGGTTATGGGTATGGGTTGCTATGCACTAGTGGATGAAAACTATGGAAATACTATGGCCCCTGCCCCTGACCAATATTGATACATACGGATAAACAGGCAGGGGGTGACTGGCAAACTCAATTAATGGGCCCCCGGAAACGGCCGCTAGCATGTAGCGACACGGGGGCAACATACGTTGAGCTGCTTGGGGAAGGAGAGGCATCCCACGGCTATCAGAGCAATCCCGGAAGTACGGTCAAGACCCCTACCAGCACCTTACTGAGATACATCCTTCCCCCGAGTCTCCTTCAACTCCTACTCTTGCGAATCTCCACTCAAGCCAGCCAATTAAGGGAAGAATGAGGTAGGAGGGCTTGTTCTTCATCAGTGTTCACTCCAGCTCGTCACGAGGACTAACCGGAGAGAGAAGAACAAGACACCTCCCGGGAGTCAGGTCCGTGGGGTCGCCACTGCCCAACAGCTCGCCACAAGCTGCCTTGCGGATTTATTATTATTATTATTATTTGTAGACAGGCAGGCAGTTGAAACAACTGATAATGCCCGCATCCTGTTAATTTTCCACTAGTTCATTTTTCTTGCAGTTCAATAAATATTTATCCAGTCGATTTTTAAATTGGTTCAAATTTAGAGCTGAAACCACATTTTCCGGGAGCTTGTTCCACGCTGCAACTACTCTATTACTGAGAAAGTGTCTGTGAGGATTGTTATGTGATCTGTTAGTGCTAAGTTTTAAGTGATGGCCTCTAAGGTGGGTGTTTTCGTTGCGTGTGAACAGCTGATCGAAATTTTAGTTTACATTACAAATTATATTTATATATTTTTATAATAACTATCGTGAGACATACGAAATTAACTAAACATCGCGGGTTACTCACGTGTATAAATTGAGAAAAGCTCTACTAGTTTCGCGGACTTTGAGATTTTTAGTTAATTTATATCTATATGTGCCAAACTAACTAATTAACTTTATTCGTACTCGTAGCTATTTACTACTCGTATCTTAATAAATGTATTATTAATGAAGTAACTGGTATAGTATATTGCATTAGGCAAACGGTATACACTCTTCAACTTGTCTTCCGACAAAGGCCTTCTCTAAAGATCTCCATTCTGTTCTATTCTTTGCTGTTCGGATCCATGTTGGACCAGCTATTTTCCTGAAGTCATCCTCCCATCCTTAGTCTGTCTCCCTCTATTTCTTTTGCCATCTATTGGATACCACTCTGTTATTAATCTTGTCCATTTTTCTATCTTCTCTCGCCATGTGTCCTGTCCACCTCCACTTTAATTGTTTGTATGTTGTGTATGCATTCTTGAATTTTGTTTTACTTTTTATACTTACCTTTTAATTTCTCTATTAGAGAGAACAGTACATAACATTTTTCAAATCTCCAATGAGCGTTTCGTAGTTTAAACAAATCTATCACGCGATTAATGATAATAAAAATAAATAATAACCTTATATTGTTAAGTTACGGTATAAAATCGCATAATACCTGGTCCGCTTCTGCACGGGTGCGCCGGGCCCCGCTACGGCGAGTGCGGATCCGTTTTCGTCCGCATCGCCTGCCTCCGACCCGCCGTAGTAACATTCTAGAACCTTCGATTCGGGGACTAGACCTAAACATGATAAAAAGAAAACTTTAGCCAATAATATTGGAAAATGAAACTATCAACTTGTTGTTTTCCAAACATAGATAATAGAGAGTTTTTGGGTAACATAATAGTTTTTTTTTTTGAGGGTTCGAATCCATCAATTGACTTAGATCGCCTTGTGTGGAGCGAGAAAGAAATCTTAAAATGTAACCATTAAAAATCTGAGCATATCGTCAATTTTCAATAGTCACATAAATGTTATCTGAAGAATAAAATTGCTGCTGTCACTGTCTTATACAAACATTCTGACGCGACAGCATCATAATTATTCTCCAGGTAACTTTTATCTAGCCATTGAAAAATCACCCCTTATTGTATTGAAATCTTGAAGGAATTTATTTTGAGCGAGGAAAATACAGAGTCCTCTGACCTCACTCACCAATATAGTCCTGTTCCTCGACGTTAGCCAGCTTGATGACGAGCACCTCGACATGTTCCTGCGAGCCGTCCTCCTTGCAGTTCCCATTGACCGGCTTGTCCTCACTCGCGGACGCTAACGACGAGTTGGAGCTGGCACTGCGAGGGAGCCGAGGTCTCTGCACCTTGGCCAGAATGCTCCTCTTACTGGAGTGACCGTTCTCTACAGGGGACGGGTCTTTGGATTCCGGTGGGGAGGTCGGTCTGAAGAGAAAAAGTTTCTAAGTAAATTGTGATTTATTGTACTTGCGTTATAGTTGGTTTTTCAATGTCTTGATATCTTAATTGTTAGCAAATGCTAGCTCGATCTCCAAGTACTATAGTTGGGGTGTCGAAGTTCCGATTCCGAGTCGAAACTATTCTGATTATCCACTAGACTTACCTCAAATTAGAGTGATTATTATAACATAATCACCACATAGTATAAAACAAGGTCGCTTTCTCTGTCTTGCACTGGGTTTTAATGTGTTTTTTTTAATAAATAGAGTAATTAAAGAGGAAGTTTTTTATGGTAATAACATCCTTTTAATAGTAGAGAAATTTATTATCAGCATTGCATATTATTTGAATATCGACTTTCAAAATAAAGAAATAAAGTCGCCTTTCCAATTTACCTATATTTGGAGAGGTCAGGCATCTTCTTGAGCAGATCGTGTAATCTGCTACGGTAGTTAGGCTCGGAGGTCTGTAATAAGGCCGCAAGTCGGCTGGCACAGGCCTCGCCGTTGCTAGAACTTTCGCTGCTCGTTTCACTGCTGTGGGAGGGAGAAATGAACTTTAAGAACACAACAAAAATGTTTAAATAAGTGGCAAACACTTTTGATTGGAATATGCTTATATAAATATGTTAGGCTGCCTATACTAGCGTTATAAAGAGAAAAGATTTAATTGCTTGTTTAGAATTTTATACACTTCAAAACTACTTGGCCTTTTTGAAAAAAAAAAATGAATTATTTAGGGATTGGGCCTGCGGTAACCTCACTCACACAGCGAAACACAACACTGTGGTTGTTTCACAACGGTTTTCTGTGAGGGCGTGGTAGCACTCCGTTCGTGCCGAAGCTTGGCTCTCCCATACTTCCGTATTCATTTATTTTTTTTGTAATTCAATTTCATTTCCTGTCCAGACCTTCAATATTATGTTATAGTGATATATTACCTTAGTGCTGCGGCCTCAGCGACGGCAGATCCACTGGGTTGCTCGTCTGACGTCACGCTCGGCGTATTATTGTTCAGCTTCGAAGATATACGACGCAGGAACGTTATCTGATATACGAACAAAATAATTAGACAAATTAATCTCACTTCTATTACCAGAGAGACATTGGAACGTGTTTCAAAGTTGTTTCTTATAAAGACTTTCTTCCAAGTATATGTCACAGCCAAAATAGCATAATATGAAATTCGATTAACAGTCTAGCCTGTTGAATTAATGATACTGCTTAACTTTAAACTAACATACCAATACACAACAACGCAAAGGCCAGTCAGGTTCGTCTAAACGTTGTGGTTCGGTCGGCCTTCTGATTTGTTCTTAACTCGGAGCGGGCCAATGAGAGCAGGGAACGACATTAACGTGCTAAGCAAACTCGCACTAATCGCTCGGCAGCCCGTAATAAACCATGGCTGGACAATGACTACTCTCTTAGTGACTTCGTTATATAGGGTGACTGGAATTTAGTTCCAGTACTCGTAGTAGCCACTAACTGATTTTACCAAATTTTATATTCATATTATTCAGTAGGTCTGAGAATCAGCTACTGGCTATTTTAAATACCCCTAAGTAATAAAGCATCCTTAAACATAATGTTTCAAATTTTTTTTTTATGTGATTTGACGGCATTCGAGCAGACGGATTTCCTGATGGTAAGCAATCAGCGCCGCCCATGGACACCCGCAACGGATGAGTAACGGGTGCGTTGCCGACCTTTTAGGGATTAGGGATTTGGAGATTTAGGGATTGAGGAGGGATTGGGGGAGGGGAAGGATTGGGCCTCCGGTAACCTCACTCACACGGCGAAACACATCGCTGTGGTTGTTTCACGCCGGTTTTCTGTGAGGCCGTGGTATCATTCCGGTCGAGCCGACCCATTCGTGCCGAAGCATCGCTCTCCCACACTTCCGAAGCATGGCTCTCCCACACTTAGGCTAGTAATATTATAATAAGATTACATTACCAGAAGTTGAGCATCGTGAGGCGTAAATAGCGCGACGGTGGTGTGTAGATAAGCGTCGGTAGCGACGCGCGGCGTCTCGGCGTGAGCGTGGGGCTGCGCCGGCGTGGGGGCGCACGACCACGCCTCGCTCGTCACGTTGTCTATCAGGGTCCATACACAGGAACGCTCGAACTTCAAGTACACGTCGCGGACTTTGGCATCCACCTGATAAAGTCATAATTAAATATCACACTATGAAATAAAAGATATAAATTAATATCAAATCTTTGGAACGAGCACCTAACTTCACTGACGAACAAACTGACGGACTATTATTCTACATTGGGTTGACACAAACCTGCCTCAACGTCCCAAAACCACTGCAACTCCTGTAAGCCAGGGTCTACAGTAGATACAACCATAAAAACACCGGAACACTGAAGTCCGGAGCGTCCCAGGGACCGATGAATGACCGTCTTGGATCCCGCAACGAAATAAATCAGAAGACATTATTACTACGTTTTAGTTGGAATACCTATATTTTGATTTAACTTAGAATGGAAATATTTTTTTATTGTTGATCAAAACTGACACCGCACCATACAGTGCGGCCGACGTATCTTGGCGAGTCTGAAGTTAGCCGTTTATCTGCGCAATGGATCTTTTGGGAACAAAATTGTGTACTGCGCAGCTAATCGGCTAACTTCAGACCCGCCAAGATACGTCGGCCGCACTGTACATGATGCGAATCAAAATATATACCGTATAAGATATGAGAAAAACTGCTGCTTGAGAGTCAACTTAACAGACATTATAACATCGTGTAATTATCTAACTCTATGTTACTGTAGCTGTACTTTCAATTCACTTATGTTCCCTATAGATATACACTGCCGGCCAAAAGTTTAAGACCACTTGTAAAAATCTTCAAAATGTTTGAATTATTTAAAAAATACTTGTGATAAAAAAGCAATTTGCACACGTGCGCATTCTATTGTTGCCAGATAGTGTCATAAACGTCATTCTTTTGTTTATTTTGAGTTGTCGTTTTATAAAAGAATAATTGTTTCAAAATATCAATGAGTGCCGCGCAGGGACCAAATGGTAGAGTTATTGTAATATTTTTATTACTTCCTCTTTACTTAATAGTATGCTTTTGTTTTGCGTTAACCATTATTACAAAATATCTTAACATGATTTAACATGTTTTTTACTCAACTATTCTTGAATTTATCTTTCTATATTTGATTTAGTCTGAACTTACAGTTTGTAGTGTAAAGACGTGTTAAGAATGGGAAAAGTACCCGAAATCAATAGTGAAATTCGTTTTGCCATCGTTGTTTTGCATAACGAAGGCAAATCTGAACGTGCGATAGCATCACAACTAAAGCTGTCGAAGACTTGTGTTCACAATGCAATTATTCGATACAAGGAGACTAACAGTAATCAAGATCGTCCACGTTCGGGAAGGCCGCGAGCTACTACTTCTAGCGAGGATCATTTCATCGTTGTCACAAGCAAGCGGAATAGACGGCTGACGGCACCAGAAATCCGTGCTGAACTGAACAAATCCCGATCTAAACCTGTGTCATTAACTACTGTGAAAAGAAGATTAAGAGACGCTAACTTGTTTGGCCGCGTTGCCGCTCGAAAACCCCTGTTAAAACCGCAAAATAAAAAGAAACGGATGCAGTGGGCCCTTAACCATCAGGATTGGACTGAAGAAGATTTTAAAAAAGTTCTTTGGACTGATGAATCCAAATTTGAAGTATTTGGTACAAAAAGAAGAGTTTTTGTGCGACGCAGAGCTGACGAAAAAATGTTGCCAGACTGTGTAGTGCCAACAATGAAGCATGGTGGTGGTTCTATTATGGTTTGGGGATGTTTCTCGGGCCATGGAACAGGAGATTTGGTGCGAATCCAAGGAATCATGAAAAAAGAGCAGTATAAATTAATTCTAGAAAAAAATGCTGTTCCGTCAGGGTTAAGGATTATTGGAAATGGATTTATTTTCCAACAAGATAATGATCCCAAACATAGCTCAAAGTTATGTAGGGGATATTTGGAACGAAAAGAAACAGATGGTGTATTAAAAAACATGATCTGGCCGCCTCAAAGTCCAGATTTAAACCCCATAGAGCTTTTATGGGAAGAGCTGGACAGAAAGGTGCGTGATGGGTGTCCGTCTTCTCAAGAAGACCTTTGGCGGATACTTCAAGAGAGTTGGAAGAATATTTCACAAGAAACAATCAATAAATTAATAGCTCGGATGCCGAGACTTGTAAAAAAAGTCATAAAATGTAAAGGTGGATTTTTTGATGAAAAATCTGTTTAAATAATAAACTCCATTTTTAACATTAAAGTAAAAATTTTTGCATATTCTAGCGTAATTGTATTTAAGTACTATCTAATTAGTATATTAAACCATTTGATTACTTGTATTTATCGATTTATTCCATTTTCCCCGCATTTTCCTACTTTGATTAAGGTGGTCTCAAACTTTTGGCCGGTAGTGTACATAAAGACAAAATAAAAAACTTATATAATTACCTCTTGGAACTTGGCTAAGCAGAGCATCTGTATGATCTGTGCGATCTGTATGAGGTTGAAGCGGGCGATGTACGAGACGGGTACCTCGACCACGCCGTGAGCTTCAGGGTTCACGATCGCGGGACATATGAAGTGGTTCATTATAAGGTCCGTGCATATCGCGTGCACCTCACGCTCTGATGTTCTGGACACAAAATGTTGTATTGTAAGATAAGTATGATAGAGACTTAAGTGTGGGAATGCCAAGCTTCGGCACGAATGGGTTGGCTTGACCGGAGTGATACCGTGAAACAACCACAGCGTTATGTTTCGCCTTGTGTGTGAGGTTAACGGATGCCCAATCCTTTCACTCCCCCAATCCCTAAATCTCCAAATCCCTATATCAGCCGCTAATCGCTGGCGTGCGTCCCCCGCGGTGAGTCACATAATCCGATGTTTTTGTATGAGCAGATGTATGAAGTTTTTTTATGTGATGATAGGTCGGCATCGAGCAGACGGATTACCTGATGGTAAGCAATCAGCACAGCCTGTGGATACCCGCAACAACAGAGGAGTTACGAGTGCGTTGCCGACCTTTTGGGGATTAGGAATTTGGATATTTAGGGATTGGACCTCCGGTACCCTCACTCACACGGCGAAACACAACGCTGTGGTTATTTCACGCCGGTTTTCTGTGAGGCTGTGATATCATTCTGGCCGAAGCATGGCTATACCACACTTAAAACTAAATAAGACACTGGTGCAACAAGCCCTAAGACTTTAAAAACATACCTGGAATGTTGTTTAAGTAGATGAACGATCTGCTGGACGATCCAGGCGATGGTGGAGGGAAAGTTGGGCCAATGCTCTCTGAGGGCCACGATGAACTTGGTGGTAAGGTTGTACAGCGACTGGATGGTCCACTTGCGGTATCGAGCTACCTTCGCTGCGTACTCCTGGCTGTTCGGCTGACCAAATTTCTTTGTACGGTCTGCTGGCGAAAATCTGTGGAAAATAAATTCATTGAAATAATTAATGATACTTACTTATAATAAGAAACAAGAAATAGAAACAGGGATAGGTATATTCTTGATTGAAATATCTTTCTGCAGTCCTTCGAAAGTATAAAATGTAAGCGACATAAGACATTGTGTGTTACACTAATATGGATTAACTTTTTAATGATGAAACAAAACACCAAAAAGGTTTTCTGTGTGCATATCCGTCTCAGGTGTAAATATAGTCTTATTGTAAAATTGGATAGATCTGTTGTTGTTGTAGTAGTACTTGGTAAACGCAAATTTGTTGTGGATTCCTGACAATATCTAAAAAAAATAAACATAAAACGAGTATTGAGATTAAAAAAAATATGAAAGAGGCCAATTACTAAATTATCTAAATCGTTTTAAGATAAGATAGTTACTTCCTCATTTTGGGTTAGACAATGCAATTTGGACGCGCATACGTAGTAATATATTGTCTTTAAGGGCGTGTAGGCCAAGCGAAATAGGTATCGCTACGGCAACGCTACCAAGAGTTGCCCGAGCCGAGCCACCGCGACCGCTTTTAATTCTTATTAAAACATAGAAATTAAGAAAATCATTTCATCAATTCTAACTCTGCGAATTTGTTATTAATAAATGTCTGCGATTTTGAATGTACAACTAATTATTTTCTTTATTATAGTAAAAAAAAATAATGTAAAACATCAGTAATATAGTCATAATATTGAAAAAACGTTTTAAAAAGGGGTAACTTTGAGATTTTTTCTATCGAGTGAAGTTCATCGGGTCTGACTAGACTAGATAAGATCCTCAACTAAAAGATATATATTTTTATTTAATTTAAAACACCGTAGTTTTTATTTTAGATTGTTTTAAAAAACCTAAATTTGGTCCCACCACGCCTAAATTCGAATAGATGTGTCGATATAGGACAAGAGATTGCAAGGCGCAGTATTAATAAGTTAAGGTCGTCCTTTCAGCATTTCAATTCTAACTCTTACATCAATAGCATTGTTTAAGAAAACTTTACTAACTGTATAATTAATAAAAAAAAGTATATTTCTCTCTAAAGATTCAATGACTCTTAGAATTATACTTTTTGTTCAGATTTTAGTGTCATTACTCATTACAATAGACTTTTAAAACGGAATTTTGAGACAGAATGAAATAAATGTTGGATTATCTCGCTTGAAGATAAGGGGACTGGGGATTAGAGATGAGGATGGAGCACACGACAAAATATAACGGTTTTCTGAGAGTTCGTGGCCTCACTCCGGTAGAGGTGGCCTGTTAGCATCGAAGAATAGCTCTCCTCACTTAATATTTGTAAAATAACATTACCTATAAATTATTAATAATCGTGCTTAGTACCATAATCCAGTCACATAAATATTATACAATATAGTTTCCATATTCAAGTCTCCATTGTTACCACAAGACTGGGGCACTAACACTATCCTTATATAAGTTTAAAAGTTTACATAATAGCAACATACACGATAGATTGTTGTACTGAAAACTCAATTCCATTAACAACTTTACGATTGTAAAACACGACATTCAATATACCAATCGAAACCGTCTACTTACGACAAGATTTTACTTCGAGTATATACGCGATTCTATGTTTTATAAGTTAAAAACTAATGCCGAACGTGATGCCAAAATCAAGGACATGGGTCAAAAAGAGTAGTCTCAAAGAGCCAAAAGACTAACACAGACGGGGCCCACGATTAAAGCTATTATCAATTTAATCTCTTGTCAAGTCATCTGATTGGTTGTTAATACTTCAGTCAACGAAAGATTTAACAGGAGATTAGTTTATTTTAGCGTTGACAAGCCTTTCAGAAACCGGGTGTCAAAGAGCCAAAAGACTAACACTGAGGGCCAATGTTCAGCCGAGATTGTGGGTCTACCGCAATAAGGTACTGCAACGTCGGCCTGGAGCAAGAAGAAAAGGAAGGTACGGGTAGGGTTTTTAGTCAGTATGAGTCTGACAATCCCTCTTGCCATACCCTAGACGAGAAAATTTGATGAGTTTCCCTCCCTTAAATAATTAAATATAAATTTAATATTTTAAAAAAAATCCGACACAAAAAACGAAAGGTATAAAAAACATACATTACAATTTAACTTAATTGAAATCTTTTCGTCCGTTCAGGAACTATGATGCCACAAACACACAGACAGACACGTCAAACTTTTACATTTTTTGTTTTTTTCATTTGACCTTTCATCAGACATTCGGCTTTTCTTCCCCACTTTAACCCCCCATAACTTTTAAAAGGCTCAATCGATTTTCATCAAACATGTCTAAGAACACTCGCCCGTAAAACACCTGTAATACAAAAAAAAAAACTAAAAACGGATGAAATCGGTTTATCCGTTCAGGAGCTATGATGCCACAGACAGACAGACACGTCAAACTTATTTTGCGTCGCCCTTTTTTTGCGTCGGGGGTTAAAAAGGTACTATTCGATCTTGGAAGCCGGGGTTGCAAGTGCAAGTGCAATTATGTACTGCAGCCTCGGCCCGGAGTGAGTAGGAGAAGGAACGGGGCGGTTTTCAGTAGGTGTTTTTAGTCAGTAGGAGTGACAATGTATGTCGCCTCTCGCAGGACGGAAGAAGTTGATGATATTTCCCCGCAAAAAAAAGTTAAATAGGATCGTTCGACGTTGATTTTTGGTTCTAATACGGTAGTTTCCAACTAGTCAAATTGGATACTTTTATCCAAATGTCAAAAACGATACATTTCTATGAAATTTGTATGAAAAACTGAGGTCTGACGTCATAGTACTTTTGCGTCAAATAGCTTACTTATTTCTTAATAATTAGCTACAAAATATCTAAAACTTAGTGTATCGATCGATCGACGAATAAAAGTATAGTTACTTTTCAAATGTTAATTGTATTGAAACGTCGAATTAATTTATTTTTGACCTAAGAAACTACCCAATTCTAAGATCCCTGGTTCAGCGGTTCATTGGCAAACATGAGCAAACATAATGAAAAAGAGTAACCATGGAGTTTCTTGCTCTTTCTTCTCCATAGGAATCTACACTTTGGAACGAGCAAATAACTTCACTAGAGGACAGACGGACAGAGTGACACGCTTAATTTTAAAGCTCTTGAAATATTTTTTTCCTTTTTTTGCTTGACGTTCAAAAGTGCCTACTGTGGTCTAATTGAAATAAATGATTTTGACTTTGACTTTGACATGCGATAATTGAACTAGTAGTCCCAGTTCTATCTCATAAAAAATAACTTTAACATTATTTACATAGAGTACATATAGTAAAGATATTAGTTTGACCTGAAAAGGACCAACTGAAGCTCGGCCCGCATGCGCCGTGACCGATTTTCCAGCAAAATGTAGATGTCAGGGTCGCATAGTAATATTAAGGACAGAGGTCAATGTACGGGCTCTCTTAGTACGTCCGTACTAAACATTTTCAGTGTAGTCGACTGTTTGCATTGGTTTTTTTATCCAGTTTGGTGGAATGACGATATCCGCAGGGTGGCTGGCAGTGTTTGGACTAGAAGAGCTGAGTGGCGCGCAATATTACTATTGTTTGGGCCCTTTTTGGATTTCTCTTTTTCTTAATATGCATTATTCTGATGCTGAAGAGATTCTTTGTGGATGCGTTTATTTCCGAAACTATATTGCAGTTTGAAAAATCTTTGTAGTGTTGGATAGACCGTCTATTGAGGAACGCTAGGCAAGGTTATAAAACATCACGCTACAATTAATAAGAGCCGAGCAGCGGATGAAATCGCTAAAAGTATTTTTTGAATACATGTTTTCTTGCTTTCTTTAATCATAAATTCATGTGCAGATGACGCGCTTATTACAAAGACAATGGAGAATTTACGTCTATCAGGATACTGAGAAATCATAACTGAATCAGAGATAGTTCGTCACAAAATCTGTCTAACGTTTTTCAGTGTAGGTAGTAGCCTACACTGAAAAACGTTAGACAGATTTTGTAACAGAACCTACTCAAACAAGAACCTTATTGTAACATATACTTAAGTCGACTTTTGATAATAAGACGTATAAAGCAGTTCCAATTTTGAAAGAAATACAAGTACACAACATACCAATAACGCACACACGCACGAAACAAAGACAATAAACGTCAAATATGTAATGTATCCGTCGATTATTCTAGAAATACCTGTGCACACTTCAAAGAAGAACTGGACAGGTTCATTATTTACGCGCAAAATGATGGATAGTACAAGGTCAGCTAGCAGATGGCTAAATATATTGTTATTCATCAGAATGGCTTTAAATAAAATGCTTCATGATTAGTTGTTCTGTATTAAGAATTCTTATATTGAACAACTGGTTGTTTAAATAACATGTAAGATTTGTGGAGTAGGTAAGTATAAAGTTGATAAGTTCATGTTAAAAATTAACAATGTTCTATAAATGAAAAGGTTTTCTTATCGAAAAAATAAAATAAGTTATTCGAATTTGTTGAGCCGAAATAATGGTAATTTATCTCAAAATCCTAATATTTACTTGGGTTTAAATTCATGAAACTAATTAATTAATTGACATGTAAATGAAGTCCACGGCCACGGATGACTTCAAAGAACAGTTTTTTTTGTGAGTGGGGACAATCACCAACGTACTTTTCCCGGCCTAGGTAGATAGGGGGAGTGTATGACTGCGATGTGTATAAATAGAGAATCTTATGCTGGGGAAATGCCAATAATTATCGCGATAAACAATGAAAAATATACCTTAAGTCATTTGTTTAGTGATCAAATTACACCTACGATTAACGACCACTATCGCGATATGGCATTTCCCTTTAGTGGTGCCCGACCATTACTGACTAAAACCACCCCGTTCTCTTTTCAGCTGCGGGTCGGGTCGCGGTACATAAAGAATTGCGTTTGTACCCGCAACGTGAGCTACATGTTATTAAAATAAAAGTGACGGACACTTCTAATCTCGCACTACTCAATAAATGTTTAGATTATAAATAACACAGAACACATTTCTCATCAATTGTTTTTTTTAAACAATGAGTTTGAAACTGCAATCTATTTTCAGCTTTCATTCAAGAGTATACAGTTCAAATTGAACTGAAGAAAATTATTATCAAGACCAAATGGCTAGTGCCTACCACATGTAAGTTTCTAGCGCATAAAATATCAATGATGCATAAAAGTTTTATAACTTAATTACTTATTATAGACCGTCTAGACTCGTGTTTAAGATTCATTATTGATCGTGACTTTTACCTGACAAAATCACTTATGAATTTACAATACAACACAGAAATTAGTTGAAATATTTATATCCGTGCCAACGTCGGTGATATGACAAATTCTAAATGAGAAACACAATAGTACTTACGATATAAAAAAGCATCACTTCAAGCACATTTTTGAATATTTACTATTGTAAGGCATATGTGAGGTCGTGGTGGTCCCGAGGTTAAGTTTGAAATCGCCAACCCGCAATGGGCAAGCGTGGTGATTAATGCTCAAACCTTCTCCGTGTGAGAAGAGGCCTTTGCTCAGCAGTGGGGGCTTATAGGCTGATGAGAGACCAATCTCCATTTTGGAACGCCGTTCCCAGTTTTATTGACCAACCGACTGACGGACAATTCTTCACAAATATATAAAAGTTCCTGTACTTACATGGAATAATTGAAAAAACCCTTTGTCAAGACTCACCTCTCCATAGCTTTATCAGGGTCTATGTCTAAGAAGAACTCGTCCTCATGCAGTACAGCCATCACGGGGTTCTGTAGCACTGCGACCAGGAACTGACGAGCTGGCGTATGTCCATCACGGTATACCGCATACAAGGAAGACAATGCACATTTACCAGTACGGAAAAATCTGTGGAAAAGATATTTATACTGCAATGCTTACATGTGTTTCGTCGTGTGAGAGAGGTGACTAGAGGTCCAATCCTCCCCACCCCCCTATCCTCTATCCTCAAATCCCCTATCGGTGAATCCCTAACAACGCGCGACTGGCTGAAAACGCACTAGCAGTTACTCCTTTGGGATTGAGAGTGTCAATGGGCGGCGGTGATTGCTTACCATCAGGTAATCCGTTTGATCGTTTGCCGGCTTATAACATAAAAAATATGTATATTTCTCATTGTTAACTCAATACCCACAGCCCCGCAATTACCATTAAATAATTCGGGTTTTCACACTTTTAACAAGATTGTTTCAGATTGCTTGATTCGAACTTTGGACTACCTAGCTTGCAAGTTTGTGTGTCTGTAACACATAAGTTTTGACTCATTTCAACTGCGCTAAGTTAAGAAAATATGTTTAAAAGACTACTTACTTCCTAGGATCACTGGACGGTGCCATTTGGTGTTTGATAAGCGACCTAATGACAGCCAGGAACCGGGTCCTGTCTGAAGCTGATCGGCAGCTGCCGTATAGTCCAGACATCAACGCAACTGGCAAACTTGGTGGGATATTGTCCTCGCCCAGGAGAAGGCAGAGAGACACCAGGTGTGGGGATTCGCGGAGCCATCCTAGGAGCTCGCCTAGAGCCGTCGCTTCCTGTAGCAGACAAAATTAAGTTATTTAACACGTCAAATGCAATAGGGGTCACGCTAGCGAACGATTGCCCGCAACAGTTATCGGTCGAGAGTTGAAGTTAGTCAATGTAATAAAGTTAGATAAACTACAAACCATTTTTTTGGTATCTCTTTTAAATTATCAAAACTACTTAATATAAAACAAAGTCGCTTTTTCTATCACTATATCCCTATGTAGATGTACAAAGCAAGGGAAAACTACAAAACATTATTTATCCCATGAGAGCTGTTAACAGGCATGACCATCCTGGGACTGTAACGACTAAGAAGAAAAATCCCTATGTATGCTTAAATCTTTAAAACTGCGTAACGAATTTTGATGCGGTTTTTTAATAGATAGACTTATTAAATAGGAAGGTTTATACGTACAATGACATCCATTAAAGCGCTTTACTTATAAACCACGTTTCTAGAGAATGATTTTAATTTAAGTAAATAATGCTATACGGATTGTAGTTGCAAGTTAATCTAAAACTATGCGTGTATACAATAAATTGCTTTTACTCTAACACAATAAATCAAAGCAATAAGAAGTGCCTATTATCGTCGTAAGATGAAAAAAAGCGCGCGTTGAACATGATACCGAAATTAATAAAGGATCTTAAAACCAAAACCTATAGATATAAGTTTATAACAGAAACTTAAACAAATGTCGGTGACGAGCCTCCTATCATATTTTTATACCGATTTTGAATTAATTTCAGTTAAATTTTTAGCCGTAATTAGCAACACCTGTATTCAGAGGTAGATATACATACACATACAGTCTTATGAAGGTTTTAATAATTTTTGTAACAGATACCGCATGATAAAATATTCATTATACTAAATAGGTACATCATGCACGCTATTCCCTATTTTCTCCTGACCTACGACAACATGGACGCGAGGGCGGCAGGTCATTCCGTGTTTCAATTACGCAGACGTCCGCGTCCGTCTGTCCCATTCAACGTTTTCCCGCGGTAATAAGTAATAATATTTTATTACTGATTCCCTATATGGAACACAATGAAGTCAATTTGCCGGGGCTGCGGGGTAAGCGCAATGAGGCACCGCGACTTCGGCACAGAGCAGGAGAAGGAACGGGGGGTTTTTAGTCAGTAAGAGTCTGACACTCTCTCTCGCCTTACCCTGGGCGGGAGAAGTCATTGGAAGATTTTCCCCTGACAAAAAAAAAAAATGAAGTCAATTTCACTTCAGTGCAATCATTTTAATACATGTTTCGTGATTTTTAAAGAGTAACTGCATTTGCTTTTTGCCATAAATATAAGTCGTATTTCGCTGTAAGAACACGTGCCAATAGCAGCTAATAATAACTAGGTACATAATAATATATTTACTGCAATAACATTTTTGTTGGCGTTTAGGAAGATATTTTACGAGTTTACGAGAACTGAGCGTTCTGTCTTTCAATCATACTTATATTAGAAAGCCGACCAGTATGTTTGTTTGAACGCGCTAATCACTGGAACTACTATTTCGATTTGAATAGTTATGTTTATGTCGGATACTCCATTTATAGAGGAAGGCTGCAGACTATAAAACTTCACGCCACGGCCAATAAGAGCCAAGCAGTGAAACAGTAAGCTAGTGAAACCGCGCGGAAGTAATCCTATTAATTGAAATCAACTGTAAACGCGAAACAAATTACGATTTTTTCATAAATGTTTGCGTTGATGCTTTTCTTTTAGCATAGAAATCACTGTTCTTAAACAATTTCGAAATGTATTTAATCTAAGTTAGTTTTCCATCAATCTGCTTTAACAAGGATAGAGAATGCCTTTCAGCATGAAGTCCGCCATTGTGTGTATTAAAAAGAGTGTTAATTAAATAAAACAAGTAAACAATAATATAGCGTTACACTGTAAAACTGGTCGCTAAACAATTGCGTTTAGCAAGTAGTCGCGAGCCAGCCGTCGCCGTCCCTAAAACTTCCTGCAACTGCCGGGCAGGTCAAGAGAGTTGTTTGCAAGTCATGCGAACGCATAGTGCATTATCCGTCAAGCATGCCTAACGTGTTACAAAGGTCTGATATTACATTTAATGTGGAATAAATACTACTACAGCTAGACCAGAGAGTATACATATATAGGTAAAGGAGTTTACAAACAAATTAAGTAAAACTTTTTACTTGCGACGCGCGACGTTCAAACAATTTTAATTTATAAATTTCAGTTAATTACCTTCCTCAGGAAACACACTATTTTTTTAAGTACACAAAACCATCCACTTGTTTCATATTTCATGGCATTTATATAGTTTTATACAGGTATTATTAACTAAATAAAAATTACTTGGTTTTAAAATATGTAAGGATAATATCATAAGCCCAGTCCAAGCTATAATGTACCCGGCCCCGGCTCGAAGCAGGATAAGGAAATAGGGTGATTTTTAGTCAGTAAGAATTTGACACTGCGTCTAGCTCGACTCAAGGGGAAAAGTCATTCAGACAAGTCCCGCTTAAAAAGTCTGCAAACGAGCAGACGGTTTACCTGATAGAAAGCAATAGGCGCCGCTCTCTGCTGTTGAGTGTGTCTAACACTCAACAGCAGATGAGTGAGAATCGTGTGAGTGAGTTTACCGGCGGCCCAATCCTTCCCCTCCCGCGATCCTTCCCCAATCCCTAAAAGGTCGGCAACGCACTTGTAACTCCTCCGCTGCGGGTGTCCGAGGGCAGCGTAATTGCTTACCATCGGGTAATCCATCAGCTCGTTTGCCGATCTATTACAAAAAAAAGAGGACTTACGAACAAAGAGGACACGGTGGAGCATACGGTCCTACAGTAATTGTTAATTAAGTTACCTATAAATATTCATATGGAGAGGTTGAGATATACAAATTGCCTGTACTCGCTGAAGCACCAAGTACCAGAGCTGTTTGGAGAGCCGTCATAGCACGCAAGCAAGGCATTTAAGAAACATATAATTGATCCAACTTCATAACGAAATTTTAGCAACCTAGTACTAATTTACTTGTACTAATTTAATTTTCATGATATTTGCAAAGAAGATGCACGTGTTTAAACATCGAGATCCGGGCGAGTTGCGATTGTATCCTAAACAAACAATTGAAGTACAACCAAAGAACCTCATGGCATCTGCAGTACAAGTCTTCCAGTCTTAATGTGTATAAACATCGATTACATAGCCTCATGTATGAATGCCGTTTTTTGTCCAAAAAACTATAACAGCAATATGCCAATTCACTTAGTAAATTGATTGACTACTCGAGTCAGAGAAACCACGCAAGTTCCTACTCTATTAAGTGCGGTTCTATTAATTTAGCAGTATTGCAGAAACGACCAATAAATCATTAAGTAATCATAAACACGTTGAGAATGGCCCATAACAAACTGGTACGCTTACTTCCTCTTAACGTAGGTCATGGAAGGGATTGCTTACGACTCGTATGTGTATTTTGCATCTAGGTATTGTTAGTCATAAGTAAGTTAACATCACATTCCTTCTAACACTCTTTTTTGTGAGGGGAACATCATCAAATGACTTCTCCCGCCCAGGGTAGGTCGGGAGGAAGTATCAGACTCTTACTGACTAAAAACTCCCCGTTCCTTCTCCTGCTCTGGGCCGAGGTCGAGGCGCCTCATTGCGCTTACCCCGCAACCCCGGCTGAACATCAGCCCTATAGGGCCCCGTCTGTGGTGGTCTATTGGCTCTTGCGCCTTCTACCACCCTGGCCCCACCCACTACAAGGAGTGTCAGACATTTATGGCCTAAAAACCACCTCGTTCTTTCTTCTGCACACTATCACGCAACCAGCTGTTTAGTTAGCGGACTAAGAAAAAAGCTTTGCTTCCTAATTACTTGCAGTTTTCAAAAACTATAAGGTTGATAATTATTATAGATAGATCTTAATACTGCTTTATTTATACCTCTAATCATGATTTGAACTTCAGTGGGTCAGTATGTTTTTCCAAGACCTAATAGGCAATTTTGCTTTGTATCATGGGATTGGGATGAATGCAAAATTTCCTTTCCTGTTGAGATAATCTTACTAATATTATAAATGCGAAAGTTACGACGTTTGAAAACAGCTGGACGGATCTGGATGAAATTTGGCACAGGCATAAGACTCTCCAGAATAAGACATAGGCTAGTTTTTATCATAATCACGCAAGCGGAGCCGCAGGCGGAAGCTCGTTATAAATAATTGTATCATTTTTAAGTCAACCTAAAACGGATGTCATGTTGTGAATTGAGTGTTTACAACAATCATTGAATTGTGAAATTACTAACAAACTTTCTAACTAAACTATTGTTTTAGTTGTAACTTTCATTCGTGACGGTGCTGATTCCTAAATAATACTAATTTTCCTTATTGCAACTTAGTCATCAATCGATTTTGTCTACCTATTCTAATTCTAGCTTTTGGTAACTATTGGTGTCTACTGCGAGTTTATTTGGCTTTGTGGTATCCACCACAGCGCAGATTTATGGCACTATAAGGGTGCAGTTCCATTAAGGCGGAGCGGAGCAACCATTCACATCTATTCTCCGATGTGGATTCAAAGCCATGTGATTGGTAAATCGCGGCACAGCTCTTCTCCGCTTCGCCTCAATGGAACTGCACCTTAACATAGGTCCGTTTTTCCTTTTCCGAGTCAAAACAGACCTACATATGCTAAACAGTAGGACAGTTGATTGGCTAAAGAATGATTATTGCAAGTTTGCAAAAAAAAAATGGCTAAGTATGAAAATAGGATGTATTGGTAAAAAAAAATACCGAAGCTTACATGTTAACATTTCCGCTACCCACAGATAAATAAATAATATTATAACAACAGATAGCTATTGACAGTTTTCTGAACAAAGTATCGTTTGATGCGTGTAAGAGGCTACAGTATTAGAACCTTTAAGACTGACTGCCGACAAAGGGACAAGACGGATCAATAAAGTGCATTATTGATAAACAGTGTAGCGTGAGACACTGGCGATTGCTTAGGCATGCCTCGAGGACGAGTGCTGCTCAACAAAATCGATAATCATTGATCCCTTCAGTTTATAATTATCATATTGCCAAGCCTCAGTAATAAAATGTCTTCAAACATTATTTGTATTTCAACACCTTAATTTGTATAAGAGTCATATTATATTTATTTATTTATTTATTTATTATATATAATATTTAATATATATAATATTAAGATTGTTTTCCTAACAACTGTGTATGTAATCATTATTTTCTATGTCTGTTAATGACTATGTAACTGCTGTATTTCTTAATTATATTTTAAATTACATGGTAGCCACTGATTTGATTAGGTATCTGTTGTAGATTAAAGTCACTGTGAAAAAATAAGCGCAAAAGTAATTTTCTACCATCAGTAAGATATTTCATATTGTTTTATTGAAGGTGGCTATATATTATAATTCAGTTAAATATTAAGAGCCTTTTTCACAACATATGCATAGCCGCTATGTATTAGATAAATCACTACATAGTATAAAACAAAATCGCTTTTACGGTCCCTGTCTTTATGTACCCTATCTGTATTATACGTCTATCTTTAAAACTACGCAGCGGATTTTGATGCGGTTTTTTTAAATTGATAGTGATTGAAGAGTGGAGTAGTTTAGTATTAGCATTGCATCCGTGGGAAGCTGGGGCAGGTCGCTGGTAGTTGCAATATAAAACGTAATATTGCACGCACTGTGTTCCACATAACTTTATCGGGAACTTATACGAAGGTAATAAAACAGGTGCTTAACATTTATTGTGTAGTTGTTTTGGAGAAAAGGTGACACATTATTTCGGTGCTCGTGCTACTTTATCTCCGTTGCATTCAACGAACGAGTGTGTCATTATAAATATTGGTTTGCTTGTGTGTAGGTGGCGGATTTATCATCAGATTCAATGAAACTGTAGTAATAATATACCAGGAAATACATATGACGTGAATTCTGTAGTAAATTATCATAATCATGTATTTATCTGTAATGTATTAAAGTTTTATGCTATATAAGCAAATCAGACCGCGAGGTATTACCGTATTGTATTTTGTTTTCGCAATGGAAACCGATTTTCACCATTTGCGTTTTGAGCCCCAAATAATAAGGAATAAGAATAATGTCATATATCGGGTGGAAAACTAGATTCCGTGCTGTTACTAAGAACCGCCCGATCCGGAAAACGAACCTTACTTAGTCCCTTGTAAGATCGCAATTGCGACCACTCTACCTACGAAGCAGTCCGTATTTTCTACGTTTTCTATGTGTAAAGTAATTCACCAGAACCAAATTAAATCAGGATTGCTGTACGCATAGTTCTATATTAAACGTCGGAACATTGATTGGATATTCTAGAATTAAAATCCCTTTTTTAAAATTACATATCTATAATGTGAAAAAGTCGAAAACTCAATCAGTCAAAAACGAGGCATTAGTGTTTATTTCTAAATCACCAACTACATGAAGAACTCCACCCAAAATTTTTTCCTAACCGAAGCAACACGAAGTCGCAAATCAGATTCATTGTAACTCAATTCACCTAATTTCCTGTTTGACTGCCCTCACATTATCCTACACATACTAAATATACTATAGCATTCACAGGCAGTCGTCAACTTGTCACAGAGTTACACAAAGGCACATAACAAGGTAGCTCGCAACTAAATGGTAATGAACACTATTGTTTCAGACCACCATGTGTGACTAGCAGTGACAAGTTATTAAAACAATGTGATACAGGTACAGCTCGTTTTATTGTCTGTCTGTCTGTTTGTTTTATGAACTTTTACTGTATTTTTTTTAAAAGCATTTTTGTTGGTGTAATTAAGTCCGTTATGTAATATAGAGTATTCAATCCCAGAAAAGATTTATAGAGGTGCAATATAGTTATGTTGAATGCAACTTTTACATGCAACATGGATGAATGGATGTCCTTATCATGATATACAAGATACTTATAACAATAATGCAATAACACCAGTGTGACCCGCAGTGGAATACTAGACTATCCTAACTAGTGGCATCTGTAACCAATATACCAATAAGCAATAAAATTGTTATAAAAATATTGATTTCTTTATCTCCTGGATGCACTAATATACCGAAATAGTTAATGGTTAAAATTTTTGTATTAACGAGTCTATTTCTAGTACTTATTTATAGAGCAACACTTGGGCAAAAAATACCATACAACACTAAATAGGCGGTAAGCAGTGGGTAAAACCATATGAGAGTTGTTTTAAGTACAATTTTAGAACTAAATATGAGTATGTGTGTACAATTAGGTCATTAGTTACTCATCTACTTAAGCTGTGGACTTATATTAAACAAGAACAGTGTTAGAAGATAACCCCAGGCTGTTGATAAACTAAATTAAATTAGATCAAGTTTACGTAGCATAAAGAGAGGACAAAAATGTATACAATTTATGTGTAATGTAATTGAAACAGAAATTTCTAATGCATTTTTAATATTTTCAACTGCATTCTGTGTTGTTATTAAGTAAAAAAAAGTATAATTTTCCTAATTGCATGCTGATCTAAAACTTTATACATCTAATAAAGGAAATTTAGTTTAGTCGCTGTAGTTACAATCTCGGTAAACACTCTTCAATTCCAAGAATGTGTATTACATATAACAGAGTTTCGGTACATCCAAAGACCTGTACATATAGTATATATAGTAATTTTTGAATACTTCAAAGACATTATCAAGAAAATAATTTTGTGATTGTTATTTTTTTTCGTTTTGTTAACCTTAAGTCTTTATTTCAATTACAATTAATTGGTAATTGACTCTGTTATTCTTATTATGCATGATGTGGTTTCCTATAAATAAGAAAGCATAGCATAGTTTATATTCTGTATTTTCATTGTTGGAAGTCCAAATAAATTTCTACTCAGTACCTGACTTATTTCCCTTAGTTAGCCTTCATATTGTTTCGGTAGTGAAAAAATACCTGAATAATTAGCTAAATATAATTTATAAATTAATTAAAATAGAAATAAATGAGTTCTATACTCATTTATTTCTCACAAATTATTTGCCTTATAAGACTACAATTCTAATCGGATACTTGTAATATTTTATACATGATAAAAGTAAATACCTAAAAATGCACTACACCTAAACCTCCCAGTAAATTTATCAGGAATTGCTTGTAAAAAATAATAATTACAGAACTGTTTCGAAAATAATGGCTAGTGAAAATCAGGAAGGGGAGCTAGCCTGTATAAGATTATATAGGTATTCACAAAATAAATGTTATAGGAGGTGAAGCAAGCATTAATTATTACAGGTTTGTTTATTACATACTTGTAATAAAATAATTCGATTTATTAAGGTCAACCATTTGGCTAAGAGAGAATATTGGGTGACAATTAGATTATAACATAAAACATGAGAAATGTCATTAACTACTTCGAATTGTGTTCAAGAACTTTAGTTAAAATGACTTCCTATTATGACAATGCAGGATAATATGCAGTAATAGTGTAATTAAATGTGTTACATGTAAAGATTTGTAAGTAATAATTTAATTAAATGAACTATGCTTGAAATTGCTTATTAGTTACTGATAATTGTAAAAAGTGGGTGGACATGTAGGTTGTTGCTCTGTAGTGCTATCAATGTTTTATCAGAAATCATAACAAACTAATAGATTATATTATTCCATCTCAATTTTTTTGATGTCATGTGACTTTTTATTAAAATAAAACTTAAATGTAGGGTACTTGTAAAGTAAGATTTGTGTCTTTTTCATAAAAAAAAGAGTTACCTTGTACTTTAAGACTTTAAAGGCATCCACAAAAATCGCTCTTTCAAGGTGACTTGCTCTCTGGCAGTATGCTATGGAGTCAGCATCACATCTTGATGTTATTAAATTCGTAAGGTTCTGGCGCTGCTGTAGGCAAATCCAGGCCACCTGCAGAAGCTCCAGAGCTCGCTTCTCGACATCCTCATTGAGCTTCTGCAACAGCTGCCTCTCAGAGTTGATAAATATCTTCTCTCGCCTCAGCTGATTCGCTAGCTCGGCGATATTCATACATCCCTCCGACGTTGACTGCATCATGATCGAACATCCACAATCAAACGCACAATAACAAACACATTTCCACTAAAATGTTTATGAAATTGTATTTTCACGTCATTTCATCAAAGGGAAACAAGTTTCTGACACTTTTTCACTTCCTTCATTACACTTACGTACTTAAAGTCGCACTAGTTATTGCTAGACATTTATTGTTGATTTATTTTAATATTAATCCCGAAGGAAACTAAAGTATACAATCACTTGTAGAAATCCGAAATATCTCGTTTTCTCTTTTCGGAAAGTACAAAAAGACGAGAAACGCGAAATGAAATGAATTATATTTTTTATCTGTGTTTGGGATCAAGTCTTTTGCGAATTAAGCGACAGCGACAGATAAAAAATCTGCGTTCAGAAACGGGCAAATGAAAATGTTTCTGGAAATATTAAAATTCATTATAATCGTCGTTTTGCATCATTATTGCTTTAGATTTGATTTGATAATTACTCAATTATTCTTATTATTATTTTTTTAAATTGACAATTAAAAACTGCAATCGACCAGAATAAATATCACTTATTCAACTCCACTGCTTACGCACAATCAGTTTGTAAGAAAGAGAAAAACTGGAAAGTCTCAGTACTTTTTGTTTTGGCCGGATAAAATATGAATGTTTTGATCAAATGAGTGAACATCTTGTGGTGATTAGAAGATTAAAAACGAACGAATGGAAATGGTTGGCGAAGGAAATTGAAGGAAATCCTTGGACTGCTGCGCTTTTCATTGTAATTTTGTGTAAATAAAATTTAGGATAATTGTTTTGTAATAAGTACTTAAATGGTATCAGTGGACTATTTTTGTTGCTATAATGTCAAATAGTTCGATTGAGGGGAAGCTGAAAGGTTTACAAGAACGTTTCGAAAATGAAATGCGTATTCGAAGAGAAGGTGGTTTCAACAACCAAGGTGGAATTGGGACTCCCAGGCCGGGGGGTGGCAGGACCAGGCCGAAGCCCCGTGAGTATCATTGTGTTAATGTTCGGCATACATGCGCTTTTTACAGTCAAAGGGCATCCATCATTCATGCTCATTACATTTTTATCTTTTAGTTTAATACATATTTTTGAAGCTGTGCTGCTATTATTCGTTGTTTATTTACAAGTTCTGTGCTTTTAGAAAATGATACAATAATAATTTGTGATCTCTATCAATAAGAAGTATGAAATTCAGTGTAGATTAGACAGCAGAGAGTGGGCCTCTGTTATCAACATGAATAAAGGTTATGCTGTGTTCAGTCACAAATTAATATGTTATAACGCATGCAGACAGCTTCCCTGCCGCCTGTGCTGCACATTGTGTACAAATTATTTGCATAAATTGGCATTGAGTGTGCGGTGGGTGGTCATTTCTGAGACATGAACCCATTCATTGTTTTTCTGTTTTTGTTTTAGCTTATACTATTTGATATTGTAGTTATGTACCTTGGCACCAATGTTTATTACAAGCTCCTGTTATAATGCATGATTTTATTTAAGTAACCAATGACATCCACATTAGCTGGCACTGCTAATATTTACCAAAAATCTTTCTTTACAATGACCTACTAAATAGAGGTTGTTCTTTATTCTGAAATAACTGATAATCTAATTGATTTTCTATTGTCATTATTGTGGATTTTGTAACTAAGATATTTGATTATTGGTTTACAATATGCCACAATATTAGAGAAATAAACATAAATTATTTATAAATGGGACCAGATGTAAACAATGGATTTTCTTCAAACCAGTCATTTGCAGTGTATATGTATGTGTGTTAATTCCAACAATAAACTAGTCAGAATATTTTTGTGACAATTTATTGCTTGTGATGAGGCATATCTATCAGTACTAGAATTTAAGACTTCCTGTTGTAAAATGTTATATGTAAAGTTATGATTAGTCCGTCATAACCATGTTATGTCATAGATGTACAAATGATAATGAAAGATAATCCATTGATATAATAATACAACTCTGTGTTACTTCACTATTTGATTATAATGTTATATGTTTCTTATTAGTCTCTTGTTCAACTAATATATCAGGTTATGCTTTAATGTGAACCTTGAAAATTTCAGTTATAATCCTCCTTTTGTCAATTAGGTAAAACATTTAACTGATTCTGTTCCAAATATGAAATGTGTCCCCATTATTCAGCATATTTTGTTCTACAATATAAAAAAGGGGTGTAATATTTGTAGAATGCTGTCTGTTTTTGGATAGCTAGGTAATTCACCTATTCTTTTTAAGACTTTTTGCCAAAGTGTGAGCTTCAATTAGTATCTCATTTAATAGGGTCCAGAAATAATAATGCCGCATTTCACAGATGGCTGAAAATGATTTGTTGATGCTATCTTTGCCAAAATAACTAATGTATCACTTTCACTCTCTATGTACCAATAGTATGAGCCAGAAGTATTTCTAATTTAAATCTAAAAGATAGAATTACAGTCATAGTATTTTAATCTCTTGTCTACCAGTATATGACCAACAATCTGACATATCACAGCTTAAAACTTTCCCTTTGATACCTTGAGCCACAGCATATTTATTTTGATATTGCCGCTTTGCCCGCTGTACAACAGTGAAAAATTGTGTTATTCCAGACTATAGTTTCTCTGTGCCAATTTTCCATCAAAATCCAATGAGTAGTATTTATGTGAATAAGTATTAACTGCCATCCATTCCCACACAAACACATTTATAATATTGGTAGGATTATGCATATGCATTTGATGTTATTGGTTTAGACAAACTGTTTATAGAGTGTTAGTTTGCCGCAATAGCCAATGGAACTGATTACCTACCATCATGTGTGATGATGACCCTTGGATGAAATACATAACTGTAATTTTGGACATTATTTTACATTACCTCTATTTAAGTCCAATGTAGAAGCCTTGCTACACACATTTTATTGTTCTGATTGCTATCTGTTAATGAGGCCTGTATTCTAATAAATGATGTTCATCTGTTCCAGCATCAATGTTTCCCACCAGAAACATAACAGAATTCCCACCAAGGTCACCGCAAGCTTCTGAGACTGAATACAGAATGAGAGAGGTTTATAAGGTAATTGCTACACTTTACTATTTACAACTGTGTTATGGTAATATTAGCTTTGTTTCTATTAACAGAGACTACAATCTCCTTTATTGCTTAGACCAATCTGTCAATACATTGTGAACCTTATAGTTTTGTAATATTATTTATTTGTTGTGGTAGGTACATCATTCTTAAATGAATCTTCAATAGGTTACAAAAAAGAAATATTTTTTTCACCTGTTTGAGCTGTTTAGGGGAGAGTATAAAATATAAGTTTATTGATTAGTCAATCTTATACAATTTTACCGCAATTATCTCTATTCTTGTGTTTTTATAAAATTAGTTACCTTACTCCTCCGAAACTACTTGACTGATTTTTACCAAATTTTACAAGCATAGTCAGTAAGACTCTTTTTGAGAATCGGCTATTGACTATTTTTTTACCCTTAAGTTATAAGGGTAAATGGCAAAACAAAATTTGCCAGGTCAGCTAGTTGAAAAATTATGTTACGAAGAAATGATCAATGGGCGGTTAAATCACATTCTTCCTTATACATGATAATAATTTGGATGCAGGTTAGTGGTAAGCTGAATGTTGACGGCGTGGAGTACAGATCACACGTGGACGACCTGCAGCAGCTGGGCGAGCTCGGCAGCGGCACCTGCGGCCATGTTGTCAAGATGCTCCACAAACCTTCCAACACTGTCATAGCTGTTAAGGTTCGTATTACATTGCGCATTTTTATTTTTAAAACGTTAGCTTACGTTAGTATTTATTCTGAAGCGGTTATCGAGCGGTCTGGTTGCCTAATGTCACCACTCCAGGAATTTCGTTGGAGGAGTGCGTTGCCGAATTATTTGAGAATTCAGTCGAGTTGATAACTGTGTTAAATCAAATCAAAATCATTTATTCCAACTAAACCATAAGTGGGTACTTTTGAAACGTCAAAATAGAAAGTAGTCTGTCAGTCTATTCGTCAGTGAAGCTAGGTGCTCATTCGAAATTGTTGATTCGAAAGGAAAAAAATCAGACAAACTCCACCGTTACTCTTTTTAAAAAAATGTTGACATTAAATTTTAATTCTTGTCGACTCGAACATGGCGCTAACATATATGCGTACTCACAATCTAAAAGAATGCTTTCCATGCCGAGTTTTTCTCAATTAAATTCTATATGTTCCTATTTTAATAAATACAATACCTATATATTTTTTCAACAGCAAATGCGTCGTTCTGGCAATTCGGAGGAGACAAAACGTATCCTAATGGACTTGGATGTGGTGGTCCGTTCCCACGATTGTCCCTACATCGTAAGGTGTTTGGGCTGCTTCGTGACTGACGCTGACGTCTGGATCTGCATGGAACTGATGGCTTCCTGTTTTGATAAGCTGCTGAAGAGGCTCGGAGCTCCTATACCTGAGGCTATTTTGGGAAAAGTAACGGTAGCGGTGAGTGTTTTTGTTTATTTAGTTTTGTCTTATCTCATGGCGGTCTGGGTACAATTTAAATTTATTATGAATGGCCGGTTGGCGCGGTGGCAGGGCAACTGGCTTCCGCGCAGCGAGTCGCGAGTTCGATTCCCGCACGGAACAACTCTTTGTGTAATAATCCACAAATTGTTGTTGGTTTGTGTATGTGAAATTGAAATTATATGTTTGTAAACGCACCCACGACACAGCAGAAAATCCTAGTGTGGGGCAAAGACTTTTCGACAAAAAAAGATTTATAATGTAAGGAATTTGGCTGAAACATCTTTGATTCTTTCCAATACCTTTTAAATATAAATCACAATAAGACCATACAATTTTTTATCAACTTATTTTCTTGCTGTCTTAAAACTGTCCATGTATAGTTATGTATTAAGTACATACAATAACATGTCTGTATGTATATACCAGACGGTGAACGCGCTATCGTACCTGAAGGACACGCACGGCGTGATCCACCGCGACGTGAAGCCGAGCAACATCCTGCTGGACGAGCGCGGCAACGTCAAGCTCTGCGACTTCGGCATCAGCGGCCGCCTCGTCGACTCCAAGGCCAAGACCAGGAGCGCTGGCTGTGCTGCCTATATGGCTGTGAGTATTGTTTCTGTAATGGACTAACGAATGGTCTCTTGTCAAATAAACTATTGGCTAATATTTCTATTTGTTGTGGCGATGCAAAGAAGATTTGAAGGTAAAACTCGAATGATGGACGTCACAAGTTCTATATTATGTAAAGAAAATTTGTGCGGACTCATACATATGGAAAATCTAAATGTGCAACTGTTGGACAGTAGTCTGTCAGGCATGATTGGCATCAAAAACAGTATTTCTCATTCGAAAAGACAGGAGGACCAAGCGGTTCCATTCATAGAAAGAACATACATAATAAATTTTAACTTTATTAACATAACCTCGAATGAAGTAGTATAACTCGTAGCCCTTCCACTTACTCCTCTTGAGTAACATTATGCCTTATAAATCTCCCGATTCTATAGGAACATTGAATTTGTTAATATTATTTTAATCAACATTAATTCGATGCCCACAGCCGGAGCGGATAGACCCGCCGGACCCGACGCGGCCGGACTACGACATCCGGGCCGACGTATGGTCGCTCGGCATCTCACTCGTCGAGCTCGCCACCGGAGTCTTCCCCTACAGAGACTGTCAGAACGATTTCGAAGTACTCACTAGGGTAAGTTTACTGATTACACATTATCACATCATCAGCTTATATCACACTGGTCAGCAAAGCCTTCCCCATCAGTGGTCACTTATGGGCTAATGATTTGGCTTAGGGACTCATAGATCTGTGACGAGATAAGTCAACCAGTTCATACCGCTCAGAGCTAGTACCTAATTAGTCATGTGAAATATTGCTGAGTATACGGCGAATGCCTTTCATTATTTATTAATTAATTAATTGCACATCAAGGAAGTTATCGTATAACAATTATGGACTTTATTTTTTGAGTGTTAAAGTGCTATTTGCCTTGATAACAATCATGTCAATACAATATAGCTTTCTTTTATTGATGATTCCCAACCTCATATATCAGCAGTAGGGTTGAAATACAGTAATAAAGATGATAATGTTTATCCCCCAGGTAATAGCAGACGATCCCCCGCAGCTTCCAGACACCGATGACTTCACACCAGAGTTCAAATTATTTGTGTCCCAGTGGTGAGTTTCTGTTATTTAATTTTTTTTCCCGTTCTGAGTCTAGTCATCGAAAATAGACATTAAAACATGGAATGCTCTTTTAGTCAAGAATTATGCTTGTGTTAGGAGATCCCATTCTTCCGCAAGTTTTTCCAGTTAACTACGTAACCTCGTTAGGAACAAAGAGAATAGGAAAAAGTTATACAAAAAAAACAACAAGTAAATCAGTCAATGAAAAACATGAACATAGGGCGAGTGTCTACTGTTAGTGTCGCTAGTACTAGAAACAAACATAATAACTTTTCAAGATCACGTTTCAATCACACATTCTTACTTTTCAGCCTAACAAAGAACTACAGACAGCGTCCCAAATACGCGAAGCTTCTAGAACATCCGTTCGTTGTCAAATCCGCGCGGAGTTCCATATCAGTGGGCGCGTGGTACGCCTCCCTCTCTATCTCGGGGCAGGGGGGCGGGGCTAAACCCACTCCTTCGCCACAGACCACGCCCACTGCCCCTAGTAATGGCGTCGAGACGCCCGTCACTCCACAACCAGTGAGGAACTTCGTGACTAGCTCGCAGCATTGGATGGAGCAAGTTACTCCTACGCCATCGAGGTAAGTACGGAAATGTGTTGTGTCTGATGTCTATGGTCCTTCATCTTAATTTAAACTTATATCAAAAGTACCACCAATAAAAAATTATAAATCAGGACTAGCTGCCATCGCGCGGTTTCACTCGCTGCTCGGTTCCTATAGATCGTAGCGTGATGTTTCATAGCTTATAGTACTCAGGAACATTGTAGCTACGCCATCAGTGAAAGATTTTTTTTAAATCCTACCAGCGGTTCCAAAGATTACCCCTTATATACAAACATCGAAATTACAAATTGTACCTCTTTATAGTAAAGATATAAAAAGACCATATAGTTTTTCAGTCAGTTTCCATTTTAAGTATCTTCTTGAGGTTTTAAAAAAACATATTGATAATTGAATTGGAACCTTATAAGGAAGGTCATAAGATTCACTACTGTATTTATTTTCAGACCGTGGTGGGCGACGAGTGGCAACGCGAACGCTGGTGGAAGCAGTTCGCAGCCGACCAGCTTGGAGACTGACATGTCGAACCATTCGCCATACCCTAGGAGAAGGTATAATAAATATAATAAACCGGCTAACTAAGAGTCTGTTTTTTTTATCTGATAGGTCGGCAAACGAGCCAACAGATTACCTGATGGTAAGCAATCAGCGCCGCCCGTGAACACCTGCAACAACAGAGGAGTTACGAGTGCGTAGTTTGTTGATCATGTCAACATTCCCCACGGTAGAAATAATTATCCTCTTATCCTCGTCTTAAAAAGGGGGTTTTCGGATTTGATTACCATATATTATAATGTTACAATTTCATTGGTATAAAAATCAATTTAAACACATTTCTGTTGAATTGTCCACAGAACAATAGACGCGTGCGCATCCCCCCCACCCCCACCAGTGCGCAGGGTGTCAGCCGATAATCGCTGGCGTGCGTCCCCCGCGGTGAGTCACATAATCCCATGTTTATGTATGAGCAGATGTATGATTTTTTTATGTGATAGGTCGGCATCGAGCAGACGGATTACCTGATGGTAAGCAATCAGCGCCGCATGAACATCCGCAACAACATAGGAGTTATGAGTGCGTTGCCGACCTTTTTGGGATTAGGGATTTGGATATTTAGGGATTGGACCTTCGGTAACTTCATTCAAATGGCGAAACACAACGCTGTAGTTATTTCACGCCGGTTTTCTGTGAGGCCGTGGTATCACTCCGGTCGAGCCGACCCATTCGTGCCGAAGCTTGGCTCTCCCACACTTGCGGTGGAAGCTTACAAGTAAATGATTCTCGTTGTATACCAATTTGTGATAATGAACGTAAATAATAATAAGAAAGAATAAAATCCAGGCGAACATTGACGGTGCCTATCGCCGTCCGGTGCTGGACTTAAGCTTCCAAGTGGTGCCTCAGCCGAGGTTGGCGGCCTATCTCCTGAGCCCCACTATCCTCGTTAGGTCTCCCGATCAGGAATTGGAGCTGCTCTATGTATGTTCGCTATATGTCTGCACCTACTAAGTCGTCGCAACTATATAATATATGTTTTGCGAATTGTCAGTTTAAATAACTGCTCATTCTGTTTAAATAATAGTATTAATTTTTAATAATTATTATACAAGGAGCACCGCGTTTATTGATCGTACGGTTAAGCGTCCCGGTTTAATCCGAAATTAGTCAGCCATTCAGTAAGTGTTAATTTATTTAAAAAAATATTCAATAAATTTTATATTGTATTTTTAAATGAATGCATTTTGAAATTGTAAGTTGCGGCGACGTAGTAGGTGGCGCTGCGTGGTCGACCTAGTGAATGAATTGTAGAGAGAATTCATCGCAGTAAACAAATCACTACACTAGACTTGTTACAAACAAATATTATTAGTATAGGAACATTTTCTATCTTCTTCTCAATAGCAATAACATTTCATAAAAAAAACTCCAAATTAAACTTAGTTACCACAAGCATATAGCTCAAATTTGAATGAATATATTTAGTTCTCGTTGCAAATCAAACTCTTCCTTCTCTTGTCATTGTAAAATCAACTTTGTGTTTTGACTATACAGTTGATGTTGGCACATCTGTCACTAATGAATGAAATTCATCGTGAATGAAATTGTCCTATGACCGTTTTCAGCCATTTTTTCTGTCATTGTAATTCGGACTTAGTGTTTATTGTTTTAAAGTTTGTATTTGCATGCGTTGTTAGTGTATAGTGATTAATTTGGAAATTTATTTTTAAACAGAGTTCGGGTAATACTAGTCCTATAGTACTGCAGAGGTTTTATCATCAGAACCAGCAGCGGAGATCCAGGGTCGACTTGCATTCTACTCCTAGGCATAGAAGGTAAGTTACATACAATTAATTCTTACGTAGCTTTCGCTAAAAAGGAGCGTATGTGTTGACTAAATCGGTCAGTCGTTTTGGTGTCAAAGATTTACATTTTCTTAGACTTTCACATTTATGATGATGCCAAGTCAGCAAAGAAAGACCAGAACTTTACTCCTATCCCCAATTCCACGGATCCTCAAATAAAGAGCCCAGCAGCGTACTGGCAACTATCTTGTTATCAGACCAATAGTGCTGATAACAAGATGTAATGTCTTCAATACTCTGTACTCGCGAAGTCGGACCAGGTTAGAAGAAAAAGCTAATGTAGAGAGAGATTCTAAAAGCGCGGCTCACTTCGTCCAACTTTACCTCGCTTCAAGCGACTTGCATTTGTTTTTGTGACAACATCAAACTGAAGTTGCTTATGAATGCTACGATGAAAGCTACAAATGTAGCTTTTCTCAAAGTTGAACGAGTGTCTAGTGTAGTACTTCGGACTTTAGTCAACCTTCGCCTAATTTTTCGCTAAGGAACTTCGTGAGTAGTGTATTTGAGGCACAAAATAGTCCCTTACGAATTGCAGATCATGTGAAAATGCACCAACTTCAAATACCTACGTACTTATTTAAATTCATTATCTCGTTATACCTGGTTTAAAAGTATATTTAAAATAATGACTTTCCCCGTGAATTAACTGAGTATAACTCTACTAGTCTCATTGGTCGCGACGCGCACGCTGTTCTTGACTAAATCCCGTTGTTACTTGATCCTAGTAAAGCTTTCCTTAGAAAATGTATCTGACAAGTCGTTATATTCACTTAGGGCTGATTTTTCAATAGTCAGATAAGAGTTAGCAGAGGAATAAAATTGTTGCTGTCACTGTCTTATACAAACATTCTGACGCGACAGCATCATAATATTCTTCAGGTAACTTATAACTAACCATTGAAAAAACAGCCCTAAATCAACTGTGTGTGTTTCACGGTAGGTACTAGTGAAATAAAGGTGTTGACTAACGAGTAAATGAAGAAATGTCGACTTTATATGCTTTTTGTTTTGTTTCAGTTTAAGTAGAGAACACAGTACAGGGAGGTCGCCCGAGCCCCCGCCCCGGACCAGTCGGCAGCACCAAATGTTAGGACACGAAGGTAAATAGCATAACCAGAGCGCTATCCATCATCATCTCATATTTACGATAGAGGGCAGTGTCAGTTTCATTGGTAGACACACCACATACAGTTCCTTCAGGTAACTTTGATCTATCTAAGTGTTCGGCATGCTTCGGCACGAATGGGTCGGCTCGGCCGGAGTGATACACGGCCTCAAAGAAAACCGGCGTGAAACAACCACAACGTTGTGTTTCGCCGTGTGAGTGAGGTTACCGGAGGCCCAATCCTTCCCCTACCCCAATCCCTTCCTAGTCCCAAAATCCCAATCCTTAAAAGGTCGGCAACGCACTCGTAACTCCTTCTTTGTTGCGGGTGTCCATGGGCGACGCCGATTGCTTACCATCAGGTAATCCTTCTGATCGTTTGCCGTCCTATCACATAAAAAAAAAACTAAAAATAACCCACAACCAAACGTATATTAGTTTTTCATTGGTTTGGAAATTTGGATCAAAGTTACCTCCCACGATCAAAATAACCCGCATTTACGGTAGTCGGCACTTTTGGCCCCCGCCGGAAGCGTAGGGATGGTTTTCTTAAAGGGTATTTATTAGTCATCAATGGCTTCTTTCACATTGTATGGGGCGAGACTGTCCGGCTGCTTTTAAAGAGTTAGAGATCTATTATTAAAGTTTTTTGTCATCTTTTTAAATGCTAATTGTATACTGTAGTTTCAGCGAACGGTAGCACTACGGAACTAGAGCCCCCAGCGCTACATGAGAGGTTGCACCCACCGTCTCCCTTACTACTCAATGATAGGTAAGTCCATATGTATTTATTTACGTATAAGTTAAAATATCGATCTCCAAAAATTATTCCTATTATCCCTAAATAATATTCTGAAGTCATGATGACTTTTATTTAATAGGTAGGCAAACGAGCAGACGGATTATCTGATGGTAAGCAATCAGCGCCGCCCATGGAACGGAGGAGTTACGAGTGCGTTGCTGACCTTTTAGGGATTAGGGATTTGGAGGTTTAGGGATTGGGGGAGGGGAAGAATTGGGCCTTCGGTAACCTTACTCACACGGCGAAACACAAAGCTGTGGTTGTTTCACGCCGGTTTTCTGTGAGGCCGTGGTATCACTCCAATCGAGCCGACCCATTCGTGCCAACGCATGGCTCTCCCACACTTAAAAGTTACTTTTGAAATGCCAAACAAGGCTAGACTTGACCTCAATTGATTTGCTTGAAATCAATCACGTTACTACAGTATCTTTTAATTAAAATTTGTAAACAGGTAATAAGCTTATTACAAATAACAAGAGTTACTCACGTTAAGTAATTGAGAAAAACTACTAGTTGCTAGTCCCACCGGGACTATTACCAGCTTACTTAACAATAAAAAATATAATTATAGGCTATCAGAAGGCCGTAGTCAAAGCCTGACGCGGGCGGAGCTCCGCAACGGGTACCGCGCGGACCCGCAGCCGGCCGCCACCCACAAACACCACCACGACGACCAAGGTAAGTTTCTGCGGAGTCTCGCCAGGGGACCATAGCCACAGGATAGGCTATCAATACTAGGGGATACCTTTAATACAATAATTTACGGCTCTAACACTCGGTTTCCGAAAGGCCGATCAATGTTAAAATCATTTTAATCTCTTTTCAAGTCATCTGATTGGTTGACTAAATTATCAACAACCAATCAGATGACTTGACAAGAGATTTAACAGGAGATTAGTTAATTTTAGCGTTGACAAGCCTTTCAGAAACCGGGTGTTAGTATGACAAAGGTTAAAAAAACAGTAATGCAGTAAGTGTTTTTGTAATTCATTTCAATAAGGAATAAAACATTACAATCTACACCTACTAGACAATCTAATGAAATCTCGACCATATGAATAATATTTATCCCAAACAAAACGTATCCCAAACCAACCAATGGCGTGGAGTGGAGTTTGAATTTACCGAAATGAAATAATTTTATAATGAGATTTTCATATAAAATTTTATGAACTTTTCTATTCACATGGTGAAAATGGGTAGGAACAGAATGGTAGAAATAAGGATGTGGTTACATTGACATGCGATGTTTTACACAATATAATTTTATTAGAGGAGGAGAATACAAAGAAATAGTTTTAAAGAAATTGCTTTTTTAATATTTAAAACTGAATTGGGTACTTTCTTACTATTAAAATTCAATAACTAGGTATTTTGATTTTCGAAAAGCAACGGTTTGCAATAATTTTTGTACGAGAATTTGTGATGTGACGTCATGGTCATTTTTTATAAAAATTTATGAAATTTTTATTAATATTTAAAATTAATGAAATCGTACAATAAATTGTCGAAACTTTGATTCTTTTTTGTAATAAATTTTATCGAAAGGTCGATGCAATTCATTTTGGACTGCCGAAAGTACCTAATTATTGACGTTAATATGGTAAATTATCGTGTGTCGAGTCTTGTGATGTGCTAAAGTATAATATGCGAGCGATTACCTTAGTATAAACTCTTAATAGAATGTAAAAAAAACTCGTTTTAAACATAATAAATAACTATAAAAAAAACAATGATGCTATAAAAGGAGAATATAATAGTTACTTTTTTAGATTAAAACCTCTTTGCTAGTTGATAGAATAATCGCTCGCACACTATACGGATACTTATATTGACTGTAACAATGTTGTAACGAAGGAGCGCAGCCAGCCTTCGACTACAGATATAGGCGCGCGTACGCCGCCCCCACGCACTCACTCCGCACGCATCGTGTGTATAGACACGTGGACTTATTGCAATACTGACGCAACTACTTTCTTTTTGGAACGAAATTAAAAGGATAAAGTCATAGAAGACTTTCTCATATATTTCCTACTTTCGCCATGAATCATAATTTACAAAGGCTTTTGGTTAAACCACTTTTGATAAGCTCTTTTATGACCATGTCGAGGACTGCTAAAGAGGATCGACAGTCCGGACAGTGATACGTTAAAAATAACAAATTTTCAACTTTTTCCCTCAAGGGTATCGTTGGAAATGTATCGCCAGATCCATTGCAATATGGTCGGATGTTTGAAACGTCAACCAAATATAAAGTGAAAAAGAAGTTTCCTTCTAAATCTAAATACATTTCAAATATGTTATGTAGTTTTTCAATTATTAAAGAGGAATTAATAAGTGATATTGTCACAATTTTACTCTGTAAGCCATTTCGCAGGCAAATCCAATCCAATCCAATACAACTTTTATTGTCGAATTGCTTTTTATTCCCACATGCACGTTAAGAATAGTTGGTGATAAAGACAACTATACAAAAGATCAAATATAGTCTGTTTATTTGTCCTTGTAAAGGAATGTTAGTTGTTGTCCTTGAATTGCAATGACTCCACAAATCATTTCATTCTCATGCAGACTGTTTCTACCCTTCCATTGTGTAAATATCGCGGAGGAAAACCATGAACTTATGGGATATATGCTTATGACGCGTCCTTTGTGCTTTGCGGTTAAATGCTTTCGCACAACCGAACGAAACGGCCAAGGAGGCTTAGTTGCCGAAAGAAACCTTTTTGGATCTCATTTATCGAGTTTCTTTTTAAATAGAATATTTAAAGATTCTAAATTTGATTTAAATTTATTTTCGTATCGATGACCAAAACAGATTCAAAATATGTGTTATATAATGTTATGTTTCATTTAGTAAATTCTGTTTCTATTTAAAAAACTCGACATATCAAAATTTTTGTGTCAAATTCTTTTGTGCTAAATATACTATATGTTTACATCAGTACAGACTTGATGTTGTATAGACAAGTTTAGACGCATATTACTATCTTATTTATTACCTAACCCACTCATTGTATGTTTGGCAAACTTAACATATACTCAATAAGTATAAAAAACTTATTTTTTTCATAAATATGCTGACTTAAATTCATTAAAATGGTCTGTATATGGACTTTCATTGAAGTCTTCGTGGTCGTTGAGTAAGTGTTAAGTTTGCAGCTTTTCAAAATTGTTTGTTTCCCAAATGTATCTTACCAAAATGTTGTTGTGTCATATATGTTATACCACATTTATGGAACTTTTCTAACGACTGTGCAAATCTAGTAATTTTAATTATTGCAGTAAAATTTGTATGGTCAAAGTGTTACCATTATTTTAACAACATACAGTAAAGTATGAGTTCTTCTACTAGTATCTACGCTGCTTTCAAGACAATATAACACAAGGCTTTATACCACATATTGTTTCTTCAACTTGTGTAAAGCATCACAAAAAAGTATTAGATTTTCATTTTTCATTGAAGTGACGATAAAAGCAATTTTTTTAACATGGCAACACTTGAAAAGTTCCTACGAATGTGTCTGTGCTTTGCCGCTGTCCTTCGCGCCCCACACATCGCCTGCCCATTAGTAGCTCTGTCACATGCCTCGCTACACTAAACACGACCCTAACACCTAGCTAATATGGGCTATAATTGTACACTGCCGCCGGCGCCGGTATGTATCGCTTTGGGAAGCGTTGCTCAAATATTTATGCGATTTTAAATGAAATTTTTTGAAGATTTTGCGAAGTGGATGGTTTACGGCAAATAGCAGGCTACTATGAAAAAATGTAATGATTTATGTCTCTATTTATGTCTGGATAATAATGGTCCATAAACATATTATATAAAATTAAGACTACATGGACTACATGCCTATTAGTAATTCGGCCTGAACCCTTAGTTCGTAATGTTTTTTCTTGGAATATTCTAAATCTTTCTTCCTTACATGTAAGCTATCCACTTGTGAGTAAATAACGAAGCTTGTATTGGCGAGGTGTGAGCGAGACACCAATCTGTATCACTCATTCATCATGGTAGCTTCGCTGTCAGTAACATTAGCAGGCATTCAGTAACGACTCTTTGGTTCAAAACTCCGTTGAATACGTTGGCAACTTCAACTTCAAACGTTGAAATAAGTAAATGTAATTTGCAATGAAATCAGCTTAGTTTACCGTTGATGTTTACACAGTTTTCACTGACATTTAAAACGGAATGCTTGTTATACGATACAAAGTACATTTGAGTGGTGGGGAAGCAAAGAGTCGGTCACTCGGAGCGGGCAGAGCGCCGTTAGTAGTGTCGGTCGCGGGGTGGTCGGTGGGGCTCGGTGGGGCTCGGTGGGGCTCGGTGGGGCTCGGTGGGCTCGGTGTGGCACGGTGCTCGGTCGCAGGCTGGCTGCACTCGCTCGCGGGGCTGGTGAAGCGCCGGCTCAGCGGGTACGTCAAGTGGCATCACCTTGCAGCGCGCAGGGACAACCACCATCCACATCATCTGCAGCACAGGTGAGCTTCTTCTTCAATACTATTCCACTATTTTATGGGATAAGACCTGGTGTGACCGGTGGTAGGCATCCGCAACACAAGAGGAATTGCAAGTGCAGCCTCTTCGAGGATCGAAGATATGGGATAGGATTGACCCTCCAGTTACACCTTTCACACACCGCAAAACACATTCGCAGCGTCACACCGATATTCTGTGAGGCCCAGGTACCATTCGAACCGGCCCATCATTTTTGTCTGAGCATGGCTCATGGAAAGTTTAAGATACGATGATAAATAACGGCAGATAGAGATGGTAACTGTTTATTAAAGATTTGTTTTCTTTATTATATCCTTACTCTGATTAGGATAAATCATTAAATTTTAATTGAAAAAAATATTGGAACGTCAATCAGTTAATTTTTATTTGTATTTTGCATTAACTAAGCTGCTGTTTGCAATCTTGCAAATAACTCTACACATCGAATGTTTCTAACAAACAGATGGGGTAACAGCGAAAGTTGGAGTATGCCGGCGTCGCCCCTCCCTCCCCGGGCGCCGCCCCCGCGCCCCGCCGACTAGCGGCCCGCCCGCGCCCCGCGCTGTGGCATCCAGCACTTACAGCGCTGCTTGCGTCGCTGCATTGCCCAGTTGCGCTTGAAGAAGCGCAACTACATGACCTAAGGAAGCTAATAACACAGAAGTACTGGTTAAATCACATATTTCGATCAATTTTGAATTCTATTGCATAAAAGACAAGATAAATTATTGAGAACAGCTAATATGACATATTTCTTTTAATACTATCTTAATCTATAAGCAATTGAGTTCAAAGTTGTCTGTTTGTGTATGGGGTTCGGTATTAGAGTTCTATTGAGGACTGCAGTGAGTATAAGTAAGTGACTGATGCCATAATGTTCCCGCAACCAATGTTGTTCAACGTTCTACACTGTATAACTATCTATAGTAAATATATAGGAAGAAGGCACGACGGCTTTGTATTTTATTACTGCTTAAGGTACGGTTTCATTGCACGCGACTGAAATCGCCGACTTGAGTTGTGTCCTTCTGCGATCCGATTATACACATCGTAGTCGGATATTAGCAAAAGCATTTCGTAGGAAACGTGAATCCTATAGCGACTTTATTTCGAAGCAGTCAGCGTCATTTTTGTAGTCGATATCGACTACAGCTTAATTGCAGTAGCGTCAGCCTATAATACAATTGTATTCAAAGTGCCTGATTTAAGACTGAGAACAATAAAAATAGTCCATTGAAAATCGCGAGTTTAATAAAAACAAACTACCTCTATGTATGTGATTTACTCCTCGGACTTTGTAACAGTCTTTTAATGAGAGATTAAAATGTCGCGTTTCAGTCGCCTGAGTGAAACCTCGCCTCTATAAAGAATAGTGAAAATGCCGCGCAGTATCCAAGCGGTGTTCGGCTTATCGCGTGATAATAATTACTTAGCATGTTCATAGTACACTTTCAAATATTTTGGAACAAAAACACGTTTAGTATAGTATGGAGTTGTGACGTCACAGTGATATATTTTCGTATATACTATTTAGTATATAAATATTTAATCTTGTCAAAATCACTCGACTCCAGGTATAGGTCGTATGTTCCAGTAAATGACTAAAAAGTTCAATTCTAATTAACAATTATAAAGGTTACTTTTTCATACAAAAGTTTGGACACTACTGTACCTTTCAATAAAATAGGTAGTTCTTATTCAAAAACAAAATCGTTTCGATTTTACAACGCAATATAATATTCAAAAATAATTACACTTATATTTATTGATTTTTGTGTTTATTCGTATACCTATTTGATATCGCATCAGACGTTTTTATTTGTTCATAAGCGTTTAACATATTATTATGGATGTACAAGTTATCGGTATATTATATAAAAACAGTGACTTCATATTTCTCTTTTCCCTTAAATAGCATACTTAACTTTTTGATTTTTACACATTAATTGCAACAAAAATACGATTTTTATGTATGTATAGTAAAATCAATAAATTAAAGTGCGATTTATTTTTTCATATTTTATTGCAAAAAAAATCTCTGACCAAGTAAAACACGTAATTGTAAATCAGAGTTTTCTTCAAAATGTTGTGAGTGATTTTGAATAATATTTGTGACGGACTGCCATCTGTAATCACCGATTATTCTACGTATGTTTAAATTTAAATAACGTTCGCGGGATACGCCATTACTGTATTGATGCACGTTGTATGTGAGCCGTTTCAGGGATGAATGAGAACATTAAATTATAAGGCATACATAATTAAACTGTTGTATTTGGTGCATTGGTTGAAACTATAACTGCTTAACACCAAGAATTCACGAAGTATGTTGCCTGTTGCAGATAATGAACGGTGAAAACATGGAAAAATGACGTGTAAAATACCAAAATCGACATTTTTTCCAGCAAACAAACTACTCTGTTAATTGAATAAATCACATGACTAAACTTTTAGAAGCGTTTTGTAGCTAGTCATTGAAGAATGTTCGGATAGGCTGTCATGGGCACTCGTATTACATGTAGAAAATATACAATGTGCATCAATAAAGTGGGTCCAGATAATTGTACCCGAATCCGAGCAGTGTAGCTTTGACAATATGTAATACTTTACGTGTAGAATGGAATTGAGATTGCTAGGCGGACTACTGTTGTACTTTGTAACATGAGGACGGTTTTTCCGAAACTTCTAGTCAAATAGTACTGGGAACAATTGAACTGATATTCATAAGAATTGGTACACATTCATGGTCTAAAAACTTCACTTTTTATTATAACTTTCGTGAGGCATTTTAAATTATTTATGTTTACTTCACTTTGTTGAAAAAAAGTTTCGGGAAACAGGAATTAGCGACTTTTACGTTATAACATGAGTATGTTAATAAATAATCGATTAAGGAATATTTTGGGAAATGTACTTAAATAAATAAGTATTGAACTACGTTTGCTAATGAGTACAAAATTTTATTAAAACGGTTCAGTAGTTTCTATGATTTTTGAATTGAAAGTTTGTACGAAACGTTTTAGAAAGTAACTGAATCGAGATGGTTACCTGTTTGCCTTTAATGAGATTAGCGTAATCAAGAAAGTTTGCGGCAGCTCCAAGTGAACCAACCTATCAGAGGGCTAAACGCGGTAACGTTTTCAATCGCATTAACTTTGAAATAATACACATTATTCTGCTCATTACTAAGTACTGAACTAAATTACTACTTATTTGTATGTTGCCCCGCACAAGAATTTTCTTCTTGTCGTAGTTGTGTTCACATACACATCACACACATCCGGGGATCCGGAACAACAATCTGTGAATCACTCGAAACAGTTTCTCCGTACCGAGATTCGATTCCGCGACACGATTTACAGCAACCGGTTGTCCAACCGCTGCGATAACCGTGCAGTCAGTTTACTGGTCTACTAGTCTACTAGAGTAGTAGACTAGAAGACCAATTTGCATTAGTCTTGAACATGTTACAGGTACAACAGTACTCAGTCTAAACGAAAGCACCACGTGTTGGGGGGTTGTATTCCTATTCGACAATCAGATGTAATAGACACGATTTCTATAATAAATGTAAATATCATGTATATTTTATCGTAAGAGGCAGATAATGCAATTTCTAGAAAGTTATTTTATTTTGTAACATATTATTTGCGGATGCTCCGGTTAGACGTAGACGGTAAACGCATTAAATATATTTTTATAGAATTATTTTTCTTCCGATTTCTTCTTGACTTTCTGATGTAAGTACAAACGTTAATAGTTTTTTTCTTTTGTTTTTTCTATTCATCATATGTCTTCGTCTAACCAGTGCGCGCAACCAAACGAATTAAGTTGTACTTTTGTTTTGTAACAAATAGAGTCTTAGAGTTTACAGCTTATATATTATTTTAATTATATTTATATAAATATAAATCTAGTTGTTAATTGTACATTTTCTTTTTTTAATATTTTGACCAAATGTATAGAGTATATTAAAATCGGATATATTTTTTTGTTCGCTTAGAATGTACGAGTGTTGTAACTCGACTATGTTGACTTTAGTCGAATAGTTGATTTATTTAGTCGATCAGTCAACTAAGTTTGACGTATAGATTTTTTGATTGCTTATTAATAGTCTGTTTAGTTGACTGAATATCGATTCGTACAGTTATGTACTATAAGCAAACGTAAAGTTTTGGATAGTTTTTGTTCAAATGTTTCTTTTTTACATTTTACCTTTGTTTTATATTAATATGAACTTTATTTACAGTGAATATGAGCCATAATCAATTGTATTGTACATGTACACGAGCATCAATGTGTCATTACTTTAGGAACATGTTTAAAGCAATCGCTTGGTATTACAAAAACTATCCGTTTGAATGCTATTTGAAGCAATGTTTGTGATTAGCACCGCGTGTCCCACGCTGGGCGCCAACACTCGGTTGCTCAGTGACAAGACTTCTCATGTCTGCTTCTATAAATATATACATTATATTTCTCTTCAACTACTTACTAATATTATTGTCTGTGTCCTGTTTTCTCTTTCTTCATTGCAAAAAGACTTGTCACTAAGTAGGCGACACAGGGCCCTCTAGTCCGCGCGCCACCTTACGTGCAACCGCGTTAGTTAAGGCGAGACTATTTAAATAAATCTATTTAATAAACAACGATTAACTTGTTTTTTATTATTTTATTGCAATAATTATTATTTTATTGTGTATTATATGGATCAAATTTTACTTTTTTGTTTTATTACTCTGAACCTCGCTACTCTTTTAGTCATTTAAAAAACTAGCAAAGAAATCAACTACATTCGATAAATAAATTGTAGACACGATACATTGTTACACAAAAATAGACGGCAAGTGGTTTTGGGGATTTAGGGAGTGGAGAAGAGTGCGAGGAGGGATGGATTGAGCTTTCGGTAACCTCAGCCACACGGCGAATCACATCGCTGTGTTGTTTCACGTCGGTTTTCTGTGAGTAGGGTTGCCAGGTCACTAGGCCTTATAGCCGGACAGACTAGCCCGTTTACTGGACATTAAAAATGCCGGACACCCTACATTCTTAAGGATTTTGTATCTCAGTATCAATAGGTACGACAAGATTTAATGTAAATCCAGCATTTTTGATTATTGTCATAAATCTTGTTGAATTCTTATGGAATAATTAATAAGTCTTTGCTTCGCTCCAGCGATGTTCGGTGTTTCGTTTCACTCGTTTGCGATTGTGAAAAGTTTAGGCGAGAGAGAGTGTCAGATTGTTACTGACTAACCCTCCCCCTTTCCCCCCAGCTCCTTCTCTGCTCTGGGCCGAGGCCGCGGTGACTCATTGCGCTTAACCCGCAACCTCGGTGGTATTACTCCAGTCGAGCCGAGGCATGGCTCTCACACACTTGAAAGTGGTAAAAAGTATAAACATATCTTCCTGCCTTTACTACCATATCTACTTCTTATATGGGATCACAGGTAAAAAAAACTACAATGATTTTTTATTTAAAAAATAATATATTATTTTTGTACAATATTAGTGTGTAACGAACTATTGCATCGGAATCCAAAACGTTAGAATGTAATATGGAATATATGCTTATTTACAGCTTACTACATCATTAGCAGAGTTCTAGTGAATTATATTTAACTGCTGGTAAAGTAAGGAAACATTGAATAATTTTTATAAAATCATCAAATACAAGGTGGCCTTGAAGTCAACCTCTAAACAAAACGTGGCGATCGGCAAAGTTTGTATCCCCTTTATTGAATAGAATAGAATATGATATGAAGTCATCAAATGCCTTTTGCCGCCCTGAGTGGGGCAATCGGGAATCTCAGACCCTTACTTGATTAAATACCATCCCATTATCTCCTTTACATTATTAGGTTGACATCCCAACTGGATGATATAGAATATAATTTGTATGAACTATGTCCCATATAAGTTTATCAGGAACTTGCGAAGGTGGTGAAAAAAGCCATATTTTTTTCATATAATATTTCCAGTAGCTGTTTAACTTTGCCTATCGCTGGGTGTAGGGTGGACGTCCACTTCTGGGACACTCTGCACCTACATAACTTAAATAAAACTATAATTTTGCCGTTGAAACAGAAAATTAAATAATGTACCAGTTTTTCACGCTCCTGAGACGCCTCATTGAACCCACGCTTACTGTAATAATTAATTTCTTTGCATTGAGTATATGTAGTTACGAACCATTTTTATTATATTACATCTATAACAAAGTTACTGTTACCAGCAGCTAAACAATATATTTATAGTTATTTCAATATATTAATTTATATAGTATAATATATTCTTTATAATTAAAAATTATGTTAAATCTTCGTTCCGCGCTGAGAAAGGATTTGGAGGGTATGGTGGTGGCTGAGGTTGGTCGAGCTGTTGAGTCGGTGAAGGCTGACTTTACAGCGACGACTGATTTTATTATCTCGGAACAGAACGACTTAAAGTCAAATATTTCAGAAAAAGAGAATCGGATTAAGCAACTTGAGTTAGAACTTTCTAAATCTCAGAACTCATTAACAAAACTCCAGAGTCGTTTATCTACAATTGAAAAGGTATCACGTGACTTAAACCTAGAGATTCATGAGCTACCTGAAAATAAGAGTGAGAACCTGATGGCGTTGTTCAAGAAACTCTGTGAATGCTTACAAGTTGGGATATCAGAGAGTGATGTTAAGGCATGTCGTCGTATTGCCAAGATGAACTCTAGCTCTAAACGACCTCGGAATGTGCTTGTTACCCTCTCGTCGCAGCGTCTGCGTGATGTTCTCTTGTCTGCGGTGACTCGCTATAACAAGGGTCGTCCTGATAGCAAACTGTGTGCTACCGATCTTGGCATAAGTGGATCATCTGGTAGAATATATTTATCTGAACACCTGTCTCCCGAATCCAAAGAGCTACACAACGCTGCACGTAAATATTGTAATGAAAATAATTATAAGTTTGTTTGGGTTCGGTATGGCCAAATTTACGTTCGTAAAAATGAAACAAGCCCGGCTATACTAATTAAAAGTCGTGATTCACTTACAAAATTGTCTTAAATTTTTACATTTTCATTGTTTCATTGTTTCATTGTAGTTTAGTAAATAACTTTAATTAATTTTGTTTTTATGTATAGAATCTCACGTAGCTTTTACAATGATTAATATATTCTACCAAAATGTTAATAGAATTCGCAGCAAGTTAGCTCAATTTACTTTAAATTTGTTAAACTCTAATTTTGATGTCATATGCTTGACGGAAACGAACCTTAATATGAGCGTTTTTGATGGAGAAGTAGTTGATGCCCGTTACAATCTTTTCAGGCGAGATCGCGCGGACTCTTCTTCTGCTAAGGTTGAAGGTGGTGGAGTTTTACTCGCCGTGCATAAAAAATACCAGGTCATCCGTCAAGCATCATGGGATAGTGATATGGAGGATGTCTGGGTTACACTTATCCCCGAATCATGTGATGCTTCTCGTTTGAATTTATGTGTTTGCTATTTGCCCCTGATCTTAGCTTAGGCAATCTTGAACGCTTCTATAACCATTGTCAAAATTTAGTTCTTAATCTTTTTCCCTACGACAGCTTTTTATTAATCGGTGATTTTAATACGCCTGACTACTTTGCTTCGATTAATCCCTCTCTATCAGTTTTTCCGTCGCCAAGTAAAAAGCTTTTTTTGCTAAATGAATTAATGTCACTGTGTAATCTAACACAATTTAATTTTGTTAAAAACATAAATGATCGCTTATTGGATTTGGTGCTCTCTAACATAGACTGTATAACTGTTAAGGAAACTCTTGCATTAAGTTTGTTAGACAAAAATCATCCTGCAATTTTAATAACTATATCTCGAATCCGTATCTCTAGAGGACTCCAGCGAGCTAGAGTTAAACGGCTTAATTTTGCTAAATGTGATTTTGAGAAAGTCCGATCTGAACTTCAGTCTGTAAATTGGCCAGAAATCTTATCTTCCGCATGTATCGATGAATGCACTGATGCTTTTTATAATATTTTATTTGGTATACTTACAAGACATACGCCTAGCTATTCATGCAAATCTTTATCTTATCCAATTTGGTACAGCAAAGCTTTAATTAAATGTAATAAAGAAAAAAACTCATATCATAAACGATTTAAGAGATTTGGGAATCCCCGCGATTACGATGTTTTCTCTATGCTTCGGGAGAGATGCAAATCTCTTACTAAGAAATGCTACGACAAATACATCTCAACCGTTGAGGATTCTTTGGTGAAGGATATAAAACTATTTTGGAGATTTGTGAATAATCGTAAAGGCCATATTTCAGTGCCCCATACAATGAAATTTGAAAATAACTCAGAGTCAGATGGACGAGGAATCTGTGATCTCTTTTCTCGTTACTTTGGTTCAGTCTTTGATAGTAAATTTGATAAAATTAACCCTTATAATTGTCAGTCTAGCAACACCAATACTTCTTTATTTAACACATTGTCTGGTTTTTCTATTGCGATTAGTGATATTGAACAAAAAATAAAAAGTCTAGATATTAATAAAGGTGCAGGCCCTGATCTTTTGCCTCCTTTTTTTATTAAACATTGTGGGAAGGAGTTGTCAGTTCCATTATGCGTTCTTTTTAATAAATCATTAATAAGTGGTGTGTTTCCTAAGCGTTGGAAAACTGCTCATATCGTACCTGTGTACAAAAGTGGCGATAAATCAAATTGTAAAAACTATAGACCGATAAGCATCTTGTCTTGTCTTGCCAAATTATTTGAATCGGTAGTGTATACTCATTTATATGGTCATTTCAAGCCAATAATTTCAAATAAACAACATGGTTTTGTAAAAAACAGATCAACGGTCACCAACCTGCTTGAATATAAAAACTATCTTTGTCAAATTTTTGCCGTTGGGGGTCAAGTTGACTCTGTCTATACAGACTTCTCAAAAGCTTTTGACAGGGTTAATCACCATCTGCTCTGTCATAAGTTAGCATCGTATGGTATCCACGGCAGTTTATATAGATGGGTTTGCTCATACCTTGATTCTAGAACTCAGTTGGTTGCACTAAAAGGATTTATTTCGACACCCGTAGAAGTGACTTCTGGAGTCCCTCAGGGTTCCCATTTAGGGCCATTATTCTTTGTAGTCTTCATTAATGACCTTATTCAACAACTGTCCTGTAATTGTCTCTTATACGCAGATGACTTAAAGATCTTTACATCCATTTCTAATTCAGATGACTGTTTAGCCTTGCAACATGATATTAATACCGTATCTGAGTGGTGTAAATATAACTGCATGTACTTAAACAGAGACAAATGCTTCGTCATATCATTTTCTAATAAACGAAATAAAACTACATGGAATTACGTCATCGAAGGTCAATCAATTAACAGATCTCATGTTGCAAAAGACTTGGGTATCTACTTTGATGAGAAGCTTTCATTCCGTACCCACTACAGTCATATTACAACCAAAGCAAACCAACTACTAGGATTTGTTTTACGGTCTTCCAAAGATTTTAAAAATCCTCGTAGCACTTTGTATTTATACTTCACTCTCGTGAGAAGTATACTGGAATACGGTACTCCTGTATGGTCACCGAATTACAAAGTGCACATTGACGAAATTGAACGCATTCAGAGAAAATTCCTCAGAATCCTAAATTACCGCATAAAACCTGGCCGGTCAAGTTTAAGTTATCCAGATAGACTGCTAAAATTTAATGTTCAGTCATTAGAAACAAGGCGCTTGGTTTTCGACTTGGTTTATCTTTATAAAATTACCCACTCTATTATAGATTCCCCTGAATTACTCTCACACATAAGTTTTAACATTAAATTTAGTGCCCGTAGATCAAACGAAATTAATCTCTTCGCTCTACAAATTTACAAAAACAATATATCTTTCTATAACCCTTTGACCAGGATGGCTCGTCAATATAATGAAATGGCAAAGAGCAATCACAAACTTTTTGACATATTTAATTACAGCATTAATAAATTCATCTCAGATATAAAAGGCATTCTCCATTGTCGATCTGGTGTGGATTCTTCAGGCCCGGGAAACTGTGCCTGAGGGATCTTAACATATCATCCCATATTTTTGTTGAGAGGCAACAGTGTTGACACACGTCACTTTATGTTTTCTAGTTTCTACTTCTTATTTCTTTTTCTCCCTTTTTGAGCTTTTTTAATATTTAAAACTTGTAATTTTGCAGTATGCACATAGTGTTACGTTACTATCTAGATCAAAACCTTTAGTTTTTAAGCTAATAATATTTGATTGTAATGTGTTTTGTGCATGAAATAAATAAATAAAATAAAATAAAATAAAAAAACAATCACATAAATAACAAACACTTTCTTTGGTACAATCGTAATAGGCGTCATGTAACACTAGCTAACAAACTGAAAACTAAACCGATTATGATCCTAGATCAATTAAAATGTCTAGATGAAGTTTAATGATAGACCACAGATGGTAGATTACAATAAAACCGTGTTCTTATAGATTTTTAACCAGATCCTTGTAAATATAATAGACGATGACATTGTACCGACTCCGAATAGGATATGTCAGGATATCGACAGGAATAGTTTATCTCTTTATCATACCGTTACCAATCCATCTAGACATGTAAATAAATCGTAAGAGAAAAATAAATAAAGGAACAAAACAACACGATACATTTTGAAATGATAGCAGATTTTCAAGGAAGAAACTGTTTGTCTTTTCGCTTCACTTAAACTAATGAGTTAAATAACAAGAAGACTATATAATCTGCGATTATCCCAAAATTAATCTCAAATATCTTAATTTTCTTAATCAATATGGCGCTTGATACATTTTGCTAAACAAAAAGTATTCTTAAAACTGAGATATAAAGAGCGATAACTAAATGTAGAAGACTTATTCATTGTCTAAGCCACATTGACAGAACACGCCATTTTAGACTCTCAAGCTTTTAAGATATAATTTAAGTAGTTAAACAATAAATAAAATACTTAACTATAAACTGTAAAACGTGGTCATATAGCCATCCTGCTTCTTACTATTAATTAGAAAAAGATAATCCCACTAGGTATACAAGAAACCATCATGCATTTGTCTTGCACTATAAAAAAATAATGTTTTTAATAGTTTTTTTTTACGTGTGGCAAAGTAGGCACATTACTTTGGCTAGAGTAGGATACATAAATCATTTAATTGACAATGGTGCAATAATCCAGCAAATTTAATTTTGATTTCCAATTATTAAAAGTATCGAGCCACATTTAGGTACCTCTCCAAAAATCTAATAATACCTTTATATGAGCAATTCTTGTATGTACATACATATATCCACAGGATCTCGAAAATGGCTTGAACGATTTCAATGAAATCTTGTATGCAAGGTTTTGGGAATGAAAAATCAATCTAACTAAGTTTCATATTCACAAATTTGGAAGAAAGAATAGAGAAGTCATCCACATTTGTGTGTAAAAATATTTTTTTATATTATTTTCAACAGTAGTTTAAAAGACAAACAAATAATCTGGTTTGACCACGCCATTATCAATAGCAATTATTCCCGACAAAAAACCAAGCAGTTATCTGCCGTAAGCAAACTCACTAAGTACAAATACAATGAGGAATAAAACCTCAAGCCTAGAAGCTACAAGTAAACCTAGCTACAGACTATAAATAAATAAAATCAACAATTAAACTCAAACGAATAGACATCGCGTAATACGATAATGACAAATTTTAACAGCCTCGGTCATTCCATTCCCCTCAAACGTCTGACTAGTAACAAAGTTAGGACGTCCACAGCAAGACCTAAAGTTCTATATCAAATACGTGGCTACTCTAGCCACTTGGTAAAATCATTATAAGTAACGACGAAATTTGTACATCCAATAAAATTTTTGGTAAACGCACCCTTTAAATTAAGTACAAATAACTTTTTATTCAACAACTCTCTTAAAACGTAGGTAAGTTTATATATTTTAATCATTTATCTTAGGTAATTTAACAGTTTAATAAAATGACAAAAGACATTTTTTTTTCAATATACCGAATAAGTACAAATGCCATTGAGCATCTTTAGTTTAAACAATTTCTTTGACTAGTGACTAACTAGAGGAGTTTCAAATATATTTTTTATCTCTAGATATGTAAGTTTTCTTTTCGAGTTTTTCGTTAAATTCCGTTTAGAAAATTATCTCCTTACTTATTATTTAGTATCTATGACAAAGTGCATTTTTCTAATATGGCGCAGCAATATTTGGCGGGAAACTCTTTAAAACAGGCGGAACTCGATTCTATAAAAAAATAACTTTGTGCTTAAAACTCAGTTATTCGTTTTGAAAATAGAATTGACTAATAAAGTACGAAAGTTATTGAGATATTTAAAACAACTATACCTACGTGTAATTTTTAACAATAATTTAATATTTTTACGTTAATAAAGTCCACCTTTTCTCCAAGGCACGCCGCTATAGAACCGGTCTATTCTCAAGTCCTTTAATTTATAAATATCTAATTTAAGCTTAAATAATTTCCGAAACATTTAATGCAAGTGTACCTTCACGACCATAGTCCTTTTGGGAGTGAGCACGGCTCCAAGCGATGCGAACACTTTTGGCCGGGAATTGGAAGTGAAGGTGTAAACGACCTTTTAAAGCCCGCGGTACTGTTGTTGTACAACAGATAAACGCTTTTGGAAGTTTTCATGTGCTGAAGTAAAGTTTTCTATAGGATACTCTCAATTCCCGCCATATCGAGAAGCTGACGCGTAGATGTACCCCGCTAATATGCACCGATATGCGATGCTGGTCGTCCGCCTCCATGCAACGTCTCTACTTATTGCTGATGTCATTCCAATAACTATCCTGCAATGGAGTTATAACTTTAAATTTTCACAGATTAACACCTTATTTACATGAGACTCATAAATTAAGTTGGAACTAATCACAAGACAATAAAGTTTAAAATGCGAAAGAAAAAGCACAATGAAGAGAGGCATTATGCATTCTACATGGATCCTGCTTTAAAAGTCTCCCAAAAATAGCTTGGTAATAATTGATTTCTTTGCTCGCATCAAAAATAGACAAAATACAGTTAATTAACGCGAGACTGGTGTCTGTGTAGGTGGAACCTGTACTACAGATCAATTTTAGCAGATTTTATTTTATTGTGTCATGGCATGATGCAAGCTAGCGGCGCTGCCCATGGAAACGCCTAACACCAAAGGAGTTAAAAAGAATATGGGCGAACTTTTGGGAATTGGGTATTAACAATAATAATATGTACCTTTCTTAGTACACTTACCTAATAACTCTAGTCTAATGCGGCCGACCTCCTTTCCCGGCCCGCTGCGGACTGCCGGGTACCGAGGACGAAGACAGACCAAGTTCCAGCGCCAAATTCTTGTCCACCGGACTACGCTTCAAGTAGTCGGATATGTGCTGCACTATCAGATCGATTGCCACTGGAAATTCAACCGTATTGTCAGATATTTTACTTTTTTATTAGTTTGTTGTTATAAAAACTGTTAGTTACCTTTTATGACATGTTTGAAAAATAATTATTTGACCGGCTCAAAGATGAAAGAGCCTTATACTTGATGGAAGTAGAAGGACTATGAAGGTTTATGTACATTCTGATTGAGACTTTATACCTACGACTACATAGCAATATTACAGAATAAAGAAAAGAAACTACAAAATCACATTTTTAGCGAAATCACACTCAAAATTACAACGTGATCTCTAGCGAATTTTCTTAAAATGAGAACGTATATACAACTGCACGAAGCATATATAGTAAAAATAGCATAAGAAAAAGTAATAGACTCGAAAGAAAAGTAAATTTGTACCAGGAGTAAACCCTGCGAAAGCTTGAAAAGAAAAAATAAAGAAAATATACTAAGATACAAGATAGAACGAAAGTGCCTCTGTAAATACATTTATTGTAACGAAATGGTATTAAACAATTTGATTAAAACACGAATATAAATTTGCAAACACTTTATTTCATTAAAATATACATAAATGACATCAATACATTGTTTAAAATGGAAATTATACCGAACAGGCAGTAAATATACAACGGATACATAGATTGTGCTGATTACATAAGTTTCCACTATTTATTTCACATGAGATAGGCAAAAGCGTGTTTTTTTATCTACTATCCTAATAAGCAATTTCATTTGTATACATTTTCTGCAATTTGACTGTCTCGTGTGAAACTTAGTGTAGTATATAATAAATATAGGAAAAAAGGCATTGAAACAGCGAAGTACATAAACCAATGCTGCCAGACAATATAAATGCTACATAAAATGCTGAAAGCTCTACATAATATACGCTTTTAATTATCTACGATTAAGAATTGTATTTCGAAAGACATTCAGGTAAAATGGAAACTAACATTTTCAAAAATAGAATACATAACTCATTTTGGCAGTTTTCATTTTAGAGCCTTCATGTATATAGATCTACAAAAAAGGTTATGTGCATTCGAAACCACGTTTTTGGAATTTGAACAACTACATCCTATAGGAATAGTACCACTCTTTGGACTTGATATGAATTAATATTACTATTTAATGTCTAACAGAACAAATATCCACAAATATTGGATTAAAACCATTAACTCTACCCAAAACCACGATAGAACATGTTCAGTCAATAATATAAATCACATTTAACCGAATTTTTAAAACGATAACATTGCACTATAGCTCTAACTCGACTAATAAGACAATTTTTACTACGATCAACACGAACTTTTACGGTAAATAATGCTGTAACACTGTATTGTCAAAGTGAGAAACATCGTCATAGTTAAAAAATATATGTAACAACAATTTTATCAAAGATATACTCGTTATATTATCAACTGCTAATTTTATGTCGTTGTAGAGTTTATTAGCCGGATAAATCAAATAAAATAAATCGTATCACGTAGGTACATGACTTTTCTTTAAAGTGTAAGCTTAGTTTAATAGGAATAAACAAATAGCTTCAACTTTGAGAATATACCTCAATAAAAGCAAACTTTTCATTTACAATAGGGACTTGGCTTTGTATTTTAAATCGTATCGTTTAGAAAATAAGGCTCAAATGTTGTCACGTTCTCAGCAGAATGCCATAAAAGTCCGCGTTACTAACTAAGACACCAATATACCGAATATTTTTTACGTTTCTTTATGTTTTATCACATTTCAATCAATTGGAATTGGCCACGCCCTCTGTTTTTCCGAGTACCATTATTTCTACACATTTTATTTGATTAATATGGATACTACATGTTGTTATGCATGTAAGTACAGTACGGCCGACGAATCTTGGCGAGTCTGAAGTTAGCCGCTTGTCTGCGCAATTGATGTTTTAGGAACAAAATTGTGTACTGCGCAGCTAATCGGCTAACTTCAGACTCGCCAAGATACGACGGTCGTACTGTATTTGTATGCATAATATATTTTTGTAAGGTTAGGTAGTGAGACATTAAATTTATTGAAAATAACGTTTAAATTACGCGCACGCTGCTCATGAATAAGAGTCCCGTTGTGATTTGAAACTAGTTGAGCTTTACTTTGTCTTTATTTTCAATAAACTTGTATGTATGACAAGTATACTTTAATGTTTTCCTTATTTCTAACGCATTTTTTTAAACCAGCCGCGGGGACTCGAAATTACCTTAAAGACGCATGTTTTCCCATGCTATAGGTTTGTCTTTACATTCGAACTGTTAACAAAAAATAAAATTACGAGAACTTACGTCTGGTTACCGAAGGCCATACAAGTAAGTATTTAAAATAAAATATACAAAAAAGAAACAGAAGGCGTACTGATGACATATTTAATTAAAATCCTATTCCAATAAAATTCAGTAATTTGACAATATTTAAAAGCATATTTTTCTCGGTATCAAACCAAATATACCAAGTAACATCTGTCCTAGATGGTTTTCAACTTTTCTTTTTTTAAATCACACAGGTTAATAAGATGATAGGAAAAATGTCCCTATAATTTTCTTTTGTTTTTCTTTTTCTTACTCATGTATAAAATATTATAATAGTGATGACGTATTTTTTTGCGGAATCTGACACTTTCGACGTTTTACTGATGTCAACTGTCATGTGACGTCACAGCTCAGTATATCAGGTACTGAGAAGTGATGCAGTCCGCTACGTCGACAAAACAAAAGAAAACATGTCAACATTTTTTTAATTACATTTACATTGCCGATTTTCATACCCTGTCATCATTAATATTGGTCAAATTACTGAATATTATACTGAATCACAATTTAGAACAATGCAATATCTACTGAACTCTAAATGGATCGTAATGATGAATTAGTCTTTTCCAATATTTGAATCAGTCTGTAAATTATACATAAGATGTGTGTCATACATATTTGTATGCAATACGCAGCCCCTATCGCTACCGCTTATAAATCACATTAAATGGTGACAAATTTCAAAATTAAAATTAGTAACCAAATGTGGTTTCAAATTATAAAAAAAAAATTAAACAGTATTTATTTATCCCCAAAAAAGACAATTAATTACCTAGATATAACACACATTGTATATTTAACTCATCAAACCCCAAGCGAACGCCGGCTACCTCCGGTTCGCGCACCACGATGGAAAGATCAAAATAATATAGGTACGGTAAATATACATTACCACTAAGTCGGTAATAGAGATATAATTTGGACACAAGCGTAGGCGGTAAGAGCGTGCATAACGCATACAGTGTAATTGTAAAAAAAAATTATGATGTCTATACTAAATATAGGTTTTATAACCTAACATAAAATATTCAGGTTAATATTAGAACTATTTTAATAATAATATTTTGTGACAAAACCATAATTAAATGATACAAGTGAAGAGGAGTTAGAGGAAGCTTCCTCTCTTTTGAAGAATGCATCGGGTACATATATAACGCTATTGAAAAAGTATACAAGTTTTCATTTTATAAGCTATTGGTGTTCCAAAAGGCAATGGTAACTAGTTATCCTAATTTACACAAAAAAAAAACATTGCACATCTTAAATATATACAATACTATACTTATAAGGAAAGAATTACGTTAATATACGAAGTACATATCATATAATAAAATATAAGAACAGTAAAAAAAAAATATTTAAAATATTGTGCGCAAAATTACTTTACGTGTTGTGGATATGGGTAATCACGATTTTTATTGCAACAATAATACCCATAGACAATAACGGTTAGTTAATCTAGTCAAATTCAATACTTTTTTTCAAATGTCAAAAGTGTGCAACGTATTATGTATGACGTCATCATATTTTTACGTCATATAGCAAACGTACATGTTGATTAAAATTTTGCTGAATAAACTAAATTTAAATACATTGACAAATCAATAAAAGATAGTATTATTATCTCTCAATGTGCATATTGTATTAAAAACGTAATTAAAAAAAAACCCTGGAGCACTCATGTGATGATTTTCCCATAGGTACTTAACAAAAAAACGTCCGATTTCTTTTGAGGACTAAGTAATTTCTTACCGAGTTTTCTAGACCTGAACTTAACCTGTTTCAGATAGGACGTAGTATGGAAGCACTTTTACGCAACTAACCTTTTTTAAAGTTTCAAAAGTACCTATTTATGGTTTAGTTGGAATAAATGATTTTGACTTTATGTCCGTGGTATTACAGTCCAATATCGAAAGAATCCCGCACCACAAACGTTTGAAAACAAATGCAAAATTACAAATTGAACACTTTCGAAGAAAAATGAATGACAATATTTATAAGTAAAATGATTTTGAAATACTTTGTATTTTGATGGCGTATCGTTTCAATACTGATCACATAATAAACTACCAGTAACCCTGATAAATAGTACATATTACAATAATTACACACTACCAAATTAATTTAGCTAATTATAAACTTTAGCTCCCAATAAATAAAGCATATAATTGTTTGATAATAAAAATGTTGGTACAAATATTGGTGGAATAATTGTTATAGGTGAAAACGTTGGCGTTGGATATTGGGGCATTTGTTACAATATTTGTAGTTGACTACATTTCATAGGAATCTTTGACGGGGATGTCGAAATGTTTCGAGTTCTAGTAGTACTTCACTATTAATTGCAGAATAATTAATAGCATTGCCTATAAGGTCGAAATATTATTGACGCTGCATTATTTGTCACACTGATACGAAAAATATTTTGGAAGTAAAGGGCACAACTACATTCACTGTCCATTTATAAATAAAAAAAACCTCCTTTCATCTTACAACACTCAAAACGCGACTTTGGAAACTACTTAACAATTGAAACTTTGGATAATAAATCACATAAAATCTCCTCGTCTCACTTGCTCTCGCGCGTACTGAACCTGGACGTCAAGTATGAGTTGGTGTGTGTAGTCAGACTATGATTTTGACGAATTTCCTTCTTGAAAGGCCGGCAACGCGACGCGGTGTTGTGTGATAGGGACAGCGCGCTCAGCGCTTTAAAAAAAAAAAAGACTTTGTGTCTAACTATGATTTTCCCCTGTGTCATGGATGCGTGTAGACGAGAAACGACAATTTGTAAATCACACAGTGTTGTTCCGTGCGGAAATCGAACTCATAACACGTTGTACAACAGCCAGTTGCCCAGGTACAGAGCCAACCGTGCAGTTTGCCTTCTAATTCTTAGGAAAAGAATCTCGAAACATTCCGTCAGCCCGGTGACGCGTCGTCATACAAATATACTTACACTATACGCTTTGTTAAGCTTCAGCCTTATATAATAAACAATAATGGACCTTAACTACAAAGTACTTATACATACGGATATTGGAGAAATTCATATTAATTAGCCATTAATGCACACGAGATACAATCAATCAAAATCTACAACAACAGGTTTAAGGAATAAATATTACAATACGGTTGTTTTTAACCAGTCAAATTCGTTACATTTTTCGGAATGTCAATGTGACGTCAAAATATTTTTACTACTTATTTCTCTTGAATTAGAAATAAAATAAGTGTGATTATTTTTGGGTACTTTTATAGTTTAATTACATATTGAAATAAGTTCTTATTGGCGTTTCTTTGGGTAGTTTTCTATGTCTAAAATAAATTAATTTGAAACTAAGTATACTTTTATCCATCGATATGTCGATATCGATTAAATTATCGTTATTTTTAAGCAAATTTTTAAGTAATAATGTAACCTATGACGCCAAAATATTATGTGTAGATCTCATACAAAATTCATAGAAAATTATCGTTTATGACATTTCAATAAAAGTATTTAATTTAACTAGTTGGAAACTACCGAATCATCTTTTATTTTTTTGATGTGACGACATACAATCTCTCGATGTTACGGGCTGCGTGGACGAAAAACATTGATATCTTATTACAAACCGTATCTCATGTGCAATAAGAGCTAGAATCGAATACACGTCTACAACACAAGTGTATGAGGTACTGGGACGTTACATACCTTGAGGATTCAGATGACGTCATGACTTTGTTACCAGAGCACTCAATATAGTCTTCTAAAGAAAATGGAATAACATAAATTCGAACTAAGATTTCGCTAGAGAGAACTGATGAATTTACAAGAAATTGCCTGAGTTTAACCAATTTAAGGTTCAAAGTAGTCGCGGATTGAAGAGCAATGAAGTTCGGCGGCCTTGTTCAAGACGGGAGAAGGATCAGGGCGGTTTTTAGTCAGTATAAGTCTGACGCTCCCTGGCGCCTCACCCAGGCAAACATTTGATTATAAACCCCTTGTCTCCACTCCCAAATAAAGTCCAAGGAAAATCTTAAACAAACTCGAAAGTCACTAGCGAAAACATTAATTCGTGTTGTGCTAAGTATTTTGTGAATAGCTGTTAAGCATGAAGTGTACGAGGGTCACAAAGTCACGTGCCGTCGAGCCGACTACTACTATCGGCTGAGAGTGTCTTCCGAGCTGCCAGACATCCGCCGTCCGTTGGTCTCATCCACCTCCTGATGTCCATTGCATCCATTCACAATCTTCGGCGGCGAAGACCTCTTCTTATACATGATATCCCATATATGATGCACGATAAGGTCAATAGCCACTGCAACAATGCAAAAAGGACTTTAAACGCGAGTTAACACGGTTCTTTTTGCAGCTACATAAGAGCATAGCCGCTGCAAACATTTTTGCATTTTTTTTTTAAAGTTCGAATACAGAATGTTGCAGTATACGACCTCGTTGCAGTGGCTATGACCTTGTGTCACTTACCTTCGTAATAAAATGTCACTTAGGTATAATAGAAACGTAATTACGGATGAAAACACTTAAACGCGAAACGAATCTATAATAACATTAGGCAGTATTTCGAATTTACAATTTAAATTTGTAACTTTCTATATTTAAATTTCGAAACCGAAACAGACGCTTCAATTCTTTTTTAATTCAATTTTCTAAGATAAGTAAACCTACAGTAATGCTTAGGCCACACTGACGGTAAATACCAACAGTTATCCGGAAAATTGATGATATTGAACAATGAAAAATATACCTTAAATAATTTGTTTAGTGATCAAATTACATCTACGATTACCCGTCCATTATCGCGAATATTTAATGGCATTTCCAGTTAGTGTGGCCCAAGCATAATGATAACGTGTTATTCAACCTACCTAGATTGTCGGCTCCCCTCGGAATGATGACGTCAGCAAACTTCTTGGTCTGTAAACAATTATTGAGAAATAAGGCCATTGTATGTCGTCTCAATAACGTAATACGAGCACTACTGTTTGGAATCAACATCATCAACCTTTATGATGTGCCCGCTGCACCCGAGCATTAATCACCATGCTTGCTCAAGGCGTATTGGCGATTTCAAACTAAGAATAATAATTAGAAATTATACCTAAGTCCAAGTTTCCTCACAATGTTTTCCTTCACTGTATGTTTGTGGTGTCTTAATGAACTTAGAAAGTATATATAACTCGGAAAAAGTCACATTGTTACATGCCAGGATTTGAACCCTCCTTATGCATGAGAAGCATGCGCTTTAACATTCGAGCCACCACAATAATTATTATTGGAATGCATTTTAAAATTTACTAGTTACGGTCGCGCGGCTCAACGGCTGCTGGGGGTCCTACAGATCATAGCGTGATATTTTATAGCCTATACCCTTCCTCGATAAAAGGACTAACAAACACAAAAAGGATTGTTAAATTGAACCAGTAGTTCCGGAGATTAGTTCGTTCAAACAAACAAACTCTACAGACTAAGCTACTATAAAGCTAACAAGATTAAGATTGCGATAGAAGATTTCGCATTTCAACAACAAACAACTGTTAGGTACTAGTCAATAGCAATCGAATGGACAACTAGATAAAATAATATTTTCTTTATTTTAAAAAACGTTGCCCCACATTTAGATTTTCTCCTGTGTCGTGGGTGCGTTTACAAACATACAATTTCACAAGCACATCACACCCAGACCCGGAACAACAATCTGTGGATCACACAAAGAGTTGTTTCGTGCGGGAATCGAACCCTAGACACGTTGCGCGGCAGCCAGTTGGCCAGCCACCGCGCCAACCGTGCAGTCAAATAGTGTCAGTTATAATATTAAAAGTATTTAAAAGAGTACATGGAAATATACGAAACTAGTAGTCCATCCCAGAATTAATATATCCAATGATTCCGGTCAATCTACGGTTTTTTTTCTTTAATGTAGAAATCTAGTACCTACATTAAAATAAGAAACACGAAAAAAATTATTATCCGTTTTCATCAATTTATTTTAAAACGAATTTTACTTTTCTTTTGTACAAACATGAGGCAAGATTTTTTTTAATACAAATTATTCTAATAAACGAAAGACGGGTCATAATTGGATTTAGAAAGAATAAGCTATATTTCCATCCTTGTCATATCGGGTCTGACGTCATTGACGTGTCTTTTGTTTTTCTTCGCAATGTACTAAAGGCGGCAATAATCTGGATTAAGAAAAAAGGTACGATATATTTCCATCCTTGTCATTTCGGGTCTGACGTCATTGACGTGTCATTTGTTTTTAGTTTCGATTTTTCTAAAGGCGGCAATAATTTGGAGAATGAAGAAGTAGGATATATTTCCATCCTTGTCATTTTGGGTCTGACGTCATTGACGTGTCATTTGTTTTTAGTTTCGATTGTTCTAAAGGCGACAATAGCTTGGATTATAGAAAAAGTGCGATATATATTTCTGTGTTTTTATAATAACTATCGTGAGACATACTAAATTAACTAAAATTCGCGGGTTACTCACGTGTAAATGTTGAGAAAAGCTCTACTAGTTTCGAACCACAGAGGGGTGAAGGAAGAACCCCTCTGTGGTTCGAAACTAGTAGAGCTTTTCTCAACATTTACACGTGAGTAACCCGCGAATTTTAGTTAATATATATTTCTATCTTTGTCATTTCGGGGCTGACGTCATTTGTTCTTAATTGGGATTGTTCTAAAGGCGGCAATAGTTTGAATTATGGCAAAAGGTACGATATATTTCCGTCTTTGTCATTTTAAGGTATTTCCTAATGTGCCATACCTACATTATTATGTAACTAGCTTCCGCCAGCGGCTTCGCACGCCTATAAAAGTAATGTTTCCCGGAATTAAAAACTGCAGCGTTTAAAGTAATAGCTCGACTGAAATACGCAAATCAAGTATAATTTATAGTTTACAGCACTCAGACACTGTAGCTATCTACCCATGAAATAATTTTGGGAATGGAACAAATCGAACATTTAACTTCCAACATACAAACTTACAAATTTTACCTCTTTATTATATAACAATATATAACTTTGAACCTAAAATGGCGATTATAACATTACAATTAAAAAAGAAAAATATACCTGAAAATGTCTCCTCAGGGTTTGGGGTTGTAAATTATAAAATTTTGTACCTATCTGCCAAACGTTCAGATTCTTTCAGTCGTTTTTGTGCGCAAAATAGTAATAAGTTCCCAAGCATCATACAGGAATAAATATTAACTTACCGGTAAGCAGAACTCCTCAAACGCCGGTTTGACAAAGTTCATGTATTGGTTCAATACTTGTTCCAGGTCACGGCCGCGCTCCATTATGTCCCGGGGCACTGCAATTAAACATATACTATGTATATCTCAAACTAAGGCTGGAATGATGACTGCACGGTTGGCGCGGTGTCTGGGCAACTGGCTGCCGCGCAACTATCGCGGCTCTGATTCAACCGCACGCAACAACTCTTTGTATGATCAAAAATTGTTGTTCCGGCTCTGTTTGTTGTGTTGATCCACGACAAAGGAGAAAATCCTAGTTTAAGCAACGTTTTTTTTATTTAAATAAAAACAGAGAAGAAGTGAGAAATGTCCACAACAATATACGTGACAAAAGTGGGGTCCTCCAGGATGCAATATTGGGTCCAACACTATATTTGTCTTTTGGATTTAACATTGTAAAGGGGTCTTTCCTTAAAATTACAAAGGATTTCAACATAGAAAAGGTCTATGGAGAAAATGCCAGTAATTTGTAAAATGGACTTACCTCTCCTAGCGAGCCTGGTGTCAGAGTCAGTGTCGACGAAGAGCTTCATGTGGAACAATTCACGCACTTCAGGGAAGTAGAACACCAGGATACCTTCGATGAGCACTACATCAGCAGGGTAGATTGTATGTGACCGGTGTGGGCTAGTGTGAGAATAAGCACATCGGTTAAAATTAGCATAAATGTAAGGTTTATTATAATTCTAGCCTACAGACACACATAATATTTTTCCTATATGACTTATTGTCTATATAAGAAAGGTGTTTATTAATAACAATTTCTATATCCACACTAGCCACAACACAGCAAGTTTTGATGACTGTTCAATATAAAGAACACTGCAAACGGTACTTGTAATATTATTATTATTTTTCACATAAACTTGTCTGTTGGCAATTTCAAAAGTTACTGAAATATCACATTCAGCAGTTATCATCCTGTGATTTGATTTAAGTACTAGAACTAGACTGATGAGGTTCACCTCACCTCACTGATTCACTTGAAGTTTTTTTAAGGCTGTCATACACAAATAGATAAACTAAACAAAGTATAACAAACCTAATAGAGTTAGTGATGTAATCATACTCTGGAATCTCCACCTTCTTGCCAGCTAGGATATCTTTCAGTATAGCCAGCAGCTTCTTATCATCAAATGCATCAGGGTGATCAAAGTTAAACTGTCCTCGTTCAGCTCGGAGCCTCTCTGAAGGAGTGAGAGTGCGGTAGAAAGAATCCTGACTGATGCAGACTACACGGCGTTCTGTCTGCTCCTTGTGCTGTTGGCCTAATTTCTCCATGATGCGTTGGCATACTGTTGACTGGATGATTAAATCATATATTGATTTATATTCAGGATAATCTTAAGAATATAATTAAAGTATAGTAAAGTAGAGGAGGATAGGGTTTGTTATTTATTTACAATTTAAATAGTATGTCAACAATATTAACTAAAAATCGCGGGTTACTCACGTGTATATATTGAGAAAAGCTCTACTAGTTTCGAACCACAGAGGGGTTCTTCCTCATGAGCAGCGTGCGCGGACGCGGCGACGTCGCGCTGCCTACTGACTACTACTGTAGGCTGCGCTTTTCTCAATATATACACGTGAGTAACCCGCGATTTTTAGTTAATTTAGAATGTCTCACGATAGTTATTATAAAAACATGTCAACAATATGTATAAAGTGTATATACAGCCAAATACACTGTTATTTAGTAGCGTTAGCAATCTTAACCTCTCAATTATGGTAATTTGAGACACAATAGAAGAACAATGGTGTGTGAATGCCGGTGATTGCTTGGAGTTTGATGAATTGAATCTGAGATTGACATTACTTTATAATAAGCACAGAGTAAATTCAAGTGGCTGGGCAAATAGCTGCTACGTTTAATGATATTAAGGTTCCATATTTGTGTATAAATACATAATATAAATTCATTTTAAAATAAATCATTTAAAAGAAAAGTATTGCTTCTTATTGATTTATAAACTTTGGATTGACTATTTTGTTGTAAGTACTATAGTATATAAATATATAAATTGTAGTATACAAGTATATAAATTGTAATAGTAGAGTTTTAAAAGATGTGAATGGTTTTTCTCTGAATAGTATAGTTATTCTTTTTAACTGTGTTTCTTTTAAATTGTGAAACTTGTGGAGGAGCGGGATGTCCTAACACAAGCATATCTTTGCTTAAAAGGGTATTCCATGTTGTAATGTATGTTTCTAATTTTAAGTTACTGAATAAACATTATTATTATGTATGTCTTTACCAATCACGGGACCACAGGGTCCCGGTCATTTGGAAGGCGTACGAGGGGCCGGAGCCAACTGCGCAGAGGCCCTTTAGACAACTTTAATCTAATTGAAATATTATTATTATGCCAATAATTAAAGAATACTATATTTTTTGGGTTTATATTGTATTTTATTGTGTAATTATATTATTTATAAAAACAAATAAAATGATGAGTTTTATCATAGCGATACTTTTCTTGTTTACATTATCAATGGCAGAATGGCAGTGTGAATTTGTTCCCATACCTCATTGAGGTTTGCACACAGAGGTTATATATGCCGTAACGACTTATTGACTTTCAAACAGGTGCAAACTCCATTATTCCGAATTTCCAACAAGAATAATGAAGCTTTGCCATTCTTGATTACGTAAGAAACATTTCAAGGAAGAAAATCGATAAATTGCGAACCAAAACATTGGGTTTGACTAACCTTGCCACTAGCAGTACCGCCTGCTACACCGATCAGGAACGGAGTTTTGCTCTCAAAACCATTGGCAGTCGAATAATCCGTTGGTTTATCTGCCATTTTGAACGTGTGAAAAGATCTTAAAGGTATCCTTACTTTTAAAACACCACAATACGCACTCGCACAACACTTCTGCAAAAAAGCTGACATCGACATTTAAATTATAGTATTGCCAAGGTCAAAAAATTTCAATACATGCAATCTTGCAACTCCATACACATGAAATGTCATACCTAATGATTCGGGTCGATCTTATTTACTTGTTGGAGATAAGATAAAGCAAAAAGGTCGAATAACTATAAAGTGACTTCAGTCTTAGGTTTGATCCCGGGTCGGGCAATGGGCCATTCAATTAAGGTTCTAAGGTTTTTTGGACATTAACATGGGGTTCGGAATTGTTTCAGTTTTATGGGGTATGGCGGTAGGTTCTTTCTCTATTACATAAGATTCATAACATAACTATTTACAAGCTTGTTTTTTGGGAGGGGCAAGTCATCAAATGGCACCTCCCACCCAGGGTCGGGCGGGAGAGAGTGTCAGACTCTTACTGAGTAAAAACCCCCGTTCCTTTTCCTGCTCTGGTCCGAGGTCTCGGTGCCTCATTGCGCTTACCCCGCAGCCATGGCTAAACATTTGCCCTATGGGGCCCCGTCTGTGGTGGTCTATTGGCTCTTAGAGTCTGGTTCTGGTCGGGCGGCGAGCCACCCTTGCTCCCCGTCTGCAGACCCCTTACGGTCTCTCAGTTTACAAGCTTGTTGGAGTTTGGAAAAACGTTTCTCACGCAATTATTACAAGTGCACTTAGGGGCTGATTTACCCTTACTTGAAATGCTTCTATTATGTATTTCATTCAACACTCAACCCCTAAAGTATTATGAAAAACCCCATCACTGCCATAATTCACCAAACCAAAACTGGCAGGGCAATATTTTTGTAGATAATTATCAGTAGCAGAGCTTCAACCTCTACTTACACCCGGTTTCCGAAAAGCCGATCAATGTTTAAATCAATTTAATCTCTTGTCAAGTCATCTGATTGGTTGACTGAACTATCAACAACCAATCAGATGACTTGACAAGAGATTTAACAGGAGATTAGTTAATTGTAGCATTGACAAGCCTTTCAGAAACCGGGTGTTAGTCTTTTAACGGGCTTAAAGCAAATTGTTACATAAGTAAGATCTCATAAAAGTCTTGAAGCTTAATCAATATTCTGAGTCACGTTTAAGTGTATAGGAATAACAGGTCTGCTAGTAAGGAAGCAATGAAAACCAAATTAAAAACATTTCATGTTAAATTTATTTTTAAGCATATAAGTAGTAAAATATAACGGAATGTAGCAGCATTTGCTTTCAATACATTGTAACAAGTAAGAGCAAAACTGCTCAACATAGGACACTTCCCAAAATACTGCAAAAAAAAAGTTACAAAAAAAACATATTCGAGTTTTAAAGATTCATTTTCTTTTTTAAACTTGGTTTCTGAGCTTTTGGTCGGCCTGTCTGAGTGCTGTGGCCATGTGGAGCTGCTTGACTCTAAGGCGGGCCCACACGAGGTAGTCTTGCAGACCGATGATTTGCGCAGCCATTAGCGCAGCGCTGTCGGGGTAGATGACTGTTGCGCAACCCAAGCCTGATGGTACGGAGAGAGAAGACCAGATGTCCTGCAGGAAAGGAATGATTAGTTAGTAAATTAACTGCAATATTTTCTATATCCATAGAATAACTTATTTTGCAACTTGAAAGCCAAATTTTTTTATGAAAGCTTTAGTTTTGTCTTTTGAAATTCGCAAAAAAATCTTTGTTCTCAAATCTACCTATGTTTTAATTAGAGTAATAGTTTACCTGGACCATTTTATCGGAAGGTGGGGGGCAGTTGATGACGGGGTAGGATGTGTTGCCAGACAGTACGGGTCCGAGGCCGTTGGAGCGGCCGGCCACTGCGATGAAGACGAGGGCTCCGTGTGTGTCCTCGTATTGCTGCATGATGCGCAGGGTCTCCTCGGTCGCCTTGTGAGCTGATGTCACGCGGAGATCCACACTAAGGCCGAGCTCACGAGCCGCTGAGGAAGGAAATCAGTGAGTATAATAATAGTTCTAGATCGTCTCTATGTCTTTATTTCAATTTTATTCAAATGGTGTTTCATTCTGTTATTCTTATTACGCATGATGTGATTTCCTTATAAGAAAGTATAGGATAGTTTATATTCTGCTATTCAAAAAAATATGCTTGTATTGTGTTTTTATTGTTGGAAATAGGAAAAAATAAATCATAGGCACACATATCACGAAACCAGAGACAGTCGGTAGTCTCGACTCTTGACATAGGAACGATTAATGTAGGCTGCGAAGTCGGGAATGTCTTTAAAAGGTTTCTAATCTTATGCCTTTGTAATAAAGTTTAAAAACTTAAGCAATCGTTTTATGTCGTTATGACCCTTTATGACCATGGCGATGAGGTTATCAGCCCTGTTGTGAAGATACGAGTTATTCTAAACTAGAAGGTCGAAGGTATTTCTAGAATAAGTAGTAAAAAATGACCTTAATTTCTTTAGTAATAAAGCACAAAGTACCTTTTGCGATTTTCTGGCAATGTTCCTGGTCGGCGGGAGAGCCCATGAAGACGACTACCTTGTGGTGTACATTGGGTTTGAGGAAGTCGAGCTGGTCCTTCACCCAGCCGAAGTTGCGCTTGACTGTGTCCAAGTCCGCTGCTGTCACTGTGGTCAGGTTTCTGTACACCTGGGGTGCGAAGTACATTTATTAAGACGTCTTTTGTTTGAATCAGGAAATGAAAGAATGTTGAAAAAAAGAAAGAAAAAAAAATATACATTTTTGTACGCGCATGAGACATAGACAAACAAAAGGTTTTTGTAATTAAAAAAATGACAATAAACGTCTACACTACGAAGCACATAGGTGAATAAAGTACATAACTATGCGTCACACCTACGTGAAACGACCCTCGCTCAGCATAATGCTGAGACCCTATATTGGACATTGGACGCTGACAATATTCTATAAATTATTTTTATTATAACTTTCGTGAGACATTCTAAATTAATTATTATGTTTTCGGCTAACTCACGTAATAATTTGACGAGATACTCGACTAGTTTCAAGTCATGCTAGAGGCCCATGTTCATGAGCTACATTCCGCGACACGCGACGGCGACTGTCGCGCTGCTACTCGTCTAGTCGAGTATCTCGTCAAATTATTACGTGAGTACTAAGCCGAAAACATAATAATTAATTCTATAAATTAGTTCAATCCTCAGCAGAGGGCTGTCTCTTTTATCGAATCAAGTCGGTATGTCTTATACTACTTATCACAAAGTCTGGAAATGAGTTCCAGGTCGAAAGATGAATAACTGATACATTTTAAAATCCAATTTAAGACATTTCATCGTTAAGAAGCATGTTATAAAAAAACCAACAGTTTCCTATATGTTACCTGCTTGTCCACCATCAGCCTCTTATCACCAGATGGCCACAGCCTCCAGGAGTCAGAGTCAATGACGTCAGCCAATAGGATGTTACCTGAATAAGTAAGGTTTGATAATTAAATGCCGACCTTATCTACTTTAATTTATGAATGACGAATTGACAGAATTGATCAGTTTTAGAACAGTGTTTTTTTATGGAAACAGGGAGCAAACCACCACGCGGATCACTTGATAGTAGGTACCTACCTGTAATTCGCGCCGCCCATAGCAACGCCAAAAGAGTTACAAGTGTTTTTCCCGTCCTTTTAAGAAGAAATAAATAGTAATATGATGTTAATAAAAAAATAAAGTTTTACTGCTAGCTGTCTTACAACTAAGTATGGTTAAATGAACATAAATTACGTAAGTATATATTCCCATTTTTGCTTACCTTCAGTGTCAACACCGAATTCAATCTTCATGTCAATGAGGGCACAGTCGCGCAGAGCCCACGCCTTCTCTAAGATCTCGAACACCAAGATTGTGGCCTTCCTCATGTAGTCCACTTCATCTTGACCTGAGGATAATTGGAGGATTTGAAGAGGTTTCATGGATTATACATATAAGAGAAGGTTGATCCGTTAGTGAAGTATTGTTGCTGGAGTGATAGCAAGTGTAATGGTCAAGCGCAGAATCTAAACTTTGTATTCTCGGATAGGGCTAAGTATTTTGCTTTTAATAGCTTCCGCAAATCCGTATCAGGTCATTTCTAATCACATTGCGCGATGACACTTTACGACTCAAACTTAAAACAACATTATAATTATGTACAAATGCAAAATTAAAACAACATAAAGTGTTCATACTTTTTGGAAGTCACACCTTTCATTTTAATTAATCGGCCACTACTGCCAGAATGGGACCTTTATTAGGGGAGATCTTACCAATAGTAAGTCCGTTAATATGGAATTTGGCAGACACGATCTGCTCCTCAGACCATTGAGGGTCGTGGTTGGCATCATCTTTGAAGAAGGTCTCTTGCTTTGGAGGAGTGAATCTGAAGCCTTCTGGGACTCCAGGATTCCTCTTCAAGAAGGATCCGGTAGCTAGGCGCCGAGTCACCCACTCAATGGGGATCATGTCACATTTTTTCGATACGAACGCTGTCGGTGACGCGATTTTGACAAAAGCTGTGTTGATTCCTGGAAATATGACAAGTTATTTGTTTAAGTAATGTGAAAAAGAATTAATAAAGTATAAATACAGAAGCATTCTTCACAGTAGATAATAGGTAGGTATCAGTAGCCCTTTTCAGGCACTTTTAATCTGCAGAGAAAACCAGTGTCTCATTTCACCACCGCAATCTAGGTAATTCATCGCAAAAAATACATACCTACCTAATTGTCTAATAATTTTGGATCTAACTGAATCATAGGTATCAAATAGTTTAAAACAAAATCTTTCATATAAATTCAATAGCAATTTAATTTAGGTAACTACGCTAATTTATCAGTCTTTGGCGTATAAATCAAGATCTACGAATAAGTAGGTAGGTACGTATAAGTATATCCATATAGAGTCCAATGACGCAGCCAATTGTTTTCTATTTAAAAAAAAACAAGCTCGTTATAGATAATAAATAATAATAACGAGGGTCCATAAATATTATGAAGATGACCTCTAAAGAAGGCAATGTTTCATAACTGTTACAAGATAATCTGTTGTTGTTTGCGCTTGCGCAGGGTCCCGGGGGTCACAATAATAACAGCGTAATAATGTCTACGTATTTTCGTAGGTTTTGCCTCATGTCTCTACCCGTTTTAATGTGATAATTTGACATGCAAACTCTCACAACAGATTCTATTTTTATAGCAAACTTGAAAGTTAGTTATGTATGATAGGGTAGGAAGTAGGTAGTTCTAGGGCTGATTTTTCAACAGTTAGGTGAAAGTTATCTGGGGTACCTATAATTATGATGCTGTCGCATCAGAATGTTAGTACTGACAGCAATCAGCCTTAAAGCACTTAGTTTGTCTTTGCTGAAGTTACTACCTACCTACTTAATAATACCCAGGCACCTTTATTATTTCCATTTCCATAGTAAATAAGCCTAGTAAAAGGCGTGTCTCAGTCAGTATAACTTTATAATCGTAATAAAATAAAAACAAATTTATTTCCTCATAAAATCTATTTCGAACGATCAAATTATTGACATTCGTTGCTAAGAATACAACAGCTCTCAGCAAGCAGGCATAGGGGTCATTTTTCAATGACGACTTTGGTCAGTTGAGTAAGTAATATTACATCATTATTATTTGACCATTCCAGTTATCTCATTGATAACAGACAATAAGACGGACTGTATCTTTAGTTTGATATAAACTGACGCACTATTGAAGGGCAGGTCGTCAAGCTAATCTTGGACGAAATATCGGCGACCACAGGCGATGTTTTGATAGTAACATTGCCAATTAACGATGATTTATTTAGTATTTTTATCTCAATAAGATAAAAATAATATAAACTCTTGTGCTGGCAACAGATTTCATGATTGATTGATAAAAATAAATAAAATCGAGTATGTAAGTCCGAGTTAAAAGGCAGATTGTGGTGTATAAAAACTGAACGATTTTTATTTTACTCCTGAAACGCATTTACTCAATTCAAATTTACATACCAAGGTAAAGTTTTCTTCAATCTATCTACAAGTTCTAAATGTGTTTTTTTTAACAATTAACTTTCATGCAACCAGGTCGAAAAAAAGCTTGCCAGTTTACCTAAACATTAAAATGAATAAGTTTGAAAGTTTTCGTAGAAAAGAAAATTGGTAAAAAATAATAAACTTAAATAATCTTGCATAACATAACAATAAAATCGACAAACTTCTTACCAGCAGATTTAAGAATATCGAAGACTTTGGCATTGGTCTGGTTGGAGATAGCGGCTTTTCCTTCGAGGTCATGGGCTTTCACGCCGTCTCCGGCGGTGATGCGGTCCTTGTTCAGTAGGAGACAGTGGCCAGGAACCTCGGGCAGGTCAAAAACCTGCTTTGTCTTGCCCTCGATGATGAGCTTTCCTAGCTTGTAGCCACCGACTGAAAAAAACACCTAATGATTAGAATAACGAACTCTGTGATCTTGGAGACGTCTATATTATGTATACTACTGTAATACGTCTCTAGAGGGGATAGCGATTCTATAGAGCGCCTGGTCGTTCAGGGAAAGGTGGAAGGGACAAGACCACGCGGCAGATCACCTATGCGTTGGACTGACCAGGTTAAATCGGCAGTAGGAACGCGCGTATCTGACTGCACCAGACAGTCTGCCAACAGGGAGAGATGGCGGGAGATCGTGCGGAGAGTTGTGTTCGCCTCTACCACCGATGTGGATGCTTCTACGTGACCACGACCGCTCTGCCAAGAGCAAAACGACAGAGAAGACTGTAATACGAGAAATGCCTACAGCCTTATCCGTATCCAATAGTGAAGGTAATAGCAGCGATTTGATTTGTTGGCTACGTGGCCGTGGTATGGATTGCCAGTGGAATCTTCGGTATTAAAATGGAATGCTTCCAGATAATGCGGGAATGAGCAAGTGTAGCATTTTATTTATATCTATTACCAGGTTGAAAGTGAAGACTGAGCACCTAGCTTCACTGACGAACAGACTGACAGACTGTCTTTACCATTACCATTTTGGACGTTTCAAAACTTACCTATTTATGGTTTAGTTGGAATAAATGATTTTGACATAATATATAAATAAATAAAACATATTTAAATTTCGCGCGCTATCTTACAGCATCCCCTAGTACTTAGTCTGAAGGACCACCAGAATATATATGTATAGTAAGAACAAGAAACATTATTCTAATACGAATTGACCTCACTTTAGAAGAAATAAATGAAAGACAGAATGATTATATGTCCGAGACCAATTTTATTTGGTCTTTCTGTAGATGTAATATGTATAGAGACCGGATGTATATAGATAGACACCGGAGTGATACCACGGCTTCACAGAATACCGGCGTGAAACAACCACAGCATAGTGTTTCGCTGTGTGAGTGAGGTTATCCGAGGCCCAATCCTGCCCCTTCCCTTATCCTATTCCGATCCTTATATCCGCAACCCCTATCCCCAAAAGGCCGGCAACGCACTCGTAACTCCTTTGTGTTGCGGGTGTCCATGGGCGGTGCCGATTGCTTACCATCAGGTAATCCGTCTGCGCGTATGCCGACATACCTATACCATAAAAAAAATATAATCTACATATTGTAGCTACTTACTTTCTTCACCTATTTCGATTTATATTACGCATGTACAAAGAATGTACCCAGCCATCTTGTAGGTGCTAAAAATACCTAGGTACCTTTGAAGACATAAATAGGATACCTAGTACCTACTGAATACCTAATTAGGCAAGTTAATTAGAATAATTAAACTATTATTTATTTATTCTTTTAATTTAAAATACGTATGCAGTTTTTTGTGGTGCTTATATTATGTTTATGTACCTAAATAGTAGGATATTATAGTCGCATTAAGTGTAATACCGTATTATGCAAGTGACGAATTGTTATAAATACGTATCTGAATCTAATTACGTTAATTAACTTTCGAAGGTTAGTCAATGAGTTATAGTTTAGATTCGTCGACAAATAAATATGTACCTAAGAATTGGAAATATTACAGTTTATGAGGGTAGTCTTATAGAACACGTTCACTTTTACCCGCTCATTTATCTATTTAGTTATGGATCAAGATTATGAAGGATGCTCTGTCTATCACATGAAGCATGGGATTAAATGAAAAAGATAATACGTACAATACAACTTGTACAACTACTAACACGTTATTTAAATAAAAAGAACTAACATTTAATTTATAGTCAAGGCCGAACAAACCCAATTGGTTTGTATGAATAAAAAAAATACAAGCCGACAAAATCAAATGAAAACTATTCAATCTTGATGTCCTAGTCTATGGTACTTTTGAATTTAGGCGGGTTACATTACTTTTGACAGCCGAGTGGTAAAGTTTCGAAATGTAAATATAAAAAATTTACCTTCTTTTGGATGAGCCATTTTCTGTGAACCGCTAGTACTCCTGTGTGGGAATAGCAAGACTATGGGTCGCGCGTTTGTTCCACGGCACAGCGAGGGCCTTTTATAAAGTTTTGTGTTCGGAGATGTGCACCACGTGCTTTGTTACGCACACAACCGGCTCGGTTTGATAACAAGCGGTGTAGTGCGACTATGCCGTCTTGATCCGTACTATATAAGTACATGCATTTACTTGTAAACATAATATTTTTCAGAATTGAGTTGACATCAAAACATTATTTTCATATCTTTACAGATTTTAATTGCGTGTTGTTAATGAATTGCATACAATAATTTTATACCTAAGAAAACAACTAAACTGCATTTTCTGATAGGTACTTGGTCAGACAAGTAGAACATGTAAATATTGTATATAAGTTTAATTCCGAAGTGTATATGGATTTTTATTTATTTTTGAATCAAATTTATCTAAACCCATAAAATATAGGTAATTACATGGTTTTTCTTGGTTCTTTCCATATCTACGTCGAATCCTCTCTGCGTCAAAGGTTCAACTGGCAGAAAATGCCCATATCCAGTGTGTACAGTGTACTACATCAATCAAACAAAAAAGATAAATATTACAGAAAAGCTTATGTTAATACCAGACCAAACTAGAATAACATCACGACATCACAAAAACCAACGTGATACAACGCTGAGTTGGTTGCTCATTGCTTGCCACGTCGTTTGCTACTCATAGATAATGGCCCCTAGGATGACTTAAAGAGAATTCGGCCACTAGTGCACTAAGCCTATGCATTTAATTTTTTGAATGAATATGTCCCTCTTTGTAATTATTCAAGTATCAAAACATGCAAGATTTAAGGACTTTGTGTGCGTTCCGAAGCCTACTTCGGCTACTTTTGTCTACAGGTATTTTGCCTAACTAATTCTATCATTCTAATACAAAAAAAAATATGTTTTTATAAATTAACTAATCAATTCTATTAATATCTGCAATTAAAAATGCTAAGAAATTGCGAATAACGTGCTTTTCAAGGTAATTGTGATAATAATCGTTATCTCCTGATGTAACAACAATATTTATTAAAATAGAATCAGTTAATAAATACTCCGGATTTGTTATTTTTCGGGCTAGTACATTTTTATATACTTGTTGATTGCTTTATTTCGTAGAAAAAATTTGGTGGCTCATAATCATATGTCTTTCAGGTAAAAATTATATATTTTTGTAGAATTTGACGCATCAAGTTTCAAAATTACTATGTTAAACTAGCATTCGGAATGTATCTTGATTCTCTGTCCCTGTCGCACACTTAACGTCAACCAATTCAAACAAATGAATGAATACAGAGCGAGTCTGTGTACAATTTACTCGACTTCCTCAAACGACTTCCTTAAACGTAGTGGTTACATACTCTTTGGACTTCCTTCGCAATTCACAAGTTGCCGCTCTGCTGCTATAACTCAGGAATAAAAAATACAGTGCTTCTTTTCGCAAACTTGTTTTTTCAAGTAGTCCGTCCAAGTGAGGTGAGTGATTTATTTGATAAAACTTACCTATTTAATGTTTATAATCAGAACAGGTGTGCGTTTACCTGTTGCCATTACAATTTAAGCGACGAAATTAAACTCGGGAAAGTTGTAAAACTTTTGTTTGTTTGTAATGATCATTGTAACTTAGCTCGGTTATAGTATCAAATTTATGAATGTTATGCGTACCACATGGTTATAATTTACGACGTGATTTTTTTACATGCAAATTAATGTGTGTCTTGAATTGCTTTGTGACATGTGATCGTAGTAATGTTAATTTGTCACAATTGTCGTTCAATTGGGAATATACCCGTGATTTTAAAGCAAGGTTAGGTCATATGGCCTCGAATAAAAAAATATATATATAATAGAATAGATACTAAATTTTGATCTATGTTGTTGTGATAAAAATTCTTTGATGTCATAGTCTCAACTTACTTTTTTGTGGTATTTCTCTTACTATTTGTAAAGGTAAAAACAGCCATGGTATTTTTTGAAAACTAATATTTAAAAAATACTAGAAATATAATAATTTAATGTATCAATATTTTGTATAATAAATACAAGAACAGCTTTTTAACACATGCCCACTTATTTTAAGGCTTTTATTCGAGTTAGGGTTTTAATTTTTGCTGACTGTAAAATATTTTATATCTTTTTATTATCGCCACAACATCAACCGGTAATACAAAATTCTTTGGTACATAATAATTTTCAAATTAAATAATAACAATAAATTTTATTATTTATAAGCCTTACATAGTCCATGAATAGACCAAAAAGCTGGTCATACAAATCTAAGTAAAAAATTGGTACATACAGGTTCAGTTTATCCGAGATAAAAATTTTCAATTCAATACTGACAGACCCACATTACTTTCCTGTTTCGCAAATTGTCTATGAATATTCCAGGCTGGTTGTTGCACTAAATTCCAAATACAAAATGAATTAAAAAAAAAGATTTTATTCAAATTTATAATTGGAATTGATTCTGTTATGTCATCATTTTATCAAGTGTACTATAGGCTGCAGCAAATAGCTAGACCAGTGTTATTGGCCTACTTATTGCTTGGCCTGACTATCATTAGGTTCATGCTATAAAGATATTAAAGAAAATAATACTATTAGCGCCAATCTTGTTATTTACAATGCAAATAAGATATGGCCTTAGAACTATTTGCTATAATCAAAGAGGTTGTTGGTACATTGTCTTTGTGACCCTATACTTTATTGTAGGATAACATGTTTTTTTACTAAATGATGTTTGAACTATACAAATATTAAAAGTACTATTTATTCCTTATGATAGTTCCGTCTAAAGATAATGTTTTCTATTAATTACTTCATTTTAATAAAGATAATTGATATGTTTTTATTTGATTATCATAAGGACCGAATTGGTACTGAATATTTATTTTTGTAATTTTTTTAAGCCTTTCACTGCCCACATAAAATTATTGAAAGCATATCCACTGCTACTGTTGTTCACCGGTGACCTCCGTGGCCATTAACAAGTTAAAGATTTTCTATTGCTTAAAAATTTTATAATATTTTGGCAATATTTGAATATCAATAGTCTACTTTGAAAATAATTATCAAACAAAAAAATGACCTTAGGAGCCAAAATGTTCTTACATACATATATGTAAGAATTTCAGAAGTACGTATGTAGATCATTCCTTATCTGGCTTATGACACTTGATTGTCCAATCAAGGCCTTCTTCTTGTCTTTGGGTACAAATAAGTTGCGATACGCACTCCATCTACGTTCAAATCTTACGTCATCGCAAAATCGCGTGCGTATGTGATGTTTGCGAATATTAAAATACTTACATACTACTTAGTAAGATACTTTTTGTCGCCAAATAATAATAATAATTTAAATAATCCTTGGATAAAGTTTGCGTTGAAGGTTTTTAATTTTTTATTGCTATTATAAGAAATATTTAGGTATGCCTGACCGCTTAGGTTCCTTTAAGCAGGTAGGTACCACTAGCTGCATAATTGGAGTAGTTGTGTAACTAGGTAATCATATTTTGACGTAGTGTTCGATTTCCGCATGGAACAACTTTTTGAGTGATCCACAGATTGTTGTTCCGGGTTTGGGTGTGATGTGTTTGTGAACGTGTTTGATTGTAAACGCATCCACGATACAAGAGATAATAATAGGGTGGGGAAACGCCCTTTACGAATAAAAAAAATATATTATAAATATTGAATGCTTTTGTAGAATCTGCGTAGGTCGCCAACATTTGAATTTAGAAGCATAGGTACAAATTGTTTTTATTATAAAAGACGACAAAGATTTTTTAGTGTGGCTAGCCATTCTAGACTCATATTAAAGAATCGTGTCCTGATATTATTATCTCTAAATTAGAAAATACAGATATAGTTAGAACTACCTTTTATTTCGACTCATACAAATAGTACAAATGTATCCAACCGTATGTATGTATGTATAATATATTTATTATTTTCCTTATTCCCAACAATAAAAAATCGTCACTCATAAAAATAACTTTTATGGATTCTACCTTAGTACGTGAATATATAATTTATCTACATAAAATTTATATATTATTCAATTTCATCATTCATACATTTATATCTGGAATTTGTCCCATGTCAAAATCGGAGGTGTGAATCGTGCGGTATGAAATTCTTATAAATATAGTGATCTGGTCCTTTTGGTCCCATCTTCCTACATAAAGGTTCGATACACATTTATCTTGCCTCACATTGAAATATTTACATTACAATTATTTATTGCGGATTACAATTTATATATAAAAATGGAAATTCTTTTTATATATAAAAATGGATTGCAAAATGTGTTGGTAAGCGCATAACTCAACAAAAAGCCTGGACAAATTTTATTTTTCTAATTCTTTTTTGTTGTGTTTTTTATTGTCAAGAAAAGGTTCTTATCAAAGAAAATATTAGAAAAGTAGAGGAGAAAATAAGGAAAATGTGACCCATTGATAGCGATATAGTTGGACCCGTGCGAAGCGGGGGCGGGCAGCTAGTTTTTAATAATTAGCTAGCAACCACTTTCCGTCTTCTATTCTAGACTTACAACTCATGAATAACATCCCTTCGCAGGCAGCCATTGCCTGCTTCTTTATAATAACGGTACCTAGAATATTATTGTAGTTAAACATTTCCACTTACTAATCGTCCAGGTATAAAAATTAGCCGTAACTATCAGGTTGAGTTCGTAGTAATTACTAATTAGTAATGTTTCCATGGAAAATAACAATCACGGGGTCGTTAACCGTTTTGTCTCAGAGATAGTAAGTCTCAAAGACGATCTAAACAGGTCGTAATACTTACTGTGAGACATACTAAATTAAATTAAATCACGCTGGGACTCATATTCAAGAGCAGTATGCGGGGCACGATAACTTTGCTTTCAATTTCAGGAGGTTTAGAATTAGATTTTTTCTTCAAAACTAAACAGTTATAAGCAAAAAGTACGTACGTTTTGTGTATACATGTATCTACATGTGTTATAGTTAGCGCATTACTAAATCATATCACAAATATAAAAACAATGTTTTTGGTCCTTTTATAAGGAAAACGTTTCTGTCAAATGAATGCATTTAGACTCGTAAATAACTTAGGTGATAGTTAGATACCTACATAGTAAGTAAATTTGCAGTTGCAATAAATAATATCAATTGAGTCGCAAATTTTCTTATTGAAAAACAAATTACTCAACCAGTCCCGACCAGTAGGTAGTACCTATAATTACATCATAAATTATACAGCCGCAAGCAATTATGTAAGTTGATATTGCTACACATTAGAAATATAATCAGCTACATTGATACTGTCTGTCTGTTGTAACAGTTACAGTAACAGATATTAGAAAATAGCAGGCATTTCCGGATAAAACTCGTTGTCTAGTTAGCTGACTTGATTGATATTATTATTCGATTCGATCGATCGATACTTAATCGATTGAATGTGACAATGATTTGAACTGTTAAATACCGTATCATAACAAATTATTTTCGCAGTAGTTTTGTACTATTAATAACGCCTATTAAACAGCAGCGATCTGTTTTTCTATTTAATAGATATTAGATCGAAATATTCAGAAACTAAAATAATGTAATAGAAAACCATTGTGGCTTTTCCAAAGTTGACTAATATCTAAAATTATGCCGTATGGGTTTTTCTATAACTATATATTAAAAGTCAAAGTCAAATTGAAAATTTAAATTATAGAACTGTAAGACAATCTACGTATCGAAGGACTAGTAAAAGAAATGCAAGCCGCACCATAAAAACACACTGTTATCTGTCATATTCTATTCATCACATCCATTTAAACCACTAATCAGACTCAGCTGCTTCAATTAAAAGTAATTCCCCTCGTGACTATAAGTATTTATCAAAGCTTCGATATCTAAAGTGTATATTTATAGTGGCAAAGTTTACAAAAGAAGAGTCGAGACCCGTTTATCCAATAATTGCACAGGTCAACGTGATTACACCTATCACAAATCGTACGACAAAAATAATACAGCGCTAAGCGATGTTTTTTATTGCACCAGACTCTACTAAATATAGTGAGGCACTGTCATCATCACAATTATTAATGTTGTGTTAATTTCCAATAATCTTATCGTCAGCTTGTTTATTGCTCCCCCTCGTGGAAATGTACAAGTCACAAGATAACTGACCCCCTACGAGTCAAGCGTCTTTTGTAATGACGACACATTCATAGCATATTGCTAATGTTTATAACCATGTACAGAATCACAAACTCGATCTATATTTAATGTTTGTTATTTTCTACTTATTTTATTTGTCGAAAGTTTCATCATTTTTGTCTTTTCGATAACGCTTGTAACGCAAGCTGTGGATGTCTTGCAATTTTTTGTTTTGTCGCCAAATTAGATTTTTTGTAATGTAATGAGACGAAACGAAATTATCGCAATCAGAAATTGCAGAGTCAGAACCTAATTTTGTTTTTATGCTATACACGCAACTCCTGGGACTGCTTAGATACTTAATCTGGAACAAGATGTGTGACCGACAGTAAACTGGTTAGTCGACCATTTAACCTCCGTATCGACCAATCTATAGGAAATTATTCATTAAAACTGTTCATGAGAATATTGACACTATTTCAAATGAGTCAAGTACCTTTCCTAATTACCTAGTGCATATGTTGAGTCTCTTTTGCGGACGGTACGCGCAAAAATGGTGTCAATCACGCGATTTCGATTGTTGACTGCTCTGATTGACGTCTTGTTTACTTGTGATGTGGAGCGATGAACGTTGAAATATGGCAATATGGCATGCCACTCATCCCAACTGGTGGAGGGGAGTTAGCAGACATCTAGGCTACAGTTAGTTGCACTTTTCCCTTCCGACAACTTTTACCTAACAACGAATCTTAGTTTGTGACTATTTTGCACCCTAATATATCCGTTTTGTAACGTTAATATCTAAGTAATGGTAATATCACTTCCTAATTTGAGTATCAAAAGAAAAAAAGACGTAATATATAGTTTTTTTTTGGCCAATTGTCCCACTTCCCTCACCCTTTGACCCAGAAGCTAAGAAGCTGCGCAAATAATATTTTGATGAAATTAACTATTATTGTGAATAAAGCGGTTGGTAACATTATCTCGGTCAATTTATCGCTATCCCAATATCGTATGACGTCAAATATATTATTTAAACAAACCCTTGACGTCACACATTTAAATCGGAACGTCTTCGTGTTGTGAAGCAAAAGTATTGGTCATTTAGTCGATTGTTAATTTAGCTCATGTTTTTGTTTTATTATCGAGCAATTGTATGTTATTGTCATTAAAAACTTGTTTGTATGTTGTACCGAGCCGCTTATAATCTAAAGTGTTTAAGGAGTCTGCTTAGTTTAGTTTCCAACGCCGCTGTGTGATTTCGTGCGGTCAGAACAATTAGTGACCTCTGTGTTTGTTTATATTTAAATAAAAAAAATATTTATTTTTTAAATCTTATTGTCGCTTAGTGACAGTTGCACGTGAGTTTCTTTTTGTGGAACGGAGATACCTAGAGCTTATTTATTAAATATTATCTAGTTTCTTATTTATTAATTATTTTAAGAGTATGAACGTTGACAATTTAGCTGTACCAATCAATTTTACCTGGGTATAAGTGCACTTCTTGTCTTTTTATATATTTTTATTATATATTCTGAATTTTCAACTAAAGTTTAAAAAATACCTAACCACTAGGACGCTAGGACTCAAAATTTCGATCTGGTCCTTTCAGAAATAACATGAACGGTCCCGAAGGACCATCTCGATGCTGTGATGATGGATGCAAGGATCTGAACAACACACAAGCAGCCATGGAGCGTTTAGGAATGGAAGAAACTCCTGGCTGTGAAGCCAGGACTGCTGGCGAAGTCAAGGTGAACAGCAGGAGGTTGGGAAGAGGAGCTGTGGAATCAGGTTTGTTTTTTTTTTCGCTCACATTTCGTATGCAATAATTATACTACAAGCTACTTCTAAAGAGTCTTCATATTCTCAGTTACAAGGACTTCTAATTAAATTCTGAAATGCGGGAAATAAGTTGGTATGCTATAGCAGTTTCAAAAATGGATTGAGCATAATTTAGTCATATTTTTGAGTAGGTATTTTTATTACGAAATTTGTAGAAATATGACAATAATATTTAAATTATTATAGTTAACACGTTGACTACAACAGGGACGCCATGTTCGCTACGCTTGCAGTCAATGACTTAAAGAAAGTTCAATAGGATCTCAGGCCCCAGGACCAGGTCAATAAATCTAGTGTCTATTTCTTGTAGATCAACAAACCGAAATCTGATATAAAAATCCACAATATCATGAAGAAACGTATGCACTATTAAAATATTATGTTATTTTCCTTGTCTTAGGTGGACAGTTCAACTATACACATGTGTATTTATTTTCTTTTATGACTCTTCCATATGTCGTTCTGTTTTTCACGTGGTATCATATTTACAGCACATATTAAATAAGTTTAGTACACAGGTTTGTCAAGTACTGCGCAGATAAATTTTAATTTTACTAAGCAATGAGTAGGGAGGGATCCTGCGCAGTCATAGCTTCATTTGACCATGTTGAGACAAACTATAATTACTAAATTATTAGGTATATGACTTAATCTATTCTGATGTCAATACTTATAAAATGTATCTATGAAAAAAGCGTTACGAGGCTAGCTGTCTAGCTAGTAGTAACTATTCTAGGACTATACTAGGAAGGATAGCTAAGTGTTTAAGGGGATATGTTTAAATGTATGTTTCCCAGTGGACACCTTCAGATATTTGCTGATATGACGTAGACGATATTGCTGAGAATGCCATAAAAATGTGAAGCAATTTTCACCACAATAATTGAAGTTTTTTGTTCCATAAGCTCTGGTATGCCATAAATAACTGTAGATCTAAGAATACGATTTTCTGTTGTATCTGGCCGAGTAGTTAGAGAACAGGTACATAGAAATACCTAGATGTCAAATAAAATATTGTAGCGACATCTATCGCACAACAAGAACAATAGCACCAATCACGTACAAGAGTCTACATCGCGCTATAAAAGTTCTCATCGCAATTAGAACATATACAAAATCCCGACAACAACAGTCGGGCAGTAGCCCACCAGGCACGAACACCTCGCCCGGTCGGAGGATCCTCCCTTTTCAATGGAGGATGAGGAACTTTCCACCCTGTTCCTCATACCTCTAAACTGGTGACCCCGAACATGAACATCAAGCAGCCTTCGTGCAACTACTTCATAGCCATGACGTCATCACTTCCTCGAGCTTTCAAGCAGCGAGTCTACAGTCAGCCAGCTTCCACGGCTACAACGGGTTCCCTGACCACCAGCATGCAGCCGACGCGCATTCCTGGTCAGCACCTACAGCAACTTCGGCACAGCACACTGCACTTCGGCCGGTCAGCAAGCAGAGACGTACTCCCTCTCCTGGTCGACGCAGCAGCCAGCCACTCTTCAGCACTGCATCACCCCGACTCACTGGGACATCTGCAGCAATGCATCTCTCCGACTCACTGGAGCTAATATGCATCATCACCCCGACTCACTGGGGCATCACCGCAGACAGTTCCGACTCACCGTGAACTATGCGGCATCAGTTCCGACTCACTGGAACCATCCACTGGCTCGACAAGCATCTTACAGACGACTCAACCAGCTGACGACCTCCGGTCTCGGAGGGGAGTGGTGTAGCGACATCTATCGCACAACAAGAACAATAGCACCAATCACGTACAAGAGTCTACATCGCGCTATAAAAGTTCTCATCGCAATTAGAACATATACAAAATCCCGACAACAACAGTCGGGCAGTAGCCCACCAGGCACGAACACCTCGCCTGGTCGGAGGATCCTCCCTTTTCAATGGAGGATGAGGAACTTTCCACCCTGTTCCTCATACCTCTAAAATATATTTGACTGACGGTTGGCGCGGTGGCTGGGCAACTGGCTGCCGCGAAACATGTCGCGGTTTCGATTCCCGCACGGAACAACACTGTGTGATCCATACATTATTGTTCCGGATCTGGGTGTGTTGTGTATGTGAAACTACGTTTGTAAACACACCCATGACAAGGGAGAAAAACTTAGTGTAGGGCAATGTTTTTAAAAAGAAAGAGAAAGAGTAATGCAAAGAAGAAGAATACTAACTGTGATTGATTATTCGTGATCGAATGATTCTTAGCTCTTAACCGAGATGATAGCCACGTTACAAACCTACTTACTTACTTAGGTTCACAAACAATATAAAATAATTCTACAACGAATACCGAAGGTCTTTGTCATCTACGATGTTATCAAGTTCCCCTTCAGTAGAGACCCTTTATCAATACTACCTTGAGTTAACTGGTATCCTATTAAAATCAACTCAAGTAAATAGTAAATATTAATTAAGTAATTTTCTAAAATATATCAATTCAGAAATGATGAATGTGTTATTCTGTATTTTGTGGTAAGTTAAAATGACTGTTACATGGGCTATCGAAGCAGTACCTACGACCAAATGATATTTTTCGATAGATTTAAAGTTATCTAGTGTTCTTGTCTCATACAGTTGCACCAATACAAGTTATAAAGAAGAAAAGACTGTGTGGAAAGAAAGTGGGATATGGAATCCCACTTTTTTTACTATGTAGGTTGACCAATGAGCTGACGGATCACCTGATGGTAAGCAAGAATCAGGCACCCGCTACACCAGAGTTATGAGTGCCGGCCTTTTGTGCGTTGTTAGGGATTAGGGTATTTGAAGGATCGATCCGTTGGACTTTAAAGAAAAGGCGAATAGGATTTTCGTATGCGTTTACTATCGTTTTCCAGGGCTTTGGATTATGCCTCAGACTGCACTAATGAATACTTTTTTTTTATTGTAAATATTATAAGAATTGAGGACTAGTTTTAATAAACATCGGCGTGAAGCAATACTTTCGTTGTATTTCGCCATTTGATTGTGGTTAAATCCGATCCTTACCCCCCCTATTCTGGGGATTGTGCGATCCATGGCCCTCTACGGTGCCCCTGTGTGGGCGCCGGACTTGAAGCGGCGGCCGGCTCGTACGCTGGTCGCGTCCCAGAGGGTCATGGCTATACGAGTAATCCGCGGGTATCGCACGATCTCCGGGGAGGCGGCGAACCTCCTTGCCGGATCACCGCCGTGGGATCTAGAAGCGAAGGCGCTCGCGCGCGTCTACAGTTTGCGCGCAGACGCGCGTCGCCGGGGCGAAGATCCTCTGCCGCGCCAAATAAGTGCGTGGCGGAATGAGCTCCGGCGAGATCTCACGGCAGAGTGGAGACAACGACTGTCGCAACCGAGGGCCGGGCACGCTACCATAGCAGCGGTAAGACCCCTCTTTGAGGAGTGGCTTGAGAGACGCCACGGCGCCCTCACCTTCCGTCTGACGCAGGTGCTTACCGGGCACGGCAGCTTCGGTAGGTTCCTGTTTCGGATTCAGCGGGAGGAAACGCCCGAGTGTCGTCATTGTGAGGACCACCTAGAGGATACGGTGGAGCATACGGTAGCGGTATGCCCTGCCTGGGCTGAGCACCGCCGTATCCTCAGGGAAGTGATCGGCGGCGGCGACCTCTCGCGCCCGGCCTTAGTCGAGGCCATGGTGCGGAGTGAGAGGAACTGGGACGCCGTCTCCTCCTTTTGTGAAGCAGTCATGCTCGCAAAGAGAGAGGCGGCCCGCGTGAGGGAGCAATCCTCCTCCTCACGCCCCAGCAGCCGCAACTGGCGACACTACGGGCGTCGGGGATCGAGGGACGATCTCCGGCCACCGTAAGTACGGGCCTGCGGTCGGCGAGTAAGGGCAGCTCGCCGCCCGACCAGAACCAGGCCCGAGCGTACGGCGCGTAGCGTTCCGCGCGCGCCTCAAAGAGCCAATAGACCACCACAGACGGGGCCCTAAAGGGCTGATGTTCAGCCGGGGTTGCGGGGTAAGCGCAATAAGGTACCGCGACCTCGGCACAGAGCAGGAGAAGGAACAGGGGGGTTTTTAGTCAGTAAGAGTCTGACACTCCCTCCTGCCCGGCCCTGGGCGGGAGAAGTCATTTGATGATTTTCCCCTCACAAAAAAAAAAAAAAAAAAAAAAAAACCCCCCTATTCTCGTGCTCAAATACCGGTTACTTTAATCCCTCATACCTAATCAACAAGAGGCCGGCAATGAACTTGCTGTAACTCCTTTGGTGTTATGCAGTCCATGGGAGACGCCAATTGCTTACCATCAGGTAATCCGTCTGCCCACTAACAGTAGGTTAAGAATGCTGGCATAATAAAATTGAAATTGGAGATTTAAGAACAAAGTCCTTAGATTGTTATTACGATAGTATTGTTTAACAAATATTTCAGCTTCATTTGCTACGGTAAACAATAATAAATAAACTGTGTCGCATTGCCATTGTTGATTTCAAATTAGGTATCGGAATAATCGGCCTGAAACGTCTCCGCGATTAAGTATTCAGTTACGCCATATTTTTTGTTTATTTATAAAAAGAAATCGCGTGACATCTTTTTGGCTTTAATAATGTTTTAAGTTAACAGATTTGATACTGCAAAAATATCAGTTAGGTTAGGGAAGTTTACTGGCCTAATACTTTGATAACAAAAAGTAAAGAAGGTCATTGTTTTTCGGTACTTTAAGTTTTTTTAAGATATATAATCTAGCTTTGGTAAGCTCATTGAAGAGGCCGTATAATATTTCCTGCATAAGACCCAAAGGACCAAAATTGGTCCTTCGATCAGCAGCACTTCCTCATACGTAGTAGTACCATTGACAGAAAATTATCTCGTCGTAGTATAATCTAATGTATTATTCCACACACAAAAAACAAATAGAACAACTTCAGATAATATTCGGAACTAACAGTTTCCGTGTTATCGAGTAGACGGTCGTATTATCATAGTTGATGAAACTATAGAGGTCATGCCATACGATCGGTATTGTGACGATAAGGACCACTGCCACATGTCCTATGATTCTAATTGATATAAGAAAGTCATATGATTGGCTCGTGATTATGGACATAATAGAAAGTGTTGTTGAATTATTGATTAGAGTAGAAGCGAACAAAGTATTAGCATGAAATTCGTAGTTCGTTGAATCATTTTCATTTATGAAGTCCAAGAAAGAATTCACTTTGGGCGCCATTATTATACGACTCCTGCCCTGGGTTTTTTTTTGTAAGGAAAAAATCATCAAATCACTACTGAGGCACCGCGACCTCGGCCCAGAGCAGGAGAAGGAACAGGAGGAGAGTCACACTCCCTCCCGCTCGGCCCTGGGCGGGAGGGAGTGTAACTCTCCTCCTGGGTGAGCCGAGAATTAGTGTCATATTCTTGCTGACTAAATACCACCGCTCCTTCACCTGGTCCGAGCAGGCGTTAAGATATATTATTGCAAGTGTATTTATAAATATGTAGACTTCCAATTAATACACACGATATTAATGTATCGCTGCTGTTCAATGCTCAGCCGGGGTTGCGGGGCAAATGCAATAGTGTAACGTGGCCTCTGCTTGGATCCAGATAAGGAGCAGGGTAGTTTTTAGTCAGTAATAGTCTGACACTCCCTGTCGCGTCACCCAGGGCAGAAGTCATTTGATGATTTCCCCGCCCATACTTCCTCCTCCTTCTTGGACTTCATTAATGAAAATGATTTATCTAACAAAGTATTGTATGCTGGGCAAATGATGAGTAATGAGATGATATTTCCCTTGTAAAAGGTATGCTATGCTGCTAAATTAGAAAATAAACACATTTGTGCCATTATGCCAGTACTGATGCCGTCAAGTCCAAAAAATACTACTGAAAAGGATCTGTTGAATAAATTAGGCCTTTAACAAATCTCAGTTGATGATTCTTATACTTACTTATACAAGCCCCAAATTGTTTACTCATATACAAATATGTACTACTTTATTTACTTATCATACCTATGTGTCATTGAAATTAAAATTTAAGTTCAATTCATATAGAGTTCATAACCACTTGCAAATTTTCCAAAAAACTGATAACCTACGCACAATTTTAATTAGATTCATTCATTAACATTTTATAATAAGATAAGTCTTTCTGTATCTGTGAAATAATTAATTTTAGCATAGATTGATTCTCTTTTAATTTAATTACTGTTACCGGAAAAATGGGTCAATATGAACCGGGGTTATGTAATAGCATGATCACGAAAGATTATATTGAACTTGTAATTAAAAAATAAATAGAAAGATAAGAATGGCTGTGTTCATTTGTAATTCAAATTAAATATTGTTTCAAGACTTAAGATATTGATAATTGAATGAAGATTACACAAGAATTTGAAATTAATTACACAATATTTGTTTCTGTGGGGTTGTCGTATTGTTACTGTCTTGTTTGAGAAGTTGTAAGAATGATGGGTGAGCATGATATCTGGGGTTACTCCGTGACACTGGTCTTGGTTCAGCCTCTATATTTAGACTAAGTTATATGAATAGTACTGTATGTTAGATACACGAAGTCTGTGAATTTTTTCCTCGAAAGGAGGAGTTTCAGATTGTAATCGAAAAACGACGCCTACCGTCGAGACTGGTGAACACGGTCGAAAGATCGGGAGGTGTTGAAGCGAGATGGGGAGGCCTTGGCTCAGCAGTGGGCCTTTAGGGAGTAGTAAAAAAAAGAAAAAAGAACTCAATAATAGTTTGCCCGTCTGAGAAATTCTTTTGGCAAAAAATACTGCGAAAGCTCGACCCTCGGTAACAGATAAAAATTAATACATACTTCTTCTTCTCTTACAGACTTCTACTTCTTCTTCTCTACTTTATCCTAAAAAGACACATCTTTTACACCCCTTACAAAATAAGCTTGAAGCTATGTTATCTAATGAATGCCATCTGTTGCAGGTTTGACCCACGAGTGCGGAGTTTTCGGAGCCATCAGCACCGGCGACTGGCCCACTCAGGTCGACATTCCACAGGTCATATGTCTAGGATTAGTCGCACTACAACACAGGTGAGGATTTCTAAATAAGTTGTTTAGAAGTTTCTTTTACAAGTTACAGGGCGAAAACTATTTCCCATTCAATCTAAATTAAACCTTGTTTTAGAAAGATTAACGTTCATCAACTCAAAATATGTAGGTACACACTGTAGGGAAAAGTATAAAAATAATATTGATGAATTAAACGTAACTCTTATCATTTATTGACCTTACCTAGCAAACTGACAACAGCGGTATTGTGTTCCTACTAGAAAGGAAACTGAATTAGATTACCAAGAATTGTATGTGAATGTTTTTTGTTGTATAGGTTACAAGTTGAACTATAATGGTAATCGTTGTTTCATTACATTATATAAAACTATAGTCTGTAGGTCGGTTACAGTGCAAAGTCATGTTACGCGGCATAAACTGTAATAAAACTACACAAAAAATTACAATACGATACACACACAAAACTGTAAAGTCCGCCATAACTTTTCTAGAACTGTGACGGCCAATCAGTGGCCAGCAACATAACGCCACTTGGCGCGTATTTTAAAATGCTATCGCGCTATCGAATAGCGATCGGTCGACTTGCCCCTATTGGACCGCTTACGACCAGGGCTAAGGAGACGTTCGGAAACGTTATCCACTATAAGTCTTAAAGCTTCGGTTTTATTAAGACCCTGTATATGTCCGCTTCACGCGATGATGTCCGAATTCTCTGAGCGCGGTTCTGCGGTCGGCAAGCAAGTGTAGCTCGTCTCCTGACTAGAACCAGATCTGAGCGTATTTAAAGACCCGTCTGACCACTACAGAGTCTGCCAGGGCCGATCTTCAACTGGGGTTGAGGGTTTAAGCGCAGTTACCTATGTATGTACCGCAGTTTCGGCTCGAGCGGTTGAAGGAACAGGGTGGTATTTTTTTGCCAGTAAGTCTGACATTCTCTACCTAGGGAGAACCGATTTAATGAGAATTCGGGGAGAATGCGTACCTTGTTCCTATGTAGCTACTTATATTTATAATAATATGTGAGGTCGTGATAGCCTCCAGGTTTAACGCCCACTTCCATGCATGACAAAACTATTTATACCGATATCCTCATTTTTTATGTGATTGATTGGCAAACCACGCGCCCATGTATAGATGAGCTTTATAATCAGACAGCGTCGGAGATTATGGATTAGTGGAGATTTTAGATACTTTAATAGATTTAACAATAACACAATTTATTGTTGATTTTGTCATTATATCTATTATTATTTTCAATATCTTAGAGGCCAAGAGTCAGCGGGTATCGTGACGTCAGAGGGCAAGAGTGCTCGCACTTTTAACACACACAAGGGAATGGGTCTTGTCAACAATATATTTAACGATGAAGCCATGAAGAAACTCAAAGGAAACCTTGGAATTGGACACACTAGGTGAGTTCATTCTCTATTCATTGATTATTTAATCTTAGAATCCGCTGGAATATCTGTTTGGACAAGTTAAGTTTTTGGGTCTGACTAACAGGTTGCGCAAAGGAATATATTGTATTTCAATCTCAAAAATCGTTAATTTGAAACTAGTCAAGAAAGTTTTAACTTTCCCAAGGCATGAAAAATGAGATAAATTTTGCGAAGCACGCCATCTGTTGATTGATCACTAAAATTCTCAAAGTATTTTGTGATCGATATGTGGCAATATCGATCAAAAAATATTTTAATTGTAAATGTTATTATATAATATTTCTTCATACATTGTTCCCTATATATGCAGGTACTCGACATCCGCTGCGTCAGAGGAGGTGAACTGTCAGCCCTTCGTGGTGCACACAGCGCACGGGGCCCTGGCCGTCGCACACAACGGGGAACTCGTCAACTGCAGCAGTCTCAGGAAGATGGTAACTTCATATTTCATTATATTATGCTAGTACAATAACGTAGGGTCTCGGCCTACAGAAGGAGAAGGAACGGGAGTTTTTAGTCTGTGAGAAACACTCCCTCTCGTCTCACCCTGGGGTGTAGGTTTGGTATGTTTATAGCTTTTAATTTTTTAAGTTGAGGTCTTGAGGTCTTACCCTCTTTAAGTATTTCGGCCTTCAAGAGAATAATATAAAAAAATCTATATAAATCAGCCAATTTATCTAAACTTTATTCTTGTATTAACAAACGATTGTACCTAAAATGAAATAATATTCATAATGTCAATATTTATCATAGGTTTTAGGTCGTGGAGTAGGTCTGTCAACGCACTCCGACTCTGAGCTGATCACACAGGCACTCTGCCTGAACCCACCGGAGGGGGAGACTAACGGACCAGACTGGCCCGCGCGTATTAACCATCTCATGAGGTAAATATACTTTTCAATACACTTCCTCATAAAGTGGCCGTCCTCGGCTTCTTAAGACCCTCGTCTAACGGCTCGGGCCTCAATGCGCCTTAGCGGTAATCACTAACATAACTCACTTGTACCATAACGATCTAATTTATAGATCATAATTTACTAAAAATCAAGAACGATGTTTTAAGTATCACAAACAACCATTTCGTTTTACAAGTTTAACTTCTAAGAAAGCCGAAAACAACCATACCACTGTAAAAACAACCATACAACAAACAAACAGTCACTGGATGGTAAATAATAAGCACCTGCAAGTGTGTTGCTCGGTTTTTGGGATTCGAATATTAGGGGAATGGGCATGGCGGAGAAGTTTACCCTCCGGTAACCTCGCTCATTCATCGAAGAAATGCAACGCAAGCTTTTGAATAATGCCGTTTTTCTGTGAAGTCTTCGTTAATGTATGTTTAACAATGTACCTGTATTATTATCAGGCTGGCTCCTCTAAGTTATTCGCTGGTTATAATGCTGAAGGACAAGATCTACGCAGTCCGCGACCCCTACGGAAACCGGCCACTCTGTCTCGGCAAGATCTTACCTCTCGGCTCCTCATGTAAGTCTTAAAATATTATTTACAAAAGGGAATCGTTACATATTGTTATACATACTAATCACATCATTCTAGAGGGCATGAATGGATCTGAATCTTAGCAATTTCTTTAGGAATTTAAGGGTTGTGTAATATCGAATGAAAACCTTTGTGATATGAATATAATATAATAAACATATAATTTTGTCTTACCGCTGCTAACTAAGGATGGCATGTAAGTACTATGGATGAGCTGCATTATGTTCCCTTGTTCATAAATTAAAGTATGAGCGCATTGTCACTGGCATAAATGAAGTACATTTACTAGTTATTCTAGCTAGCATGGGCAACATAAACATAATATTTTGACGATGTAAACCAGTCTTCTTCTGTGTTATATGGTCATGGGACACATTCAATTAATTATTATGTTATCGGTAACTTTTCGACTAGTTTCAAGTTATGACGGGGTTCATATTATGACTAGAATAGTTGCACACGATGCGACGATAATAGCGATAATAGCGACTGTTACTCAGGCACTCGACCAACCACCTGAGACCAGTCAGCTGCGTGGCGTCGCCGCGAAGCGCGAAGACGCGCAATGTACTGGCCTTATGCATAAAATAAGAGTCCCGTTATGACTTGAAACTAGTAGAGCTTTTCTCGACTCATTTAAGCGAGTAAATTGATATTTTTAATTAATTTACTACCTATGTCTAACGATAGTTATTAAACAAGCTAAATAATACGGTTTTATACAAAATGTCTCAAATTATGCGCACTTACGAACCTTAGTCTTTAGTATAAGATATTTCTCATTTTATTTATAACCTTACTACTTAGAGACAAGTTGTATTTGCGCATCAATCCCTAATGGTGTCCACTAAACATTTGCAGATGTCTACAAACAGTCGTCGGCGCAGCATGCCGCGGGTAATGCATGACTCATTTTATTTATTACTTAACCATAGCTATGCATACACCATCTTACATCATATGGGCATGTCGTACCCTAAAAATACGAAAGCTATAAATATAGGAATATTGGGTAGTTTCCTAGGTCAAAAATGAATTAATTCAACATTTCAGTACAGTGAAATATTGCAAAATAAATATACTTTTACATGATTAAAAGTTATTTTGATCTGTCGATACAATAAATTTTCGATACTTTTTAGTTAATTTTTGGAAAATAGGTAAGCTATTTGATGCAAAAATACTGTGACGTCATAATTTGGAGTTTTATACAAATTTTCAACATTTGGATTAAATTATTGAATTTGACCAGTTGGAAACTACCGTATTATTCCGCGCTGTGTTCGAATTTAACGAGATTATGTTATATAATCCCTACATCTTTAAATGGTGTTTTAAGAAATATCTAAATTCTGTGTAATTTCAAAATTGAAAAATTGATATCAAATTGAACGCCATGTCGGACAATTTTGCCCTACGCTAGCGGAGTGCCTTCAAAAGTCTGGCTTTTGCCATGGTTTGTTGTGGCGTACCTAATTTGTGTGTTTTCATAATTATAACATTACATTTGGCTGTTTTTTAAAAGGGGATAGTTAATTTAAGGAGCATGATAATATTAACGGGACTTTGTACAAGTAATATCATAACATGACATCGACTATTGAAAATGAAAATTAGTAAATCTAATGATTTACTTACAATACTTTAATAAGTACTATAAAAGTAATGAATCTTTTTTTTGTTTTTCTCATGGGAAATTCTTTGCTGTTTGCATACTCACACCAACATACATTTTTTATTTAATCTAAACTTACTTTATACAAAAAGAATAGGGATGTCAATACTTGATTTTTTTCTGTTTTTTTAGAGTTATTTGTGACGAAATAATTTCGTAATTAATTAATAATAATATTATTTACAACAGTTTTAATGAACGGCTGTGCGAAGAATGGTGTTGAGGACAGAGCTGAAGGTTGGGTCGTGTCTTCAGAGTCCTGTGGATTCCTCTCTATCGGTAAGTAAAGTGAAGTCTTTAAATAAAAGCAATCAATGTGTTCAAATCAAATTGTGTTTTAATATAAATATTTCTTATTGTTTTTTTACAAAATTTATCGTGTTTCTCTTTGTGAATATATTTTTTTGTTATTTTTTATCGTTCAGTTTCAAATAATAATTTCAATTTGTTATAAGGAAAATCAAGCCTTAATTGAGAACCATTGCGTAATTTTTAGATGGTGCAAAAATGGCGCCCTTTTTATCAAACAAGCATTTTGTTTTGGCGCGCCGCGCCGTAGTGGCGCTCTATTGCTGGGTTTTGTTTTCATTTAAATAATTTTGATTAACCATTATAAGTTTTTTTGAATTCAGAATTACACGCCTTAGCAAACTCCTATGTAGACGAAACTTGGACTTAGTCCATCTGTGACTGTCGTGGACTATGCATTTGTGTGATGTGTTAAAGTTTTTAATTAATCATTGTTGTACATTCCTTATAGGTGCTCGCTATGTCCGTGAGGTGTTGCCCGGAGAGATAATAGAAATGTCCCGGCACGGGATTCGAACAGTGGACGTGGTGGAGAGACCCGCCGACAAACAGCAGGCTTTCTGTATATTTGAATATGTTTACTTCGCAAGGGCGGATAGTATCTTTGAAGGTAAGAGTCATAATTTATTCATTTATAAAACAGTAGAGTTGACGTAGTAGACTGTTATTGCATTTGTAAGTGTGTCATGATCGAAAAAAAAAAATTCATGAAGTTTTTTTTTATATTTGCTTTGATTAACTACGTTTTTTTATTCATATCCATAGAAACGAAGTCTTATAAAGATTACAATAAAAAAAGTCTCACTGATTTCGCAAGAAGTCGCATTGTAATAATATTAACATTCCTTTCCCTCATTCAGGTCAGATGGTGTACTCAGCGCGCATGCAGTGCGGGCGCATGTTGGCGCGCGAGTCTGCCATCGACGCCGACATTGTCTCCTCCGTGCCCGAGTCCGGCACTGCCGCCGCGCATGGATACGCCAGACAGGTAACCTACTTCTATATAACAATAAGCTTACACATCACACTGTGTTTATGTGTGTGATGCATACCCAAACACACACACCCAATCCCACATGCACACACATTGAGAGACACACACTAAAACACACCACACAAACACACTCACACACACCGCACACTCATACACTCACACACACCACACACTCACACACTCACACACACCACACACTCATACCATCACACTCACACACACCACACACCATATTATTATTATTTTCATAATTGGTTGACTGATTAAGTCCGCCATTGTGTAACAATAATTGGCCATTGGCAAATAAGTACTTAAAGTGTTAAACAAATAAAATATTAGGATCAATTTATTTAGGTACTTAAATTTATACACTTACATAGAAACATTAATGTGGTGTATGGTTGTACTGAACACAAATTAAAAAATCTCTCATCTGTTTTCAGTCTGGCATTCCCTTCATGGAGGTCCTCTGCAAGAACCGTTACGTAGGTCGTACATTCATCCAGCCCTCGACCCGTCTTCGCCAGCTGGGCGTGGCCAAGAAGTTCGGCGCACTTTCGGAGAACGTGCGAGGGAAGAGGATCGTACTCATTGACGATTCCATCGTTAGAGGGAATACTATCGGACCTATTATCAAGTTGCTGAGGGACGCCGGGGCTGCTGAGGTTAGTAAAGTGTATTAATTTACTACTTAAACCGGCAAACTTTGGCTCATAGTTTACCTTTTAAACTTTCCCAGAACTATCACAACTATTTCAAGATCAAAATGAACCAAAATCTGTCTAACCATTCTCGAGTTTATTGAGAGATAAGAAATGTTCTGTATTAGATTAGAAGATCTTTTGTTGGGTGTTAGTTACTATAGAAAGTACAGTGCGGCCGACGTATCTTCGCGAGTCTGAAGTTAGCCGTTTGACTGCGCAATGGATCTTTTAGGAACAAAATTGTGTACTGTGCAGCTAATCGGCTAACTTCAGACTCAACGTCGGCGGTATTGTACGTAATTAAAACTGCATAATAAAACGTTTTCCTCTCTTATCACACAAGTAAGAGCGTGTTTAAAAAAAAAACCGGCCGCCGAATCTAAACCTGGGTATGAAGTTGGGAGTTTTGAGTTCTTCCTATATCTTGGTCTGTATTTGGGCTTGTTTCACAATGAACAACATTAGTTGATTATACAATTTAACAGCCTTTGCACTCCAGCAGAAAACTTTTCAGTAATATCTTGGCCCATTGACGAAGTTGACAATTCAACGTGTTTAGAAAATTTACAACATACTATATTATATTTATAAATATATCCAGGTCCACATAAGGATAGCGTCTCCGCCGCTGAAGTACCCGTGCTACATGGGCATCAACATCCCCACGCGAGAGGAACTCATCGCCAACAAGATGGACACCATCAAACTCGCTGAGCACGTTGGTGAGTTACCATGGATTCTCAAGTTCCTCAATATTAATAAACCTTTATATTTACACTAGCTACACTCGCGCGGTTTCACCCGCTGCTCATCTCCATTTGATCGTAGCGTGATGTTTTATAGCCTATAGCACTAAGGAATATTGTAGCTATCTATCAGTGAAAGAATTTTGGCAATCCGACCAGTGGTTCCAAATATTACACCCTACATACAAACTTACAAATTCTACCTCTAGTTGTCAAAGATGGTAAACCACTATGATGAGCTATCAACAAATTCCATATTATTATTTTCAAAACGTAAGCTTACCGAAAATCATTCTTATTTTCAGGTGCGGACAGTCTAGAATACTTAAGTGTAGAAGGTTTGGTGTCAGCAGTGCACTATAACATGAAGACCAACCCCAGCGATGGGCTTGGAGGGCACTGCACCGCCTGCCTCACTGGGGAGTACCCTGGCGGAGTGCCAGACGACGACTGGTGAATGATGAACGACCTTCTGAATGGTGATTGGTGAAGAATGAATGGTGATTAACACAGTTCGATATATTTTTTAGTTTTTCCGTCAATGTGAATGGCATTTTCAGATGAAATTTTGCTAAAAATTGTTGTGAATTAGTTATGTAGTTTGCAAAAAATGTCTATCTATATTAAAATTACTTAACTAAACAGTTATCTACTGTTCATACCTATAATGTCTCTTCAAATAACCACCAGTCTTATGCACATAAAACCAGCCTAAAAATTAATTCAATTAGCAATATTTATATTAAAAAAAGTCGTTTACATTCACGTAAAAATAAAAGTATTTTTTAAAGAAGCTAAAAACGAAAATGTGTTTGTTTGTAAATTGTTATGGAAAGGAGGAAATCTTATAATTACATATTGTAAACATTGTAAAAGATATACTTACTTAAATTATAAGTACAATTTTGCATTTGTTTGGGGTGTAGATGGAATGGAAAATTTATTTTAGCTTACAAAATAGATTTTCAAGTCTATATTTTCGATAGGTACTTTAGTTACTGAATATTTTTCTAATAAAATATATTTTTAAAACTGTCGAATATTACTATAAAATGTAATTTATGAAGTTTTGATAGGTTAGGTAAGCCGTTAGTGCCTTATTATATATATTTTTGGCTACCTTTTGAAGATCATGATCTAAGATTTGTTGAAGAAAAATAAACTTTATCTTATTATTATTTTTATTAATAGCTAAAATAGTATGGGCCTTATTAAGCTATATAATTCTGGAATCATTTTATTTTTTTCAAATCTAAGATCAAAATATTATCAAAGAAAAGAAAAGGAATCTTCTAATATTCTCAAATAATTGTGCATTTCATTCGAATTATACCTCGAATTTTAGTTATAAATTATAATATTTAGAGCAACGTCGTGCTGGCTACGACGATATATTCTAATTTTAATTCTACGCTATCAATAAATAGAATAAGTAGATACTTTTTATATAAAAAACTTTATATTTTTCAAAACATTCCTATGTATAGACACATTTTTTATATTCTATAGTACAATAGGGAATTGTTAAAAATATTAACTGATTTTATAATTGGATTTATTTTATATCCAAAATCTCGATACTTGATATTGAATGTGAACATTCTCGAATCCAATTAAATTAAAATAAGTAGTTTACTAAGATACTTGTCCTTTTAACTCTAAGTTAGATTATTGTTATCATGGGGACCAATGTTTTTGTTGTAACAAAAATTCTTCGCTTTATCTGTTAAAAGACACAATAATACTTTAATTCTAAGACTTTGTAATGTTCCTAAGCAAATAAAAAATATACAAAAAAATATAGTAGACCTCAATAAATGTAGGAACTGAGGTCATATTATCTTAGTAGGTACTGTTGTCAAAGCAAAAAAAAGAAATATTCAAAGTTGAAAATTTGCCGAGAGTTGTAAGTGTACTTTACATAAATGTTTTTTTTCTACACGCCTGTTGTTTCATTGGAAATTATCTGTGTAACATCTCTGCCGGTCAGGGGGCTTAATGAGGATTTTTCTGGAAAATCTTGAGTTAAAGAGTTTATACAATTTCATAGAATCTTTAATGATAATTGAACCATAGCTCTGCAAAAAGGCAGTACGTTTTACTACTACCTTTTTTTTATTAAAAGCGTGATCGCCTCTTATCCCTGAAGGATCAGGAAGAGGTCTATGTAATGACATATAAAGCCATAAAAACACCCACTTGACTAGTATTGTTATGAGAGTTGTATGTGATAGAAAGCGAGGTCATTGCTGTCTATCAGATATTAAAAAAAAAACCAAATAACTTTGCAGGATTAGGGAATCAACATCACCGAATTAACAAGCCAATCACTTTGTTTATTTTAAATATCATTATAATTATTTGTGCTGAATATGTGTGTGGTACGAAATAAGAATATGTATTGTACAAAGTAATCTACTATTGTACTACGACCCCGGCTTTTCATCGGCCCTGGGTCTTATCTGTGGTGCTATGGGCTCATTGAGGGGCGCGGTACGCTACGCGCCGGGTAAAACACAACGCTGTGGTTGTTTTACGGCGTTATTCAGTGAGGCCGTATCAGTCCGGTTGAGCCGGCCCATTCGTCCAGGTGCTGGTTAACACATTCAGTGTCATCGACTCGCCCAGAGAGTCAGCGTTAATTTTATTCCAGTACCGTGGACTCGCCCAGCGAGTATAACGTAAAATGTCCGAGAAACGTAGGCGACACCCGAGATATCATTTTGTAAATCGTAATGGTAATGAGTGTTAAAAGGATCTTCGCTTCATAAAGTGCTTATACTCGAATAGTATGTCATTATTAAATTTTATTTGGTTCATTTCTAAGGTAAAAATAATACAACTTAACTACGCATTCAACAATTTTATTTTATTTACAAATTACAATTTGTTTTTACAAAGGAACATGTTTGGTACTTGTCTATACAACTATGTCGAAACGCAGTGTTATAAATCTCGACTCTACTAGGTTATAAAGTAATTTTTCGAGGTCTTACAACCCTAAAATCTTATTGTACATTTATTTTGAGCTTTAATTGTGGTATGAACTATAGCGGCATTTTGGTTCCATTTTTAATAATAATATTTATAACACACATCATACATTTTAAATACCTATGTAGGTAACGCACCTAGAACACAACAAGTTTGTGTTCCTCACGGTAATATTGTCAATCAATTCCTTATCTTCTCTTATAAAATTGATTTTGAAATCAAAAGGTTCAATTCATGTACCGAAATTTAACAAAAATAATTCGGATTATTAAAATAATACCTACACTATGAGGTTCAGCAAATTATTCACTTCTATTCAGCTTTATGTGGACTAGATGAATTTTAATTGCTTTATTTTCTGAACAATCTTTGCATACTTCAACTAATAGTTCTCAAACTTTTGCTCCTACATTTTAACATAAAGAGCGACTCTAACAACCGGTTTCCGAAAGACTTGTCAACGCTAAAATTAACTAATCTCCTGTGAAATCTCTTGTCAAGTCATCTGATTGGTTGTTGATAATTTAGTCAACCAATCAGTTGACTTGACAAGAGATTAAATTGATTTTAACATTGATCGGCCTTTCGGAAACCGGGTGTGACTGACGTTACACCATTATGATTTATAACAAATCCTATTTATAGACAACCAATTTGTACGTGAATATTTCCTGAAGCGACGTTATTATTATTATTGACAATGTAGGCAGTAAAAAGCCTGAAAATGGGTTCAACATATACTATAGAATGACCCTCAACCTAGCAGAAGCGCAGCCGATGGGCTAGGGAAGTCAGTCATCCGTAGCAAGGACGGGACAAGGAAAAAACAATACGAGGAAACATGGGCTTATAATTTCTATAAGTATGAAATCACTATTTCAACTTGAACAAGCGTGGTAATTAAAGCTCAACCTTCTCCGCGTGAGAAGCGGCCTTTGCACAGCAATGGGCACTTATAGGCTGATGATGATAAAAGAGAGATTGGTTTATCCATAAATAGAATATAAAATCTAATCATACTATTTCCAAAATATGGCTCAGTGTTTTCAGCAGATCCTAAAAACAGTAATTAGCCAATCTAGGCATAGTTTCTTTCCAATTAAAGGATAGTGATTTCTTCACATTGCTGGTTTCCTGAGGCTATAAATTAAAGGCTATGTTTGCCAACAATAGCCTCTATATCGGCTACTTCCTTGACACAAGCGTCTGTTAACACAACAGGCTCTGCGTCAGTGATGAGTACGTCGTCCTCCACTCGGATGCCGACGCCTCTGAACTCTTTGGGGACGGTCGTGTCGTCTGGTCTTATGTAGATTCCTGAAATTGAAATATTTCAGTTAATCTTCTGTATTTGAACACTGTATCGTTCTATATGTTTATTTTTAATTCTTTATATACATTTTTGTATGCCCAAGTTTCTTTCATAAATTTCCATCCTAAGGTTCAACAAATCACCGTCAAAAAAGTCGGCAAACGAGCAGACGGATTACCTGATGGTAAGCAATCGGCGCCGCCCGCAACATCAAAGGAGTTACAAGTGCGTTGCCGGGGATAGTTGTTGCGGATATTTAAGGATTGGGAAGGTATAGTGCCTGGATTGTGCCTTGTGTGTGATAATCGGCCAATAATATTTTTGTAACAGGACAATGAAGTTTATATTAAAAATAAAATTGCATGACAATCCGAAGCTAGATATTGGTATGATTAGCTACTTTCGTCTTTGCGAAAATCTCCATGGCAGAATTAATGTGGGCTGTAGAATCATAAAAGTTTGTCAGAGCACTGTCTGGTATCAGTCAAATCGTGTAGTCCTTAAGTGTAGGTAACAACGTACCGGGTTCGACAGTGACGATCATGTTGGTGCAGACGGGCACGTTCCGTCGTACGACGGGCGCGTCGTGCACGTCCAGCCCCAGGTAGTGGGACACGTGGTGTGGACACAGGCGGTAGGCTTTCTGGGAACAATACGTATTTATTATTATTATTACAAATACTATAATATTGTTGGAAAAGGGAGAGGGGCGCGTTGGCCTAATATAAGACAAAAAATCTTTGAGTCATCATTTTAGGACGATTTAGGCTACCTACTCGTATGTTGTAAGGCCAGTGAGTTGTGAGGTCTCTGACAATTGGTCCGAATTAACACTATTTGAAAGAGATATTTTTGTGTGATATTCAAATTGTTGTTCCGGGTCTGGGTGTGATATGTATGGGTAATTGTATGTTGGTAAACGCTCCCACGACACAGAAGAAAATACTAGGATGGGGCAACGTCTTATTTTTAAAAGAAAAAGAAGTATAATTATGAACAATAGATGCCTCCCTCTCTTTAAATGAAGAAGGAGGGAAAATGGATCACTTCGGTCGAGCTGACCTATTCGTGCCGAAGCATAGCTCTTCCGAAATGTTTGAATGACTGGATGTTTGTATCATTTATGTATGAGACTGTTCATTGTGGTACAATTTCTCAGATCCGTAGTGGGAGGCGACGAAGTTCAAATATGCGACGCGGGTCAAAGTCAAATCATTTATTACAAAAACAACACCATGGAAACAACTCCTTACCAGAACCATTTTTTTTCTTTGACATTCAATAGTGCCTGCATATAGTAACCTACTTTTAACAAAATTATGAAAGACTAAATAAAATACCAACCCCTAGCAGTTCATGCCCCTCCACATTCTTGGGTAGTATCCCCTCCTCCTGCAAGTGCTTGCCCAGCAGGCGACACATGCTGTCGAATAACTTGTCCAGCGCTGGCCTCTGCTCGCCCAGCAACTCTATTAGACGTTTCTGGAAATTATACGTAGGCATATAAATTATAACATATTATAGCGGAGTTAAAATCAGCAATACTCAAGCAATAATATTTATGCTAAGATTTCATTTATAAACCCGGATACTAATGTATGTATGTAAAACTTAGGCACACATATAAGAGTTGATATATGTTGATATAGTAGTAATATTTAGTACTTTCTAAATAAGAAAAACATGACACATATTTTTTTGGTAAAGTTACGCATTCTTTCAAAATGTCGTGGTGGCCCGGAGGTTAAGGCGCCCGATTCTCATGCATGAGGGTGTGGGTTCGTAACCTGGCCAGTACCAATGTGACTTTTTCCAAGTTATATGTACTTTCTATGTAGACACCACTGACATACGGTGAAGGTAAACATCGTGAGGAAACCTGGACTTATAAATTTCTAATTACTTATAAGTTTGAAATAGCTAACCCGCATCGAGCAAGTGTGGTGATTAATGCTCAAACCTCCACCGTGCGAGAATAGGCCTTTGCTCAGCAGTGGGCACTTATAGGCTGATGATGACGTATTCTTTCGATAAACACCGTGTGCACAGAAAAACAGTGTGATACAACTAGCGCGTTGTGTTTCGCCATGTGATTAAGATTACCGGAGACCCAATCCCTCCCCTATCCCCAATCCCTGTCAAACTGTCCAAAACTTTGACGTCTAAAAGGCTGGCAATGCGCTCGTAACTCCTCTGATGTTGCGTGTGGCGCGAATTGCTTACTATCAGGTAACTTTCGCGTTTCACGTCGACAACCCATAACTACGCGGGTATTAACGCGAAAAATAATTATTTAAATACACGACCTATGCAACTAAGTTGAAACGTCAAGCCTTCCAAGGTGTTTAAATAATTACTTTTTGCGTTAGTACCGCATACATGCGCAGACGCACCTGTACAGTGAGCACGAGCTCGTAGAGTATCCGATGGTGCTTGGAGAAGGTGCCGCCCACGGGCCACGTGCGCGATATGTCCGAGTTGTACATCCAGTGCTGGCTGCCTGCGATTACAACATAATTTTGTATAGTTACACTTTTATAGGAAACTAAATCTACATTAATTATAGTAATGTTGGAGAGCCATGCTTTGGAACGTATGGGCAAGCTCGACCAGTGTGATAGCCTCACAGAGTACCCGCGTGAAACAACACCTACGTTGTGCAGCATTTGCGCCGTGTGAATGAGGTCACCGGAGGTCCAATTATCCCTCATTCTTAAACCCCAAATACCCTTCCGGTAAATCCCCAAAGACACTCAGGAACATCGGATTGTCTTCAGAAGTGCTCTGGCGTTAAAAGTTACCGAGTACATGGGCGGCGCCGATAGCTTACCAATTTTACTATCAGGTGACAAAAATCGTTTGCCGCCTTATACAATAAAAAATACACATATTTATGTTACAAATCCTGCAAAATGAGGAGCCCCATGGCTTTGTCGCTTCTGATCTTCACCTCAGACTGGAGATTTTGGCATTTCCCGAGAATTTTTTGTCAGCCACTGGCAGTAGGTGTGAAATCTATTTAAAAAAAGTATTTTACGTACCTGAGTCAACAAGTATCATCTCATTGGCCTTCAACAGCTGGTTGTTGGCCACGTAGTGTATGTGCGTGGCTCGGGCTCCGCCGGCCACGACCGGAGGGAACGCGAGGTGCTCCGCCCCTCCCTGCTTACACGAGTACTCAAGCACTGCGTTCACCATATGCTCTGATATACCTGATGAGACGTCAAAATAGGATTTAAGTGTGGGAGAGCCAAGTTACGGCACGAACGGGTCGGCTCGATTGGAGTGATACAACGCCGTCACAGAAAACCGGCGTGAAACTACTACATTAATTATCTTCCCCTTCCCAATCCCTACATTTCCGAAACCCTAATCCCTTAAAAGCCGGCTACGCACCAATAACTCTTTAGGTGTTAATGTGTTTATGGGCGGCGCTGATTGCTTACCATCAGGTAATCCGTCTGCTCTTGCCGGACGAAATAGCCTATCTAACATAAAAAGAATTGTTCAATTCCAACCAGTAGTTCCGGAGATCAGCGCGTTTAAACGAACAAGCAAATTCTTCAGCTTCCTAAAACTAGTATAGATATATTAACTTACCTGGCTTCGTACAAGCCATAGCCATGTTAATAGACTGTGATCCAATATAACACGTTTCCTTCATGAGCTCGATCTCTGCCGGGGACTTAACGACCCTCATAAAGTGTAGGGCTCGTTGAGGGTCGGACAGAGTGACGTTAGCGTCTCCTCTGAGGGTCCCTCTCACCGTGTTATGTATGTCAGGGTTAGCTGGGTCCTCATTATGGTACCAAAGCACTGCTGGTTTTGAATCCTGTGTTATTCTGTAACAAATACTAACTTTTAAAATCTTTATGTTTGTTGTAGTGGTGTATAGATGTGCGGGGTTGGGGAATGTTGAGTTTTTTTGTAGTATGGATATTATATTATGTAGTTTACTTCGTACATACATTATAAGCGCAAAAATATAACTCCCGTTTCCGAAAATTCAAACGTTCTGAACGCCATTCACCATCAATTTCTCGCGTAAATATAATTCACTGCGGAACGATCGGTTTCGCTCATAACTGCGGGTCCGTGGGTGGCTTGAAATGTCTCGAGGTACCCCGACGGACATTATGAAGTATATCTTGTTCAGTTTAAGACATTTTAAAATCTTATTTTATATTAATACTTACTTATTTAAAAACGTGCTAAAGTTCTCGACTGGTCGGCTTTCGTCCATGCAAAAAAGTCTGGCTGCTGCGGCGCATCCCGTCCGAGGCCCCTCCCACAACTCTGCGTGTGCGTCCTTGTCGTGTACGAATAGAATACTCTGGAAGGGAAAGAGATAGATAGAGGTTTCATATTTATGTAACATTAAAATTGAAAAATGGCAGTCCAACTTTTATTTGCCTAAGTTAAAAATTAAACACATACGTTTTTGTTTTTAAAGCCTTATATAACACTACTACGGGGAGGGAGGGGGGAGGGGGGAGGGTAAGTATTAGTTATTGAATTATTCATCAGTTAAGTTATGGAAGAGAAAAGCAAAGGTGATGAAACAAGGACTAATTAATTTAGGGTATGGGAAATTCCCAAAATCCCCAAAGAGCTAGCAACATGCTTAAAATTTCTTTTTTGCTGCAGTTTTCTATGGGTGGTGCTAATTGCTTACCATCAGGTCGTCTGTTCTGCTTATTGCGGCCATATAAAAGTTGTTATTTCAATACATACAATAATAATATACCTTAAATTGGTCTGTTTGTGCAGGTTTCACTAATACTAATATTGCAGAGGGTTCTAAGCACCCAGTGAGGTAGAAGAAGTCAGAATGCTGTCTGAACACATACGGTATTTTGTCAGACATGTACTGTTTGCGAGCTGCTGGTATTACTATCTGAAAGAAATAATATAAAAGTTATTTATAAATAAAAAGAGAGTTTTTTTGCTTGGTAAAACAGTAAAAATATTAATTCAATGCCTGTGTATCTATCAAATAAAACTGCATCTTATGAACTGTGATATATAGATAGTTGATATCCTGACAGATAATGTACTCTTATGATGTAAGAAGAGGACTCTGTTTCTATAAACACTTATTAGAGATGAATGAAAACAAAAAATAACAATTTGCACATTATTTAAATAGATTTTAGGCAACAAATAAACAGCTGATATAAAATTAATGAAACAGAAAAATTTTAGAGGAAATTAATTAAAATATGTTGTAGTATAAGTTATGAGTTAATTAAATACTCATTATAACAAAAAATATCAGAGAATAAAATAATAAAAAACACAGAAAACATAAGTCCTTACAATATGTGTATTGTGCATATTTTCAGATTCTGCAACTAATTTTTGAACCAATGTTTCCCGCCTTTTTTTGTATTCAGCCTGTGTTATGCCCCATGTCAAATGTTCTTCCTTTATTAAATGTGGATGCGTGTGACATGTTGGCTGGCCAAATGTACCTTTTGGGATTACAAAAGGTATTTTATTTGTTTCCTCTGTAGTAGTTTCTTGTGTACTCATACATCTAAGTCTGTGTTGAAATTGAGGCTGTTTGAATAATTTCCTGCGCTCTCTGTTTGCTGTAATAAAAAAAAATGGTGGCAGTTCATTATTTGAAAAACTTAACAATAAATATTGTTGATTCATTTCGACAAGTTGTACCTGCAAGATAATAATTATTTTGTTTGATATTAATGACTTTTAAATAAAATGTATTAATTTATCAAGCTTCAATCCGTAAATACTTTAAATTTTACATGGAATCATTTAAATACGAATGTCTAAATTGTTTTGTTAAATGTATTTTAAATAAAATGTTTTGACAGGATGACAGGTAAATACGCATTTTTTAAGTATTTAATATTCTTTCCTACGTTGTAATTTATTTATATATATTCCAAATATATTTAATAAAATAATTAAATATCATAGTTTTTCCGCTAAGAATATAAAGATAAACATAACCTATATTTAAATAAATAATAGTTACCAGTGTTTGCAATAAGCTTCCTCAGTTGCTGCATTTTCTACTTATTTAGTAAAACGCAAGATAGATTTGATTTTAATATTAAATATCACGTTTTAAAATATTTGGGTCACAGCAAAACAAGACAAATCTGAAATTCTGAAGAATTTGACAACTTTTGACAGTGACAGGATATTGCCGACAGAAATGACTTTGACAGTCGTATAATGTTGTAGTGCTATTTTTAAAATTTCTACTTATTTAGTAATCTTTAAGTGTTTAAAACACTCTCTTTCTCTAGGACACGGTCAAGCTAAGTCCAAGCAAATAATAACACCCTATATTCCACCACAGGCATCCCCCAGCAATTACTTAGGAGCGAAAAATTGTATAAGATGTCACTGATTTCATAATTAAAAAACGTACTACTTTTTCAAAGCCTGGTTCGCGACTTTTCTGCCATTACCGACAAACAATACATTTTAAGATGATCCATCTACTCGGTAAGCCCTGCGGATCAATAATATAAACATAATTTGCTTGTCGATTATGATAAGAAAATAAGGATTAATAATCTGTCGTTTAACTCCCTTCATTAAAAAGAATCAAAATAAACAATAAAAGTAGGGTAATTAAGAATTCTACTATTTTAGTAGCCTTAAATGTATTACAACACCGAGTGTTCCTTTATACGCAATTAATTTAGTTTCGCGGTACGAGTTTTTTCGTAATGATTCAATCAAAAGTTTCTAACTGATTCCACTTGCTAACAATTTTTTCAACGTTGCGTGTAGTTACGGTTATGACGTAAATCGTTATGTGTTAGCGCTATAATTGTTAGATAGTTCAACTCCGACGCAAACCCGGGTGCCTATGTTATCATGATAGAAAGAATTTTGTATGAAAACAAAATCGTCCAAAAAAATAAAAATCGATAGCGTTGTTTATTTGAAGCCTTTTTGTACAATTTGTAGATTTTTGTAGGTTTTGCAAATTATTGAGCTTTTTTGTATGATGGGATGTTTATTTTTAAGGTTTAATAAGAGAACTTAAGTATCTTCGTAAATATTATACGTAGTAGTATTGAATAGGGACTCAAAAAAAGAGCAGAAAATTGTTTTTTATAATGTTATATTTTTGTACCAACGATTATTTTAAATAGTAAACAAAGGAGTAGATAGTAAAGAGTAAGTAAGTGCTATCTAGAATTAATTTAATTATATTTAATTAAAATTAAATTACCTATGTGGTAATCAAACTTGTAGCGAGTGGACGGTCCAGCCGCAGTTTTTTAAAATTAGGGAGTCCATGCGTCTTGCATAACGGAAGGACATTTCCTAATTTTTCCATCTAAGAAGGTCATTAATTTTGGGGACACGTCTCAAAAAGGAAAAGAGGTTCTATTGCTAGGCTCTGTGGGCAGGAAGGTCATGCTACGTTCACTGGGCACGTCTCGTGAGGCAGGCAGTCAGCGCGGAGCGAGCAGCGCGTACGCACGTCGCGGCTTCACACAGTCGGAATACGATCGCGGGACCCATATTGTGTCGTAAACTGTCAACTGTGCCCGTTACAATAGTGTTTCATAACAGTTCAGTGATTTGTTTTATTTTAAAGGACACCCTGCATCAACGACTCTGCAAGGAGGTTTGTTTACTTTTGTAATTTGCGATATTGTGGAGTGCCCTCTCTGTCTAGTGTTGTGGTCTAGTTGAAGTCGATAGTAAGTAGTCAATAAATGGTAGGAGTTCGGTTCCATTCGCGAGTTCATTTGCATCGTTTTGTAAGGCAATGAATGAGTTGTTACGGTCCGTTGCAAGGATTACTTAACCCGACCTCGTAGAGCTTCAAAATTATAACATTTGACGTAGTATTGGTGTATGCGTGTGTTGCGCACGAGTGGGACTATTTTTGTGCCCGCAGCTATTTCTTTTCATTTGTTTTGTTTTTTTTTTAATTATCTTGTTGCGTGTCTAAGTGAATATTTGTTGTTGTATTAATTGGTATGATACCAAGGTCGATGCTTAAGTTTGCAAATTGAAATTATTAAATAATTGTTAAGATTGGCGAATGATATTAATGATTTAATTTAAGCCCAATGCTCAAATAAAGGGTAAAGTGTAAGTTCTTGTTGTCTTTTTAATGTTAAGGCCATAATTTGTATCATTTTCCTTTTGAAACCATCATGGTTATACTAAGATTTCCTGAAATACAAACTTGATGTGTGTCTAGATATTGATTCAGTCCTATGTAACTGATAGGTATGTTAAATAAAATAAAGAACTACTGAAAACGACATTACCAGTTATAGCTCAAAAGTTTACAGGATTTTTTAACAAAATTATCGAAACTGAAAAGATTCCTGAGGATTGGACTAAATCAACTAATATGTTACCTTTCAGTAAATATGAAGATTAAGAAAGCAAATATTTATGAATGAATCAAACTAAATTTTCAGTCCAATGCCAAAGTGCGATATCTCTTTTATATTTTGATATAATTATTTTTTTGCTCAGCAGTCGTGTAAGTTACTTAGGTAATACCATCACCAATCCTTCGGAATAGTATATCTTATTAATGAATACGATTTTCATACCTGAACTCGTATTGTGCTAATCAAACCCGTAATACTTTATTGTACCTACAATATTACATTTTACGTTTACATTGCGTGCTTTCTTAAAAGTCTTTAGAACAACTTTAGTACGTGACAAGCAATGTAATCTGATATTTTAATATTTTAATCTGCGCCATGATGTCATGTTTAACAAGATCGTATTATTAAATACAATTTAATTGTTTTGACTCACAAATTAATTCTGAAGGTGAAATAAGTAGGTGTTTGTTCAAAGGTTACGGAAATAAAAATAAAATGTCAGCAGGACATTAATATACTCCATGTAGGATTTATTACGTGGAAAGAAGATTCACAATAAGATTAAAATAATTATATTGACTTAAAAAAATTAAAGGAAAATGATTTTTCTCTTCCTTGCCTCCCTGATCGAGTTGAAGCAAGTATTTATATGACTTCCGAGCTGAAGAGCTGTGGTTCTATTCCTTGTATCGATAAGGTTTTGATAAAAGTTCGGTATTCCAATTAATTTGTCGGCTCTTTTTAAGGGTCTGAGTGTAAACATGTCCCATGTCTGTCTGTCTGTCTGTCTGTCTTTTCTTCACGCCTAAACTACTCAGCCGATTTCTGTGAAATTTGGTACAGACATAGTTTGGAACTCGAGAAAGGACATAGGATAGTTTTACTATTTTTATTCCAAAAATCTGCAGGAAGTAACTTTTCCACGTGAACAAAGTCGCGGGCAAAAGCTAGTTTGTCTATAATCTATGGAAAACTATAAAAAGTTTATATTAATCTTAAATAAGTATAATCTGTACCAGTCACCATAGACTAAGCTTCCCGCCATAAAGTGAGATTAAATTAGCGGCCAAGCCGACTAGCTCGTAAAGTCTTTCGTAATTCGTAATACACTTTTATTTCTATATATTTTGTATTATGTCTAGTCATTCTTGAGTTAGATAAGTTATTTATTTATTTCAGAGCACGTCAAACCCAATTACCTTTGAAATTATTTTTAAATCGGAATTTTCTACTGGAAATGTATCGCGGCCACTGCCTGGAGCAAAGCGATTTATTTTTGTACTGTACTTGGTAGTTTTCAAAACTAAGTATCTGTCAAAATATACATAATCTCTATGCCTTCATTCGTTTCTCTTAAAAACAAAAATAAGAAAAGAATACTAGGAAAAAGGAAGTCTGTAATTGAGTAATTTGCTAGATAAACAACAATTTTAATGTAAAGTTTTAGTTGTTGTGAACAAGAAATATGTACAAGGATTATACCTACCTATTTATTAATTCGTCATTTATTAAGTATGAGTATAAACAACATCAATGCAAGTTATTTCATTTATATATTTCAAGAGAACCGGACTGCATCCTAAGTCACCTTTGTACCTGCTTTATTCATAGGCAGATCGTACGATACCTAACTATTCATTATCTTGACTCATAATTATGAATAGGTAGATTCTTCTTATATTATTAAAGACGTTGCTTTTTCATCTTACATTTTTATTACCTACAATATGGTATTAACTATGTGAAAATCAAAATTAAGTAAGAATTACCCAATTCCTACCTTCTAAGACGTTTTTTTTTATTTTACTTCCTTAGCTCAATGAAATGCAACGTCAACCGAATCAGTCTAGCCGTTCTTGAGTTAGTTACTTACAAACTTCATTTTTTTTTCAAATATTCAAATATACTTGGGTAATAAAGCAGCATCAAGTGTGGGAGAGCCATGCTTCTCGCGTCCTTCTCAGGTCGGCTTATACCGACCGGAGTTATACCACGGTCTCACAGAATACCGGCATGAAACAACCACAGCGTTGTGTTTCGCCGTGTGAGTAAAATGACCGGAAACCCAATCCAAATCCTTACTTTCCAAATCCCCAATAGATCGGCAACGCACTCGTAACATGTTGTTGCGGGTGTCCATGGGCCGTGCTGATTGCTTACCATCAGGTAATAATCAAATCAAAATCATTTATTCCAAATAAACCATAAATAGGTACTTTTGAAACGTCAAAATAGAATAGTAGTCTGTCAGTCTGTTCGTCAGTGAAGCTAGGTGCTCGTTCCAAATTGTAGTTTCGAATGGAGAAGAACGAGCAAGAAACTCCATCGTTACTCTTTTAAAAAAAAATATTTGTTTTACAATTCATCAATAATACATTTTTTATACATTACTGTACCCCTATGTGAGAACAATGCAGAGACAAGTTGTTAATAAAAAGGAACAAATGATGGTCTATTTAATCTATCATTAAAATTTTAATCCTTTGTTGTTTCGTACATGGCGCTCACATATGCGTACTCACAATCCAAAAGAATGCTTCTATATAAACTCATTCAAGGTTTCATTAATTTTGAGAATTTTGATAACTACTGACTACATATTTGAGAATTGTCCAGTGGAGCCGAACCAACATGCTGCCAGGCATTCTTATCCTCAATATAATCTGAAAGTTTGTAGTATGCCTGTCTACATAATTCGCGTTTAATATAAGTAATATGCAGCAGTATGCAGAATGTTGAACGTCTTTTACTTTACAAAAGCCCAGTTTTACGAGAATCCGCGTGAACGTTGCGCACTGCGCATGCGTTCATCTTGCCCTTTCTACCGTTTCGTAGAGTTTTAATGGATTTGACACGGCGTTAGGTACAGTTATCTAAATTCTTTGTGAAACTGCTAGCTTTTTAAATACATAATTTCAATTTTAAGTTCTTGTAACGTAATGGTTATGCAGTTAAAAGAAAATGGTTTCCGATCGTAGAGGTGTGTGTTGTAGGATTTTTTTTTTTTTAACTAGATACTCCCGCGCGGTTTCACTCGCTGCTTGGCTCCATTTAATTATATCGTGATGTTTTATAGCCTATAGCACTTGGAAACATTGTAGCTATCAATAAGTGAAAGAATTTTGGGAATCCGACTAGTGGTTCCAAAGATTACCCCCTACATACCTACAAACTTACATTTTACCTCTTTATAATTAGTACCTATATATGGAGTAATTAACAGTAGGTAGGTATGTAAGATAGCTACTTAGTAAGCATTTGCGATATCAGCGAATTGCAATATTAATTATCTAAATAAAAGCTACACAATACCTTTAGTATAGAATGCTACATTTAGATGCAATTAAGTACTACGGAAGACACTGAACCTGTTGTGTTGTCACTACATACATATTTTAAAAGATTTTGATCAATACGACTTTTAAATTATCGCTTTAGAACTTCCAATTTTACAATCGGTTTTTGGAGGTCTTAACCGAGTTAGGTACCTACCAGAATCAGTGACGGATTAAGACTACTTGAAGCAATCCACCCCTGTGGGTCTTCTCATCAGTATGTATATCAACTAGAATCGGTCTTTAAACCTTTTCTGTCTAAAACATTAGTCTTTTGTTAAGTAAGATGATGAGATGTACCTAATGTACCTTAGAAGTGGAGTACCTACGTGCGAAAACAATAAAAACCAAAGCATAATTTATTTTTCGAACGGACATTGTTGTGCTTCTACTGTTGCAACTTTGTGTGATCCACAAATTGTTGTTTCGGGTTTGAGTGGTTTGTGTATGTGAATTACTGTATTTGTCCCACGACACCCACGGCACAAGAAAAAATCCCAGTGCGGGGCAACGTTAAAAAAAAATCTAAAAAACAAAATTATTAACCCTTGACACGATAAAAGAACAAAGCCTTTTCCGACAACAAATAAAATTTCCAATTTACTCTTTGCCTAAATCGATAAACAAAGCGAGTATTATGTTTAAGCATTAAGCTAGGAGGTCGTTAATGGTTTTCTAAGCCATTCAAAGATCGTAAGTACGTCGGTATTCACAGGCTGGTCGGCGGAATGCGCCTATTAGATACTTGAGTTCCGCCTCTCGGATGCGCTTGCGTCGACGACTTTAGAATGGCGGGAATCTAACGAACAGACCAAGTTATGGGAAAATGGCGGCGTGAGCTTCGATTGTCATTTAAATGTCATTATGAGTTGTGTTGTCTTGTCTGCCACATAGCGTAAAAGACTTTGCTGTACCTTGCCTAGCTAACAAATAAAATAGAAGACGATTTTAATTAAATTATCTATCAACCATGACAACTAAAACCAGATATAATTAATGGTACCTACCTAGATGTTATTTGATTTTGTCTGAATCGCAGGAAACCTTTTTGTTTGCGTCTATTTTTTTATGTCAGTGTGAACAGAATTTAATGAATAGAATTAAGAATTCACCTTTGGTCTTAAGGAAAGGACGAACAATGAAGATACTTAGATTAATGTCGTCAACAAAGCAGTACCTCTTATTTTGAGAGGGGAAAATCATGAAATGGGTGGAGCGAAAGGGGGTGTGATACCTTACTGATTGAAAACCACCTCAGGCTATCTCCTGCTCCGGGTCGGGGCCGCGGAAAATTAATACACTTGCACCCGTAACCCCGGAACAAATGAGTTATTATGCTATCAAGTATGCATATGTTTTCTACAGATTTTTCTCCTTGACTGGTAGAGAATGCATTAAGTCCGCCTTTTGTACCAGCTTTATGTAATTTTGTGCGTTAAAGCAAAATAAAATAAAATAAATAACTATGTTTTTCCGCTGAAAGTTCCAAACTCACGTCAGACTTGAAATGTATATAAAACTTTTACTACTATTCCATCGTTATTAACGAAACTAATTCTGAGAGTAAGCCGTTAAAAGGGGAAGGTAATGAGATTTTCGTCCGTGCGTCGCCTAAAAAAACGTGTACAACGTACTTCAGTAGCCACAGCTTTTTATAATGCTCTCATGTCATGACAGGGTTTTTTAATCTGTGCTCAGATAACTCTATAAATTTCGTTGTGACTATTGTAGCGTGATACAATGGAATCTTGGATCGGAATGGTTTTTTGTCCGCATCATCCGTCAGACTTAATCTTTACAATATGCTTTTAGATTCATTAGTAAAAAAGTTTGCCAATAATATCAAATAAGCTGATCTTATGTAATTAAACATAAATACAAGTAAAAACTCCTTCAATTTGATGTTTTAACAATTAATGTTAATTAATTAACGTACGAATACTTTATGTATGAACATCAGAACCTTGACGTTCGTTAGCAAAAAACTCACCGTACTTTTTATGACTTAATTACCTGCCTATTATTAGTTAAAGTCTATTATTAAAGAGGTATTATACCCGGAGAGAGCAAAAACATAAACGTCAAAATAAATCAAGTGATGTGCGCTTTCATGAAATGATTCTCACTTGCACCCTCACAAGGTGTAATCAAAAATGGACTAAAGCGAGATAATAAGGGCCCACAAAAACATCTTTATTATCCTTGCGAATATGATAGTTGATGCATCATTAGGGCCGAGAGTTATCGAGGCGCCCTGCCGGGACCGATCGATACTTTTTGTTTACCTTTTTGTTTGCCGCTACCAATTTACGTGGCAACACTTTTTTTTAAAATCGTATACTGACATCAATTAACGCGGGAAGTTGTGACGGTCATTTTTTACCAAATTAACGAATTCGGCTATATGGTTGGATGCACACCCCGTTTTTATTTTTATCATAAGACACATGCCATAATTTATTTAGCTATATCCTAAAAGCGTTACGTTTGAAGCACATGCGGCCTTGCTGGAAACAATCGCGGGGCCCACGGTCCCATTACATGGCAATTTGCCTGTAGAGGATTAGACCACGTTTTAGTCTAGCCCCGAGGTGTCATGGCCGAACAAAGTCCAGACAAAGGTGGCCGTAACCTACGGCTATTCTTTCTAACTTATTATCCTGCATCGAACCACTTAGGCAAATAACACGATGCAAGGTAATGGATGCCGATGCGTTCAGTGATTTGTGTAGATCGAGCCATGTTTTGTTCTAAACTTTTTGTAAATGAAGACCACTCCTTTGTTCGTACCAAATTAGGCAATACATATCACAATTACGGCGCGCACACTTGTGTACACAGCGAGACACGACTGACATGGAACTTGTCTTTCCCGTAAGCGTCTGGGTACTATAATAAAATATATAATATTTTCGAAAGAGCTAGAGAGAGCGATGACCGGCGATTAGCTGTGGCGCATTTTTTATGGACAACGACGCATCGCGCAGGATGTTTGTACGTGACTTATTTATTAGGCTGTACCCTCGCGATTTGATATGAGACGACAAAACTAACCTTAACAGATAGTTACTATGTCGTGGATATTGAAAGAAAAACCTATTAAGTATGAACGACATTTTTTGTTGAATGTTTTGCGCCAGATAATGATTTCTGATTAAGTGGAGCATAGTTTATTATGAGTGTGTGCTTTTTATGGACCTGCTGGTGTATCATTGATGTGCTGTCAAGGATCGAAGTCCATAAAAACTTTAAATTGCTTACTAAGATTATGTATTCGCGTGGCCATTGTAAAATAAACGCAATGATCTCTCTAAGACACAACAAAGGTAGGTATGTGTGTACCTAGATGTTATAGATACATGTAAAATAACTTAAAATTGTCAAAAAAGGCCAACATTTAGCAAAGCCATCTTTCGCTTTTCTTCCACCCACGAGCACCGCTAACTGTTCTAAAACGAGTTCCGCAGCCTGACGCCTAAGCCCTTCACTAAACTATTTGCATCGGCTACGACCTCATTTATTAGCAATTCAAAATCTAGAACAGGATTATTCAAGTTGCAATAAGTCAGGCCTTACGCAACTAGATGTATGGACAAGGTTCGACGGTGGGCGCACCCACTCTCGGTTGCCAGCTGCAAAATACATTATTCGAAATTTAAATAACGGCGGGAATTTATGCAATAGAATTCATAACCGATGGTGCTTTATGACAGTAGGTAATTCAGGAAACGTATAATTTACTGAGAATATAAAACAATATAAGAATCTATTAAGAGCTTGCAAAGGTAGGTGCATAAAGATAACATTGTTAGTGAATTACTGCATCGAGTGCATGAAAGACCGAGTTTTACAATGGTGATGATGTTTCTTAAGACAATTACTACGGTCACCGCCATAGACACCGTTACTATACTTTTGCGTTTAATTTGTCTTCTATTAATTCGCTCATAATTTATTTGTTAAATGTTAGGTAACGTTTAAATTTTTTTTTAAAGGTGATGATAGAAAATAGGCCACTTACCTACATTAAATATTTTATGTAAATAAAATCGTTACCTATATCTCGTTAACAAAGTATAGAGACTGAATAACAAAAAGTCTTCGGTACCTACCTATCATGGCGGATGAAAATTGGCGGGAATAGTCAATAGATATTATATTTTCTGTGGCGGGAATGGCTGTCCCGTTTCGTTTTACGGTTTGTGTAAGCCGTAACATTGATGTTTTATTGTGTTTCGCCTCGCCGGAATGGAGATGTCGTCCGCGGTCATAAAATACAAGCACTAGTTTATATTTCAGAAAATAAAATGAAACACCGTGTTTTAATGCGGTTTTTATGTGATAACGGTTCACTTTCGCAAACATTACATCCTGTGGGTACAAAATGTAATAAACAAATGTTCCTGAATGCCATGCTGCGGAGGCCGGCCGATCTCAAAGGACAAAACGCGACGTTTTTAACTTCATAACTGTGATAAAAATATAATATTTAATAGACTCAGCTATTATTGCGCACCGCTTACCGGTAGGTATGGTAAAGTTGTCGCGAGTTGCGAGGCCATGCCAAGCCGGTTACCATTTGCAACGATGACGTCAGTTCGGTGACTCAAGAAATTGCTGCTCCGTTGCCTACAAAGTATTTTAATGTAAAGCCTTCGATAGCCATAAATTGTATTTGTTTTACACAAAACTATAGCCCTTGTTAGCACTGCACTAGCTCACTTGTTATTTACGGCCTAAAAAGAAAGCCTTAAGGCGTATTTCACTTTGATTTTATTTTATCGCAACTGTATTTTGTGGTGTAGGCTGTTTCTTGTAGACTTGACTACCTGCTAGATCACTCAGCGGTTGTTTACTTATTTATTTACTTTGTATTTAGTTTTAATTACCAATAAGACTGTAGAGAAAATTGATTTTTGCTAATTTTATGCAGATTTATGGGCCGTACGTTAAGTCTTAGAGGAATTTATGAAAATGAAATTCTTGATGGCCCCCAATTAGATCCTCCGACGTTATTCTGTCGGTGAATAAGTACTTTGTTTCAAAATACAATGTAAAATGTTATTTCTCACACTTTCAAACACGTCTACATTGATCAAAATCTGAGGTAGATACAGCTACAGTTTTGAAATTATTAGCCAAACGGCGCCGTGAAATACCGTGCCAAGTCATATTAAGTTCGCTACCAAAAGATAATTAATGGCATTCTTTTGCAATGAAGAACATGCAAATATCTGTGAGTAAATTAAGCTATTTTTCTAGGAACGTTCAAGGTATTTAAATCTCGTTTATGCCAAAAACTTTTAGACTAGACACTTACATTCTTTATGTAAAGTTTTGTCTTGACGATGAACCGATTATCTGTGCATATTGTTGATGAGTACAAGGCTTTTTTTATTTTAATAGGAAATAAACTGTTTTATTACAATCACTCAGATTACAAATAAGTATAAAAATCTAGAAACCAATTAAATGCTTTCAAATAATTATGAATAGGTACTAAGCTTATCTGTTAAAAAAAAACAATGAAAGTGTTTTATTAGGTAAGACATTATTACTTTCTCGCTAATAACAAACAAAATAAGATGTTTACCTACAGGCGCGAAAAGTCGTTTCGGGTGTGATGTGTTTGTGAAATTGTTCGATATACAGGTTGTTTTTTTTTTAAAGAACTAAGATATTTTTTTTTATTCTATGATATTGAGGTGTATGGCAGCTATTATTACATGAGTGAATCAATTTCTTAAATCACGTAAGGCAACGCTTCCATTAGTGCTAACTGCAATAATTGACGCAACGAGGAGGGTTCGCACTCACACCTTTCTCTCTGTTTTAATCCTACCTGTGAGGCTTGCAAACTTAATTAACAACCGAGGCGGCGTTAAAATATAAGGCTTTATTCTTTTGTGTAATAGCTATAAAACTGTTTATTTTAATTATTTTAATTACAGCACTTACAAGATTATGTTGGTGTTTAGTACACGCTAGGAATTATTCGAGTTTTGTTTTTCTTTGGAGGCTTTTATAACGTTATCTTGGTATTATATGTAAGATTTAAAACTAAATGAAGTTACTATATCTGATTTTATAAAGCACGCTTGATTCCCACAGTATTATTGTAAATTATGAGTCTCATGACTAAAAGCGATACTAGCGCCACAGGCAAAAATTCAAAATAATAAAAAAAAAACAATTTTTTATACGTACCTAATCTATTTAAAAAAGTCAAAGTCAATATGGATTTTATTACAGATCAGCTAGAGACAAATAATAAAACATTCTGGAATGTATAAAATCCAAATTTTATCGTTGCATTTATTGTACCTAAGTTATTTTTGCCGACTCAGCAAGTCTTATTCGGGCTTACGCTCATTGCTACCAAAGATTATAGAATATCGTATTATAAGATCGAACAAACAGCTTTTGTTGAAGCTTGCTTAGTCATAGCACGCTATAATCTATGGCGGGCAATTAAAATTCGATCGCTGATATAATAATTGGTTTTGAATAGAGCTTGATGATTTTCTTTTAGATGTTGTTTTGGCTTTGTTGTCTATAATTTTATACTTACTTTTTTATTATCTAAGTATATACATAGGCAGATACTTACTTATAGTACGCTAAAAAAGAAGTTGATTTTTTAAAGAACCAGTGAGACAGAGACGTTACGTATTTTTGTTCCGTAAATTTCGGAAGCTAATGTTATTTATTCAAGGTTAGTGATTCTAAAGAAATATCCCTTTATTCAAATATTAAAGTTTACTTCGTAATAACAAACTTAAGTGAATCTAAATAGTATTGATTTCAACCGTCATTTTTCATCAGCATTTAATATAACGCTTCACGCAACTCCATTCACAGGTCGTGTTTAACTTTTTAATTTAACCTAAAAATAGCACAGGAATGTTCTCGTTTACAGCCTGTATCGGATGTCTATAATTTATGAGACAATTGTTAAGTGCATTTTGCACGCATATCTAGCGTGAATAAAAAAGTATTCATGACTATATTTTTACGTGGTTTATCCACACATGTAGGTTTTTAATGGCTACTTGTAGACGACTTTTTAACATCATGCCAAGATCCAGTTGATAACCTATTTGACGGTCATTAATATAGACGGGGATTAATTGTTATTCTTTCTACGTTGTCGTTTTTAGTATTTAATTAAATTGCCCGCCAATTTATTTACATAAGGTCTAATTGAGTGGTGGGCGCACGTAGGTGATATTTTGCGACAGAATGAATATATATCAAATTGTACCGTATTTACCATGAAAGGAACTTAAGAGATTTTTTTTTAAACTAGATACATATGGATTGCGTGAGATTGCTAACATAGTCGGCACCGGCCAAGCAACTTTAGCCACTAGATACCATCTTAAAAATAAACTTTTCGCTTTTAAAACAGTTGTGTGACAATGCAAAAACGAACAAATAATCCCTTTGCCGAGAGAGCAGGTACTATTGTATTAATACGATAAACCATTAATACAAAACGAAATAGAGTTGATACGCGAGTATCTGAACGGTCGTGGATGCCGCACGTCAGTTGAATATCTTGATTTACGAAAACCGATCTTAATTCCACAACAGAAAGGTTGCCTATGTGTGTAAGTGTGATTGACTGTAGGTATTGCAACATTTTGTATACCTAATTAAATTTACATAAGTACAATTTGGATTCCAAATATTTATTTTGATTTTGGCGACAGACTTAGGTATTTACGTCTAGAAGTTGCTCAAATTCCTCCGTAGCTAGGCAAAGAAGATCTTTAGACTTTAACTCAAAGACCTGAGCTGTGTGAGTTTACCAAACGCTAATGCCATCGATGGTACCGCATTCAGCCCTCTGATTGGTTGGTAATTTTGGAACAAGCCAATGAGAGCGTTGAACGTCACAAACGTCAGATTCAGAAAATGTAGAAGGTCAGCCGAAGTTACAGGACAAGCGCAGTACTCGTAATGTACCGTGGCCTAGGCCTGGAGCAGGAGAAGAAACGTGGTTGTTTAGTCAGTAAGAGTCTGACACTCTTACTCGCCCCGCCCAGAGAGAGGGAAGTCATGCCACAATTTTCCCCCTTAATAAAAAGTCAAAGTCAAAAAGTTTATTACAAACTAACCACCGGTTTCCGAAAGGCCGATCAATGTTAAAATCAATTTAATCTCTTGTCAAGTCATCTGATTGGTTGGCTGAATTATCAACAACCAATCAGATGACTTGACAAGAGATTTAACAGGAGATTAGTTAATTTTTGCGTTGACAAGCCTTTCAGAAACCGGGTGTAAGTGTCGGTACAATGTTGGTGTTGCATTAGGGTAAAGCACTTAAGACTTAGCAGCCTTTTACAAGCATTGCAAATATATGTATAGTACAGTAGGTAGTGAACATTAGGACAAGTAGATAGCATTATAGCCAAAAATATAGAACAACTAGCTATTCTCGCGCGGTTTCACCCGCTGCTCGGTTCCATTTAATCGTAGTATGTTTTATAGCCTATAGCACTCAGGAACAGTGTAGCTATCTATCAGTGAAAGAATTTTGGCAATCCGACCAGCGGTTCCAAAGATTACCCCGTACATACAAACTTACAAATATAATATTAGTTTAGATGAAAGGTAGTAGATTACTTTCCAGTATTTTGAATGCCGTTGAGGGTCTGAAATCCTGCTTGGAATTGATGCTACAGGTGTCAATGAGAATTCGTTAAGTAATAATCATCACCTCCGTTTGTCAGCTGCGGTTGAGTAAATAAGTATGTATAACAAAGTTGTTGCTCTTGTGCCACGGTCAAATTAGTTACCACTTGAATTAGGTACGTCTCCGGGAAGTGTAGATAGTTCGTGTACTACGCCTGAAACTTAAAAAAATATTATTTATCTAGTAAATTTTAAGTGTGGGAGAGCCATGCTTCGGCACGAATGGGTCGGCTCAACCGGAGTGATACCACGGCCTCACAGAAGACCGGCGTGAAACAACCACAGCGTTGTGTTTCCCCGTGTGAGTGAGGTTACCGGAGGCCCAATCCTTCCCCGCCCCCAATCCCTCATCAATCCCTAAATCTCCAAATCCCTAATCCCTAAAAGGGCGGCAACGCACTCGTAACTCCTCCGTTGCGGGTGTCAATGGGCGGCGCTGATTGCTTACCGTCAGGTAATCCGTCTGCTCTTTTGCCGACCAATTACATAAAAAAAATATATGTGTATATTTAGTAGTTAAGTTAGTAGTTCAATAAAGTGATTCTTCTCCTGAGTAACCGCTTCTCCGCTTTCGTATTTTCACAGAAAACAAAACTTGCATGGCCTTCCTTAATTCTGTTAAGCAGAAAAAGTGCTAAAACTACAACATGAACACTTTATTGTTCTACTCAATTATGTTGTCGACACACCAACCTTCTTTATGAGCGTTTGGCGCTAGTAGCTTCGCAAATCAAACTTTAACCCATACAATTTTTAGTTCCTATGTTTCGCCACCCGCAAGTGTGAGTTTGTAGTTCACCATCGTGCAAGAGAAATAGTCTTTGTTACGGTGAAAGCAGGAAGTTATTATGCAAGTATCATTGCCGGCGTAATTACGTATACTTGTTGTTAAACATTAGAGTTATCTTTGCTAGTTATGTGGACCATTTTTGCTGATATCAAGTTTCCAATAAGTTACCTACGCTTTAAATTCCTATTTGTATTTTCTGACATCTCATAACTCTACACTTTATTCTGTTATTGCCAACAGATTTTAAAATGTAAAACATGTAAACTGCAAATAAACAAAAACAAGATTTGTTCAACCTATAAATAATCATCCTCATTATTTTACACAAGAAGCTTGGCGCTCTATAAAACAAAATAAGTTTTAATATCATAAAGCAGCGCCATTTTTACTATCTACATTCGCTATAAAGAACATGGTTAAAAGAGGACGTAATTAGGTCCTTGTTTAAGACTACACCTTACGATGATCGAATACGAATGCGGTTGAATATAAATGATGGTCCCTTTCAAGTACTATTCATTATTCGCATAATGCCAAGATATTGAGGATACCATTCGTATCGCGCCTGCTATCGATCATTTTACATCTTGATCACGCCTCCCCACATGTTTTATAGTATTTTCTTTTATGTTATAAACATCGAAGGTTTTTAAACGTTGTGGTCGAGATGTTTGAAGATTGAGTTGTAAGAACCTTCTGTGCTATTCATGCAAGCAAAAAGTGAAAGAAATTGATGGCTTTGTGTACCATAGCCTTTTATGATGAATGTGTAGGTATGCTCTTTTATAAAAATTTTATATTGAAGGCTGAGTTCATAATGTATTAAACTATATCGTATGAATGTATGCTATGTATCTGTTTTATTTGCAAAAGGTATTTAGAGAGAACATAAACATCACAAGTTTGCGAAATATCTGTAAGGTCAACGGATTTCCTCCCACGGCCGAAAAACGTAACAACATCGCGTAGGTGTTACGTGTAGGTGAATAAATTTAAGTAACTTAAGGAAAAACTTGGGACCAAAATGTATTAAGAATAAATATATATATATATATATATAATATAATATATAGAATATTTTTTTGTAAATTTTACTTAAAAAATTTAAACAACAGCGCAAATTAAAGTGAAACGAAACGTTGCGCAAAGATGGCGTTATGTCATGTCGACGCTGAATGTCAACAGCTGAGTTTAAAACGTCAAAATTAGCAAAGCAGTCGGCGAGTCTGATTAGAACACGTCAGTATTTTAGCTTTATAATAAGCGCGTTAAATAAGAAATAATTCTTATTTGTATTATATATCGAGTTTCAAGTTGCCTGCTGTGCGCATTGTATTCAACCCGTGTTGTGTTTCGAGAACACTCTTGGATCGATAAAGGTACTTGACAAAGCAACAACAATAAATTGAGGGTGCCCAATTATGGCATTGTGAGGCATTTGTTGAATGAAATGTGCAAATTTAAGAGTTCTATTGTTTGATAAAATATTTTACAGGATTGGGTCAAAATGGGAAGCAGAACAAAAAATGTATTAAACATGTTATTCGCCCTCATGATATTGCCTCTCGCATATTGCAGTGTACAGCCGCCAGTAGTGAACCCTGACATTTTAACTCAGTCCAAAAACCTCGGAGAATGTCAGGCTTGTAAATTATTCGTAGACTCATTCAAAAAAGGTTTAGAACGGACTGCGAGGGGTAAATACGAGGGAGGTGACGCGGCGTGGGAAGAGGAGAAACTGAAGCTATCGTACAAGCGAAGTGAGATGAGATTAATTGACATACAAGAAGGCCTGTGCAAAGAGGGTAAAAACTCGATCCAATGTCACCATATGGCTGAAAAAGCTGAAGAATTCATTGAAACATGGTGGGCACAAGACCCAGATGAATCAGCTGACTTGTACAATTTCATTTGCATAGAAAAAATGCAAGTTTGCTGTCCTAAACATCATTTCGGCAAAGACTGCACACCTTGCCCTGGTGACCACGACAAATTATGCAGTGGCAATGGAAAATGTCGAGGTGATGGGACCAGGAAGGGAAATGGAACTTGCTTGTGTGACATAGGCTACACAGGGGACAACTGTGATCAGTGTATGACTGGTTACTATTTGTCATACAAGGATGACACAAAGATGTTGTGCTCTCCATGCCATGTGTCTTGTATGGGTGGTTGTCGGGCAGGCTCACAGAAAGACTGTGTGGCTTGCAAACCAGGGTTTACTTTTGACTCTGATGAAGGGTGCCTGGATATCAATGAATGTGATGATGTAAATAAATGTAGTAAAGACCAATTTTGCCTGAACTCGATTGGGTCATTTACATGTATGTCATGTGATAAGTCTTGTGATACCTGCCATGGTGATGGGCCGGACATGTGTAGGAAATGTGCCAAAGGATACTCAAAGAAGGGAGAGTTCTGTATAGCTGACAGAGAAGATGAGGACCAATCTGAGAAGCTCACTACTACAAGGTACTGTTAGCTTACTATTTCTATTCTTTATTTCGTAATTTTTTTTTTTGTTTACTTCAAGGCATGATACTGGTGGTTTACTAAATCTAGTTTTGTATTGTTAATTATTTGGTCCAAATAATGTTGCAACTAAAATACTTATCATTTTATAATAATTTAATGTCTGCACAATTGACATTATAGTGACATAACAATCACTACTTACAAAAGCCGTTTTTAACAGCTATAATAGTAATAACAACAAATAAATGTGTCTAAGTAAAGTGACCTTTATTACGAAGTGCATATATTATAGTGTCTATTGTTTGTTTCTTTTTGTTATAATTTTAATAAATTTCCTTCCAGAAATGAGGAGTTATAGGCTTCGAAAATGTGACCATAAATTGTATAGGTAAATGAGGAATTTTACTTTATTGGTGCTGGGACTCATTGGTTACATTATAATATTTATATGTGTTATTTAAAAATCATCTTTATGTAATTTCATTTGGGTATAATTCACTGTCTTAGTTGCATAAAGTGTTTATTGATTGAGTTTTAGTTATAATAATATGCCAACTTTTTTTAGTATTATTATGTTGTATGATTTAGTTGTATGCATCTTCTTATGTTTAATAAGTAAAAACTAAAATAATCATATTTAAGTATAATAAACTAACCTTACACTTATTGATTTACATATTTCATTATTATTTTAACACTTATTTCAGGTAATACTCGGAAGCATTACTAACTTAACTGAAAAATGCTTTTCCTTCCAGATACATGACATATGTAGGTCTGCTGATTGCAACGGGTATACTCCTGCCCAGGTCAACCTCTTTGGGTAGTATTGTGGGAGCCATGGTGCTGTCCTACATCCTAGGAGCAGAGTATTACTGCATGATAAATGGACATACAGGATTAGTTGATCTGAGACATTTCGACTTGGCTCGAATGTTTCATACTTAGAGATTTTTCCTTATCTTACAATTTATTGGCAGAAATAGCACATCATAAATAGAAGATCAAGATTTAATTTTATACGGAACTTTTATAATGGAACCTCATTAAAAATTTGTAGATAAATATTTATAAGAGTTGATGAAACAACCTGGTACAAAATTTAGAAAATTTTCTATTTAGTTGATAAATGCAGGTTTAATTCATTCTCATTATGCATAATTTTTACGCTAAGGAAGGTCATTAATTTCCCAACTGAAAAATACATTATTTTAAATTTGCTGTGTTCTTGTTTCTGCCAGAATTATAATGAAAATAAGTAAAAACTACATTAATATTAATATTGATTAAGCAACTATTATCCTAGAATATCTACAATTGAAATTTTACCAGTGAGAGTATTTAATAAGGTTTTTACTTTTTAATGTTTGTGTTACATTTTTTAAGTTTCTTGTAAACTGCTTAGTCATAGGTAGGTAATTTATTTAATTTAATAGTACTAATCATGTTAATAGCGTTTGGGAATAGCAATAGTTAATAGGTAATATTAATTATTAAAACTGTTTTTATTGTGACAGTTGGTCATAAATAATTGAGCTATCAGAATGTTTGTTCTTTTTTCAAATATGTGTTTTGTTCAATGATGTATAAAACTATAGATACGTCGTCCGCGCTCTAAAATGACAACATGAAATGAAGGCAATTGACAACATCGCGCTTAGTTACGCACCAACCTGCCGCGCGACGCTACGTTTGTTTTTAATTTATATCGTGTGTGAAACCTGTGCGAAACATAAAGAAAGTATGTCGTTGTGTGTGTTCAGACGATGTACAAATTATACTCCAAAAGTTAAAGACAAAAATGTGTAATTTCATGCGTAAGTTCACCAAACAACCTATTTTTATTTTATTTTTTCCGACGCCGGCGCCCGCCATCTTATGGCGGCCGGCGAATGAAGGTATGGTCACGTGCCGTCGGCATAACTGAAGATGTATATTTATCTCCCTCTAGCAAAGGCATTCCACTACACGATGTCATATTTTCTTTCCCTTTCTTTACTCGTAGAAGTATTTATCTAGTATTTTCGCCGTTTTTAAGCGCCGCGATGTTGGTTCATGACGTGTCTATATATAATACGTCATTGGTTTTGTTCATTCCATCCAGTTCAGTTTTATTACTTATATTTTTTTGTAGGTTATTTATGTAGGTACCTACCATATAAATTAATATTAAATCTCAATTTTTGTATAACGGGGTACAGTGTATTGAACTGATTGCTCATAAGATGTGTTGTTAAATAAGTCACCAATATTATTTGTAAATACCTCATTAGTTGTGTTATAAATAAGGTTATACGTTCTTTATACATCATTTTGTTTATATCGGTAAATAGACTCTTGTGTGCAATAGTTTTTTTATTTGAAGATAATAATTTACACGATCCATTTAATTTTATCATTAAAAATTTAAAACATCATAACGTAATCGAAGCATTTTTAAAAAAGCGCGCCAAATTTGACGTTGACGTTTCATATAAACAATTTTTTTAAAATTTCTACATAGGACAGTCAGATACTGGCCTGTTGTATACAAGAGCCTTTAACAGCGATTCAAACAGATTAGCAGTATTGAATGAACGTAAATGCAATAATTACAAGTTCGTTAGTTTTTTTTGTGAAAAATAAATGGTTTTACATCGTCTATTTTGTTGTCATTGCTGTGTATGTCCCCTATTATTATTATTATTTCCTCAAGTATTTAAGGTGGTTGACACTTATTATTTAATAACTTTAAAATTCACAGTTTCCGTTAAAGGCTTTTTTTCAAATTAGAAGTCTATTTGATTCTTAAAAGTGGTACCTAACTAATAACAAGACAAAAACAATGTCCCATTTTTTGTGATATTTGTCGTCATTTCCATCTCGTATCTATATTTTTATATTGAAAAACAATTTTTTTATGGATCCCTGCATAACAATACGTAATGTTTGTCGTATTCGGTGGAGGTGTCACGCTGAAGACATTTACATACAGTCACGGCTGTCAATACACGATTATGTGATGGCCGTGACACGATTTTTATGTTCCAACACTAGCGCGACAAGTTTTGTGGCGTTACGTCATGAGAGTACAGCGAATAGACACCGGATTCACGGAACTGTCGTTAAAGAAACTTCTTTATTAATTTGCATATTTGTGCTCAGTGTTCTTTATTTTGCTTACTTTTTGTTGAGATTGGTAAATTTTAGAATAAGTTGTTTTTTATAGTTTATATTTCTTTTCCTTAATTAGATAAGATAGTTATTTTCTTAAGGATAGGTTGGCCAACTTAACCGATGCTGCTGAAAAGCCATGAATCCGGGAATGGGAAAATGCTAACGTAATAAATTCGAAGGAAGTCGCAATTCAAGTGCTAATGAGGTACATTATAGTAACACACAATATCGGGAAGTGCACGCAAAACACGCACATATAAGGAAGATGGGCGTGCATGCTAAGTGTTAAGTTTCCTCGCGCAATCGCTGGGCGCTTATGCCTTATTCAGGAGAAGCCGTCAATCACTACCCACATCGGTTATGTAAAGCTAAGTACTAGCTATTAGTCGTGTGTTACGTTGGAAGTGGACCTGATAATATGACAATATGAAGCTGCCAAACTGTCAGGGAATAGAATTATAAGTCCGTCTAAGCTGCATTATAGAAGTTTTTTTTGTAATGGCAAGTTAATAAGTGATTTTGACAATTTGTTTTTTTAATTAAGTGATAGGGAATTTGAATAGAGAATCCGTTTTTTGTTAAGATTCGTTATTTGAACGCATGTGACTGATGATGGCATCAATGATATGGTGATGGCAACTGATGACGTGTCGAAACCATTTTACGCAAGGTGGAAAATAACTGGATGTTTACGATATTAAAATATTACAACGATTTATGTAGCGATAGGTTGTTTTTGAGGGTGGAAAATCATCAAAAGATTTCCCTCGCTTTGGGTGCGATGAGAGAGAGTGACACTCTTACTGAATCTTTAAACCCCGTTCCTTTTCCTGCACCAGGCCGAGGCCGCGGTAGGTACCTTACTGCGGTCGAATCCGAGGGTTGGGCGGGAGGGAGTGTCAGACTCTTATTGACTAAAAACACCTCCGTTCTTTCTCCAGCTTTAGGCCGAGGTCGCGGTGTCTCATTGCGCTTACCCCGCAACCCCGGCTGAACAGCAGCCCTATTAGGGTCCGTCTCACCCGCAAACCTGGGCTCCGTTTTGAAAGTGAGAAGTCGACGAATTCTTTGTTTTACGAGGACTTATCTACCTATTATCTAGTAGCAAGTACCTACTTAGCAAGTTCGTACATACCAAGCTGTGTAATATGTACAAATTATTAATTTCATTTTTGGGCGGCGCTGATCATGTACGAATACCATCGGGTGATGTGATAACTCGTTTGCCTCTTATTCCATAAAAAAAGCAATTTTAAGGAAAATCCATTCACGTACGGGTAACTATTGCATGAAAATTACAAGAAGAAATCAAGTCCATCCACTTAACGTGGTTGCGTCTCTCGGTTGTATCTATAGAGCGTTCTATTTCCATGATACGCGTAAACCAGCAACGCTTAGTACATTCTTAAACATGTTGGTGCAGCAAGAACTAGTCTAACTAGTTCTGCTTCCGTGAACATCGCCGACTAAGTGGACATTTAGCAAGCTTCACTTTGTTTATTTCTAGGAGCAGAAACTAATAGGTCATGTTGGTACACTTTGCTGATCATTGTCTGCAAATACGGTAGTTCCAACTAGTCAAATTCAATACTTTTATCCAAACGTCAAAAACTATATGATACTTTTCTATGTAATTTGTATGATACCTACTTCAAATTATGACGTCATAATATTTTGCGTCGAATAACTTACTTATTTCCTAAAAATAATTAGAAAAAAAAAGAAAATTTAGTGTAAGTATCTACAGATTGATGTAAAAAGCAGATTTTATATCAGAAATTGGAATTAATGTAGATATTTGCCATTAGGTATTTATGAATTTAGGTAGGTAAGAACTGACGTATGAATTGTTTACCTGATGAAAACTTGAATAATTTATGTATGGGTTGTCAACAATTGCTTGGAAGTTCTGCAACACCAATTACCTTGTTCACGTACGTGGTGATTATGACAAAACCTTATCGTTATAACTGGTGTGTGATTGTGGCGATGGGATTCGGAGCAAAACGGTGCAAGTCTGCCAGTGATGTAACATTGCAAGTAGATATGCACCTACATATATGTAATTCCATCGATCTGTGAGGAAATCTTTGAACATTCGGTTTCCTTAATTATCCGTCTGTGACGGTACGTTTCGTAAAATTGTTTATCTAAGACGGTTGTAAAAGTAACTATCAACGAATTTATTAAAATGGTAATTTGTCACCAAATAAGAATAATTCATTAATCATTGTCTAAGAAAACAAACTAATTTAACGTAAAAATATTTTATTTAGTTCAACAAAGTTTGCATGCCATTACAAATTAAAATAAAAAGCAAATAAAACAACGACATTGTCTATGGAAACATGGAGAAAGGCGGCAATTCCAGACGTAATAAAAAGCTTGCAAGTTGCTAGACAATGATGATAGAAAGTAATGTCTATTGTGAGTTATGATGCATGGGAAACGTTTCGTAATGTTATAAAAACAAGCATTTTGTAATGTTAATAACTTTGTATCTTTAGTCCGGGAAATAAAAATTATGTCTTAATTTCTTAAGTGCTTAGCGCTTGATATTTATTTGTCTTCGTAATAAAGCTTTTATAGGTTTTATAGGTATGAAAACGATAATCATGATTTAAATCGATTCTATTCTTTACTGATCACATGATTATATACTTTATGGTCAAGCAATAATCCTTTTGTGGATTAACCACTGCTCATTAAATCAAGTAAAAATTGTGCCTAATTTTGTTCACGAGTTTGCTTTTCATAAAAAAAGTATATCTTTGCATTAACTTATCTATTTAATAATTAAGTATTATGATTCAGTTTTATCCTGACTGAAGATAAAAATAATTACAGTTTTTTATCACTTTATATATTTACTGCTCCAACTCTGTCAGTGAGAACGTCTTATTTTCCCGAGCGACGGTGAAATGCCGTCACGTACAGTTTTCTCAAGGGCTTCGCGCCAATCCCTAACTAAGACACCATTCAATTATATATTATTACAGCGTTTGTGATAGCAGGGCAAGCACGGTTGTGCCGTACCGTTGAAGCAGGTACAGTTACTTGCACTGTACTTAGTTTTAATTTCATCATACGAGTATGGAATGATATGACATCAATACAGCTAAGTGAGAAATTTCTTTTGAGTTCTTTCTAAACTTTTTTGAGGTTTGTTTATGGCTGAAGATATCAGGATTGTTTTTAATGAAACTGTCTTCTGCTTCAATCGTATCTATTAACCCCCTTATTACCTACAAAACAAGACTTTAGTCTAGTCTAAACCATTGAGTCAGGGTCTGTCCTTCAATATCAAATACAAAAATTAGCTTGAGCTAAAATGGAACATGTGGTTAACTCGAATTATGTGTGTGGCACTTGAACTTACGTAGGTATAAGCGAATTATGACGTCATGATTTGCAGCAAAAAGCCAATGTGTTCTTTTTTTAAATGAATAAAAATGAGAGACATATTTTGTTCGCACATTTTTAAAAAAAAAAGTATCTATGCTTGAGTTACTTATGGCTGCTCTTTTTTTCTGCACGTAAGTAGGTGAAATGATTATTCTCATGTCTTTCATTCGACAACGTCATTATTTGCACCTACATTTACGACCATTTTCGAAACGTGTGAGATGTGCGAGTATGGTAGGTAGGTTGTACTGCCCAAGTAGCGTTGTTCCAAGAACAGCTTGGCAAGCATCGCCCACTCTTGGTATTTGTATATAATTTGCATAAATATGAGGCCCTAAGTAACTTTGGTTTTACTGAAAGCAATGTAATTGAGATATTTTCGTATCTAATGGCTTGTTTGTGATATGAAAAACAAGTTTTAAGGCTTATTTATTGATGTTTGCTGAACTTTATTTTCCATTAGGATTTTTTAATGGATGTTTGTTTTTATAACTAAAATAAGAAAGTAAGTTTGTGCGTAAAATATTTTGGTTGGTTATGGAAAAGACTCGAGGCATTTTTGTGAGAGGACAATTATAAATTACTTCTGCTCTAGGCTGAGGGACGTTGTTTGAACTATATGAATAATATTGGTCCTAAGATGTCCATGTTACTAAGCGTAACATTGGTTTTAAAAGACAAGAAATCAACCAGACAAAACTTTATATAAAACCCTAAGTAACACTAAACTACTCAGAATTAAGAACACCTAATTCTTCTACCACTCACCAAAGATAGGATAACAGAAAAAGCATATATGACAAATGCACGTTTAAAATTCTTAGTTCTCCATCATCATTAGAAGTAGACACTTAAGAAATAATCGGACTCCATATTTATCGATGCCATGAGGCAATCCTGACATTTCTGCGGATCTGACTAAAACAGCTTGACATAATAACGTATAGCCTTATACAGCAGTTGTCCTTCCAAGTTAAGAGCAATCTCTATTTGTCAGTTACGTGTAGGTTGTACAGAACGCGGAATCACGGCTGTTCAACTTTGTCTGTTTTTTTAACCGTCGCTCAATCAAATTTGTGGCGGGAAAATGGCGAATTGGGTGCCTACTCTTGACAGCTTGTCAACGTCAATAGTTTTTTATAAATTGACAAATATTTTTTATTATGACTTCATGTAATTTTTGCGTCAAATAGAATACTTGTTCAATGAAATACAATGTAAAGTTTATCGTAAGAACATTGAAAAGTCAATTTAAGTTAATTAATTTTATTTTTGATTTATTGCATACTTGATACAGTGTATAATGCAGTTTTAGTTCGAGTAAAAATTACAAAATCAATAGTCGGGTCCGAGTCCAGAATAAGGAGAATGAACCTGGGTGGTTTTTAGTCAGTAAGAGTCTGACATTCTTATCGCCCACCTATGGCGGAAGAATTCATTTGATAATTTTACTCATTTAAAAATAAAAAAGCCCAATGTCCAAAAAGGCTGACCAATTTCTTATTGCATCTGAACCTTGTAACCAAAACAGGATCATTGACACATGATGTCATTTCTAAATCTCAGTGTCAAGCTTTTTAAAAATATGCTAAGGATATAGAAATGATGTCATCCCTAAGCTCTCCAAGTTGCGTGCGTCCACTTAAACAAAATTCGATGCAAAAAGAGGTTTTATTTTTTAATTTCCATTTTCACAAATGCACTTTTAAAAGGAATCTAAAAAAAGTTCAAACGTCAAAAGGAACGATGTTTGAATTTGGAGCACTTTCTTGTTTACTTTTTAAATTTCCACGCAAATATATTAGTTTATTCAACTTCTTATTGCCATTATTAAATTACTAGCTACTCTTGCGGTTTCACCTGCCATTTGAACGTAGCTTGATAGCCTATAGCACTCAGGAACATTGTAGCTATTTATGAGTGAAAGAATTTTGGGAATCCGACCAGCGGTTCCAAAGATTACCCCCTACATACAAACTGATAAATACACCTTTATACTATTAGTATAGATTATTTCAAAGCCGACCTCTTTAAAACGTTCAAGTACATTGTTAGCGAAAAACAAAACATCTCTCTCATTCAAGGCCAGTCGGTCACTTTCGATTTCAAAGAAGCTTTTATCATTAGCATAACCTTTTCTTATGATGGATTGAGGATACAGTGAAGTCAAAAAACTAAGCTGATTTTACATTCCATCGCTGGTTTTGCAGCTACCACTCTTTCCTGTTATGAAGAGAAAAGTGCAATGGACTGTGTGTAGTGGCCTTTTTTCGCGTTTTATTTTGGGCTGCAGGTAGGTTCCAGTCCACATTGTTAGCCCTTGGAACCGGCTGGTAATGTCAAAGGAGTCACATTGGATGGTCCTTGAATTGGAACGTTTGGGAAAATGGCGGTGTTCCACAAAAAGTTTTGTTTTTACGGTAACAATAATTAGGGTGTTCATGTTTTTGGAGTTTTGGTAGAAAATATACCAATTAGTTGGTTTATTAGTTACAGGATTTTTTTAGGAACGATTTTTTACACTGAGACTGCAATGATTTTGAGTATGTTTCAAGTTTGATTATAATTCTTTGATTATGTAAAAAAACTTGTAAATGATTTTAAACGAAACAACATTTTATACAATACAAGAAAAAATATCCATTACTTATTCATACACTCATATTTCGAACTCTCGGTCCATAATTATAATTTAAGTTTTGTTCAAATAAGCAAATATTTATTAATATTCTTACTTTCTACAATTACAACACATAATAAATAATTTAGAATGTCTCACGAAAGTTATAATAAAAATTACAACACACCTGTTACTTCAAGTCGTTGTCAGTAAGTTAAAAACATATGGTGACCCCATTTTTGTAATGTTTTGTCGGTTGTTTTATACCAAAAATGTTGTTACTATAAGCTACTAAATGACTTGTAGAGATAATAATTATCACAATTTCTTTAAAAATAGCTACCTCTAATAGGACCATATCTATAATTTTAGCCAGGGTTGGGGGTCAAGTGGAATTAGGTACTTAGGAGAAGGAATGGAATGCTTTTTAGTCAGTAAGAGTCTGACACTCCATTTTGACCCCAGTCAGGGCTCACAAAAAAGGTTTTATGTTAAACGCTTTAATCGGTGTTGTAGATAAGTTACGATGACTTTACATTGAATTAAAAAATATATTACGTTACACTTGAATGAATACGGCAATAAAATCACTTTCAATAACAACATGAAACGGATTTTTAATAAAATTAAAATTTAGCTCTCTGAATAACATACGTTTTTTTTATTCGATAAGGTACATCAACAATATAGGTACATACAATTCATTTTCTTAATTTTACGACTGACACAGAGTTCTTGTATGTATATCTTTAACAGATGTACACATCACTTACCGTATGTGAACATAAACATTAAACTAAGGAAAATTACGAATAACTACATTAAAATTTAAATAAAAATATCAACATAATTAAGGTAAGGATACAAATAAAATAACATGAACCACGAAAACACAAAATTAAATTAAATCAATTCAAATCAAATTACTAAAAATAAGAATCGGAAACAAAGAACATTCTAACAAAATTCTTCAAAGGGTGACAACGTACTTGTGGCGTAAGCGCAATGAGGCACCACGACTTTGGCCTAGAGCATGAGAAGGAACAGGGCCTGGGCGGAAGATACCATTTAATGATTTTCACCTCACAAAAAAAAAAAAAAAACATGTGAGCTATCTCCTAATTTCTTCAGTTTGCCTTTTTGCCTTCATAGATGCTCTTGAAATGAATGTTAAAAAAGTAGGTACGCTTTATAAAAGAAACAAAAATATTTTACACAATAAATAAAAGGACATCAAGTTCGAAATACTTGTAAGGATCTACTACATACCTACAGCCTGAAGCTAAAATAATTCTACTTACCTACCTACCTATATTTAAACAGAAATAATGCGAATAAAATTAAAAGTTGATTTTTATTTTTACAGATTATCGAGCACACCTCTTGAATGCGGCCCTCGATCGGGGCGCGTTGCAGAGACGTGGAATAAACGAGGTATATATAAAAATAGTTTGGTACTTATCTTCCACCTTTAGTATGTAGGTACAATTAATTCACCAAACCCCAAGCGAACGCCGGCGTTCAGACACCTATTGTGTCTCGAATAACCACGATTGGAAGGTTTATATTATATATAAACTTTTTTTAAGGTATAATAAAGTTAGCTTCCGCCTGCAGTTTCCTAAAAGTCTCCCGGGATTTAAAAAACCGCAGCGTTTAAAGCGATAGCTCCACTGAAATACGCAAATCGAGTATCATTTATATAGCTTATAGCACTCAGAAACATTGTAGCTATCGCTCAGTGAAAGAATTTTGAAAATTTCGACTAGCGGTTCCAAATATTAGCTCCTACATACAAACTTACAAATTTTACTCCTATAGTATTAGGTAGTATAGATATAAGTAATGCTTTATTTTGACTATTTTAGATCTCTGACTAGATTTTAGTAATCGATCCGTTTGAACTACATTATTGCTAATTATTATAAAATCTAGGAAACATTTAATACAATTGTGATTGACGTGGCCTTATGTAACACGATAACCAACGGATGTGAGTCAAAATAAAAACTGTAATTAATAATTGCTTGAGGAAAATCTAATGGAAATGTAAAATCCATTTGGTACATACTATAATATTAACTCGTAGTCAAGTAAGATTACGATTTAAAATTATGGCCATGTTTCATTATAATAACGTCTACGAGGAAAAATGTTTTAATCAATATGCATTTCTTGATATATTATTATTGCACTTCAGGTACCTACTCTCGGCTCTAATAAAAACCTTACTTGGCAAGTGGAGAAACCGCAACACAGACTTTTATAAAGATAGCGAATATTGAACAAAATCATAAAATAAACTTATTGAAATCTTAAAGCAATAAAAGTAAATATTTCGCTGATAAACATATTTTTGCTTCTCTATTGCGACCAATAAAACCGCGGGGTATCTCAGTGGAGATTGTCATCGCTATGCACTTTACAAACCAAATGTATCATATCCAAAAATACGTTCAACTATAACCTTTATTATAATCAGCTTAAAGCCTAAATAAAACTTTCTTAATAAGCGAATAAAACGAATTCACATGGACCAGAGACAATATAGAATAAGCGGCCATGTTGCTTGTCTATGGATAGAGATTTATGGCGGGAGTGCAGCTGTAATTTCGCAATCTTTATATTTTTCCGATTGTTGCTTTTGCTATTTTTACGACGGGGATGTCAGATATTATTATCCATGGTACTTTTATACTTCAGAATTGTTTTATGGGCCGACAAATATATAATTTATCGATAGCGGAGAGAGATTCAATGGCGGTGTCGTTCGTTGTTGAGAAATAGTCCTTTCGTTTCGTAGTTGGTGCCTGGAATCGTAAAAAGAAAACATAAAAACACCTATTTCTTCCAACATTTTCTTTGTTTTATCAAACGCGTGAAAATATGCTGTATGTTGGTGCAGTCGTGAGCTTGGAGACATTCTTACAATATTTCCATGGCTTACTGTCCTTTAAAACATTTTTTCCCGCAAATGTCGGAGCGTGCCGGATTGCGGGTAAAAAATATAATAATCACATGCAATTCAAGCGCGGCCGCGTAAACTCAGTTTTTGTTCATCTCTAGATTTAATAGTGCAAAAATTGAAAGTATTTTAATAACGATAAAATATGTAAGACATGTGGTAAAAAATGCGCATTTTATTTTAATCGTGTGCTCTAGAACTGTGGTGATTGCGGTTTCAAGAGTACAGAACGAAGAAAGTGTTCCATTTGAAAATATTTTAAGATTTCAAATTTTTTGTAACTGTCTGTCAAGCTTGAATTTCGTTTACGATACCAGGATTTCGGGAAATTGTTTTATTTTTTACTTTTGTATTATAAGTAATAGAAACTTTCGACTTTGCCACGTTTCTTTTATACTTATAATTATAATACACAAAATTATATAAGAAAAAACTACTGAGTTTGTTTATTTCTTATTTTTTTATATTAGGAACTGTTTTCAGCTACTGTGGTATATAAAATGAAACTATTTTATAACGGTCCAATTCATCCTAAGTCATTGATATGCGCCCGCGCTTCGCTTTGTAACTTTAAAGTTTAAATGTCAACGACCTAAAAGGCGATATGTCACCGAAACGATTTCAAATTAAGAATTATTTGGAAATAACGATTTATTCGAATTTGGAAGCCTGTGGGCGGGAGTCTGTGTGGACAGACAATAAAATATTAATTGGAATTAATATTAAAACTTTTTGGCCAATAGAAGTGTAAATAGGTAACTTCATTTTAAGTTCGATAGCCGTGTTGGACGGACGTATTATTTATTTATTATTATTATTTATTATTAATTAAATACTTTCTAGTAAGGCGTGGAGAATGGAGCTTGGTCTTTAGTAGTAAATCTCATCCCTTATTAAGTTTTAGTACAAGAAAGATACCAATTTGATACAGTGGATCAACTGTAATAATAAAAAATAAACGAAATAAGAAAAATAACATAAATATCTATAACAAACACGTATACACCTACTTATTATACACATACAGTTGTACAACTCACAACGATAATTTAAATACCAAAGTCAATGTTAATTATTTTTTACACATGCAACACTAGCCTTAAAGGTTGCCAGTACAAGCATACTATTTGTTCCACTTAAACTTTATTATTAAAACAAGTCTACACAAAGATGGTTATGGGTACTGACAGCTCTGGTCTAAGAACATTAAAACGCACGCACACCGCACGCAAAACGCACACAAAACACATGTACAACAGTAATTACAGTTACTTCACACTTACACGTCGCAGTTGATTATGAAATTACATTTCATTGTTGTTCAGAGACAGGGTTTTGTACAGAAGGACCATTTTATGCAAATGTGTTTAGTTCCAGAAAATTACACACGAATGAAGCAGACATACGCAAACTAGACGTTATTTAACTCTAAAAAATAAGCTATGTCTTATTCCAGAATATAATCTATGTCTATACATAATTTTATTTAGACCTTTTCAGGAGTTTTTACGTGAAAGGGACACTGACTGTGTCTCTTTCATCGTACATTCATATTTAAAAACTACCGCGTTTATAATATTAGGATTCATCGTTATCTCCTGGTTCCTGTTCAGAGCTTAAAGAATGCTTCTCTACTAGTTTGCCATTGAGTTCGATCTTCAATTCTTTATCACACGTAAGAGAGTGTGGGAGAGCCATACTTCTTCTGCTTCGGGCCAAAGCTGCGGTGCCTCATTGTAGGCCTACCATGACTGGCCCGGAAGATTGACGCTTTAACACGTCATCATAAGCCTTCTTTAGTTTATCCTTATGCTCGTTTGCGGGGTCTGCGATATATAAAAAAAAAAACATTGTCAAAAATATTGTTTTAATAATATCATCCTACCAGCCGAGGTCGAGGAAACATGAACCTTCTGCACATTTAAATTCCAAGTAATCGTAGCTCCGAAGCGCCCGTGAATGCCGCTGGCCATAATTATCGTTGCACTTATTTTTTTTTTATTATTCACTGTCAAACGCTAAATGACGGCATTCTTTAATGCAGGCAAAACACAAGGTTATTATTGTATTGGTGCTGTTCGTATACTCTGTGACGTGTCGTTAGTAGCAATTATTGTGATTTAAGGACATGCAAGCGATATTATTGGTCGCGGGCTCGCGGCCATGATTGATGCCTGACGGTTTTTTTGAAGGACACAGATGTTGCTTTTTTATTTAGTTTTGGTGTTTTTTTTTTTGTAAAGTGTGTTAAGCACTGACTGAAGAAAAAGTTTAAAAAATAATGAAAACTGTCAAAAACATTACTTGTACTCGTATTAGAGACGTTGGAAAGAAAAAAATAAAACGAAAAAAGCTGAGTCCGTTAACCGTTCATTTGAAGTCAGTGCTGTTCCATATATCGGTGAAGTGAAGATTGCTTCATTTACTATAAGCTTTCTCGACTACATGCGATATGTAACAGTCGATCCATGATTATTTGCTTAGGAAATTACTTAGAATTTTCATATTGACTATGAATACGGTAATTTCTATGAAGAAAACGTAGACGAAATTGTTCTTTCACAATTATTAGACAGGAAAGAGTGTGAGTAGATTTAATATGGTCTATGAGGTCATACGAGAAATTAAAGGCTTTTGAAAGCAGTCAAACGAAAAATCGTTGTCAGAAAGCGTCTTTCTAACAATTAGAAGGATCATTAATGCCCAGGGAAACGCAGTTCCATTTCCTTTATTTACCAAATATATAAAACACAATACATAATTAACCAGCATTTGCCCGCGACTTCGTTCGCATGGAATAGTGTCATCCTGCAGATTTTTTGTAAAAAAGTATCCTATGTCCTTTCTCGAGTTCCAAACTATGTCTGTATCAAATATTACAGCAATCGGTTCAGTAGTTTAGGCGTGAAGAAAACACAGACAGACAGACAGAGCTACTTTCGCATTTATAATATTAATTTGGATTAATTTGTTCAGTTTCAGTGATTTACTCCACATATTAAAACATTGATGAGACACAAACTAAAACCTCCATTCTGTCACAATGACATAACAAGGTACCTAGTGTTGCCTCATCAAAAACTAGTTCCGTTAAAATATTTACATAACATCACCTGGCCGGAGATGGCAAGCAAATTAGCATGTATACAGGTTTCATGCATTTCCATACACGACTAGTAAGTATGTATGAGAGACGCGAGTAGTGTTAGACTAGTTAGCTGAAACTGGATTTTCTTGGATATAAATTAATGAGAGCAAAAAATTGTTGGCTATTAATAAAAGTAATATTGCTGGATTGAACTCAATGTGTAAAGTTTTTTAGGTTCTACTGTCAAGGTCTGGTCTTATTTTGAGATAACAATTCGCTAGTTTTCAATTAGTCAAATTCAATACTTTTATTGAAATGTCAAAAGCGATACTTTTATATGAATTTTCTTTAAAAATCGTAACATATACCGTTAATAACAAACTTATTTAAAAAAAATATTTGAAAACTGATTCCAATGCATGGTAAAACAATAATTCATAAGAAAGCGTAGTTTTTGATTGAATTTTAAAGACCAGAATAAACTATCGTATTACATCAGTTGAATTTATATACACGACAACATTTATAATTTTACGAATTCATAAACTTGTTTAACCAGATCCATATAGTATTATCACGTTTCAAGTTAAACGCAATCTTTTATCCGTTATCCAGTATAATCTGTGTAAAAATGTACAAATATGGTAAAATCCGTGAATTGTCCGTTTCGAAGGAATTGTATTTTTTCTGTGTATCGTTGTAAAGCCGTATCTAGCGGTTAGCGTGGAGTCCAAACAATTAGCGAGCGGGCCAAAGTTTGTTGCACCTATTATCTTTTAGTGGCTTGTTTTGGGGTACCGCAGGAAAAATAATTGTTAACCACCTCGCTTTTAAGAGCGAGGAAATTGATGGGTGTTTTTTATCGTATACTTGCTAATTATGTATATGTATGATTTTTTTTAATGAGCGCTACTTTACATTTGTTCTAAATGAATTAATTAAAACATTTGTATTTATTAAGTGGCCCTGGCTAGCTACAGGTATTCGTAACATTTTTTGTAAATTTTAACTTATGTTTCATCTCTTATTACTATTCACTGATCACATAATATAATGTTGAAGTTTGTTTGTGTAATACACACCATGACGCTTCCAAAAAAAACGAACCACACCTCAAAACGCCATAAAGATCTATTCCAAAGAAATCGTGATTCACAAGCTATATAAACACATACATAGTCTGATTCATAGTTTCATATTACGCTGTCAACTCGTGCGCTATTGTCATTCGTTCATGATGAATGATGATTCAAAATGTTAATATGATTGTACAATAGGTACACTATTTAATTATTGTGATTGAATTATTCAAAATATTTTAATTGAAATTCTGAAGCAATTTTTTTTACTTTAAAATAAATTTAAAGACAATTTATCTTCAATCCTGAAGCAAAAATAAAGAAGGGTTGTTGTAGGTGACATAACCTAAAAAAGAACCATAAATTAACAAACCTTTCCAATTTTTATACAGAACCAGTACCAGAAAAAACTATCGTTCTTTGCATTTTTTTACATCGTAACCGGTCAGAATCAATATTTGCTTACGATCCGTTGACTCTACGATTTCGTATGAACGGAAGAATAGAAAAAAAAACTGTAATTTTCTGTGTTCACACGCCAACGTGTGTGCGCTTGCGCATCGCGCTCGTTGATGTCTTTTGTATAGAAATTTTGGATGATTAGTTTTGTTCAACCATTCTTGGGCTTGTTAATAATTTGTTATATATCAGTTCATATAGTGAATAAAACGTTTAAATTTTAACTTATTTAGATTATTTAGAACATTTAACATTATAATTGACATACCCAGAATAGTCATAGGTACTTTTTAAATTAAAATTGCTAACCATTCTTGTTTATTGTTACCTAATTAGATTATTATCTTTAATATAATGATTTTAAATATTTCTGCTATAATTTATAATAGCTTAAATATTGCACAATACACAATGGACATCCCATTCGAATTTTGTCGTGTGTTCTATTAAAAGATTATTACATTTCAATTGTATAACGCATTATTATATACCTAAGGAAATTATCTAAATTACGTTGTTATTAAATAACCTTGTTAATACCTAGCTAGCTTATTACTAGCCAACTCACCTTCATAACATCTAGATTGTAGATGTTATAATGATAAATTGAATAAAGATTTTACATGTAGATATTTTATGGTTATTACTTGATTAGGAAAATTTCCACAAGTGCGATGAAGCGTTTTCTCTAGGATGTTGGGGTGGCGAGCCTGAGAATTTCTATCTGATAGCTTGGTAAACAAGTATCCGGATGACCTGATGGTAAGCAAACCGGCAATGGACACCCGCAAAACAAGAGAAGTCACGAGTAGTTGCTGAATTTTTGTGCGTTAGGAATTTGAGGATTGGGCTCGGGGATGGATGAAGGCTGAAGGGAAGAGTTGGACCAGAAACATCACTCACGGCGATATACAATGCTCTGGTTATTTCACAAGTTGTGGTATGTAAGAGGCAGGACGGCAATTTTCAAAAACTGAAATAATACTAACAAAGACCCAATAACTCTTTTTGGAATCAAACTCGAGGCACCTTGCTAGACAGACAGACTTGCTTCATCCAAACAGGCAATAACCTTCCAATATTACATCACATTGTATTTACTACAGATAGCCCCACATAACACTAGTATTGTAACAAATAGATGGGTGCGCGGCCTTGTTACAGCAACCTTCGAGCCAAGTGCGCCGGCGCAACGTGGGCGTGGCTTTAAGAAAATGGCGCATTGATTAGGTTTTGATTTTTAAAAGCGCGATATGATAGTATCAGATTTTTGTTTCATCATCATCATCATCATCGGCCTACTGCTGACTAAAGACTTTTCACATGAAGAAGGTTTGAGCATTAATCACTATGCTTACTTAAGGCGGATTGGTGATTTTAAGCTTCTAATTACAAATTATCAGTCTAGATTTCCTCCCGAAGATGTTTTCTTTCATCATTATGTCAATGGTGTTTACAAATTATAGAGATTCGGTTTCATTTACACGACTGGATTGGATAATAACTTGCGTAGTTTTTCATTGAAGAAATTTGTTCTTGATAATGTTGGTACATTAGAGATGTGTTTCGTATTCGACCTCTTTTATTATTGTTTCTAAAAGTCGAAATGGTAGGATATTTTGGTGGTTAAATAATAATAAATAGTAGATTAAAATTAGTTAACCCCTTCTGAAATGTAGTCTTTAAATTTATATATTCAGGACCTTAATCACATTAAAACCTTTGTCTACATACCACCTACTAGCACTAGTAGGCTGTATCAAGGTTGCATGACTTGCGCGTGCGCATAAGTTGATGACAATGTAATCAGTTGCGTAATTAGAATGTAATTATTTTACTATTATTAATTATTTTTATGTTGTATTACGTGTAGGTATTTCTTTTGTGTTGAATTGAAATTGGATATTTGATATTGATATTCTTTTTTGTAATTAATTTTGGATTTTGTGTTTTGATTATTAGAGTTGTTGTTAATGATTTTTGTATTTAAAATAACTGATAAAGAAAAGCTAGTCTAGTAGTAGCTATGTTTTCCTTTACCGTGTGCCAGTGATGTCTGAACAAACTATAATAACTACTGGATTCTCTGGATTACCCAAAGGTCGAATGGTAGAGAATGCTCAATGCATTAAGTCCCCCTAATGTATATAATAAATTGTGCATGAAGTATAAATAAATAAATAAATAAAATAACGGTCGAAAGAAAATAACTCGGAAAAACTCACATGGTATAATTGCCAGGTTTCGAAATCTCATTCATGAGAAACGGACGCCTCAAGCTTCGGGCTACCACAACATATTGCTAGTTATGTTTATAAAAATCATCTAGTTATTAAGAAAAAACTTTATTTCTACATGCGACTTAAATATATGTTTGATGATTCTTTTGGAAAACAGCAGCGAAATCTTCAAATAAACTAGGTATATTTTTCTTCGAAACAAACAAGAGCAAATTTACATTGTCGTTTTCTTACCATAGACTAGACTATAACATCTTATAAGTGTTGCCATGCCAATTAAGAAACAACGTTATTAAACAAAATAAAACTTCTAACTCGTTATTAAATTAAATCCTCTTTTCCCACATATATCTAAAAGTATTTGCAGCAAGAATTGAAAATGCTAATGTTTATTAAAGGTTTCTGCTAACAACGTCATCAATGACTCAGTTTCCGGCGAGGATGTGTTTGCACGGTCCGTGGGTTCGAGTCTGACCTTGGTATTGTGATTTTAAAACAATCTTCGCTTTTTTATTTACTTTGTGCAGGTTCTAAGATTTTAAATTTGTTGAAAAATATTTGTGTGCTGGTTTAATAATTGGATGTGTGCACGTATTTGTAAAAGTGCAATATTTAGGTTGATATTCTGGTACCCAATTGTTTGATTAGTTTATATTTATTAGGACTATGTAATATATCCCAATTTCACCTTCGGACATCCCGGCGTACGGCGAATATCCACCCTTACGTTGTTGAGACACCTGCGGCCCGGACTAAGCGTTTTGCCTCGTCATTTATACCGCGTACATCGAGGGATTGGAACAGTTTGCCGGATGCAGTCTTTCCGCCCGAATACAATTTAGGTGTCTTCAAGGCTAGAGTGAATAGGCTCTTAATAAACTATAGTGCGCCTTACCATCAACGATTGCATCACTGCTTACCATCAGGTGGGATCGCAGTCAAGCACTAGTCTATTGCAAGTAAAAAAAATATATAAGCATTTTTGTTTGTATTTTTGTTTTTATTCGAATTTCGACGCGAGTTCTAGAATATAATTTTACACCTACACATTGTTGTTTGGTAATTATTAGCGAGTTTCTCGGCTTTTTGCTCTGAGTGTAAGAATCATTCTGGTATTTTTAGATGTTAGTTTGTATTAGATGTTTCATTATTTTGTAACTTAAACTACACATTTTAAACCTAAACATTAAGAAAATAAACTTCATTATCATTTAAAATTAATTATTACTTGTAGTATTCGTTCTTTTACTTACAAAGATCTACTACATAACATACTGTGACGGAAAAGTGGTTCAAACTCTTTGACATCATGACGTCAATGGATGGTTGTCAAACGTTGCCTAGAGATTGTAAATTTCGTCGTGAATTGTCAACACGAGTTGGTGTAATCGGTAAGGCGTGTGGATTACACCACAGAGACCCCGAGTTCGAGTCCCGCCGTAAACATGTAGTTTTTTAGTTGATAGAAGTTTTGTGGAACTTTCTGGAACTATTTGTGTGAAAGAAATAAAAAATTAAAGAGCGAGAAGGAGAATAAATAAAAATGAGTAACGAAATTATTGGAAGGTTCTGGAGTCATGACGATCAAAAAGAATAACGAAATTGAATGTTCCAGAACCTGAACCGGGGGTATATAAGCGGAACTGCGGCTCACCGCTGGCAGTTGACTTCTAAGTCTAAAGTGATTCGGAAGAAAAGGAAGAAGTGAAAAAGAAGAAAAGTGAGTGAAATAGTGAAGTGCAGTGAAATAGTGAAGTGCAGTCAGTTAAGTGAGTTAAGTCAGCGTGAACGGCAAAGTTGTGTCACTCGGCCGGACTCTGCTGAAGAAGAACGCCGATAACTTAACTCCGTGGACGCTGTAACTTAAGTGCAATAGAAAGTCTGAAAACCGGTATTAGTGTTTCATTTCATCCAATCCCGTAACCCAAGCCCGCATAGTCAGGAACGTGACGTCAGGCACGTAACATTTGGTGTCAGAAGTGGGATTGGAGAAAAATGCCGCTAGTGCCGCAGGACGTAAGAGGAGTGAGTACCCGTGCAATGGCAGAAGCGCAGCGTGTGAGGGAAGAGAGTGCTGCAGCTCAAACCAGCGATGCAGAAGCCAAGCCTGTGCAGGTGGATCTACTGCTACAGCTGCAGCAAATGATGGTAGAGCAAGCGCGCCGCCAAGAAGAACAGCTACGGGAGCTGAAAGAAGATCAAGCTCGTCGCCAAGAGGAGCAAGCTCGTCGCCAAGAGGAGCAAGCTCGTCGCCAAGAGGAGCAAGCTCGTCGCCAAGAGGAGCAAGCTCGTCGCCAAGAGGAGCATGCACGCTGTCAGGCGGAGCAGCTACGGGAGCTGAAAGAGGATCAAGCTCGCCGCCAAGAGGAGCAAGCGCGTCGCTTGGAAGACATGCATAAGGATTTCACGAAGGGACTGCAAAAGGCTGTCGAACGGGTACAAGAAGTGGAGGAAGGGTTAGGCAAGTTGGAACATCGCGTCAAGGCGATAGAGGAGAGAGTGGAAGAAGAGATCTCCAAAATCAAGCAGGAAGTGACAAGCCCAAGCCCTTTGAAGAGCCGAAGCCGTCTTGCAGCCGTTTTTGAAGCCCCAAATGCGGCTTCAAGTGCAACGAAAGGGCTTAAGATTCCCCATTACGACGGAACAACATCCTGGACCGCGTTCAAGCTACAGTTTGAGACACTTATGGAGCCTTATGGTTGGACTCAGAAGGAAGCACAGTCAGCCCTTACCCTGGCCCTCCTTGATCAAGCGCTCTCAGTGCTGGAAGCTATCGGCGCAAGTGGGGATCTCAGCTTTAGTGCCCTCCTCGACGCACTTGAGGCACGTTTTGGAGACAGCCACCTCGAGCACGTGTACAGAGCGCAATTAAAAGAGCGTACTCAGCGTGCTAATGAGGGCCTACAGCAATGGTCCGTGGAAATCGAGAAACTTGTGCGTCGAGCTTTCCGGTCGACTCCGTCAATGATTGAAGGCACGCTTCTCCAAGCGTTCATTGACGGTATTCGGGACCCCGAAGTACGAGCCGCTGTTCATCTGGGCCATCACAAGAACATGAAAGAAGCTCTGGCCCATGCATTGGAAGTGGAAGCCGTGCGTGGTAACTCCCGTACCTTACGTCTGCGGGAAATGACGACAACGGAGCAGGTACCTTCACGCCGTCGGAACTTCATGTGCTATGGATGCGGAGAGCGTGGGCACATGCGGAGCAACTGCCCGAAGAAGGTGAACCGCCAGGACGCGGCGGTCTCAACTTCTGACCAGCAGGGAAACTAAATCCAGCCAGGGCTGCGGGGTGGGCGCTGGCAGGTAGTGGAATAACCCCAACAATCTACATCAAGCAAACTAACGATGGAAATACTCTGGTGATAGACGGTCAAGTAAATGGGAAAAACAGTCAGCTAACATTAGATACTGGAGCTTCAAGGACGGTGATGAATGTTCGGCTGCTCGAGCAAAACATCAGGAAACACCTTAAACCAATTGTTGGCCTACAAACGAAATCAGCTACCGGCCAGTGCATACCGATAAGTGGAAAATTGCATGTAACAATCAAAATTGGGGAACGTGTTTATCGACATGAGGTTATTGTGGCCAAAATTCTGGATGACTGCATCCTGGGACTTGACTTCCTGCGAGGGCACCAGTGTAATATCGACTTAAAATCTGGAGTATTACTATGTGGAACTGAGGAAATTCCGATGAAGGGTGGAACCCTAGGAAAAGTTTGCTGTTTAAGAAGAACTGTTCTTGTACCAAAATCACAGACTCTCGTACCAATCGCATTACCTAAGAGGAGGGAAGGAAGTTTACCTCGAAGGTGCGCTGTGATTGATAAATCGGAACACGTAAACTCATGGCTACCGGCAAGAACTGTCGTGGGGTCATCTGATGTCAACTGCATTCCGGTATTCAACTTCAGTGATTCAAAAATTACGATTGAAGAAGGAGAGCCTGTGGGCGTATTGGAAGAAGTGGCCTGGATAAGAAAATGCTCAGAGAATCTTGTGAAAAAGGACAGTACGGGAATAGACTTTGTAACGAAAATCTTAGACGAAAACAAAAGTCTGACAAAAGTGGAGACTATGAAAGCTAGAAATTTACTTCTTCGATTCTCTGATGTGTTTTCAAGAAGCGATGGTGATATTGGCCGAACTGGTGTGGTGAAGCATAAAATAAACACAGGTGATACAATGCCAATTCGTCAAAGGACGCATACCATTCGCTCGTGAGAAAGAGATTGAACAAATGATTGACGATATGAGGAAAAATGACGTGATAGAGCCCTCTTCTAGCCCCTGGTGTTCACCTGTCGTGCTTGTCAAGAAGAAAGATGGTTCAACGAGGTTTTGCGTAGACTATCGACGATTGAATGATGTAACCAAGAAGGATAGCTACCCGTTACCAAGAATCGATGACACACTTGACACACTGAGTGGCATGAAATGGTTTTCAACGCTCGATCTGAAAAGCGGCTATTGGCAGGTGGATTTGGATCCCAAGGACAAGGAAAAGACTGCATTCTCAACTGGGAAGGGACTCTGGCAATTTAAGGTGATGCCATTTGGATTATGCAATGCACCGGCAACCTTTGAGCGTTTGATGGAACAGGTGCTGGCGGGTCTGCTGGGCGAAACCTGCCTAGTTTACCTCGATGACATCATCATTGTTGGACGGGATTTTGACGATCATCTAAGGAAATTGGAAGAGGTACTCGACAAGCTGCGTGGAGCAAATTTGAAGTTGAGTCCAAAGAAATGCTCTTTCTTCAAGCGCGAAGTGAATTATCTAGGACATGTTATCTCTGAGAGAGGAATTGAGACTGATCCAGCCAAGACTGTCGCTGTCAAGGAATGGCCAACACCTAAAGACAAAACGCAAGTTCGGGCATTTCTTGGATTGTGCTCGTATTATCGGCGGTTTGTGAAAGGATTCTCGGACATTGCCAAGCCATTGCATCGATTGACAGAGGAGAAACGTGCCTTTGTTTGGGACGAGGATTGTGAGCAAGCCTTTCGAGAACTAAAAGAACGGCTTTGTAACACACCAATTCTCGGATATCCCAGCGCGAAAGGAATATTCGTAGTTGATACGGATGCCAGCAATATTGGAATAGGAGGTGTCCTTTCACAACGCGATGGTGAGCAGGAGAAGGTTATTGCTTACTTCAGCAAGTCACTATCCAAGCCAGAGAGGAATTATTGCGTGACCAGGAGGGAATTGCTGGCTGTAGTCAAAACCCTGCACCATTTCAAGAAGTATTTACTGGGACGGAAATTTTTGATCAGAACTGATCACGCTGCTTTGAAATGGCTGCTTCAGTTTAAGGATCCCGAAGGCCAAGTAGCCAGATGGCTGGAACAACTTCAGGAATTTGACTTTGAAATCGAACATCGCGGCGGAAGAATTCATGGCAACGCAGATGCATTATCGAGACGCCCATGCGTGGAAGATTGCAAACATTGTGCTAAGAAGGAAACTGCTTTTCTTAAGGTGATAAGGACTGATACTGTTGACGAGGCATGGGGAAATGATGCGATGAAATTAGAACAGGAAAGAGATGCAGATATTAAACCAATACTGGAGTGGCTACGAAGTGGTAACAAGCCAAGTTGGAGTGACGTCGCCCAATATAGCGCGGTAACGAAAGGTTTATGGGCACAGTGGAAAAGCCTTACGCTGCATAACGGACTTCTGTGCAGGAAATGGGAATCAACAAACGGCAAAGACGAGCATTTGCAATTGGTGGTGCCTCGTTCAAAAATAAGGGATGTATTAAAAGCGTTCCATGATGGATCTTCTGGAGGACATTTGGGAATTAGGAGGACTTTGGTGAAGATCAAGGAGAGGTTTTATTGGTTGCATTGCAAATATGACGTCGAAGATTGGTGCCGGAAATGCACTAGTTGTGCAGCTGTCAAGGGTCCACAAACAAGGAGCAGGGGGGCGATGAAAATCTACAATGTTGGTATGCCTTGGGAGAGAATAGCCTTAGACATCGCTGGACCATTTCCAATCACTGATTCGGGCAATCGCTACGTTTTAGTGGTTATGGATTATTTTACAAAATGGCCGGAGGTCTTTGCCATACCGAATCAAGAGGCAGTAACTGTAGCGACGAAGTTGGTAAACGAAGTATTCACCCGATTTGGAGTACCCTTGGAGATGCACAGTGATCAAGGACGGAACTTTGAATCCCAAGTTTTTCAGGATACTTGTAAACTTTTGGGAATCCATAAGACTCGAACGACCCCTTATCATCCACAGTCAGATGGAATGGTCGAACGCTTCAACCAAACATTGGAGCGACACTTAGCAAAGGTGGTTGACAGCCATCAGAGAGATTGGGACACTTACATACCTCTCTTCTTGCTTGCCTATCGGACTGCTGTACATGAAAGTACCGCAAAGACGCCTGCATTTGCAAATTTTGGAAGGGAATTGAGATTACCGGCAGATCTTGTATCGGGCTGTCCACCTGGCGACTCTCGCACCGAGTTTAGCGATTACATAAGCGAGTTAAGGGCAAAAATGTTGGACATTTATGAGCAGATCAGGGAGGCCGGTTTTCAAGCTAGTGATCGCGCAAAGACGCGCTATGATCGACGAGCCAATTCTGTTGGGTTTGAAGAGGGGTCATTGGTCTGGCTTCATAATCCAGTCAGAAGGAAGGGAAAATCTCCGAAGCTGCAACCGAGTTGGGAAGGTCCTTATGAGATAGTCACGAAGATCAATGACATTACTTACAGAATTCGGAAGACTTCAAGGAGCCCTTTGAAAGTTGTCCATATAGACAGGTTGGCGAGGTATTACGGCAGCAACGATGCTCGGGACGAGCGAATCTAAGAGGGGGGCAGTGTGACGGAAAAGTGGTTCAAACTCTTTGACATCATGACGTCAATGGATGGTTGTCAAACGTTGCCTAGAGACTGTAAATTTCGTCGTGAATTGTCAACACGAGTTGGTGTAATCGGTAAGGCGTGTGGATTACACCACAGAGACCCCGAGTTCGAGTCCCGCCGTAAACATGTAGTTTTTTAGTTGATAGAAGTTTTGTGGAACTTTCTGGAACTATTTGTGTGAAAGAAATAAAAAATTAAAGAGCGAGAAGGAGAATAAATAAAAATGAGTAACGAAATTATTGGAAGGTTCTGGAGTCATGACGATCAAAAAGAATAACGAAATTGAATGTTCCAGAACCTGAACCGGGGGTATATAAGCGGAACTGCGGCTCACCGCTGGCAGTTGACTTCTAAGTCTAAAGTGATTCGGAAGAAAAGGAAGAAGTGAAAAAGAAGAAAAGTGAGTGAAATAGTGAAGTGCAGTGAAATAGTGAAGTGCAGTCAGTTAAGTGAGTTAAGTCAGCGTGAACGGCAAAGTTGTGTCACTCGGCCGGACTCTGCTGAAGAAGAACGCCGATAACTTAACTCCGTGGACGCTGTAACTTAAGTGCAATAGAAAGTCTGAAAACCGGTATTAGTGTTTCATTTCATCCAATCCCGTAACCCAAGCCCGCATAGTCAGGAACGTGACGTCAGGCACGTAACAATACTATATTTATTCATTTAACTATACAACCGCATGTTATATTGACATAGCTACTTGAAGGACTACTTGGAGCTTATGTCATCACGTCTTGCCGTCGTTATAATTTGTTCAGCCATGTTTTTTTAGACATTTACTGTATTCATGATCATACGTGTAGGTCACCGGCAAACTACGGTAGCGGAGTATTCGTCTTCAATTGTTTTCTGTCGGCAGTTCAAGACTTAAAAACATTGTTCGTGTAGGGCTGATTTTCAATAGTCAGATAAATGTTATCTAAAGAATAAAGTTGTTGCTGTCACTGTCTTATACAAACATTCTCACGCGACAGCATCATAATTATTCTCCAGGTAACTTTTAACAGCCCCAAAAGTAATGTAGTTTTATGGATTAGTATAATTGAATTATTGTATGTAAGCATACTTTTTTAAATACTATGGGTTACAGAGTTATTAAAAAAGTATTATTTTTGTCAATACAAAACCCTGACCTGACTTGAGAAAAATAATACCCCGTATACATATCAAACATAAACCTTCCTCGATAGTCGATGCATAATTTCATATCATAGAACTGTCAAGTTTGTTCGAACACCCTGTTCTCCGAAACTAATAGTATTAATTGAATTACGATTTTGTTGTGTGTTACACGTTATTTAGTCGCCTAGTCACAGCTTTAACTATGCATCAAAACTACTATATATGTATACATACACACATATATACAAAAACAGTAAATAAAGAACTCGGTCCTCTATTGAGGCTTGTTTACTTGGCTGAGCGACCGAAGTGATCCGTGAGATGAATATTAAGGAGTGCATACAAATGTACTGATGCAGGTTTACGTGTGTCACGGTTTTAGGTGACGGCTTCTGAGACTTCCAAATAAGCAGCAAAACTACTAACTACTGTGTTGTAGCTTTTGTAAAGAATCGAGGTTAAGTAAGGACCTTGTTGATTACGAAATGGAGTAGCTTTTTGTTAGTATTTAGTAGTTTTTTTTTACTAGAAGCCGCTACAACATTTTTTTTTTTGGATTAAATAAACTCATCAAAGTCATAGTCAAAGTCAACATCATTTATTCCAATTAAAAAACCATAAATAGGTACTTTTGTAACGTCAAAATAGAAAAGTAGTCTGTCAGTCAGTTCGTCAGCGAAGATAGGTGCTCGTTCCAAATTGTAGATTCGAATGGAGAAGAACGAGCTAGAAACTCCATAAGACTAGATCGAATTACTGCGATACAGAAGGTGGACTGAAGAATGGTCTTCTAGCATTAAAATAATTAATATCAGCAAATACTTTAACCAATGCAAGCGCAAAATAATATATCGTGTAAGTAACTGTACAATTTTAAGTCAGTAAAAGTCTGACACTCCCTCTCGCCTCACCCTGGGCGGGAGAGGTCATTTGATGAGTTACCTCTCATAAAAAACTCCTCTAGTGTTTCAGGTGTCTAAGAGCAGCGCCGATTGCTTACCATCAGGTAATCCTGCAGCTTATTTGCCGTCCTATCGTGTAAAAAAACAAAAACCACTTAAATAAAAAGGTAACGTTTTCTTACTTAAAAACTAGTGAAACTGGTTGTGAGAAGATGTTCGTTAGGTTTCTTATTATTATAATAAAACTTAGGTTACAACGTGTTTTTTTTGTATCATATAAAGATTAGGATAAGGTCAAACATACCTATCATTCTAAAAATAATAATTAATTACCTAAATATCTGAGCTTTGAAATTTTGAGTGTTTGATGTAAATAGAAAATAACGATTTATTAAATATTCAGATAAGAATTTACACTAAAAATATTTAAGTATTCGAACGAATTATCGTGTTCTATTCCTACTATTTATAAATTTTAGACAAAAGGTGTATTTGAAATAACAAAAGGCTTTGTGTATTTTTCAATATTTTTTGAGAATATTGGACCTAAAAATTAAGCAAGGAATTGTGGAAAAAATACCAAAAATGTATCAATAGAAAGCATATTTTATCTCCGTCGAAAACAATATCTTTTATGACACCATAGGTATATACATATTACATGTACATTAATATTAAGACGAAGTCTAAAACCTCCCAATTTGCCTACAGCAGCGAAACACCAACATACAAACACCATTTACCAATAATTCCAAAACTACTCAGCCACAACTGTACACAGAACAAAGCGTGCATTACTGCGCGCCGTCACGCGCACGCATGCGCGAGGTGGATGCGTTAGCGCACATTTCCTAGAAGTCTGCGCACGCGGCGACAACCGGCCAGTTCCTCAAATTGCGTTACGTCGAACTGTCCAATGGACGTCACAACACCTGTTGAGATCCTAATGCCAAATGGTTGAATACTACTCGGGAAGTTAGAAACGTAATGGTCGACTTCCCGTATCATCAACGGCTTTTAAATTCTAGTGAAAATCGGCGTTGTGTAAATTTTTTGTGATATATTCACAAAAAAATTTCATATTCTCGGTAATTTTATTTCTGATTTTGGAGCTCGCAACAACCGAAATTGTTAAAACTAAAATGATGTCATCAAACAATAAAAAAAACTATAATTATAGCTTTAATATAATTAAGTATACTTGTATACTATGTTTATTTTACTGTTTATTGTACATTTACTAATATTAGATGGGATTAAAAGTGTTTTAAGTCTTAAGATAAGATTATTGGGTTTTTATTCACGAGGATACGTCAACCACATCGTATCTTGTATTTTATAAAAACATCATAAAATAAAAAAGTAATAAAATTAAGTAAGTATGAAAACTCTATTCTCAATTACACACGCGAGGAACCCGCGATTATTAGTTAATTTAGTATGTCTCACGATAGTTATTATAAAAACATGGAAAACTCTAATTACATGCAGCCAAAATCTATCAGCATTTATTATTGCTCATATTACTAACACTTTAGTTTTACCTATCGTATATATAGTTTCAACAAATAAATCGTTAAACCTCTTTACAAGAGCTATTGCATTTAAAAGCTTTTTGTAGTACGCTAGCAACTCCTGTTTTATTGGCGGGAAAATAAAATAAAATGGTTGCCTGTTTCCATTACCGTGGAAGACAATAATTACGTTACCTTTTGTACAGAGTTTACCTAAGTTTTTTGATGTTAAAATATTAATTATTGATTAATTCAGAGTGATAGTATAATCATAATGAATCTTGTACAAATATTGCTTCCAGGCAATCAGTTCTGACAGTGACATTTTTTTTAATTACACGTATATTACAATAGATCGTTGGTCAGCCGGGGTCGGGGCGGCCTGAGCCTAAAGCAGGAGACGAAACTGAGTTGTTTATTGTCAGTGAGAGACTGATATGCTCGCCTCACCCAGGGCAGTAGAATTTATTTGATAATTTTCGCCCCACAAAAAGGTTATTTAATGCAATAGAAATTTAAAAAAGTCAATATTAGTTGTATGTCTAATATTAAGGATCTATAAGTCCTTTTTCGCGTTATATTGTTAAAAACAAAAAGTCTTTTCATCTTTTCTCGTTTCTGGTTCTCATCTAGATGTTAATCAACTTTAGCCCTTAAGATAACTTCGACATCTTTAGTTCGTATAGTCGGCCATATGCTTTTGTTTTTATGGGCAAGCGTGTCCATGAATTTAGATGGGAATGCCCGACAAAGCGGTTTTTGAATTTGTAATTAGAACCTCTTTTGTTTTTTTTTTCCTTTTGTTGACAACTGAAGTTATGACTATTGATTTGTTTTTTTTTTGTTTTGTGATGTAATAATTGATTGAATGATAAAACAGTAGCTTTTATAAAGTTTGTTTGTGTTGATGGCTAGAAATGATATCTAAGTACAATTAAAAAAAAGAGTTACGTTGGAGTTTCTTGCTCTTTCTTCTCCATTCGAATGTACAATTTTGAACGAGCATCTAGCATCACGGACGAGCAGACTGTCAGACTACTATTCTATTTTGACGTTTCAAAACTAGGTACCTATTTGTGTTTTAGTCGGAATAAATGATTTTGACTCAGACTTTGACTTTGAACTCAACAAACAGTTTTAAAGTATTTCTGTTTGCATCATATCCCTAATATAATTTCATTACGTCGTTACTAGCCTGATTGTCCCATCGGTGATGGCCTACCTTTTTTTTTTTTTATGTGATAGGACAGCAAACGAGCTGACGGATTACCTGATGGTGAGCAATCGGCGTCGCCCATGGACACCCGCAACAAAGAAGGAGTTACGAGTGCGTTGCCGACCCCTTTTAGGAATTAGGGATTTGGAGATTTAGGGATTGAGGAGGGATTGGGGAAGGGGAAGGATTGGGCCTCCGGTAACCTCACTCACACGGCGAAACACAACGCAGTGGTTATTTTACGCCGGTTTTCTGTGAGGCCGTGGTATCACTCCGGTCGAGCCGACCCATTCGTGCCGAAGCATGGCTCTCCGACACTTAAAAGTTTATTGAAAGACTAGGTTTTTTCTAACCATCCCTGTTCTCTTCCCAGAAATATTTGAAGTCCAAAATTAGCCACATCGTACCATTCTTTCTCGAGATTTAGCGAGACTAACGAATAGAAATAAATTTTCAAATATAAGATAATTTCACAATTATACTAAAAAAACATAATAACTTTATTCAAAGCTCTCACATTTAACAAACGTTTTGTTAACAACTAAGTAACAGTTTAATATTTTCACATGAATTTAACTGTACTGCAGTCGTAATGGCTGCCATGGGGCTCATGGTAGCTTGAACCGGTGAATTGACGACATGAGTTGAGTTTATTGGACCACTTACATATTATATTTACTATACTAGTGTAGAAACTGAGAGAGAATTAATATCTTGTCAGTAACTGCTTATTACTGAGTTACTTAATATTAATACTAATATTATGTAGAGGTAAAATTTGTAAGTTTGCATGTAGGGGTCATATTTGCTCCGCTGGTTGGATTTTTTTTTTATGTAATAGGTCGTCAAACGTGCAGACGGATTACCTGATGGTAAGCAATCATCGCCGCCCATGGACACCCGCAACGAAGTATTTACGAGTGCGTTGCTGATCTTTTAGGGATTAGGGATTTGGAGATTTAGGGATTGACGAGGGATTGGTGGGGGAGAGGAAGGATTGAGCCTCCGGTAACCTCACTCACACAATGCTGTGGTTGTTTCACGCCGGTTTTCTGTGAGGCCGTGGTATCACTCCGGTCGAGCCGACCCACTCGTGCCGAAGCATGGCTCTCCCACACTTGATTTCCAAAATTCTCTCTCTGATACATAGCTATAATGTTCCTGAATGCTATAGGCGTACTTGATGAGTATCAGCCAGTCACCTAGCTAACACTATGACAAATGTGCAGTTAAGTTTGTAATTAGTTTTATCATTACATAGGCCACCGTAGCTAAAAGGCTAGCGACGCTTGCCAAAATGTGATTTGTCTGCGTGTTTACAACCCTTAAATGAATTCTCTCAACCTGGGTGAAGCAAGTGGAAGGGTCAGACTCTTACTGACTAAAAACCCCCCCGTTTTAAAACCTTTTTGCGCTTGTCTCGCAACCCGGCTACTTGTATCGCCCCTGGTGGTGCGAATGTGCATGGGCAGTGCTGTTTGCTTACCATCACGTGATCTTTGTGCGTGTATCCCTATACATGCCATAAATAACGTTATCCTATCAACTTCTTCTATATTATGCCTATCTTATCCAGTTATGCCTATCAGTTTTTCTACTTAAATAGGTTTACTGCTAACCAAAAAGGTTGTAAACGGACAATGGAAAAACCTTTAAAATATTTTATCAAGTAAATTAATCATTACTTGTAAGACACAAGTGTTGATGACTAACTTTTGTTGTAGGTATATTGACGGTGATTCTCTCCGTACGTCGCTTACAAGGAATAATAATGTCACCTGTGCCTTGTGCGTGAGTCAGATTGACGCATAAGAATGTTGCGTACGCAAATATCTGATCGATAAGTCATAAAATCAATAGTTTATTACTGTTTTAGTTAATAATTGCAACTAAAACTTTTTTTTTGTATACCTACACCCTTTAAGCTACATACAAACTTTTTGTAAAGTAATACTGACAACAACAAATACTTAAAAAAAGAACAAACGTCACGACTTTGACAGTTGCATTCAAATTCCGATCACGGTATTTTTTTTTCCAACCTGCCAGTAAAGTTTTTTATTCATCTGTCAAACCGTACCTAATGCCGTTACATAAAAAAATAACAATCGTAATTCTCAATCAGTTAATCCACATTATTTTCTACTAAGTGGTTAGCAAAAAGTTTTAACCGTTATGAAAACAATGCGCGGGCCTTCATCGTCAGCGGGGTCTTATTGCCCCCGTTAGAAGTAACCCTTTGTATGCAGATGTGATGACAGGGGTACAATGGTATCGAATTAAACATTCGTTTATAAACGCCTACTGGTGTTATGGAGAATGTTCCATTACTTTTTTGTTTGTAGAAAAAAGTTTGACATGTGTTTGGAACTTTTTTCTCAAGTATATTTTGATTTTTTTTTGGTAATCAAATGTAATGTTGTGTTGCTTATTATTTTGTTTCAATTTATATATTGGTTTGTTTTTATCCTTGTATTTGAAATAAAGTCGAAAAAAATAATAACTTGATTTTCTTTTGTTGCAGTAACAAGCCGACAATGTGACGGATTGTGGCAGTTTCCCGCCGAAAACTCATCGTCGACCATTTTGATTATTTCGAACACGAGTGTTGCCAGGTGAATATTTAGAAATTAATCAAAAGCAATTACAGTCAATAGAATTTAAGCGTTAAAAACCGTATTATTCTAAGTGCTTCAGCTTAATTGCACCTTCGCTTTCAATCAGACTTGAGTGCTAGCTGAGATATACGCAAAAAATAAGACCAGACATTTTTCTTACGTCTATAAAAGGGGGATAATCGTTTAGTATGCAGCTAATGTTGCCATTTCCTTTAATTATGGACATAATGCGGTCAGGGTGCGTTTTACGTGAGAATTCGCATCTTCTTCTACAAATTACTCGATTTGAACGCCTGTTAGATTTATTGGTCGATTACAAATGTGTTTTTATGGTGTGTTATATGGTGGTTTAGAATAACCGCGTTTTGCTGTGAGAGGTATAGACAATATTTTAAACTGTTTTTGTTTGTGTTTACATATCCTGTAAAATTAATTTGATATTTAGCTATCTAGAAGTAAACGTTCTTAAAAGTAGGAATTGAAAAATATAGTTCCTATAACAACACGTAGTTTTATAACACTGCAAAAACTTTGAATGCTAAAACTCTTTTCTCATTTAAAAAAAAAAAACAACAACTTCCGTACCATAGCTTAAAACTTACTGGCAACCGAACAAAAATAGAGTCGTGTGCAATATAAAATATATGCTCTATAGTCTAGGATTTATTGTGACAATGTAACAGGTAACAATACTCTTCCTCTTTGTCTCTAGCTTTTGTTTAGCGTTTCTCGAAAACAATTGTTAAAAGGAACTTATAATGAATTCCCTGTGGATAGAAATGGCGAATGAATTTAAATTATTGTTGCTGCGTTTGGTTGGCACACTGTTTTCCGGTAGACATTTTGTTTATGGTACATTGATAGGGTAAGGATATAAATGGAATCAGGATTGTTTATGGTAATAAAATTAATAGAAATAAATTTGAAGATATGTACGATTTACATGCACGCAATTGTATTTAATGGCACTTTTTTATTACATGTCACGTCCGGAAACACCGGAATCCAATTTTAATTTAGTAAAATATTTTTTTTTTATTAAAAATCTTAAATTTTCAACCACTGCAGTGGCGACATCCATCACTGTGAAACTACAAAAAAAAACTTTACAAACCTATAATATAGAACTACGGCTTTGTCCCCTTACTTTTCCTGCATTGTAGTCCCGGATAGATATCTGAAATCGGCTCGTTAGCCGCGACACCTCAATAGGCATGCTTCGAAGATGTGCCTAAGATTGTCACAGACTATACATTTGGATCACTGTATAAGGTGCGTCCTTTCCAGGCAAACAAAGTACCCGGTCCTATCCGGGCATGAATTGTTGCCCACAGAGGGACGCGTCCTTATTGGTGGATTTATTTATTTACTAACGAGATGACTTTACCAATATGGTGGCGGGAATTTTCATTGGAATTAGAAATATGTTAGATTGTTTCACCGTTCAGGAGAAACGGAATGTCATTTTGGTATTGAATTTGAACGTAGACTTGTCTATTGTTTTGCCATAGATAGTGCTTTCTATCTGTCACATTTTTTAAATAGATATTTAACTTAAAGGAATTTCTACTGTCGTCGTTGCAAACATACAAGATTTCTTTATATTTGTAGTATGTGAAATCGGTATTTTGGAACATTTACTAGAATAATAATTGTTAATGAAAATTTTATGACAAGGGCACGGATCACGAGTCCGTGGAGAAGTGAATTAATATCCGCTATATTATAAAAAATCAACATGCACGCTCACAAACGTAAAACATCAAGACTCGGTACAATGAATTGTGGGTCCTCAAAAGAATCGTGAAGTAAATTGAACCCGTGATATGTTGCACAGAAACTATTTTTCTAAACCCCAGGCCAATGCCATGCAGTCCAATTGGTTCTTTTATGGTAATCAAATGTAAAAAATAAATATAATTTTTTTTTTCTTCTTGAATGGCAATCGAGTCTCCAATTTAATGTTGTCGACTATACTGCCAGTGTCATGTAATGGCGGCAGATTATAAAAAAAAAAATATATTAAATCAGTTAAACGATATCCAGGCACTTTTGAAACGTCAAAATAGAATAACAGTCGTTAAGTTTGTAATTGTCGGTAAAAGTAATTTAGTGGAAAGCAATTTTCCTCCTTTTTATATCAATTAAAAAGGTAAAATTTAAAGTTGACTTTATTAACTAAAAAAATAATATACAGGTAAACCTGTCGGACTGGAAAAAAGCAAAAGTATGAATTTGAGTGATTGGTCGGCGCTTGTTTTTGTTACTTAAGTGATTTCTGAACTGAAAACGATGCAATAAACAACAATTTTGTTTTTAAATTTATGGTAAGGGGCCGTCCCGTCAGTGGTTAAGATGCGTTTACAAGACTGGCAAGTTCGGAAAATTTCTAGTCGGTAGTAGGAAAATATAAGAATTGATTAGGTAGTTAGTTAATAAATTGTTTTAAATAAAAACTTAAAAATCATTACCAAAATTGTAGACTATGTTGAATGATTATGAATAAAAAATATGGTATAAAGATTTATTTATTGTTTATTTCTATATTAAAATTTCAAATTCAAAGTCAAATAATTTATTTTAAATAAACGTTAAAATAGAATAATAGTCTGTCAGTCTGTTCGTCAGTGAAGCTCGTCGTCCTAAGGTTAGAATCGATTAGAGAAGAATGACAAAGAAACTCCATTGTTACTCTTGTAAAAAAAAAAAACGTTTTACTAGTACATAGTATGCAGAAAGTTCGTTTGTTCGAAGAAGTATTTTAATAGTAGTATGCAGAAATTTCTTACCAATTGCTGTGAGTAATGGCTTCAATCCTATATGCCAGACATAACACTCAACTCCTTTGTCACAGATAATCAAGAACTCTATTTTTTTTAATCTGTATTCGACTGCAAAAGTCTCTATACACGCCAGTGTGAACAGCCCCTTACTCTCACTGAGTGGCTGCAAAGCAGTGGACACACGTTCGGAATACAAATTATATTCATACCGATACGTAAAATTGATATTAATCATTATAATAACCATCATTATCAATTTTCAATATTTTCGCAAATAATTTCAGTTATGGGAATAACTGATTTATTGCTGTGTTGCGTTTTTGGAAGTAGCAAGGATGATTAATGGTTTCTCGGCATATTTGTCTTCATTTTTATGACCGAGAGTTGGTTTTGGCATGTATGTATTTTTATGCATTTTTTCTTGTACAAACCATTTTGTAACTTACTACTACACTTACTAGAAGGTTTGATTGCGCCATCGCAATCAAACCTTCTAGTAAGTTTTCTCAGTAACTTTTCAAAAGTCAAAAAGTCAAAAATCATTTATTTCAATTAGACCACAGTAGGCACTTTTGAACGTCAAGCAAGCAAAAAAGGAAAAAAGTTTAGAATATGAGCTTTAAAATTAAGCGTGTCAGTCTGTCCGTCCGTCCTCTAGTGAAGCTATTTGCTCGTTCCAAAGTGTAGATTCCTATGGAGAAGAACGAGCAAGAAACTCCATGGTTACTCTTTTTCAATCAGTTTTACAATACATTTCTTTATTACATAATTTAGTCGGTTCTGATATGTGAGAACAATGTAACACTAATGTTCAGTTTGTTGTCGTTTAAACATAAGATTAAAAAGTAGCCTATGTATTATTCCAGACTATAATCTATCTCTGAGCCAAATTTCATTCGGATATGTTAAGAAGTTTTGCGTGAAAGACTCACAAACATCCATTTATCTGTACTTACAAACGTTTGCATTTACAATATAAGGATTTGAAAAATCCAAATTTCCAAACTAACATTATACATTTGAAAGTAACTCTGTCTGTCTGTCTGTCTGTCTTTTCTCCACGCCTAAACTACTAAACTGATTTCTGTGAAATTTGGTATAGACATAGTTTGGAACTCGAGAAAGGACATACGATAGTTTTTATACCAAAAATCTGCAGGAAGTCACTATTCTACGCGAACGAAGCGGGCTAAAGTTAGTACATTAATAAGAAAGAAACGTCTTTAAAGATTGGCAGTAAAAGTATTTGAGATACAATCAACATGAGAAACATGTAACAATACTTTAAGCATTCGTTCTTTTTGTTTCATTTCCAAAATGGCTCGCTAATGAAGTGGAAACCTGCCAGGACAGGTCCACCGATGCTGACCTTGGAACCAAAATATAGAATACATTTTAAAAGTAAAACCTTTTCCTTTTTATACCTTTTTGAAGATTTATTTATTTATTATTTTATATATATTTTTTCATATGATGTATGTGGTCGGCAAACGAGCAGACGGATTACCTGATGGTAAGCAATCAGCGCCGCCCGTGGACACCCGTAACAACAGAGGAGTTACGAGTGCGTCGACCTTTTGAGGAATAGGGATTGGCAGGGCAAAACACAACGCTGTGGCTTTTTCACGCCGGTTTTCTATGAGGCCGTGATATTACTCCGGTCGAGCCGACCCATTCATGCCAAAGCATAGATCTACCACACTTATATTCTTTATTATATTTGCAGAAGTTTGGTTATAATTCGCAAAATGAATTTTATATTATTCTTCAAATAAGTTATGCGATAAACAAACAATAAAGAAGAGTTGCAAACACAAGTTGTCGTCGACCTTTTGGGTATATAGGATTTGCGCGCAACTCTTAGAGCCTATAGATCACCACAGATGGGGCTTAACAGGGCTGATGTTGAACCAGGGTTGCGATTGGAGGCGCAATAATTTACCACGACCTTGGATCTGGAGCAAGAGAAATAATAGTATGGTTTTTAGTCAGTAAGAGTCTGACAATCCCTCTCTTCTCACCCAGGGCACAAAACCTCTGATGATTTTCCACTTTAAAAAAGAATTATAACGAAAGAGTGTTATGGTGGCCTGGACGTTAAGGCACCGGCTTCTTATACAGCACGTCGATTCTATAAAATTTGTTTTATTTTGAATCTTGTTCGAGTGCGAAGTGAGCGTCGAAGTGACGGGGTACCTAATTAAATTTTAGAATGCCACTTTTAACGTCATCTCATACTTTATCTATCAAAATGTTGCTGTCGATTTAGTTCAACTCGCAAGTGTAGCGCTAGTGTACTATTCACAGCGGATTCAGATTCGAAGTTTAGAATGAAGTCTTACAAAATCACACCCCAGGAGGGTTCGTACTAATATATTTTTTCCGAGTTATATGTACTTACCTACTTTCCATGATTATTTAGACACCACTGACATACGATGAAGGAAAACATCGTGAGGAAACCTGGACTAATAATCTGTTATTATAAGTTTGAAATCGCCAACCCGCATTGAGCAAGCGTGGCGATGAATGCTCAAATCTTCTCTGTGTGAGAAGACGCCTTTGCTCAACAATGGGGACTTTATGCTGATGATGGGCGTTGTGAAACGAAAGAATACCTCTTGTTCTACCGTTAGCAACAAATACCTTTCATAAGAAACCAATCAATAGATACCAATTAAGTAACACAATTCCTGTCTGTCTATTCGTTTCTATTTATCTCTGATCTGGAAGGTCAGTAAATAATCTAATATCATTGAAATTACGAGCGATGTCGAAATATAAGGCCGAGTGATTGCATCGGTTTGATAAAACATAAAATGGCGCCCGCGTCGGCCAATTAGTGCAAGAGATTCGGAAGATACAGGCTGTTTAAAAACTTCCGTACATGATTTTGTTACGGTATTGTAATTTGATTAAGGTTGATTTCTATGTCTGATATGTATTTTTTTTCACATGTTTTTTATTATTTATCAAATCACTTCACCCGCCCAGGGCCGGGCGGGAGAGAGTGTCAGACTTTTACTGACTAAAAACCCCCTGTTCCTTCTCCTGCTTTCGGCTGAAGTCGCGGTGCCTCATTGCGCTTACCCTGCAACCCCGGCTGAACATCAGCCCTATAGGGCCCCGTCTGTGGTGGTCTATTGGTTCTTTGAGGCGCGCGCGGAACGCTAAGCGCCGTACGCTCGGGTCTGGTTCTGGTCGGGGCGGAGAGCTGCCATTACTCGCCGACCGCACACCCATTTTAAATGTACGTTTAGTTTGATTCGTAGTTTCGTGTTTTCGTGTTTTACCTAATAGTGTATAACATTTACGATTTGGAGTAGGAGAAGGTACGGGGTAACCACCCCGTACCTTCTCTTCTTCTTCTTCTTTCTTCTTTAGTCAGTTTGAGTCAGATACTCCCTCACGGCTACCAAGGCGGGAGAAGTATGTCCCCTCAAAAATAAAAGATAGGCAGCACTGGCTGTACGATAATGATTCTAATGCTCAAATCCGTGCGCTAATGTAGGTATTTATTGCTGTTCTATTTTCAAAACGACAATTCGTATAAACTAAAAACTTATCTAAATAAAAATAAAAAATATGACGTTATATTTAATTGAATAATGAATAAATAAAATTAATTATATATTTTTTTTTGTATAAATTAGTAAAACGGATAAATAAGTCGTAATTGACGTTCAAATGTGGAACGATGCTCGTGCGCAAGGACGTAGGTATGCTAGTTTCCGTCGATGTTCGGCTAACTTCGGTTATTTTCGTAGTTTGTATTACGATTATTCGATTAGTAGATATTTATTAAGATTTATTTATTTAATTTTCTTGGATATATTCGTACCTATTATTAATTGTTGTCTCTATTTAAAGCATAATTAACAATGAGGTTAAAAATATCAAATTATTTCGAATTTTGAATCGTTATGTTTTTTTTATGAGATAAGTCGGCAAACGAGCTGACGGCGTTCCTGATAGTATGCAATCGGCGTCGCCCATGGACAACACCAACGGAGTTAAATTAGTTATTTGCCTGTCTTTTGGGGATAAGGGTTTCAGATATTTAAGGATTGGGAAGGAATGGGCGTAGGCATTGAGCCTCCGGTAACCTCACTCACACGGCGAAACACAACTTTGTAGTTGTTTCACGCCGGCGTTCTGTGAGGCCGTGGTATCACTCCGGTTGAAACCACGGCCTCTGTCTTTTCTTCACGCCTAAACTACTGAACTACTATTTACTATTTGTGTGAAATTTGGTACAGACATAATTATGTAGTTTGCAACTTGAAAAAGGACATAGGATAGTTTTTAAACCAAAAATCTGAAGGAAGTCACTATTCCAAGCGAACAAAGTCGCGGGCAAAAGCTTGTAGAGTTTTTTTGCTTATTTGTTAGATAGCGCTAATCTCCGTAACTGCTGGTTAGGTTAGAATTGTATTTGTTTGTTATTATTAGTCAATGTATCGATGAATGGAAGGCTGTATATAAGGCCGATCTGTAGGGCAACCGCGGCGGGTGAAACCGCGCGAGAATAGCTAGTAAGATATAAAAGTTATTACTAATGGTCTAAACATTCCATGCTTGAACCACTAAACGTAATCAGTGTCTAGAATCTAGTTATTAAAATAAGCTTAGCATAACTACTGAGTGCATAAGTAACAGCTAGTTGCTACCTTGACACACTACCGATCTGACTTGTTCTCAGTATTCAGTATCAGTTGACTGGTCTAACCTGCATCTAGTTTGCAACATGCAAGTACACCTAAGTAACGATTTTGTTCCGAAATGAATTTCGATCCAATTAACTATAAGGACTCAGTAACCATTAAATGATTATGTTACTCTGTTGATATTTTAAATGCGTGTATGTACGTTTGTTATTCAATAACACCGAAACGGCTGAATCGATTTCGATTGTAAGTAACAAAGTTTTATTGAAGTCTTCTCGAATTGGCTTGCACTTGGTGTAATACTCACCTAAAATATTATAAATATTAAATACTCGTACGACAATCTGTGTTTCTTTCTTTGACATCGTATTTTGTGGTATGAGTTTTGGGTCTGAGGATAGTTTACCTATTTAGAGGTAAAAAAATCTAAGGAATAATTGACTTAAATCTTCACGATTTAAGTCAATTATTCCTTAGATTTTTTTTTAAAAACCATATTTCACAATACGAATTTTTCCTGTGTCGTGGGTACGTTTACAAACATACAATTTGACATAAACTTCTCAGCCAGACCCGGAACAATAATTTGTGGATCACATAAAGAGTTGTTCCGTGCGGGAATCGAACCTGCGACACGTAGCGCGGACCAAGTACCTAGAGGTGTCTGAATGGTATAGGACTTTGAATCTTAAAAACCTTAGTTCCGGAACTTCCGGAGTTCATTACGTATAGTTATTAGCGTGTCACATGCGCCTTTCGCTTTTTTCCACAGTACAGTGTGAGTTGTGACGTAACCATTGTTTTTTCTCACACACAAAAATATTTACCGTTATGCGTAGTTAGGCATGTTATTAATTACGAGTGGGTAAGTATTTTATTTGTTGAAGTTTTTATTATATCACGTTTATCGTGACATAACTGTTTCCCGTTGGTCTAGTTTTTGGAGGCGGGGTGGAATACTACCTTAAGCGAGGCGATAGATGAGGCACCGCGCCTCGGCCCAGAGCAGGAGAAGGAACGGGGGGGTTTTTAGTAAGTAAGAGTTTGACACTCTCTCTCGCCTTACCCTGGGCGGGAAGAGTCATGGGATGATTTTGTCCTGACAAAGAAAAAAAAGGCGAGGCGATAGAGAGTCATAGAGAGTCAGATTCTTACTGACTAAAAACCAACTCGTTTCATCTTCAGCTCATAGTAGGGCTGTGGTCTGTGATATACTTTACCAGTGACAAGACAGTTTTTCCATAAGTGCGTTTAAAAACTGTTTTTCATTAGTCAGAGCGAGCACTCGGATTACCTGATGGTAAGCTATCGGCGCCGCCCATGGACACTCCCGACCCCAAAGTAGTTACTTACGAGTGCGTTGCTGGGTTTTAGAGCCTTTTAGGCCTATAAGCCTTTTTGGATATTTAATAATTGAGAACGGTTTGAAATACATAGTATATCTTTATGGGATCCTTCTACTTCGGTTTATTAGGACATTCTCACAACACACACGGCACGAATTAAATTGGTGATAATTATACTTCGCCGTTAACGCGTCCAGAAAAATGTCGACATCAAGCCATGGTGGCCTATAAGCTGTTCCTAGCGCAACCTTACAACCGTTTCTCAGGGTCCATCGGATGAGGATGACTCTGCTATCACTACATTGCATATCAGTCTCTACATATAAAACTAACTCCTTTTAGCACTACATGACCTAGATTTTACATTTACTCAGACATATAAATAAACGCCATCAATTTCTTCATCTAGGTAAGCTAAACATTATCTAGACCTAGATCAGAAAAAAACAATTGACTGACCAAACATTTGGCAACACCAATCCATCTCAATCCGAATTATTACATAACAACACAAACAAACACGTGAGGTCGGCAATACGTACTCGCAAAAAGTGAAAGTTGCCACAACCAAAAAAAAAAGAGTATGTAGCATCTGTAAAATTAACTTTATTACTTAAGCTTTAGGGATGGGTTTTGATTGGTTAGCGGTGGTATTTAATAAAATGTTAAGTAAGGAGGTTTTGTAATGTAAGGCACTTGTCTTCAACTTATGTATGTAGGATATAGTATAGTATAGCAGGTTTTTAAATTGTCTTTGGTATTAAAAGGGAACGTGTAGTTTAAATTTTTAAAAAGGTTCCGTTCCTTGTAGTCGAAACCAGATTTAAGAGAATTCGTTGGTCACATTCGCAGAAAGTAAAATGAGTATTATAAATATTTGAGGTTTTATAAGTGACTAATGTGATTCGGTTGTAGTGTATTCTTCATAAATCAATATGGCAAACCCCAAGCGAGCGCTGGCGGTCTCCTATTGTGTCTAAAATTACCACGTTTGAAATGTTATTAATAAAATATAAACTGTCAACAGAACTGTTATGCAAATCTTTGTTTTTTGTTTTTGTGGGTCAAAATTGTCGATTGACTTCTCCCATCCTGGATGGGGTGATAGGTACTGTCAGACTCTTACTGACTAAAAGCCACCTCGTTTCTTTTCAACTACAACAAAATAACAATGATGACAAAAAGTGGTCAAGAAAATCTCAAGCCATTGTAGGGTCAAGAAATGTGTATTAAATATCAAATAAATGTGTAATTCTGTTAGATATCAATATAATTATAATCCAAATATCTCCTTAACGACATCCGAAACCAGTTTAAAATCAATTCTAATGAGATTTGACGATTTAATTTCTTGATCCTGTTAACGTAAGATTAGACACATTTGTGCGGTCTGCGGACGGCGAGCAAGGGTAGCTCGCCGTCCTACTAGATCCAAACTCGAGCGTAGAGCGTGTATCATTCCGCGTTAGTCATAGAGAGGTAATAGATCACCAGACATGGGGCCCAATAGGGCTGATGCTTAGCTGGGGTTGTGGGTGTAATGGATGAAACCGATAGGCTTCGGGCGTGGCGCGACACAACACGCTAGGACACAGTTATGACTGTGTATGTATCTATGTGTATGTTCGAAATTATTCCCGTCTTTAAGTTGTCACCTACAATATATCTAAGTTCCGTCGACTTAAAACTTTATAGATATTAGCAACATCATAATAATATCAACAAACCCAGTGACATTGTACAGACCACAGGTACAGACCACATTTCAAACGAATAAAGGTTTTATTAAGTTGCCAACTATTTTAACAACTATATTCTCCAACGAGCACCTACCTACTCGTACACTGACGGACAATTCAACTTTGACATTTCTAACATGCCTGTTTATGGATTAATTGAAAAAAAAATGCTTTGACATTGTCGAAAATAAGAGATTAAAATAAATTTTATGTTTAAATGCCAATGTGCCTAAAACTTGACTGACGCTTGCGACGATTTTGCCGTCACTAGATTCTCGTAAGTAGTCAAAGAATGTGTGAGTTTTCCTACAGTATGATTTTGAAAAAAGGCCCTTATATGCTTTTTTCCCTCCTGCCACTCCACACTTAATGTCAAATGTTGTGACTGAGGGAACAGTAAGGGTCCTTACTACTGTCGACTGTCCAGATACAAGAGGAGTCAGGCGCTTAAAAAAATCTAGGTTGACTTTAGGTAGAATATATCTTATTACCTTTGACTTAAAACTTAATATTAGCTACCTACATCATAATAAAAAACCCAGCGACATTCATCCCTTATCCTTAATAATCCACAAGAGGCCGGCAACGAAATTTGTAGTAGGTAACTCTTTTGGTATTACGAGTGTTTATAGACGGCGCTGATTCCTCACCATCAACTAATCCGTCTACTCGTTTTTTTTTCTTTTTATTTATTTTTAAAAACGTTCAAATTATGATTTTCTCCTGTGTCGTGGTTGCGGTTACAAACATACAATTTCACATGCACATGACACCCAGAACTGGAACAACAAATTGGTGGATCACACAAAGAGTTGTTCCGTGCGGGAAACGAACCCGCGACACGTTGCATGGCAGCCAGTTGCCGAGCCACCGCACCAACCGTGCAGTCAAAGTCGTTTGTCGTCCTGCCACATAGAAAAACCTGCACAATAAATCTTAGCGTACCTAAAGCTACGTTTAAAGAAACCTCTGCTAACTCTTTAAGGAAGGTGTAAAGCTATGTTAGGTAAATAGGCGCCTACAAGAAGCCATGTGATTAATAATGTATTAAAGCGATTTCTTATCTTCAACACTGGTAGAAAGTCGTCTACAGTTAGGTACTGAGTTACTTACAAAGAGCAATGAAATAATATTTGAATACACAAATAACATATCAATAACCGAACCTTTTAATAACCGAAGTCGAAAGCCTTTTTTGATTTGAGAAGTGAAAATCATCTAATTTCTACTCCTAGGCAACATGGAGTGTCAAGATTGCCACAACATCCCAAAAAAGGTCTAGGTCAAGGAAAAACTCATGGTATGGTAGGATACCATGAAAACACCGAAACACTGAAGTCAAACCGCATCTCAATTACATGATTGACTGTCTTGGATCCTGCAAGATAGATATGGAGTGTCAGACTCTTACTGACTAAGAACCATTGTTACATCTCCTTGTCTTCCATCTTAATGCGCTTGCGCCGCAAATTCCTTCCAAAATCAATACATGATAATTATTGGACTGGACTATCACTTTGGTCTTTTGGTATCAAGTTGTAAAACAAGGCGAAGTTAAATATACAATGTTAAAAAAAAAAACACAGCAAAAGTTCATAGATACTCTGTGCATTAAGAATTTTAAAAATCCGTTCAAAAGCTTTAACATGGCCCATTTCGCCTGGCAACTATGCTTGGCACCACCGGCATATACCGCCGTTGTATTTTTATATTGTAAACTAGCTACTCTCGCGCGGTTTCGACCGCTGCTCGGCTCCATTTAATCTTAGCATGATGTTTCAGCCTATAGCACTCAGGAACATTGTGGCTATCTATCAGTGAAAGAATTTTAGCAATCCGACCAGCGGTTCCAAACATTCCCCCCTACATACAAACTTACAAATTTTACCTCTTTATAATAATAGTATAGATATAGATTTGGACATAAAGTTTTAATGTAAAAGCCTATCTGTCATTCCAATCGGGAATTACCATTAGAGAATTGTGTGTTGACGTTTACGTTTTCCTTAATTTAGAATACGCCTAAATTAATCACAACACCATAAAATCCCCGAATAGTTTCAACTTGACATTAATTTGTCTAAGGTTAAATCGTTTCGCATTAACTAATAATTAGGTATGTTTAAAGTTTTTAAAGATCATTTTATTAATTCGATCTGTCAGCCGTACGAAATACTAAACTGGCATCCATTTTTTTTTGCATTTGTAACCATTTGAGATTTTAAAACCACCCTGTAAAACATTTCATATTTATCTGCCTGGGCACCTAGGCTTTAATACAAGGACTTAATGATAAAAGACAATCATGTCAAACATGGAGAGCCATGCTTCAGTACGGCTCGGCTCGACCGGAGTGATACCACGGCCTCACAGAAAACCGATGTGAAACAACCACAGCGTTGTGTTTCGCCATGTGAATAAGCTTACCGGAGGCCTCTTTCTTCCCCTCTCTAAATCTTCAAGTCCCTTATCCACAAAAGGTCGGCATCGCATTCGTAACTCCTCAATTGTTGCGGGGTGTCTATGAACGGCGCTGATTTCTTACCATCAGGTAATCTGTCTGCTCGTTTGCCGACTATCAACTCGATCAACCGTTCGAACGTGATTTTTTATTTGACAAAAACGGTCCAGGAAAACATTAAAAGCCGTACCTTTTATGGTATAACTATCCCTTCATCCTTTAACTCCGGAAATATCAAGAAAAACGGGACTATCCGACTATCACAACTAGCCTACAGTCATACATATTGAAGCATATACCGTAAGCTGCGCGTGAGTGGATCCGTGGGAGACAAGGCCTACAGCGCGCATTGCAGTGATAATTGAATCATTCATTCATTCGTTCATACGGTCAATTGAATGGAACCTTCAATTATGGCGAGTTAGCGTGGTTTAGCTAAATATGTAGGTGTATGGAATTTTAATGGCTTACGTTTGTTTTATTGATAGAGTTGTTGTGAAAAAATATATTTTAAATATCTTGAAATCGGGTTCTTCGTGATAATTTTGCTAAAGAAATATTATGTACTATCATTTAAATACTGCGACACATTTGTATGTATTGAGTATTTATCTTATAAACCATACCACCATATACCAGTATAATTATATTATTCTATATATATATAAATATTTATTTATTTTAGTGTTTTTGTTGTATTTTTAAATCTTATTTTATCTTCTCAAAGTTCTCTTCTTGTTCCACCTACCATACTCTCTCTGCATCACCCTAAGGTTGACTGGTGAGAATGCCTACGGCATTAAGTCCGCCTATGTAAAGTTTAAATAAATAAATAAATTTGTACAAAAAGTAGCTACCTATCCTTATTTCATTTTGTATGTCAGTGTGTAAATGTTCCAACTCACATCATCATCATCACCCTGTAAGTGCCCACTGCTGAGCAAAGGCCTCTTCTCACACGGAGAAGGTTTAAGTATTAATAACCACGCTTCCTCAAGGCAGATTGGCGATTTCAAACTTATAATTACAAATTTTAAAGTCCTTTGATAATTTCTTTCCCCGTATTACATGTCATTGTTCCAAATAATTGCATAATATTTGTGAAAAATCATAAGTAACTTATGTTAATTATGGTTCTTACCTTCTTTTTCATTGGTTTGATAAAGTTTTATTTTGATCACAAAATAAAACTTTATCTTATCTTTATCTTTATTAAAGGGAAACAATTGAAGTTGGGTTAATTTCGCTTTAATGCGTAAAAAAAAATCGAATAACTTTTTTATATTTTAAAAGAGCGTTATAGTATGGCCTCCATCTTATCTGGTGGTAAGCCACGACGACCTACAATGGAGTGCCTACGCCTATAGTACGCCTATATAAAACAAAATAATATTCATTTAGGCCTTAAAGACAGCCAGGTTATACCTACCTGGACTCCGGCAAAGAGCCACTCCTTAGCGGTTCTGAATAACTCATGAGAGAAAAGATTATAAAAGGGAATGTAGATGTGATACGAACTTCTTTGTTTCTTTTCCTTACGATATAAAAACGTAAACTTATTACAATATATAAATGTAAAAACAATACACGATTTGTGCATAATAAAATGGCTAAAATACACATAAATAAGGTATTATTCGTGGAGAAACCAGTCCGCCATGTTTTGGTGCAAACCGTGTTTTATTCGCTCGTAAATTTGGCACTTAATGTATTTTTGAAATGATATTTGGAGAGGAGTTTCATGATGCGAACGATATAGCGATAAAGGTAAAGCTTGAGATGTGAAGAGCGGGTTTCAAATCGCTGTCGCTTCGCTTATGACTCAGATTTTTGATTAATTCGAATGTTGTCCTCCGGATTATCATAAGCGATGTTTTAAGCCTAATTTAAGTCAATCGTACAACGGCTGACTCCATGCTAATGTTGTTCTATAACCAATGCTCTTAGGCTGATATGTTTTGAAACAAAAGCCCCTAAAATTTAAGATTAAAAACATTCAAATCTAAGACTAAAATATGTCTGTTTTACTACCCTTATGTACCTATGTAAGTACCTGGTGAATTAAGTGTCAGATTAGTAATCCCATTACGTTCTAAATTCAAAATTATGTGGTAGATAGTTGCCATCTAGACATTAAGAAACAGTCCTTTAAAGTTTTAAATTTAAGTAATGAATTGATATTGCTTAAGGCTACTTTGTTATTTTGTTGCCCCGGAAACGAAATCACTCTCAATCCAGGGCCGGACTATCCAATTAGTAGAGCCTCTAGGCAATGTCTAGGGGCCCCGAGGACCCGGTAAATGTGGCCACAAAAATAATCATTTTTTATGTAATCTGGGGCAAACATGCATATGGATCACCTGATGGTATGTGAGGATCAGCGTCGCCCACAGATACCTGCAACACCAGAGAAGTCATAGTAGTCGTTGCCGGCATTTTAAAATGGTGTACCTACGCTTGTTTCTTGACGTATCGGTATAGAAAAACTGGCGCCGAAAGATAATTCCAAAGTTTTGCTGTGCGAGGCTGAAAGACTAATTACTTTATAGAGATGGCTTTTAACAATAACATTGGCCATCCATCCATCCTAAAACCGAATAAAAATTGTTCGCATTATCATAAAAACTAAGAGCGGGCCCCTAAAATTGCACCGCCCAGGGGCCCCAGCTGTGTTGGACCGGCCCTGCTTCCATATGCAATTTATAAATATAAACGCAACAAAATAATTTTAATTAACATAGTTTATGTAAATCTGTCGAGCATTCAGCTTCCGTTTGTACCAAAACACAGTTTAATTGCATATCTTTGGTCACAACTGTTTTTAATTAAGATGAGTATCTCACTCGACTCACTAAATAACGACTTTATCTACACTAATAAATATTAAAGTTTATCACACTTGATGTTAATTTACAGTTATTTTTAATAGTTGCGTGAAGTTTTTGTTATTAGGATTATTACTGTTTTTAATACATATGTTGATGGCAGTGGTATAAACCATCCTTTTGAAGTAAGGTAACCGACATTTTTTTTTAGAACATTGCCCTACTCTAGGTTTTTTCCAGATATACAATTCCACATAGACATGACACCCATACCCGGGACAGAATCAGAATATCAGTTTGTTGATTACAGAAAGAGTTGATGCGTGTGGCAATCGAACCCGTGACACGTTGCACGGCAGCCAGTTGCCCAGCCACCGCACCAACCGTGTAGTCAACACGGAATTTTGTAGCCCTAAATGGAATGGCCACAATTAAGGGCATTATAACTACAATAATGTAGTTTTCCTCTTAAAATCGCTCCGCTTCCGCTCATCACCACCACCTCAACTTTAAAACAAAAAAGGTTCTCAGCAATCATTACGGTGTTATTCAAAACCCTATATTTGGAGGCGGGGGGCGTCAATTCGATACCCGATTGCATTAAGTTTGCCGAAAAAATATGAGAGTCTTTCGTAACACGCCATTTTTTTCAAATGAAATGGTGTAATTATTTGTATGATTTCATATTTCATCTCAAAGTGTGATTGCTACCCTGTACTCAAAGTAATAAGGAAAGGAGAATCTACTTTTTTATATAAACTTATGTATTGCTTGGTAAAGGATAGGTATGTATATGAATTTCTTTTTTACAGTGTACGGTCTTTTAGGGATAAGGATTTCTGATATTTAAAAATTGAGAAATGTAGGGGGAGGAGGTTGGTTTGGGACTCCGGTAACCTCACTCACAACGCTCTGGTTGTTTCACGCCGGTTTTCTGTGAGGCCGTGATATCATTCCGGTAGAGCCAACCCATTCGTACCGAAGCTTGGCTCGCCTGCAGTTACTCGATTGACTATTTTCATAACCTATGACTAAGGGCTGGTTTTCGCAATAGTAAGATGTTATCTGAGGAATAAAATTGTTGCTGTCACTGTCTTATACAAACATTCAGACGCGACAGCATCATAATTATTCCTTAGGTAACTTTTATCTAACCATTGAAAAATCAGCCATCATAATTAAAATCATTCAAATAACATACCATATATTGTTAAAAAAACTGCGTTTCACCAAATGTAGATTATCAAAAATATCAACGCCTACACCTAATAATACTTCTAAGGAAATATACCTTTTAAAGCAAACTGTTTTATAATCTCCGAACACAGAGACATACAAAAAATACAAGTCGAGTCTGTGACAAAGGAGGTACCATAAGTGTTTCAACCTTGTCCGGTGAAAGGTTATGCGCCGGCGCAGCCATATATCCTTGTTGGGATTGACAGACAAAATATGTTAATGGGGACTTAATGCCAACACGATATTTATGCTATAGATAAAAAAGAATTCTTTTTGGATTATAATAATTATTATTATGGAGCTTAGAGTTCATAGCGCTGAGGTTCGATGTTTGTAATGAAGTAATTTTTTGTGTTATTAATGGTCGTTTTTTGATTAAAAATAAACTGGAAACAATAAAATCTGTCTATAATTTCATATTATACAGATTTTACTGTAAAGTTATGGAATGTTAACCGTAAGAGGATTATCCAAAATTTTAACAAAAAAAAAAAAATCTAAATAAAAGAGGAAATTTATTTTAATATTCATATTAATCTCTCTGTTCTTTATTGTATTTAAGATTATTATAACCCGAATTTGTCATCGATTACCCTAAAAAATTTACTATCCCGCCCTGGGTGACGCGAAAGGGAGTGCCAGATTCTTACTGACTTAAAACCCTGTTCCTTCTCCTGCTCTAGGCTAGGGCTTCACTATTGCGACATAAGCTTGACATGCCAGTTGGAGATTGCAGCTTAGTACCTTACCTCTCTGTCTGTTAGTACACCATATGGCGGTTCTTACGATCCATCCATTGGTTTTATCTAACTAATTAATAAAAGCTTATAGAAATACTAGCTTTTACCCGCGGCTTGTGGAATACTGACTTCCTGCTGATAAAACTATCCTATGTCCTTTCTCGAGTTCCAAACTATCATCATCATGAAACCGCACTTTGGAACCTCACCAAAACTATGCCCTGTACCAAATTTCACAGAAATCGGTTCTATAGTTTAGGCGTGAAGAAATGACAGACAGACAGACAGACAGAGTTACTTTCGCATTTATAATATAAGTATAGAAGTATATAGACAGTACAGATTATCATCACTTAAAAGTTAAAATAAAAACACCTTCCACACTTCCCATTCCATCGAACAAGACTAAAAGAAAAGCAGATCAAAAACGCAACAATTTCATAACACGTTTTACCTCTAGAGAAAATGAGAAAATACTCGAGTTTCTAAAGCGAAGTGAAAACTGTATTACCGTATCGATCGAGATATGTACATACAGTTGAATAGAAAAGTCGTTCGTACAAAACAAAATAATCTTCCGTAACGTGAGATACCTACACCACTTTCATCGTCTTAGTAGTCATCAATATGTAGAAAACTAGAAATGTCTGTGATTTCTTTTGGATTTGTAACATGCAAGCTTCCCACCTGGCCTGATTTTTGAAAAATACTCTGGAATAGGTAGATTTTTTGAATAACATACATGTTATTTTTTATGTTACTCCTAGAAATGTATTTTATCATTTTAAAAGAATACTTTGTTCATCTACCCCTCTTTGAGATCCTCTAGACCCCTCTTTGAGAGGCTTGAGTCGCAACGTGTTACGGATTCGATTTCTGCAAGGAGCAACTCTTTGTGTAATTCACAGATGGTTGTTCCGGGTCTGGGTGTAATGGGTGTGTCAATTTGTACGTTTGTAAACGCACCCATGATACAGGAGTAACTCCTAGTACTCGTACTCTAAAGTAAAAAATAAACACTCTTTTGTACATTTCATTTTAATTAAATCCTCATACTTATAATGCTTAAAAGATAAGACATGGGTAAAAATTTCCTAACCAAATTTTTATTTCTATTTCCAGCATAGAGATGGCGCTGTTATGGTGTGTGCTGGCGTGCGCGCTGACCATTGCGCAGGCGCAGTCGAACTACGGGTCCCAAGCGAATAATATCGAATACCAGGGAGAGGGGCTCCCTGAACAAACTGTTTTAGATGGAAAGGTGAGCAATATTTAAAGTTATATTTTACCTTAAATATTTTTTTAAATCTGAATGGTCAGATAGAGGTACAAACCAAGTATGGTGGGTTGTATTCTCTCCACATGATATAGGTACAGCTAAATAGAGATATTATTTTTAACTCTTAAAAAAACTCTTACTTAAAAAAAAAATACTGAAGTTTGCCTCATTCCGCGAAAAACCATAATACCCATTTCTCAGCAGTTATATTCTAATAACCTGATACTGGGACCAATTTAAAAAAGCAGAGAAAAAATGAATACCATTCGACCAAAGAAGCAACTCTTTACAATAATTTCTAGAGCAATAAAAACACTTTTCCATAATAACATCGCGGGTAGCGGTCCATTCATATTCACGTGGTTATTGTTGAAACTGGGACCAACCGCAAGGTACCGCTGTAAGTGAGTTTGTTATTACTCATCTCTGTACGTTAGGTGCGCACGCGCACGGAAATGTAACAGGAATACCATACAATGTTGCACCTGTTGTTTATTTGTTTACAAAACTGTAACTTGGCGTTTTGTTTTAGTTTATCATTAATTTGGATTATGTAATCCATTTTAGGTGAAGTTAGTTTTTTTGCGGTCAATTTTTGGATGGGTGTGCAAAGATAAATGACAAAGATGTCTGTAATGTGACAGTGATCGTTTACCTCCAGCAGACCACACTTGATTTTAATGTTAAAAATAACAAAAAATAAGTTTTAAGGCATTATCTCAAAAGCTTTTAAACGAACAAAACGCACAATGAAAAATCCCACTACAATATGTCCAGTAGTTTCGGAGAAAAATTACATCTAATTACGAGACCCGTACCCATATCAAACGTTTGTACAGAATGCAAAATTACTTTGTGTCGTCGATAAAAAATGCGACATCATGATTTTGCACAAAAAGATTAATAATTTTCATTTACTGAGTGCAATTTGTGGCGTGGCCTTGAGAGTATAAACCAGCGATTTTTGTACGACAGATCCTCCTGTTCTTCATATTAGCTAGCTCATTGTCATGCCATTCTCGGCTTCTTTTGTCCTAGCGTGATTTTTACTGCCTAAATATGTATAGCCTCCCTGCACAAAAATATTGTTTAATTCAAATCAGTCGTTTTTTTTTTATTGTAGTAAGTCGGCAAACGAGTAGACGGATTACCTGATGGTAAGCAATCAACGCCGCCCATGGACACCCGCAACGGAGGAGTTACGAGTGCGTTGACGACCTTTTAGGGATTAGGGATTTGGAGATTTAGGGATTGGGGAAGGGTCCAGGAAGGAGAAGGATTGGGCCTCTGGTAACCTCACTCACACGGCGAAACACAACGCTGTGGTTGTTTCACGACGGTTTTCTGTGAGGCCGTGGTATCACTCCGGTCGAGCCGACCCATTCGTGCTGAAGCGTGGCTCTCCCACACTTTAAAAGTCGTTCCGGAGAGTAGTAAATTCAAACTAACATTTTACATTTTTTTATTTTCCATTTTAGAGAACTGAGTGCGCCATTAGGCGTCATTAATCGCTTACCATTAGGTCATCCGTGCTAGTTTGCCTCAATGAGCTTGCTCTAAATAAAATAGTTTGCCATAATATTAGGACTTAACACGACATGTTGTTTTAACAGTCAAGTTTCAAATTAAAAAAGAACTAGCTTCCGCTTGAGGCTTCGTTCGCTTGGTATGTTGATAAAAAGTAGCCTATGTCCTATTCCGGAGTATATATTATGCCTGTGTCAAATTTCATCCAGTTCCGTCTAGCCGTTTTGGAGTGATTGAGTAACAAACATGCAAACATCGTAATTTTCGCATTTATAATAGGAGTAAGATTCTCCTACTGCTTCTCTGCCAAGAAATGTGTGATCTCTTCAACGGCTGTGATAATCACAGAAAAAATACATTCTACTTTAAAAAATACATTCAACTTGGTCGTCGTCATACGTAGAAAAATACTTTCTAAGGTGAATCTATCTATCGAAGAAGAACTATGATGAAAATGAGTAAAGTTTTTAGTGGATTTATTAACAACCGTGACTAATTTTTGTTGTCAGCGGACAGTCTCTCGTCTGCACAGGCCTTGAGGATAATTCATACTTAATCGCGACGTGATGTGACAGATATTTTTTATTCGATGTTGCCTTGAAATTTGTGGTATATGAAATTATGTAGTCTATATTGTAGTTGTACAAATTGTAAGTGCGAGGCGTTTGGGAATTAATTATAAAAGGCAATAAATACTTGTTCCTATGATTAACCCGTGGTATGCCGGAGCGCAGATATAATATACGCGAGACACAATGTGTTTTCTATTGTGTCTCATATACCGGCAGACTAGCGGTTAAGTATTTTTAATGAAATGAATTATCTTAGCTTATCTACTTATCATATGTAAATCTATATGGATACATACTACAATACCATAACTACTCGTAATAGTGTATTAAAATTGGCACGGCGCTAGTGTAGATAATCGTATGTGCGGTCACTAGTAGCCAAAACTAGAAAAAAGTGAAGGCTTCACCTTCACTTTTGTCGGTTGTTTTATCGAGTCTACCTATTATTAATCAGTCCAAAGAGTTCAAGTAAGGGAGGATATTTTTATTGTATACCTAGTTACTATTGTGAGACATACCAAATAAAAACAAATGACTGAGTTGTGACTAAGTCATTAGTTTTAGAATAACTCAGAAAAGCTGTGCTAATTTCAAATCACAACGGGACTCTTTCATGACTTCTGACCGACCAATCGGCTGATCTATACACTGCTGATATTTTACAATAATTCATTAATTATAATTATAGCAATGCTTTTGGTCATGTGACCTTAAAAATAGTTTTATTAGACACGAGAACCCGCATTATGTTTTTGCCTCCAGGAAGTAATAATTATCTACTATTTTAGCCTTTTATTGGTAGGACGCGAGTGTGACTATTTGGATTACGTAAAGCATTTTGCGTCTGTCGCCATTTGATCCGTTTTGAATTCTCTTTATTATAACTTTGTTATTCTTTAAATGAGCAAGAGGTTCCATTTTCGAAATTCAAAATTTTATAGGCAAAGGAGTTATTATGCATTTCGAAAAAGAAGTTCAAGATACAGAGAAAGACAATTTAAAGTTTCTATACGAACTTAAGATTACTTATAACAGCCAGTTATAACGATACTTCGAAAATGTATACATATAATTAAGTTTTTAGACCTTGATATACAGCATATGACAGCCAAGTTAGATTAAATTCGATTTGTTAGTTTTCATAATTTTGGTCTCGAAAGAATGTAAAGAAATTCGTGCCATGTAAAGGCTCTTTACATAAACAAACACGCACTAGGTATACGGCACGTAGTGTTCCGAGCGCGCCTCACAGAGCCTTCAGTCGAGGATGAGGTTGTAAACAATAAAGTAGCGCAGCCCTGGCCTGGAGCAGTAGAAGAAACGGGATGATCTTTAGTTAGTAATAGTCTGATACTCCTCACGCCTCACCCAGAGCGAATGAGGTCATTTAAGGACATGACTTTTCTTCCACAAAAACGTAAATACGAATAAGCACTCTGTTACCCGTATACTGATCTCTGTGACCAGCGCGAGGTGCTGTCTTGTAGAAGTTGAACCTGCCCATTTTACAGCGCGTACTTGGGACGTGCACCCACACCATTATATCCAAGTACTTGTACAGTTTATTACTCTTCGCTCGTCATTTGTTTTAAGCGTATGAAATTAGCAGCGTTTAATGCGATAGATTGTCTAAAATACGCAAATCAAGTATAATTTATAGCCTATTATAGCTTTCAAGTATAATTTAGCTGCTACGTATCAATGAAACAATTTGTAAAATCCGACCAGCGGTTCGGAAGATCACCCCCTACATAGAAACTTACAAAGTTTACCTCTATTAGTATATATGGGCTAATAAATGACGCTTCAAATTCTCGTACATCTTAGTTTTTGGGTTCTTTTTACTCACAACAGATGTTCGTATTTTAGGTCGTCATAGCCTTGACTCGGTAAACTTTGTATGCGCTCAATACCTGCCCTTCTTTGACCCAGACCTCTTAAATCTTTCGGACTGCGTCACGTAACAGCTTTTTCTTTTTTTATTGATGCCTTTTTATAGGTACTCATACTTTCAATATCGGTTTAATATAATAGAGTGAAATGAGACTTATGAAAAACTTTAAGTGTTAATTTTACTTGGGGTCGGTAGAAGACAGCGTTGTGTTTCGCCGTGTGAGTGAGGTTACCGGAGGCCCAATCCTTTCCCTCCCCAATCCCTCCTCAATCCCTAATTTCTAAAACGTTGGCAACGCACTCGTAACTTCTCCGCTGCGGGTGTCCATAGGCGGCGCTGATTGTTTACCATCATGTAATCCGTCTGCTCGTTTGCCGACCTATTACATAAAAAAAGAAGAGGAATAATTTTCTTTGAAAAAAAAACTAATTATGATCTCTTTATCTAAGTCCCAGTCTAGCAAGACCGAAAGTAATCTTCCGGCTGTTTCTTCTGACTTTATTTATTTTCTTGATGTCGCTTCATAAATTCTATAACTGCACTTAATACAGACTAAAAATTCTACCAAAATTGATACTCATTGCTAGAGTACATATTGTAAATAAAAAAGTATTTTTCTTTACCAAAACAAAATAATAATAATATCTTTAATAACAACACGAAAAAGAATTCGACTTTCAATTTCAAATTGCGAACGTGTGTGAATTGACCTTTGAAAATAAAGTGTGCCAGCTATTATCTGTGGTTGATAGACATTTTTTATTGATTCATGTCGTTCGATGCGGAAATAAGTTTCAATATACATCAAAGATTGTTTATGGATTTTTTATAATTTGTCTTTTTTACCAATTTTTTGTAAGTTACATTACAATACAGTAGTTACCAACTAGTCAAATTCAATACTTTAATCCAAATGTCAAAAACGATTCCTTATATGAAAGTTGTATGAAACTCCAAATTGAAATTTAGTAAGTCGATAGGCGTATTTATTATTTCTTAAAATTATCTAAATTTGTTTAAAATATCTAAAATAAGTGTATTGACTGATCGATGAATAAAAGTATAAGTAGGTATAGTAGGTATGTATATTTTTTCAGTATAGTTTTTATTGTATTGAAACGTCGAATTCATTTATTTTTACTTAGAAAACTACCCAGTTTGTGAGAGAATTTATTAAAGTATGTTCAATAACTAGAATTTTTCCTTAGTTATAGCAATCCCTTTATTAAGCCAAAATAAATAAAATGCATATCGGCGTAGCTTAGTTTGCCGATGCCTGTCTTGAGGCTATTTAGTGTCTATAAGACAAAATATTACTATTGTAGTGATTATGGCTATGGCCGACGGGTAGACGTGGCTAAAACCTGCATTGTCAATACAGGCTAACCGCCCGTACTAGCCTGAGAGACAAGATATTGTTATTGCACTTCCAACAGAAAGCTGTACTTATAGTTTTGTCGATAGGCGCTCTCTGTTGTGATGATAGTCTGAATGGATTGTTCGTTTCCATTGAATTACGTCATATTTTTTTAATAACGGCCTTACAGAAAACCGTCGCGTCGTGAAGAAACACTTACGTTGTGTTTATTATTAGCCTTTGAGTGTGGTTACCGGAGGCTTAATCCTCAATACCCTTAAATCCTCAACAATATACAAGAGGGCTGGCAACACATTTATAGTAACTCCTTAGGTATTGCGAGTTATGGCATATAAAAAATTCTTTGAACTTCTCTCTGGATTTCGGTGTCGCATATGTCTTTAGACAGCGCCTTTTGTTTTCTACCAGGTTTATTGGTTGGACACTTACTTACTTTCTTATCCCAATCAATTTATTTTATTCCATAGCTTAATATGTCATCATTAGACAAAAACGTCTCATCATTATCATCAATTATTGCTGGAAAACTTCCACTGGACAAAGGTCTCCCCCTTAGTTGTTTACGTCAAACGATAAGTCGCCACTCGATCGCATTTATTGTTTCCCAGCGGCTCTGCCGATGTCGTCGTCCACATAGCAGGAGGTCCATAGTAGGAAATAACGAAAGGGCGTCGAATAAGTTGAAGTACAAGTTTGCCTTGTACGACCTAAAATTAGTAAGAAAAGGAAGCGTTTTTACCTTCATTTTCGAGTGTAAATCCTAAAGGTGGACACATATCTTTCGGGTTCAGTATGTTGTGTGACCGTACTACTAATTTGACTGTTTCTAGACCATCAATCTTTATCCCACCGTCCTTCCCTTCCCAATCCCTAAATATCTGAACCCCTTTTCCCCAAAATGCCGGCACTCGTAAATCCTTTGGTGTTGCGGGTATCCATGAGCAGCGCCGATTTCTGACCATCAGGTAATCCATCTGCTCATTTTCAGACCTATCACATAAAAAATAACAACGCTTCCTAGCACCTAGCTTCACTGACGAACAGACTGACAGACTATTATTCTATTTTGACGTTTCAAAAGTACCTGTTTAAGATAAGTTGGAATAAATGATTTCGACTTTGTCTTTCTTAGAACATTTTGACGTATCGTACAATTATCTACAATGGAAACGAACACGTATAGAAAGTGCCCGAAGCTAATAATTAGCAGTAAAGATTTATAGCAGGGTTTGGCATCCAACTAACTAAATATAGAATTGTTGTTGCGACCATCTCGCTTCGGGGTAGGCAGTGCACTGATTAATATAGATAAACTGGCCCCCCGTCTTCTAGAAATAATTGTGATTATTTAAAAACGAAGTATTCCTCTGATTAGTTCTAAAGTAACTTAATTGTTTCTCATTTAATTATACCGTTGCTTTCTCAATTATAAATAATAATACTTATATTATTTACGATGTTTTGTTGTTTGTCACTCAATCACGCCAAAACGGCTGGAAGGATCTGGATGAAATTTGGCATAGGTGTAGGATAGTGAATTTTGACGAAATTAGGATAGCGAAATTTTAAATGTTTTGTTCAATTTTCTTAAAATGGAACGACTTCGTTCTAAACCTTGTGAATTTTGAGAATTTTCTTCTGTGTCAAAAAAAAGGGAGGTTATAGAGAGCTTGTCCCGAAAAAACCCTTCACGTATAAATATAGAGCATAGATGTGCTATGTTTCATGTTAGTAAATAAATTTAAATATAGAATGTTGACTATTTTTTTTTTGTTGCAGGTTACAAAGCTCGATGATTTGAGTCCTGTGATATTCTTGAACCGAACGAAGGCTGCCCTCAACTGTGCTGCCGGGTCTATGCAGGTATGTACCTTGAAATTTGAAATTAATTAAGTAATCTCTGTGGCAAATATAATATCTAAATATTACACGAAATATCCGTCTAATTTAGACGGACGTTTTATTCTATTTTTATATGCTTCGTTTTTTAATTCATGTATTTAAAATATAATTTCTAAATTCAAGTTAAATGAGCAATAAGGACGAATGAGGAAAAGAGTAAATTAATTATGATATAAAAATGTATATTTTAGTGCTGACCTATTTCTCATTTCATTTGAACTAAACGTAGATCTGATATTTTGTATTTGTCAAAATTAAAATAAAAGAAACATTGTAATTAATTTGAATTTCGAAGATTATTTACTACAAGAATAAATATGTTTCGTTTCGTGGACACCATTTGAATTTGAATGATTGTGTTTTACATTCTACAATTCTACATTGTTTAATATTATAGAATTTATTTCTATGTACAATTGTACAATTACGCAATTTGGGATTTAAATTCTAGAGTCTCAATCATTTATAACTGATTTTAGTTATCCCGTACGCACCCAGTTTACTCTCGAAACGCATTTAACTTACATTAACAGTATATCTCTGGTTTGTCAATAGTACAGAGAATAGAACAAGTACTAACGGTCCAGTAAAGTATCGGTAACCGTTGTTATGTGGCCATTATCAGAGATATCGGCTCGTTCAGATTTGTGTTAGAGATATCAAATAAGGTTTTATTGCTAGTTGTCTTGTTTGTGGTCCGGTTACTTTTGTTATCTGTAGTTAATGTTGCAATGTGTTGTTGAGTGTAGGATTATTGAATACTTGTTGTATGTAATTTGGTTTTGTCTTTGGAATATTAAGTAATTTTTATTAAGTTTAATAAAAACTTTTGTAAATACAATTTTGTGAGTTTACATGGCACGGGTTTTTATGCAAATATCCAAGTTCGAAAATCATATAAATTACTATACATACCTACCAATCGTAATGTAACTAGTATATCAAGGTCTTAAAAAGTTAATTGTAAATATTTTCGAAAAAAGATTTCCAATGAATCCTTTAAATATTTATACTTGTGGAAATTTGTTGTGTCATGACAGTATAATAATATAATTATGAAAACCCGAGCTTCCAAAAGCTCTAACTAAACACTAAAAATAATCCTTTTCACCGTTGCGTCAAAAGCGATCCTATAATTTTGGTCCACTAACTACCATCTCAATTACAAATAAAATTCATTATGAAACAGAAAAAAAATAATATGACTGACATTCCACATTGTAATTTCAGATCGAGTTGAAATTCAACGAGAAGTTCTACGGCATAGCTTATGCGGACTTCGACCGTCATTCGGCCTGCCAGGTCCAGGGCAAGGGAGCTCTCTCCTACAAACTCGAACTGCCTCTCAAAGGATGTGGCACCAAACAGGTAATATTATGCAATTATTAATTCGATTACACGGTTGGCGCGGTGGTTGGGCAACTGGCTGCCGCGCAACGTGTCGAGGGCTCGATTCCCGCACTGAAAATCACTCTGTGTGATCTACAAATTATTATTCCGGGTCTGGGTGTGATGTGTACTTGAAATTGTATGTTTGTAAACGCACCCACAACACAGGTGAAAATCGTAGTGTGATGTAACGTTGTTTAAAGAAAAAAAACCGGCCAAGTGCGAGTCGGGCTCGCGCACAAAGGGTTCCGTAGCATCGTTTTCAGTGTAAGCACAATAACTTAACCAAAATTACAGTTAAATCAACCTATCTCAAAAACTATAAGAGATACTTTGATCAAACCAAAAATCGTTGAAAGAGTTAATTAGCATGCATCACCTCTATTTTTTTTAGAATTTTATACCCCGTAGTTATAAAAATAGAGGGGGGGGACATACTTTTTACGACTTTGAGAGCTGATATCTCAAAAACCGTTCACTTTAAGAAAAATGTTTTTTAGAAAACTTTATATCATTTTAAAAGACCTTTCCATTGATACCCCACACGGGTATGTACATCGAAAAAAAAATTTTTATCCCTCAGTTACATGTATGGGGGGCCCCACCCCCAATTCTTTTTTTTACTATTTAGTGTCATAATTTTGTAGCGGTTCATACAACACATATTCCCATCAAATTTCATCACTGTAGTACTTATAGTTTCCGAGTAAATCGGCTGTGACAGACGGACAGACGGACAGACGGACAGACGGACAGACGGACATGACGAAACTATAAGGGTTCCGTTTTTGCCATTTTGGCTACGGAACCCTAAAAATACTATAATTACTAGATGGCTATGCTAGGGTCGACGTCCTGTCAGATGCAATTAGCTTATAAGATGTGTGTCTTTGCCATCATTAACAGCCGAATTACCGAAGAAAGAATATTTTTATTATTTCAGTTTCGTATTAAATAAATTTGGGGTTTTTGCAAGTATCTATCTATGTGATTTTTCCTAATACTATGTACATTTTAAATATGTTTAGACACCATTTGCGAAGGAAAGAATACATCGTGAGGAAACCTAAACTTATCATTTTCAATAAATTATTAGTTTGAAATTGCCGATCCACTTTGAGCAAGCGTGGTGATTAATGCTCAACCTTTGATGATGATAAAATTTATCCCTGCCGTACCTTCTTGATTAGTTTCCGAACAATTTTAGTAGAGTACTTATTTATCCTAACTAATATTATAAATGCGAAAGTAACTTTGTCTGTCTGTCTGTCTGTCTGTCTGTCTTTTCTTCACGCCTAAACTACTGAGCCGATTTCTGTGAAATTTGGTACAGACATAGTTTGGAACTCGAGAAAGGACATAGGATAGTTTTTATTCCAAAAATCTGCAGGAAGTAACTCTTCCACGTGAACAAAGTCGCGGGCAAAAGCTAGTAAAACATAATATTGGAAAACGCATCCCCATTTTTTGCTATTTATTCTTTTAACATTATTTACTTTCAGACGTGTCAAATTCGCACCATCCATATCAATGAAATTAATATAATTAATAACATCCATTATTCTTCCAGGATCCTCTCCGAGTGTTCACGAACAACATCGTGGTGAGGTTCCACCCAGGCTTGGAGATGGATGGAGACGAGGTCATCACCATCGTCTGCCGGTATCCACCACCCATCGTACCCAAACCTGTCTTCAATCCCCTTATCTTCACGTAAGTACTGTAATTCAGAAGATTTTTCGTGTTTGGCCGCTATCACGCCTGGTGGTAAGCGGTGATGCGACATCCAATCGCTTTGATTCTGATATTGCATTGAATCTATCTTTTTCTTCATCGTATGAATGATGTCGGTTACTCTGCCTAAAACTCAAGAACTGCTGAACGAATTTTGACAATTTTAGTCTTGAATGTTTCAATGTCGAAGTTGAGAAAACTTGAATAAATTGCAAGCAAATTTGTGATATATCATTAATTTTGTTTCGAATAACAGATCTAGAAGTGATTGACATTGATAGCACAGTTGACGTAGCAGACAACTGGCTGCTGAAACGCGTTCGATTCTCGCACGATGCATTTTTTTTGTGATTTACAAATTGTTGATTTTGATCTAATTATGATGTGTATGTGAACTTGTATGTTTGTAAACCCACTTCCAACACAGGAGAAACTTCTGTTATGAGGCAGATTTATTTTACTAAGAAAAAACAAATACATTAAATATATGACATGGACTAAAGACTTTCGCCGGTTCAATGAGTCACAAATATTTAAAATAAATATGGCTTCTAAAACCTTGCATATCTTTCCAGGCCAGAGCCAGGTCCTCTTCCTGCGAAGGCGCCTCTCGCTGGTACCCATATCTTGATGATCATCTGTGCGATCCTGTTCCTCACCCTGCTACTCCTGGGTCTTGGAGTTTCCTACCTGTGTCTTCGGAGACGAGCCCTCCCGGCCCCGAGGAGGTTCATCGACGACTCCTCAGCTTCTATTGTCAGTAGGGAGAGTATTCAAGGTAAGATCAGTAATAATAAGGTTATTTTACATAATGGAGCTGTTCTTTGATGAAAACTATGAGAAATAATGTTAAAGATTGCAAAATATTTTACTGATAAGTTCGGCTGTTGTCATTTTTATTATATACAAATGATTGATCTGAAAACTGTTCTCTGAAAGGCAGATGAGAATCGTACAACCAGTTTTCTTTTCTCTAGATTTTTTGTATCATTTTAGCAATACGTAAACCTATAGGTATTTTCAGACAGAATCCTTAAGTTACAAAAATCGCATTATTAAAAAAATAAACTATCAAATAATATATCAAAAAGATAATAATAATGCAGATCGCCAAAAAAAAAATTACGACTTATATTGCAATAAAATATTCTAACAAAATTATTTTTTTATATTTTTTTTTCATAAAAAATATTAAACAATTTAATTGATTTCCTACTTTTTTTAGCTAAATGTTAGAAATATTCATATTGTGTATTTGACGAACAAAAAGTTTCGTCACATCACAAACTTATAAGACACACAGCCTTTATCAATTTTGACAATTCAAAATAATATTTTTTTTTTTTATGTAAACGATCGGCAAACGAGCAGACGGATTACCTGATGGTATGCAATCAGCGCCGCCCATGGACACCCGCAACGGAGGAGTTACGAGTGCGTTGCCGACGTTTTAGGAATTAGGGATTTGGAGATTTAGGGATTGAGGAGGGATTGGGGGAGAGGAAGGATTGGGCCTCCGGTAAATCACACGGCCAAACACAACGCTGTGGTGGTTTCACGCCGGTTTTCTGTGAGGCCGTGGTATCATTCCCGTCGAGCCGACCCATTCGTGCCGAAGCATGGCTCTCCCACACTTAAATTAATTTTCCCACACTTTAATTTTATTTTTCAATTGTTCCTTGCAATGAAAGTAACTAAATACCAGCTTTTTAATATAAACTCTATTCCCGTGCTATAGAAGTCAAGATCCCCCGAGCTCATCCCGTGTACCCGGCGGCTGCAGAGGTCGCTAGTGTGGCGTCCGACACGATACCATCCGACTACCCGTCGGAGACACCCAGTGAAGCTGAGCAGGCTCATAGCAATGCTGCCTTCATGATGGACGAATCTTATCATAGCGAAGGTATGTAAATATTTATTTAAAAAAAACATTGATTCACACTATAATACGATTTTTTCTCCTGTGTCGTGGTCTAGGTGGGATGTGTGTGTGAAATTGTATAATTGTATATTTGTTAATTTTATATACACATCACACCTAGACCCGAAACAATAATTTATGGATCGCACAAAGTTGTTTCGTGTGGGAATTGAACCCGCGACACGTTGCACTGTAGCTGGTTGCCCAGCGACCGTGCCAACCGTGCAGTCAATTAGATAGATTATAATTCGATTTTCTTTCTTGTAGCCTGATTTATCTCATCATTTTAGCAGCTTAAGGCGCTTTTTAGCGAGGTAAGGTCAAGTATGAAAGTGACTTTTTGTGAGAATAGCATAGGTCGGCAATCGAGAAATTCAACAGATTACCTGATGGTAAGCAATCTGAACCGTCCATGGACACGAACAGCGCCAAAGGAGTTACGAGTGCATTGCCGGCCTTTTAGGGATTAAATTGTAACCTTACATCGCTTAATAGTGACTTGCCTCAGTCCTCAGGTTTTTTAACTAATTATTAAATGTCTCTGAGTTCGGTAAGTAGGTAATTTATTTGTATTTTTTTTTCAGGCTACGGATCAACCCGGGAGGCTATAACACAGAACGCTCGCCTGGTATCGGGCGCGGCGCCCGCCTTCGACGTGCGCGTGCGCGTCCAACGTCCCCCCGCACCGCCATCCCCACTATCCACCATTACGCTCACCGAAACCGATGGGGGCAGTATACGGTAAGAAACTATGTATTTAAATACTTAAAATGTTGAATTAATTTTCTTGATTTATTCCGTATAAAACAAGATTTTCAGAATACTGAAAGGCGTAGACACACGTTACATTTACTTACCATACCTGCACTTTGATAACATGTGACTACGCCTTTCAGTATTCTGAAAATCTTGTTTTATAAAATTTTTCAGCGTTGGTCTTTGTCGTAGTTGGGTTTTAGAAATGTATTGAATTTTGAAGTTTTTGACTGATCTGAACTTGCCACTTCAACTGTATAACAATAGTCATAAAAAAAGGATTAGAAACAACCAACCTTCCTTAAAATTACCCTAAAAACAAATACGTTTATGCTAATAATATGTTCTTAAAATGACAGACAAACGATCCTCTCCGAGGAACACGAGCGCCAGGAGTCGGTTCGCACGGTATCTCCAGTAGCCCTCCCACTACCAGCTCGGGCCTCACAGCTACCGCCTCCGGAAAGACCGCCGAGACCTCCCGCAGTCTACTCACAGGTTAACAGAGAGAAACAGGTTAGTGACTGGTATTTTGATATGGTGATGGTCTTTTGCACTTATTTTCTGGTCTTTTGAAGACTGACTTTTAAAAGACCAGAAAGGAATGAGGGGTTTGATGTTTCATCTAATGTGGAAAATGAGTTATTTTGTGGGACCTTATTCTGTAAACTTTTAGAGATATTTTAAAATGGTTGTTTATATTATGGATCATTTATTTGTTTTGCAAAGGTCATAAATGGCTTTTCTAAGAAATGGCATTCGTTTTCTTTTTTATTATGTAAGAATTTATTGAGATTTTATGGTACCAAATTGTTTTTAATAGTAATTTCTTCATAGTGGTCTGTTTCAACAATATTCCAGTATAAAAAAATGTACCATCAATTAATTATGGGCATTAAATCCACCTATGTCGGTACTTTAATATTAACCTTCAGTTTTAAATTAAAAAAAATATATTCAGAATTCTTCTAATAAGTCATTTCGAAAAGTTTTTATGTAGGTAGGTAAACATTTATTTTTGACCAATGGTTAAACAGGCCACTTAATTCCATTTTCAAATTAAAAATTAATCTGTATGTTTATCACGAATTTAATGACCAAAATGCACAGAATCATCGATTGCACACATTGACACCACTACCACAAAATCATTTGACCACCAAAACACTTTTACACACAAATAAAATCAAAACACTGACTCACGTCAAACTCACCTATACAGGATGTACTGGTTTATTAGTGACGATATTTAAACAAGTTATTGTTTTTTTTTAATGATTATTGGTTCCTTGGGAACAGGCTAAGGTCCGAGACCATACCGCCTGGTCATTAGACAAGTTATTGTATTTATGATAGCAAATAACTTTCCCAAAAATATTTTTTATATACCTGCTGGAATCCGGAATTTGGAAATCCGACTAGCGGTTCCAAAGATTACCCCCTACATACAAACTTACAAATTTTACCTCTTTATAATATTAGTATAGATAGCACTCAATAATATTGTAGCAGTATCTAGCAGTGAAAGAATTTTTGTAATCCGTCAAGCGGTTTCAAAGATTACCTTCTACATTCAAACTAACAAATTACAATTTTTATTACCCCTTTGTAATATTAGTATAAACTAGAAAAAAATAGGCGTGGCCACCGAGCGTCTCCCGAAGTTTTCAAAGTTATTTTGTTTGAGATTTAGAGAAAACGAGACGTGTTGTAAAATTGTTTCGTAAAGGCGGGATAATTTATCGGTTTTCACATGTGCACGCATCGGCCATAGACTAAAAAATTTGGTTTCTTTTTTTTGGGCTTGTCGTGGATAGCATTTTAGCGCAAGTGTAAGCGTCACTCTAATAGCCTTGGCGAAATAATGCATGGATATGGTACTTTATAGTTTCTGTATTAAAAGTTTTAACAAGAACGTTTTACAAAAGTAGTGACAGCCATTATTCATTTAAAGTAAGAGAGAGAGAGAGAGAGAGAGAGGCGCCGCGCAGCGGCATTAATTGGAACTATTAAGGTTGCGTTTCGATACTACTAGGCTTTCTTAGAAACTTAAACATATTAAAAAAAACTCTATTACTCACTAGTTAATAATAGTAATGAAAAAGTCACAGTTTGATTTTAGGTCACTGTGTGCCCGATTGCCGTGAGAACGAGTCACTTTATGAGGAAATCTGAAAAAAAAAATATTTTTTTGTTTATTTTTTATGCACATCACACATATAGTAAGTAGGAAAATAAATACAGAAACAGAGGTACATAGGTACTGCATATTTCTGTATGGAATCTCTTCCTGCAGTGTTTGTTATCATGAGTAGAATCATATCAGTCACTAATTACCAGTCACTCTATACATTCAACAACTTACATCGGTTCACGTTTAACATTAATGATGAATAATTCCATCATCATTCACGTGTGACTAACCAGGAGTGGTCGAGGCGTCCCCGGTCCATCGTGTCCTTGAACACTGAGATGACTGACACCCACTCAGTCACGGAAGTCACTGACAGATCCCACGCTAGGATGTTCCATATCAAGGTACTAATGAGTCATTTTACTAATTTTATTTATCTTAATTTAAAAGGAAAATACAGGTAAAGTTAGAAAAATTTTGCTGGAAGGATTTGGTAAACTTAGGTACATTTGAATGCCCTAAGAATCTTGGTCAAATTTTAACGTAGTCAGATGAGCCAGAGGCTACGTCAATTTTGAAGGATTTTTATATGCGTATGACCTGATGGTAAGCAATCAATCATCGTTGATCATGGACTCCGGCAACAGCGAAGGAGTTACGAGTGCATTACCGACCATTGGGGATAAGGGTTGATGAGGGTTGGGGATTTAAGGATTGGGGATGAATTGGGGTAATTAACCTCACACGGTGGAACCCAACATTACGGTTGTTTCACGCTGGATTTCTGTGAGACCGTGGTCTGGTCGAGCCGCTCCATTCGTACTGAAGGCTCTCCCACACTTAAATGGGGACGGTACACGCTTATCGCTCTCGAGTTATCAAATTTTTGGGTCAATTTCCTCTATAAGATATAAAGGTTCTCTCTGTACTAAACGAAACTCTAAGCAAAGACTGAGATGTTGCCTCTAAAATGGTTAAAAATTTGACAAATTTTCTAACATCGTAACGAATATGTTAGAAGCATAATTGGAATTACCTAGAAATTCCTAAGTATTCAAAATTCCTTAAAAATAACAAGAATCAAAAATGTGTAACGATATTAACGTATTGTATTACTGATGTAGAAACCTCCTCCGCCACCTCCTGTTATGAGGGAGCGCTTGGAGACAGAGGAACAGGAGATGCTGATGGAGAGCCTTGAGCCCATTCCGGAGACACCCATCATGCCAGCCAGGTGAGTGGTGGAACTTGTCCGAAGTTTAATATGACCTATTGTATATAGCTTGATAACTATGAAAGAGTAGATGATATGAAGATACAAGAATAGATTGAAGAAGACATGGACCACGCAGGTTACAGAGAAGGAGTTCGATCGCTGTAGAAAACAGTGTCCCAGAAATACCTTCCTTCATATAAATACTGATACCCGATAAAATTATGTGGAACTTAGTTCATAAAAATTTCGTTCTGTATTCATATTACTATTATAATTCAGTCATAGTGAAACAAGTTCTAAAATTGGACAAGTAGATAATTCTGATAGGTTGGAAAATTGGTACAGTTCAAATTTGATGGTTGGTCTATTAATCTACTTTGATATTTCAATATATTGTTTAGTGGAAATTATGTATTTTGCCTTGACTTTTGATAAATAATTCTATGCTTACCTTTAATTTTGCACTACAATAATTATAAGTAAAATTGCCATTGTGTAACTCTCTAAAATTGATGTTCACATTCTTCTAGGAAACCCGAGATCACATCCCACGTAGTGGACGACGTGTTCCTCCGCACGATTACAGAAAAGAAGACCATAGAAGACATAGAGCGCCACAAGCGCCTGGTGACGGAATACAAACAGGTCCCCGCCCCCCCACCGCAATTCGACGTCACCATACGGAACCACACGGTACCTGAAGCCCAGTGGGAGAACTTCTCGGACATCAGCTCAGCGTCAGGCATGACGCTCACTCCGAAGATGGAGAGGGTCCCGCTGTCGTTGCCGCCGCAAAAGTATATTGGTGAGTTGGTGATTAGTGGTGTTTTGATGAGGTCTTTTACATGTTCTTCGTTTTTATTATTTACGGTGTCCAACTAGGCAAGTTTAAGGCATGATTGGACCCATTCGTGGTCTTTAAGGCACCGTCTTTACCTGATTTTCAAAGTTGTGGTTAACTGTGCTTGATGTAACCGGCTATTACATCAAGTACAGTTATATTATGTCAAACGTTGCTGGCAAAATATCGATAATTTGCTAAATGCCTCTTGGACTTTAATGGAAGTTCAAAGAATATACCAAATAAATAAAAAATACCACTTGGTCTTTTCGTTTTTCTCAAGTAAGAATTTATACATGATCTTCAATTTATTCTTTTACATTTTTCACAGGCAAAGGCGGCCCCGATCTTTTCTCCCCCGAATTAATCAAGCAGACAGGACAGAATTACCAGGCACCACCATCAGACCTTCCACTCTTACCCGAGCTACCTCCAGCTCGCAACCCGCTGTTCAGAGATGAGGATGACGAGGATGTGCCAGAACCGATACCAGCACCACCTGTGCCAAGCAACTGGAGTGTGCTTACTAGAGTCTTGAAGACTGAGGCTCAGGATGAGGTGAGAGAACAAAACTTTTTGTGTGATCTACAAATTGTTGTGATTATATATGTAGATGAATAGAAAATTTTCCATCTCCACGACACAGGAGAAAATGTTAGTGTAGGGCAGTGGTTTTAAAATAGAAAAAAGATTTTTTGTTTTAAACTCAATTTCTTTTTTTTAAGCTCTTTTCTTTATTCCCCAGGTACTATCAGAAACGGAACGTTCATACCGCTTGACACGCGAAGAACGTCTCCGTTGGCGTGAGCTGATCACCCACGAGAGCACCCTCCGCCGCGAGCTGGCGCGGTCCAGCACACGCGAGGAGTTCTCCAGGGTCGCACATGATCATCGGTTCGCGCCACTCTACGCCCCACCCAAGTGGGAGGTCATTATTCGTATTCTGGCTCCCCCACCAGATAAACCTAAGGTAAGGAGAAAAAATTAATGGTTCAAAATCCCAGAGACGATACCCTTTTTCTTTTTGAAGTCGGTTATAATACGGTTTATGAAAACTTGGTATATTAATCGTTGCAATAAAAATGTATATTAAATGACTAGCTATTCCCGCGTGGTTTCGCTGACTGCTCGGCTCATAGATCGTAACGTGATGTTTTATAACTTATAGCCTTCATTAAAAGTAACACAAAAATAGTTGTTCAATTTGCAGAAGTAGTTTCAAAGCTTAGTGCGATCAAAAAATATTCAACTTTATAATATAAGTTTCTAATAAATTAAAGCAAAAAAGTAATCATGAGCCGCGGTCATAGTTTCAAAACAGTCAAGTATATACTCGACACGATTAAGCAAATCAATCATTCTAATGAATTTTAAAAGTCTCACTTTTTTACGATGGCACAGAGAACCTTCTTTTTTCTACTTTTGATCCTGATTTTTAATACTTTATACCTCCAGAACCGTTACCGCAAGAAGACAGAATGGGACTCTCGGTCCCGGCGCAGCTCCCTGCCGACTCTGTATGAATACGACAGTGACGCCACCTCTCTTCGTGATCCGCAACGCTCACGCCGCTCATCCTACCGCAGTGACCATGTCGATATGAGGTACAGTACCATTGGGATTATTTTATATGGAAGTTGGATTTTTAATAAGTCAAAAATATTCATAAATGTACTAGCTTCCGCCCCTTCGCCCGCGTGGTATGTTTATAAAAAGTAGTCTATCTTATGCCTGGGCCAAATTTTATCCAGATCCGTCCAGCTGTTTTGGCGTGATTGAGTAACAAACGCCCAAACATCGTAACTTTCGCATTTATAAAATGAGTAAGATTAAAGGAGTTATCTGATTGCGATGTGTAATTACTTAGGAAACAAAATCTCGAAGTTTTTGTAATAGGTGATAAAAATTTATTAATCTCAACTCAGAAGTAACTCTACTTTTTAGTATACATTGGTCTATAATTGTTTTTATAAATTGCATATAAAAACTAAAAAATACAATCAGCCACCGCAATCGTTCCTTATTTGAAAAAAAAAATAGTCAATTTTTTTTTTCAAACGTTTCCCCACTTTAGGTCCTTTCTCCTTTGTCGTAGGTGAGTTTAAAAACACACAATTTCACATACACATCACACCCAGACCCGACATATCAATTTGTGGATTATACAAAGTGTTGTTCCGCGCGGGAATCGAATCCGCGACACGTTGCATAGCAACCAGTTACTTAGCCACCGCGCCAACGGTGCCGTCAAATCATTGGTCTAACTCAAAAACTTTTCTCTCCACCAAAAAGGAAATCATGATCATGATTATTCAAATAAATGCGAAAGTAACTCTGTCTGTCTGTCTGTCTTTTCTTCACGCCTAAACGACTGAACCTATTTGTGTGATATTTGGTACAGACATAGTTTGGAACTCGAGAAAGGACATAGGATAGTTTTTAAACCAAAAATCTGCAGGAAGTCACTTACCCATGCGAACAAAGTCGCGGGCAAAAGCTAGTGTATAATAATTACTTTTCCTTTCATTTCAGGTCAATGTCAGAGATGATGGTGGACTATGCGCGTGAGCAGGCTGACACTCACTCGGAGGTGTCGGCGGGCACTCAGCTCGGCAGGTACTACGACGACGACAGCGACTCCGAACATCCCTTCCATCAGAACCAGTTAGTACAACTTTGTCTATCCATTTGTTATTTGGAAATACGAGTATGTAGACACATGGAGATATGTATATTGTTTTCTTTGGTGTTTAGTTCGGCAAATAATCAGCAAATGGTAAGCAATCAGCGCCGCCCTGATTGGGCCTCCGTTAAGCTCACGAATGTTGGGTTGATCCGTTGATAACTTTATTGTCTAATACTTGGTTCAGCAATGCAAAACTTTATATTGATAATAATAATTTTTATCCTTATTTACATTCATAAATTGTTATGCCTTTATGTTTTCTGTCTTACTTACTTAATAGATTAATAAAAAATCATATTTGTGTTTCTTCATTTATAATCTAATTGTATTTTTTATTCATTTTTCCAGGTCTTGGTCCCGTCACTCTTTACACCGCTCAGTGAGTCAGCCATCGCTGGCTCGCTCAGCGACTGAAGTGGTGGAACAGTGGACAGTTCCTGAAGGAGACGTTACTCCCACTCCTGGACGCAGGATTAGAGGTAAGAGGTTTCTTTGATTCTAATAAAAACCTTTTAATGGTGGTCTGTGGTAATTCGATACATAATGGATTAACAGTAGGCTTTGGCTTGGGGTTTGATGAATTAAGAACCTTTTTCACAATGTCTGAAAAGCTGCTATGTAGGTACGAATAAAGATAGAGATTATAATTACTTTTCCTATCATAAGTAGCAGGTAGAATTAAATATGTTGCCATACGGGGCCCAATTGGGCTAATGTTCAGCCAGGGTTATGGGGTATGCGCAATAAGGCACCGCGGCCTTTAGTCAGTAAAAGTATGACACTCCCTCCCACCCACCCTGGTCGGACGACCAATTAATGATTTTCGCCTCTCAAAAAAAAACATTAGGAAGCACTTCTTTTTTTTAAATCTGATGTCCTGTGTGCTTATTTTGTATATAAATAAGTAAATATTTAAAATAACTACCTGTCACAATCGATAGGTTCTTTCTATTTTCATATATAAAGAATCTCTCTCTCTCTCTCTATATATTTATATAATTATGAAGAGTGGTTAAACAAGCGCAGAATGTGGAAAAGTATACTTTGACGGGTTGATTAGCTGAATATGCATATATGTAACGCAACCTCATATAATTTTCAAAGCACAAAAAAGAGTTGAATTAGATTTCAGGATATTTTTTTTTTATAAAAAGAAGGTATAGTAATTTTATTACAACGTTGAAAACGGATTTCTAAAACCTACTAAGCTTATTTTATTTTTCTACAGGTCCACAAGGATTAACGACCTTCACATCATCCGAAGTGCGAACCTTCCAGGCGTCCCGAGAATGGCGCGAATAAAGCAAGCAAATAAGTCAAGAAACGAAAAACAGATGGCGTTGTACGCAATTTTATGTATATTGAAAAGAAATGTCAGGAATTGATTGTAATTTAGCAATATTGTAACAAAATGTGTTTTGTAAGAATTTTGTCTTATGCTCAAAGTGACTCAAGTGATAATTGTTCACTGCCCTTTTATTAAATTTTCTTACATTCCTCTAGGTTTTAATGGAACTGTTCCGTCCTCATGTGATTAATACCTACTTATGAGAGTGGAATAACTTGTACATTAGAATTTTATTTTGTGTAAAAATTCGTGATAGGCAGATTGAAGAAGTACATGATTTTATATTCCGCATATGAAATTTGATTTGAATTCGGCGCGTCCGGGATACAGGTATATTTTTTCTTTTTTGGTATTTAAAATAATGAAATGTATACTTTTCTCTGTCCATCGCGATTATATTATTGTACCTTTTCTGAAGAAATAATGATAATAATTGATTTGTATATCAGAGCATATTTCAGTTATTTAGTGTTGCAAGTGTATATTTTTCGCACAAAATTCTATTTTCAAGTATTTTAAGTATAATAAAAATATAAATTGCTCTTTTTTATTTTAAATAAATGTACTAATGTACATTTTAAACAAAATATACCATTATTTTTAAATAACATGGTTTAAAATGATCAATTTTAGTTTATTAATATAATACATATAAGTATTAATAAAATAAAAATAAAATTTTATGATTTACATAACTAACATTGTGCCAAAATAAATGATTAATGCTTCTTAAAAAAAAAACAAATTTATATCTAATTATTTTTTTATGTAAATTTAAAATTAATTTTGCTTAATCTTGGGAAAGATTTTCAGCCATTTTTCTTTTTTTATTTTTTAACTCTGCCAATACTAATATTAGTTGTATATAGGTAAATATAAGTTGAAGATGTGTTATACCTAGCAGTTGAGGCAAGATGGGGCACAATGGCGAAGATGTTATAATCAACATAGAAAACAGTGTTTTATTATTTAGTGTTTCAAGCATTTTGTAATAGATTTACAAGCTTATTATTTTGCGAATTAAGTTGAAAATAGATTATTAACATTTCATATTGAGCAACTGCAGTCCTGGTAATGACACCAGGACTGCAGTTGCTCTATTTAGGATTTTTAATTTGAATTTATTTTGTTTTTTTTTTGTTTGAAACATCTCCTGTTTTGTCCATAATATTCTTTTAAAGAACTTCTTGCCTCGATTGCTATGTGAGTGAGGGATACAAAGGGCAAAGGGATGGTGCAAAATGTGCTCAATAACCGGTTGTAACCAGTTTTTATGTGAAGACAAATTAATGTGGAATTTTTGAAGTTATTCAGTTACAACTTCAAAAGGCATTTTTTTCAAATCAATGCATTAGATCAGCATTTTTAATTTAAGTAATGAACTTCAAAAGAAAAAAAATCTAAGTGACAGTGACGTTTTGAACAAATGTTGCCAGTAAAAATAAAAGGTAACCAAGTGGTGCTAAGAAAAAAATCTAATATTTTTTCTCTGTCAATCGAATTTGTTTACATGTAAATTTTGTATTTACATTGTGAATTTGATGTATTTTTAATTAAATATACGTACCTTAACATTTTTATTATTGTGTCTTATTTATTACCCTCTTCTCATGCATGAGGGTGCTGGCCAAACCGGGCAACTACTAATGTGACTTCCTAACTTCGTTTAAACAAGATTGACAAACTTGAACTTATAATTTCTAAATATAAATTTGAAATCCCTCTTTCATCTTGAGCAAACGCGATGATTTATTTTCAAACTCTCTTTGTGAGAGAAGAGGCCTTTGCTCAGCAGTGTGATTCTGTAAGACTTCATTCTAATCTTCGAATCTGAATCCGCTGTGAGTAGTACTACACTAGCGCTACACTTGCGAGTTGAACTAAGTTGACCGCAACATTTTGATAGATAAAGTATGGGATGACGTTAAAAGTGTGAAAATATACATAGGCCTAAATAAATAAAAACAATACAAATACACACTTTGGTAATTATTCAGATTTTTGAAAAAAAAAAACAGATGAGGGTAGTCACACAATTTAGCATCCGAATACCGATTTGATATTTATCTATTTGTCCCCTCACCTTGGCTTCAGTCGCACGCGAGTTATGTCGGACTGCGATGTTGTCACTTTATTTGTATTTAAATCCTTATTAAAATAAAGTAACAACTAACTTAAAACTATCTATTAAAATAATATCAACCAAATCAAATAGAATTCATAATATTTTATTTTGATCCATCGCAATTTAAACAAAATTAACTAAAATTACATAACACTAAACATTTATAACAATAAATTTTACTCGTAAATTAATAAATTCGACGATCATGACATTTTTATATACGTAAGTATCTACAAAATAATTTATAAATATTAAACAATAATAATAATAAGATAAGAATTTTAAAATTCTCCTAAATAATTCGTCGGTTAGGAACTTAATGAAGCATTTTTGCGCACATTATTTTCTATCTACACAGATAATTGTAATGTTTAATATTATTAATATCGTCACGTATCTAAAACGTTGCAGTATTTGGCGCAAAATTTCAAACAATATTATTTTAAAGAGTAACAGTAAATTTCTCCAATACACACGTAAGAAATTCCAATCTTTAAAAGATTACGATTGGTGTAGAAAATACATCGCTAGACGATATTCTGCTATAAGAAACTAAAGTCGTCGTATCGAACAATCACTGTATTGACAAAGATAATATCAGAAATGAAAATTCATTCATTCTAGAATATACAAACGACTATCTATCAGTGCGTCACGTCAATCAAAGCGTTACAAATATCAAAGATCAAATCGACAAAGAATATAAAGACGAGAAAAAACTATATTACAATATCATTAAGAAACAAAACAACCTCAAAGAGAATACAGATTTAACAATTTACAATACAGTTAAAACGGTAACCTATCACATATATTACATGGTCTATCAAGCTCAGTTACAAATAAAACTATTTGTACAACTATGTCAACTATTCAGCTATCTTATTTACAGTCAACATATGCATAGTGTAAGGTAGGTACTATAAACACAACAACTAAGATATGAAGTATCGACAGGTCCCATACGTCATTATTTGGCATATTATTTCTGTTATCTTTTTGGCATTCGACTTCATTAATATTTTATTTCAACACTTCCATAAGCACACCGGTTTTTTTATTCTATTCATGGTCCAAAAGACCGTCTACTATTACAGTCTCTAGTTCTGTATCGCCTACTATTAAATCGTCAACTACACTGAACACTTTCTCTTTGTTTGTTTGATCGTCTATATTTGACTGATTGATCCAAGAGATTGCCGTCTTCTTGTCACTTGTTTCCAAAATCGTTTCTCGAATTGTTTCTCCTGGAAGAGATGGTATTATTTAAGGGCGACTACTTGTGTTGGCTATGCGTTATGGATTTATAGGTATCTTAAATCTAAAATACAGGGTTATTAGGTTGAATTTTGTTTAAATATTTCTTATGCTCCATTCGTCATTGTTGGTGGTTGGATTTCTGTAATTAAATAACCCTGTATGACTCTACTTGAGCTTGCTACTTAAAGTTGCAAAGTGAAACTAAGATTTTAAGTGACAATGTCTTTGTACAAAATTCAAATTAATTAAAGACATTTAATTACTAATAATATGCAAAAAATATTAGCGAAAACGAAGAAGTGGTCGGCTTTGTTAGCGCTACACAAAATAAACGTTTGGGTGAAACTAAGGAAGGACCAGCTAAGCTGCAGGATGAAGAATGAAAAGCTTAATGATATTTTATTAAAAATATATTTTCGAGAACACTCGTTCCAATTAAAATGGACAGATCAGTTCAACAGACAACAAAAAACAAATTTAGCGTATCTGAAAGCTGGATTTAAACGTTAATTTCTAATATTTAAGCAGATAATAAATTGACATTAGCTTAGTGCCAAGACAATCACAATCATTATAATGTACCAAATGTTAAATCTTAAGACATAGGTAGGTAAAAGGAAATGAAATATGAAATATGAAATATTTTCACTAAAAAGGTTTTAGGACTAATATAACAATTAATAACATTTTTGAAATTTAAAAGATTTTTTATAATGGAAAAAAGGCAATTTTATTGGCCAATTTTAATGAGTTTTAACTTATTTTATCACTCGCTACTAGTTCGTATATTTCAGTGTCCAATTACATCAACGACTTTATGACGTCTCAAATATTAAAATGTTCTTTAAAATTTTATAAAACGACTTTTTCATTTATTCGTACAATTTCATTTAGTTAATCATTTCCATTACTTACTACTTTTGCTTACAAGATTTTAACGTTTACTCCATCTAATTTACTAGGACGAAATTTCATTAACATTTTAACTTTTGAATCTATACTTAAGGCAGGTTTTATAATTGTCCCGTTGACACTTTCATCCTCATTTCTAACACTTACACCTAAACCCCGCAAAGTTCAGTTGAATTTTCACATTCATTCTTAGTTTTAAACGTGTACAATTTATTATAGGAAGTTTTTTCATCATTATATTAATTTGAAAATGCACCTGAAGATAGCAAAATAACAATATCCAAGTTAACCTGCGTAAACCGTCCAAAAGTTGACAAAATAGAAAAGTTGAAAATGGAATTCTAGAAAGGACCAATGAAAAAACTTCCGTTGTAGGTTTAAATCCAGCTGATTGGCACAGAGAAGGCGCGTGCGCTGTGCTCAGACATAGCCATTGACAAAGCATATCTTGTAATAGCCGTTGTTGCTCACGGAGGTGCGGCGCGGGGAGAATGGCCGAGCCGCCGTCGCGCTCGCGACTATGAACGGCTCGCGGCGGGGGCTATCGGACGACGCGCGGCGCCGGAGGAAACCCATTCTGCGGACAGAACAATTTGATAGATGCCTTAAATCTCTAAGTGTAGATGTGTAATTAAAAACTTCTGAACTGATCTAAACGAAATTTTACACACAGATTGATTGTAGGCTGGAAATATGTATAACATATGGCAATTTTCGCCATGGTGCTTTAAGCTGACGCTAGTAGAAACTGTGATAATGAATGGCATTAGACGTTGTGATATGAAGTTCAGTTGTTTCTAAAATGGTTATAACACGAGTATAATTGTAAACATTACTAACATCTTCCCGTTCTGGCATAGAGAGCGCGTCCGCGAACGCATCGTCTGAACTTCCGCTCGTGCCAGTTGCTCCATCTCCATAGGTTTCTCGCTTTCTGGAACTGATTACAAATATGAAATTAGATTTTGATAGAACAAACAATCCTGGATAGTCTCATAAGTAATCTTGTCGTTCCAAACATACAGAATTGCGCGAAGTAATAGGGATTTACGGACAGTGGATTTAAAACTTGATGATAGGGAGTTAGGGCCTCAGGTAACCTCAGTCACACGGCGAAACACAACGTAGTGTTGCTTCACGCCGATTTTTTGTGAGGCCGTGGTAGGTATCACATAAGTTAGTTTAAAAAAAATTGGTCATACCCTTCCAGGCATATACAGAATTGCGCGAAGTAGTATGCGGGGCGGTGCGGCGCGGGTGTGCGCGGCACAGCGTCACTGCGTCGGCGCTCGCCACGCGCCGGAGCAGAGACCGTTGGCACGCCGCGCGAAACGACCAGGGGTCGGACCCGCCACCCTGGTACATGTGAAACCATAAAAGGGTTTATAGTTACAATAAAATTCCTCGAATACCGCTGAACGTAGAAGACACTTCTACAGTCAAACATGTGTCGGATTTCAGTATGTCATGCGGTATGACATAACATCAGTAATCATGAGTCAAAGTCACACTAGATGTTTTTTCATAATATTTTCGTTTAGGCTTTAAATTCATGAATTGAATGGAACAAAAACTGATTTGAAATAATTCTCTACTGAACATGTAACTTCTCCATTTCTACAATAACATACCCAGGACACCTCCTGATCTGCCAGCATGTCCTTCCCCTGGTCCAAGGCAAGTCTCATCTCCGCTCGAGGACTGAGTCGCTCCGGCGTCCGTGGTCTCTGTTCCTCCGGTTGTGAGGTAGCCTCCGGTGCTGGTGCTGGCTCCGAGGCTGAAACGGCTGGAAAGAGACACTTGTATTATATACACGAAAAAAAGACCATGCACAAACATTTGGCCTCATGGTGTTTTCATTTGTTTAGGTATGATAGATTTTTAGATGTTTACGTTTAGGCATGATACAAGTATGATTGAATACTCTGTATTGTGCACTGTAGTTTACACTACCTAACACGAAAACGCGTGAAGATAATATAGGTTTGAACTTGTTTCATATCATCACTGTCCAGTCCTTACTCCCCTCCTCTTATCCTTTCCCAATCTCTAAATCTTCGAAAAACTAATCCCCAAAGGCCAGCAACGCACTCGTAACTCTTAGGCACTTTCGGTGACCATGGGCACGGCTCCGATTGCTTAATCAGTCTACTCGTTTAAACAGCAAACGAGCATTTTTGAATTCAATTTTTTTCATACCACATAAAAACAAGTTTTCACATACCATCTTTATGTAGGTATCATAATAATATTCTTATGTGTTTATCATCCCTATTTATGTGCCTTACTCTTATTTTATTTATTGACGGTTCTGTCTATTGGTCTTTTGGTCTACTATACTGATAAGATGTTCGTACCTGGTCCGGGTTGGTTGAGTGTCGTAGGGTTGTGTATAGTGGTGCGTTCGAGTGTGGAGGGCGTGCTGTCCGAGCTGGCTGAGCCCCGACGACCAGCTCCAACAATGGCACGCGCCTCCGCAAACTCTTTTGAAACTGCAAACAAATAAACAATGAAAGCTCGATATAACGAACCGGCTTTATTTTATTCCAGTAGACTATAAGGTCTTTAGTGACAGTGTATTTTTAGTCAAATATTCAGTTGATGGCTGAGTAAAAGGATGGTGAACTAACCAGATAGTAAGGGCGTCGAAGGCGCCTCGTTGGTGGGTGTCCGGTCGGGGCTCAGCTCGCACCCGACGCCACCACCTCCCTCCCCTCCAGCATGTTGCACGACGCCCGCACCCTCGCCCTCTGGTTCTGCAAAATCGTCACACTTGTACTCTCAGGATAACAACACTTTTGTGATCAGTTCTGAGTCGTTTAGTGTTCTTGTTGTGTATATTTGAGATGCGGTTCCATTTCAAATCTCGGTCTACTTGGTCTATTCAGGTAAAGACCGAAAGAACGGTATACTCACTAAATAGAGCAACTCAAAAATAGTCAACCGAAAGTCGAATTTAAATCGCTGGTAAGTACGATATTAAAAAATAATGTGTGATAAAATTGTTGAATAAATACGTATTTTGGATAATATGTGTGATTTCGTATAGAAAATATGTAGGTATAGGATATATTGTATAATAAAAGAATAGCATATGAATAATAATACAACATGTAAAGTGCTAGCTACTGATACTGTGCTTAGTAGGGGTACAAAGATAATGTTACCAGAAAATAATAAGTTTTTAAGCGAGTCCATTAATATGAAAGCCAAGCTTATAGTAAAGTAGATATTATTCCTGGTTATATGTGTACGTACTAATACTTTGTAATGATACTCATGCATCGTGCTGGTTTGAGTAACAATAATATGGTCGCCATAATTATAATATTTGTGTATAATGACGAGAGTCTTTTGTTTCTCACCTTCCTTCATATGTCAAGCTGTCCATTTCTCTGTCAAAATGTATGTTCTCTGTTAGTATGCTTGTGTGCTTGACGTTGTGTTATGTGATAACGTTGACGCGAACTGCTTCGTCCCAACATTTATCATTCTCATTCATGCATTCATCAGCTCTAATAACTTTTATTTACATGAAGAAGAAATGAAAGCAGCCAGAAAGATCGTTGGCGAAGATGAGTTTCAATCAACAATCGCCGTTCTAGACATGAAGGTATGAATGCTAAAATAATGGTCCCTAACAATCACACAGTGAGTTCTAGCATCGTCCAAACACATGGTCCTCTACACACTTACCAAGAAGTAGTATCGGGTCGTGGAGACGAGCTTGCGGACTCACCTTGATCTGAAGCAGAGGGCGGCGGGTGCGGCGCGTCGCAACAGTCGTCAGCATCGAGGCCACGCTCGCTGTCCTGCGCCAAGCGCCGCACCAGCGGACCAGTCACAATGTGAGATTTAACCTAGCTACGGGACTTTACTTCCATTCGCCAATAATCTGGATCCAAGTCCAGTACGAAAACTTTTCAAAATATCTTTTCTAAGTTTCGTATTGTTTGCAAAATTTTGAATTTTGTTTTGCTAACGCGTTTTAACGAACTCTGTATCATGGCATAGCTATTTATTGGAACAATATATAACATTTAATATACTGAGGTCCTCAAATATATCATGCAAGAAGCATGCTTCACCAATAACATTATTTTGTATGGTTATTGGCATGCTATGGGGTTACAACGTATACTCCTACACAACTATTATATTCTCTATCTGCCAAAGTTGACTCGTCTCAGGGGTCATCTAGCTCAACATTAAAATTCTGATTAAAAATAAGATTGAATTTCAAGAATGTTGCGTCAATTTTGACAGACTGTTGTTCTGTAATATAGGTACATACATTACATCCGAAATAAACAAATACGATTTAGTTTATAAATAACATAATATAACATTGAAGTACATTACTTATAACATACAATAACATCAGTTACAAAGGGTAAGTTTTTGCACCAAATTTCGACTCTGGAAAATTGGGAAGATTATCATTACGGGGATTATAACAGTGCATTTGGTAATTGTGTTTTATTTCGTTTTTACTTTCAAATACTTTGGAATATTGAACTTTGGTGCAACTATTGAATAATTTTCTATTATAATTAGTGTTGATATTCACCTGGTCATCAGAATTGGTGGGGGTCGGTTTGTTGTCTTCGCTGCCGCTGTCCGAACATTCTTCTTCCATCAACGGCTCTAGTCTTCTCCTAAATACATCCCTACGTTCAAGAATGTGATTAGTTGAGGGTTCAGTGTAATTTTTATGAGTAGCCAATTGGATTTGGAGAAGGAGATTTTATCAGGAAGTAGTAAAGATATTAATAAGAAAGTGATAACTGTTCTAGTAATAATATTGTTCCGAAAACAATTACTGATGTGTACTGGGTACATGTTAATAAGAACTGGATAAGCAACCGTGAAATGACTCAATTTAATATTTAGTCTAATAATTAAAGCATTCTGATTTAAAGTAAAATCAAATGTGGCACATAATTGTTACATTTTTAAACTACTTTTTAATTACTGTGCTAAAGCAATAATAGCTGATCTATTAGTGAAGGTTTGCTTAAAATCTTCTAAATAGACTAGGAATTGTCAATGCATTACGAAAGGCTCCAGATATTTACCTTGGTAGTAATGGTCTAAGAGTTGTAGGTCCTGTAATTGTAGGAGCCATGAGGAGTTCATCCATCATCAGCTCAGTGTCATCGTCACCAGCGTACGATGACGATGACTTCGTGGGTGACTGAAATAGTGCAGGATTTTCCATTCAAAAGGCCTAGAGTGTTATAGTTTAGTGTATTTTTATGGGAATCAAGATTGAGATTTTATCGTTGATTAAATTTTGCTTATCTAACCTATGTGATGGTTACTTTATAACTTTTTTATGTTTTTTTGATAGCTACTTATAGATAGACAATACAATTTCGTTTTGCGAGAAAAATCATTATTTTTTCTTGCCCAAGGTGAGGAGAGAGGGAGTGTCTGACTCTTACTGATTAAAAACCCCCCGTTTCTTCTTCAGCTCTAGGCCGGAGCCGCAGTGACTTATTGCACTTGCGCCGCAACCCCGGCTGAACATTGACCCTGTTAGGCCTCGTCTTTGAGACGTAAGTATGCGTCGTATGCCGGGAGATAAAACTGGGTTGATGTTTATTTAATTAAGAGCAGATAAAAGAGTTCTATCGTTTTGACAAAAACGAGTAAGTACAAAATATTATAATTTTCAATCTACGTTACATGAAGGTTATGCATAGATATTTACCGATAACGTTCCATGTTCAGAATCAGGCATGTTATCAGACAGGTCTCCCGAGGAGGGAGTTCCCCAAGCCTCCTCTCCGCTCGCTCCACTTCCTTCCCCTGTCTCACCAGTACCCTCCTCCGTACCAATAGTTGACTTCCAGTCGCTCACACCAAGACATCTGGCAACAGAGGTCTTCGTCAGATAGAGATCTACGTAACCGTCAATTTTGACTACATAAATAGGTTGACTATTAAAATTGAATATAAATCAGTAATTTGACTAAGAACTTCTAAGTGTGAATATAAATCAGTAATTTCACTAAGAACTTCTAAGTATTATTATATTATAAAAATATTGATATGTTTCGTTTAAAATCTATTGAAAAATTATTTGTATTCTTCACTCAATCTAAGTAAATATCACAAAAAATACTACAATTACATTGAACAATTCTAAACACAAAATATTCCATTGATATTAAAATACTAGTTTAACGATTTTAGAAATCTTAAGTACTTTTAAATTTGCTCTAGATAACATGGCGTAATAAGTAGTATAATATTTTCTCAAGTAAAATTTCTTCAATCTAAATAAAATACTATCTTTATATGTATAATCAAAACTAGCTCAATAGCCTACTTATTTTAATAAATATAGCATAAAAACTATTGTTACTAAATTAGCAGATAATACAGTTATGTTTCAGTGTCTAAGAGTTATCAACAACAACTATCTGTATATTATATTCCATTACACATACATACACTGTATATACATTATGTAGCTCTAGCAGCATAAAATTTTAATCAAAGTATTTAAGACACTACATTTTACACCCACACATACTCATCGTTCGTTCTCTTTTCTCCTTCGTGTTGATTTCCACCTATTTTGGGAAAAATATTGTTAAAATAATAAACAGTATGATATAGGCCCCAACACATAAATCGCAAAAAAGTAAAATAAAAATATTTAAAATTCTCATTTTTGTACTCAAACCCCTTTAATAATCGACAAATTTATAAGAGAATAGAATTTTATGAATTGGTTCAGTTTTCTTTACGTATTCAGTCACGTTCAATATTTATTGTCGATATAAGGAAAATTAAGTAGGTAATCTATGAGACCTCCAATAGAAGCGATACAGATATTTATTATCATTTGAATAATGCTGTACTCATAACGTGGCCAGACAGGGATGGGTCTGCATTCGTGAATGATGATGAGCTCAAAACTATTACAAGTCTCATACCTTTCTAAGAAAGAGGGTTGTTTGTGTGCTATAGCCGTGCTGGGGACACTCTCGGTATAACTGAAGATATTCATCTTTTCCACAACAAAGGAGCCAGCTCGCGCTGTCCAACCCATAATTCCGCCAGCGGCTCCACTCACTGAAACTATTTCCAGTATGATGTAAATTAAAGAAGTAAAAGAAAATGGTACTTCATCAGCAAATTTGAATGAAAATTTACCTGGGTTATTGTAAGCTTTAGAAGTTTCTGGCTCTTGTGATGTCAGTCTTACGTTACCATCGTCAGTCTCATCGGACGGTAGCCTCTCCAGGCTTGACATTGTGCCATATCTTAAACAACATTAGTAGTCATTATATAAACAGTGACTGATTCTAACTCAATACTTTAATTGTTATCTTATCACCTTTTGAGCGTAACATAAGGCAGGTCATCTGGAACGTCTGGGGAATCTGGGGACTCATCTACAAGGTCATCCTGCAATACAAAAATAGCTCAATAACTCACATCAAAGTCTACAGGTATCCAAACAACTCCTCAAAAGAGAACTCACAGTCTTATTAGTGGAATTAAAGTCGGGCGTTGGTGGTACAACAGCTATGTTAGGAACAGGAGACTCTGACTTGACTGAGCCAAGACTACCTGGTCTAGAACGAGGATTGTTCAAGCTCGTCGGCGAACCTCGTTTAAATGGTTCTACTCTCATCAAATGCGCCGCAGGATTGATGGCCGATAGACCCATCAACATTAAAGGTCCTAACTCTAAATCTTCGTCTGATCCAGCATCAGTATTATTAGCATTCACGTCTTCCATTCGTTCAGTCTTCTTTGTTATATCCCCGTTCATTTTACTGACTGCTGAAATACCCATTCTAGGGGACCGTCTAAGACCTCTCTCTATTTTGAAGTCAGTTTCATCTTCATGTATTGAGTCGTCTTCAAGGAATACTGAAGATGTCTTCAAACAAGAACCGATGTTTTCCCTCTTAGTAACAATATTCATGCCTAAAACTTTATTTAGTACGTTTTCAGCCTTTTGTCTCGTAATCTGTTCTTTTCTGGCGGACGCTGGCGATGGATAGTTGGTTGTGGCAGTTTTAGTTTTTGTTAAAGTTATACTTTCCACACACTTCACTTCGTTCAAGTACTTCTCTTGAGCAATGACGCATTGGACCTGATTGGCGATGTTTGAGTTGGACATTCTTAAATCATTAGAACTAGAGTTGAAGACCATAGAACTACAAGTGGTATGACTGGTGGACAACGGACTATTTCGACTACTGGACGAAGGACTTGGCGATCTTATCGAGTTGTCTTTTCTTAATTCTAACTGACTCTTCGTATGCATGGAATGGGCGCTTCTGCTTAGAATCGGTGAATCAGTTTTTAGTTCGTAGGACGTTGATTTCAGCATTCTCTGGCTTTGTTCTATTGAGTCTATAACCTTTTTAGCTGCTCTGGGACCATCTTCTGGACGTAATTTTATAGCGTTCTTACGTTCTAAGTGGGAGAAGTTTCTTGGTTTACGGTTACCGCAATGAGCACTACATGGACTGGTGGAACTTTTATTTGAGTTTGAGGTTTGGGGCGATGCCTCTGTTTTGGGTTTGGCAGGTATCACCGGTGGCTCCTTTTGGGACACTAGGGGACTATTTGGCTTGGACAAACACTTTTTGTGGCACTGTCTGCAGACCGGTATCGTGTCTACTACCACTGGGCTTGTCCTTACCGTAATCTGAAACAAAATGGGCAAATACAATACAATAAACAGAAAATACTTCATCTGAAATTCATATTTATATTACATACTTGACTTCCTGAATTGCTACTTTTAGACGGACTTCGATCGTTTTCTTTCTTGTCGCCTGGCGACGTTCCTTTAGCTTCATGATTCGAAACAAGATCAGCTACTTCTAGAAGGTTAAGCTCTTTGGACCGTTTTCTCAGTTCTTCTACGCTCCACATCTGTTTAATTATAATTAGTTGTAAATTTTTTGCTGAGTTGTGATGAATTTAATAAAGAATTGATACATTTGCTCATAGTGTCGTTTTTATATTTGTGTTGCTCAGTGCTTACCTCCATGTCAGGTTCAGGAGGATCTAGTTCCTCTGCCTCTGGCAGTTGTGTCATCCACCTCTGCAAATGTAATGTGGACCCTCTACTCCTTGTACTCCTGGCACCTTCTGTGGCACTCCCAGCCCCTCCTGTCTGCGTCTCCACCGAACTGCGTCGCGTCTACAATATTTTCCGAAATAATCTATTTATCTTCCAAAAATTTATTACTTTGTCTTATCAGAAGTTCGTATCTTTTTCGAAGTTTTTATTATAAGTTATATTTCTTTTTTTTATTTGCATTGTGGATATTTGGTGGTCTGATTAAAAGTAACTGTGTTGTTTACTTACCTTAAGCAAATAAAATGTGGTGTGAATTAAAAAAGAGTATACAGGAATTCAGTTGGATTAGCATATTTACAAATTCCATGTTTGCACCCGTAACCGCATAAACACTTAGTGCCTTAAGTGAGATTAATTTACTGTTATTTTAACCTCTCTAGGAATGTTTGGAATAAAGTTTAAATAATCAATTGACCGCTAATACTATTTTTTTAATATAATTAATTTTCTTGCGTTGCATTTGTAAAAAATGTGAGATGAAGACATCAGTGTCAGTTTCTCTAAATCTACTATTTTGTAGATGTAGTAATTATTTATTTTATTTATCTTGCTTTTGGCAGAAGCTTTGCCTTCTTCTTCTGATAAAAAGTAGCCTATGTATTATTGCAGACTAAAATCTACCACTGTCCCAAATTTCATTCAGAAAATAAGAGTAACGAAAATACTTGATGAAGTTTTCAGATTTATAATAGTATTGGTACGATGTATGTCATAATGTAATAATATTTTGGTAGGCTATCTATATTTTTTGGAATTGTTATAGAATCTAACTTATAATGTACTTTTGAGTAGAGACATGCTTTTAAATTCCAATGTGTGCAAAAATACAGAGAAAAATGGTAGATGTTTTGTAAATATTAGATAAACATATTCGTTAGCGTCGCAAAGTTCGAGGATCTTATTCAACTTCAAATAAAAAGAAATATATATTCGCCATTGACAAAATCACTTTATTTACGGATAGTAAGAAATATTCTGCTCCGATCTAAACATAAACATCCAAATTTTATATTATTTAAACCATTAATATGTGATGATGAAACGGGAACTATACGTAAAATGCTTTCTCAAAATTATAAATTTATCCTCGTACTATCAATATAAGACTATATTAAAAATTTACACACAGCCAAAGACATCGAAAATTATCTGATTCTAACTACGTAGATTTGTAAAAAAGGAAAATATTAATACACATACAAAAATTTTCCCGGGAAACGTTTAGGTTATGTGAACATTTTGCGATGCTAGCGACACATATATTACGATCGTCTAAATTGTCAGTTACAATTACATGAGTATAACAATCTATGTGTTCATTTATTACACTAATAAATAAAAAAGCATCAAATAAATCAGTCACATTTAACATCGACTACCATTTTTCTTTGTAAATATATTTATATCTAATGGCGATGAAGATTTCAACAAAATAAGCATTGATCAAATCAAAATGCTCTAATTGTGCAAAGATGGCAACTACATGATTGATTTCGCGAAGCAGATCGCCAAATATCCACATGACCTGTACAATTATCTCTATGTACAGATTAACATTGTGAAGTGTCTGTACACATACAACATCAACATTAATTAGCTAATTGTTCCAGTACACAGATGCAGGAATCAAAGAGTAGAGTGCGCCGACCAAACATGTACCAAAAATAACGAAGCACTTTTGAATTTCTTAAGAAAAGGACGGAAGACTTAAGCAAACTTGTTGTCGAAAAAAGTGTAATGTATTGTACACGAATGTTTACTATTGGTACCCTATAGTTACATTTGACACTGATTTTCTATTTAGTAAATATTGGCATACACATTTTCGATTATACTAAAGCGATTTTGTAAAATACCCAATCGTGAATTCAGTTCTGTGATAAAATTGTAATAAATTTTCTTTATTACCCGGTCGCATCATAAGTAGGGCATCAGACTTACAAATTATTTCTCTAATATAATCAAAATACCGAGATTTCTTTAATACTGCTAATGTTCGAAAATATGTCTCTCAAAATTTTGTTACCACAACCTTAATCTCGACTATAAGCGATTTTTATAACAATCCAACAAACTCGCCTGACTACGCGGCGAAAGCTTTCGACTCCTTCTCCTAAACACCGGCTAAACATGACTACTAGAACACACCATTGAATGGTTTCTTTCGAAAACCTTATCTCCAATTTCTTCGATACCGGGGGTAGCAGGAGTCTGCTAGCTCCGGATCGGACTCCGCGGATCAAAGTTCCAGATAAGCTGGCGGGGTTGGCCGCTCTGGGAGCGCCACCCGCTGCAGGAGGGGATCGTCAGGCAGAAAGATACGCTCCTCGACAGCGTGTTTATATGAGGGGTCGACATCCAAATCTGCTAGAGCTAAATCAGCTTCGAAGGATTCCCATCTGCAGGGTGAAGCTTCAGAATAATCTTCGCCACCATCTGGCGTTAATTGGGCACTGGGAGAAGTATGAGGCTCATCGTTCTTTTCAATGCTTGACGATGAGACGAAATGGGAAGAGAACGTTTGTGATTCTGCTGGAGAGAGGTTAGCAGAAGGCGTTTCAGGGGTGGGAGCAGTTCTCCAAACTGTGCTAAGGGGACCTCGGACAGGTTGTGGAGTGGGGGACTCTGAACTCGTTCTGACGTCGAAACTGACTCTAACTTCCTTCTCTGGACGTTCTTCCACGAGCATGTTGAGGTGCGATCGGTAGGAGCTGGCTGGTAGTAGGGCCAGGCTGGAGTGACGTTGGATGCTGGACGCGGATACCTGGCGTTGTTGCGAGTCCAGCGTGGCGAGCGAGAACGTCAGCTGAGGGTCGGGAGAATCAAGTGGGGAGCCGAGTGGAGTGCCTGACATCGTGTGAGCGCGGTAGCTGGAAGAATAGAGAGTAACAGTTAACTACAATAAAAAAGATTTTTTTTATCTAAAACCTAATTAAATTCATCTTTATAGATTTGATGCAATTCTACTCTGTTTAGTATCATTTTTATAAATTAGGTTAAGTAGCGACTTACATTTGCCTCTGCAGTAAGCTTTGCCATACAGCCTTGAGATCTATGGAAGGAGCTCGTAGCACGACGGTTCTTGTTCTAGCTGGTGTGCGTGGAGAACATGAAACTAAAGGAGACTCGCCGCCCGCACGACCCAAGATCAGACGGAATTCTGTCGCTGTAATATAAAAAAAATATTTTGTGGACAATCAACTAAGAAGGTTAGGTATTTCAAGAAGTCAAGGGAACATTTCTGATAATCAGTGAATGTTATCAAACATATTATACAAACCTTTCTTCCTAACATTGAACTGCGCTTCAGAGACGGTCCCCAGCGCTACTGGTTCTTCCGTGACGAACAGTACTCGGTCCCTTGACACAGTAGCGAAGAGAAGCAGATCACTGAATAGCAACGCCCAGTAGGGTCGAATGGCGCGACCTTCTACCCTTGATAGCTCACCGCCGAAGATCCATTGACGACCTGCCGTGCTTAGCACGAATGGCTGAAAGAAGATGGAATAATCAGTCATCAAATTTTCCTTTCTAAATGTTTCCTTATTTTCTAGGTGTGGATTAGAGAATAAAGATTTTTTGCATTGCCATAATAGTTTTTGTATACCGACCTTACACCTAGTGAACACGAGACGACTCTCCAGGTCGGCAACAGATAACAGTGGCTTGCCATCTCCAGCAAGACCCATCAAACCAGAGCCAGCTGTCACATCTTGGTAACCACACTGTAATAGAGTAGAAAAAAGAACAACTGTGAGGATGGAACCAAAATAAAAACTATTGAGCAAGAATGGAACCTCCTTTCTTTTTGAAACTGAAGACCAAATATGATTATGATGATTACCTGTAGCTGTTCCACAATAACTTGCAGCTGCTTTTTCTCGAGCTGGTCATAAGGTCCTGCTCCATTAGCAGCAGCCGCTGCCCTCATCAGTCGCAGCAGCTCTCGGAACTGCTCCAACGGTTTGTGAACTAGTGACGTGATGTCAGGTCTTCTTCGTGGTATCGGTGGGCTTGTACAGAATCGGGAGAAAGCCCCGCTTGGGTCTTTAGATTTTTTTACCTGTGAAAAGACGTGAGAATTTGGTTTTAAGAAGAATCTTTCCATTTGTACTCCAAATGTGTAAAGGTTACTTTGTCTGTTTTTTGAAATACCTACCAGAACACAATCAGCTCGTTTGAGGCCAAGGCAGTACTTCTTATAAAGACTAAGGAACACAGGGGTCTTTTGAAGGTAGACGGCGACTACAGTCGAGGTTTGGATCTCTCCATCATCCTGTACCACTTGATCCAGAATGTCTTCCGAAAGTCTGAAGATCTAAAAGTTGATATTCAATGAGATTACTAAGCATGATATTTGTGGTCAAACCCATTGAACATTCCAGTTAGGATCATTATTTTAGGTTTTTATTTTTATGTATGTGTTTGTAGATTATACAATTTTTGAATAGTAATTATCATGAGAAATACTAAATTCATTGAAAATAATGGTTTAGTAAAGTAACTGAGTGTATTTTAGAGTCCCGTTGCGACTTGAAACTAGTAGAGCTACTCTCAGTTAATTCACATGAGTGAGTTTATTTTACAGATTTAATGGACCAATGGTTAATAAGTTTTTGGTTTTTTTTTTATATTATATTGTTTGTTCATACCTCTTCAATATTTTGGAACAGCAGCTGATGGTCATTAGGAGCTATAAGGTCTGCTCTTTCAGCCAGTGGTGATACAAATCTGACTAGACCGAATTGTAGGCAGGTTCCGTAATGCTGTTCTCTGGCTACCACTGCTAGGAGTGCGCGCTTTCTGCCGTCCGTTGATAACCCTGGGGTCTGATGATGAATGGTTTTGTCAGTTGCTTCTACTACTCAAAAGTTCCGGTTATTGGTGAAAATATTAACCCTTGACTGATTAATTGGAAATTCCTCAACTTTTATGTAAATACCCAAGTTTGTATGTTTGTATATGGTTATTTCTGTTTCATTGAACTATTTTTACTAATGATACTTGTATGATGTATGCGCGCTGGTGTATTTTGGTGCTTAGTGGGATAACGTGAGTATATTATGGCAAACAATGCATTACCAAAACAACATACCTAAGCCAAAAAATCCAAAATTGCCTTACCTAAATCTGATTCGATTGTCATCGAAACTACTTATGTATTTCATTGCCTTATGAAGACTATTAATAATATAGCTCATGCTCATAGATGTAGGCGTATCAATGTATCCCTTGCGAGTTCATTATTGAGATGTAGATGTACGTGATGTATTTATTGATTTAACTTTAAAGTTAGCCTTTCTTGTTAACTTTTTTGTTAGTTATATAATCTTGCAAATCAAATTCTGTTGCAACACTGAAAGTGTCTCGTTACTTACTGAGTTCCCTTATTCTTACACTTTCATCTCTAGTTACTTGGGATTATAATTTTAATTCAAATTCTGTTGGAACACTTAAAATTACTTAACAATTTTTCTTATTCTTACAACACTCATCTCTAGTACCCTCATCTCTACTTACGATTAGAGTAAAATCAATGTTTGTCTTTCCTTCCAGTCAGTCCCATTCCTCGTATTCATTGCGCTACGATTGATTAAATTCTTCTTTTTGAATTTCGAAATACTATTTATAATTCAGCAAATAATTTATTCATAATAATAAAATGTCAAGGTCAAGGTCATAATTGGGATCACCTAACATTTAGCACTAGACTGCTTAGGTTATTAAGTATTTTTCGGAAAGTGAGTGTAGTTGGTCTACTACTTACATCCAGGGGTACAATCAAATAACAAAACATTTTTTTTTGTAAACAGGTTATAAATTAACACTTTTACATGTCAAAATGTTTAAAATAAAAAGTCATGCTGACACAAACTCAGAGGTCAGTTTCTTTTAAGGTCCAGACAATGTAAAAAATAATAAAACTAATATGTCTGAGCCGTGCAAGTTCTTTCTGTACCTACTTAGTTAGCATTTTGAGGAAAGAACCAACACCAGTTTAAGTGGGCGCAAAATTAAAAAAAGACAAATTATGTATTTTTGGTAATAGTTTTGTGTTACATAATAGTTATTCCTTCTTTTTACGTGGTCTCAGGAACTGGTAGAATAGAGCGATAAGTTTTGCGTGGTCGAATTATAGAACGTTGAAAAAAATTGGACACTGCTTTCTACCGGATGATAATGATGGAAGGAAAGGATCGGGGAAAAGTAACAAAAATAAAAATAAACAAAAAAAGAAAATTAAAAGCAATAAATTTATTTGCACTTAAAATTATAGAACATAAATTAAAAACGAAATAAAAAACAACAGGAACCAAATTTTTTGCAATCAATACGACGAATAAAATAAATTAAAAAAAAGTAAGTACAAATACAATAGAAAATTATAAAGTTACAAAAATTAAAATTGTACAAAACACAGCGATGGGTACAATGTAAATACAACACGCACGAACTAAAGATAATGAAAATAAATTAGAAAAGAAAAGTAAAAATGAAAACTTTAACAAAATAAATATTAACAAAAACAGTGAGCTTAAACGTAACGATTCCCCATTTAATGCTTTTCAATTAATTACTTAAATTAAAATACACGAAGACATACTAGCTAAAGTAGTGTAAACTGCAGATTTTTAAGGAAACAATTCTTAAAATTCTAATAAAAATTTCGAAATAAAATATTCACGAAAGCATTAAAATAAATAATTTTGATCAGTAATTTTTAAATTTATGATAAATATATTCGATCAAAAATCTGCAGTACACGAAGAAAATATGTAATAGCTTAGAAACTAAAGTAATGGAATGTATCATGAAGTATTTACAGGAAGAGAAAGAAGGTAAAATAAAATTAATAACAAAATGTCATACACACGACTGTACAATTAAATACGATAGTAGCCTCCACGCTCCAAGAACATACTAGATTCATACTAGCACCAAATTCGTTAAATTTTTGTCTCTCAAATACCAAAATAATAAATTCGAATAATGTTTCTAATGGTCAGTCCGTGACACGCAAACTCGTGGTTCAAGATATCTTTGAAGCAAGTCTAGAACTTTGACATCCAATTTAGGTAAGTTGAAGTTGAAAGTTGTGTAGCAGATATGAATCTGTCATACTCACTCGGCATCGACTAAACGCTTCTAAATATTTAGTAGATAGTCCTGTATTTCATTCATTTGAGGCTAATGGAAAAAAATATGACTGATATTATAATTTACTTTATTTGAATGTAACTTTTCATGTTCAGGATAATAATTCATACTTTAATTTTTTTTTTATCAGAACCGGTAATTTTGCGAGGACGGACTGGCCACTAAGATGACTAGTTTCCAAAATGATTTCGATGAAGTGTCAAACGATAATACCGTTACCGACCTCTTTGGAGAATGTGACTTGGGGCAAATGGAGCTTGCGTCGGTCCAGGGACTGGCTGGTTGAAGAGCAGGCAGTAGGGGGCCGAGCTGCTGTGGCTGGTGAGGCTAGGGCAGTAGCTCGAGGTGACCTTGGGGGTGGAGGGGGCGTAGACTCCGCAGTGGGAATGGTCACCTGAGTCAACCTTGGTCGAACTCCCACTCCATTTGGAGGCACCCGTCTGAACGTTTCTATGTTTAGCATTTGACCTGCTGATCTGGAAATAAAATGGAGATAATTTAGATAGCTGTCCTTTATTTATCCAGAAGTTTTGGTTTGACTTTAGCCTAATATTCAAAGTACTATATAGTTCCAAGATATCCATTACAAAAACGAATATTTCAATAAAATCATACTTACTTGACAAGGTTCCGGACCTCCTCTTCATTGGATGTCACTACGTTCTTGTTGCCCACAAACACGAGGTAGTCTCCAGCCCTCAGGCCAGCGCGTTCAGCGGAGCCTCCTGCTGCCACCCTTTCGACCCTCGGTGGTCTGGTCCATACAACTGTGAAGCCGAATCCTCCAGCAGTACCGCGGATGAGTCTGAAAGTAAGGATTAATAGTTTAGTTTTGCTTCTTTGGAAAAACAAAATTATGTGAACAGAACTCCATAGAATGGAAGTAAAATATAAACACATATATTACGAACGATACAAGTACGTTTGAAAGATATTCAAAAGGATTACACATGATACGATTAAGAATTATGATCAAATACATTTCCAACCAATGCCTGTCCAAGTAAGCGGTCTTAATTCGATTTCTTCCACTTTTTGATTATTTGGATCTTTGCCAGAACATTTCAGTTGAGAATGTTTGTCATTAGTTGGTTTTCTTCTGAATAATGAGCCAGGCCGTTAGTTAAGTTACTGTTTATGTTGATAAAGGGGACGTTAAATTAGTTTCAATTACTACTACAGTAACCTTAATTCCCTTTGGTATCTTTTATGAATTTTTAGTATACATTTGCATACAATTTTGTGATCGTCTCTCTGTGTATCTATAAGAACATTCATCTGATCATATATTGATTCTAATAGTGATCAAATGAAATAAGTACGATATTATTTTCTGTTTCGTGTTTTAAGTATACAAAAGTTGCTAGATCGTACTCACTTCCTTGTGGTAGTAAACGGAGTCCTCCCGTTTCGTGGTGCTCGTCTGGGTGCGTTAGGGTCTTCAGGAGGATCCAGCTCCAAGTATCGGAGGAACAGGTGCTCGTCAGCCTCTCTCTGCAGGGCAGCAGCCACTGCCTGCGCTTGACTTGCTGTTGTTGACGCTGGACCGTTTGTTGATACACCTGGAGATATTGGAGATATGAAATAAGATGATTAGGGAATAATCAAAGTAAAGTAAGTTTTTCGCATTTAATCAATATTTTCATTCATCGATGTATACTTCTTTTATTATGATAACTATGACTAATTTCTTAGTACTAACCTTTATCATTATGGTTTTCTTTAGTGCCATCATTAGTGCTTGTTTCAATGTTGTCGGTAGCCATCTTGTGTGAATCTCCTTCAGTCACGCGGTCCTCTCTAACGAATCTGTCATTGGCGTGTGCCGGTGCCGCGTTCTGGCCGCGCCCAGAGCTGTGTTGCAGGAAATATGTGCCGGATATGTCGCAGTTAATTGCATCTTTTATTGGGAACGAGACACATCCTAAAAACTCGCTCCGCCTGTAACAATTGAGAATTTATTAATAAACCTCGTTTTAGCTACGTTTTATCCCTAAGTGTATTTCAATTGATTAAGAACAACATCAAAATGTTTCGTCACTTAGTTACATGAAAACAATAGTTTAGTCGAAAAAAGTCAATTTAACAAAATTTCCACAAGTAAATAGCGTAGAAACTAAATGTACCATCAACGCACCATTTTGTTCGTTAAAGGTCAATAGAACGTCTCCGAGATGGGAATAATATGTAAATGTACGCAATGGGGTGACGTCGTTTTGTTTGATAATGGCAAGCTGGCGTCCGCTACGTACGGACAAAACGGTTCACAGTTGGAATTTATTTCCCAAGAACACAGAAGTAAGTCATGATAAAACTTCGGAACAAATTGATTAAAATATTGAAAGTATTACAAATAAAAGTTAGCTAAACAATAATAAAAATTTCAGAGAAAATCACAACATCAGTTAGGATAACGACAAGAAATATTAAAAGGGGACGAAAGGACATATATTTTGCAGACAGGGTTAATGAATTAAAGTATCATAAGCATTTGGGGTTTATAAAGACAAAAACATTAAATTGGTTGACATTTTCTGTTTTTATTTAATACAATATTAAAAGCGGCGTGTATTAAACATGAGTCATTGGTTAGCCGCCCTTAATGCAGCGAGGGCTTGCCTGACATGGCCTACATACGCGTTACGTAAGGAGTCATCAATACGGTTTGGTTATTATGTATAGTTCCTGTTTTGGGAGAGGCTTTGGTTGTTGTTTCTTTTCTGTGAAATTCCAGTTTGCTTTGAAATTCTTGTCTTCGATAACATTGTATTTTTCTCAATTATTTTAAGAAAGACAAACGCTATATCTTGCCATGTTCCTTCATAGTTATCATTCTCTTCATAAACTCGTATTTCCTTATCGCTTTTTTATTTGCTCTTTCATTTCTGAAAGCAATTTCATTTAAATGGAACATTGCAGTAGTATTTTTATCGTTTTAATTCTTTATTGTGTTCTTCAATGAACTAGTTACACGATTATTTCTTTTACTTTCTTCATCATTATAATTAATGCCACGTTCATGTCGATCTCGGTCAATTCGTTCATAATTGTTTTTATTTCTACTGCAATCAACCCTACCACGACTGTATAGTTTTTTATTGCGTGTGCTTGTAAACAGATGTGCATTAGCATGCACTGTACTGAAATAGCTTTGCGTGTGCTATTTGCATGCACGCCAGGAGAAAGTTTACCCGACCTTGCAGGTTCATCTGATTAATTGGTTCCACATAGTCTAGCTATGGCGTGAGGTTTCGTCAGGTCAAAAGTAAGTGAGGTTAGGAACATGTTAGTGGACGATACTATGAATGCATATGGACGAAACATTTGAAAATTAAATTTGATGGTGTTTTCGTAGTTTTACATATACATATTCATATTTTCTGTCTTAAAACAACCAAAAGTGGTTTAAAAAGAAAATATCTTGTTAGTTCAACTCTCTTTAAACCGATTGATCGATATAAATAAGTAGGTCCCCTTGCAGATGTACTTCTTTAATCGCTAATTATAATATAAGTTTACAATAATTGAGTGTGTTTTCGTCGCGACTATTAGAATGGCAGTGGCCGGAAGGCGCGCAGCTCGAACCTCTCGCTCGCGCTACGGATGCGTTCCATACACGACGAAGAATGATGCGTTCCGGCGTAGACACCGATGGCAAATTATTAAATTATACACACCTTTGGCTAAACTCTTTATGTCATTATACATTTAAAGTTCATTAAATAACATTGCAAAACTGCAGCTAGAGTCCATAATATCCGTCATTAGGGATCGATTACGATATTGCTTCACGAGCCTCATAAGCTTTGCCAGTTTATAAGTAGTTTTGTTCCAAACTAATTACAGGCCGAGTTTGCTTCCATATATGAGAAAATGTTATACTTTATAGTAACCAGTGGTTAGATCGTGTCATTATGTCCAATATGGTATTCCTGCTCTTACGTGACGGTATGAAATAGAGCAATGAGCTGAGAAAGTTATTTATAAGTATAAATAAAAGTAAATTGTTGAAATAACTGCACGTGCAAACCTCTGACAGTAATATGTCGGTCTGTTACTATAACATTTATATTCTTTTGAAGGAATAGGCTGTATAATTTGGCTACTAGTGGTGTATTTTGAAATTTTCGATCCGACGAAATTTTGAACAAGTCTCAAGAATCAAATCTTCAGTCAGAGAGACAGAAAATATTCTCTCAATGGTCCTTAACCTCGACAGCTAAGTCAACAAAGAAATAAGATCCTTTGTAGCTTTAGAATTGAAGGAAAACAAAACAAAAGTAAAAAGTAACAAACAAGAAAAAGTTTATGATTGATTAATAGAAGCACAAACAAATATATTTTAGCCGATTGTTACAAAGCCAGAGGCACCTTGTATTGTAGTTAATGACACTTCATTACATCACCTTTAAAGAAGAACTCAAAAGTAGAATTATGAGCTAAAATAGATCAAAGTGTAGATAGGTATCAAAATGTTTGAAATCCAGTATAAAATCGATAACACGTCAATTACGTTGGTCATTAATTGAAACAAATAGCGACCTGAGATTTGAACGTCATCGGGTTCCCGGTGAACTAACTGGAAATATAAATTGATTACGAATATTAATTGGAAAACGTCGAGCGAATAAAATTCTGCAACGGATTTTAGTGGAACATTTTCATCAATTTGACGGTGTTTCATTTATTTTACTGTTTTTGCATCGCTGTGATGTTTCGTGTTTAGAAGAATAATTTGTAGTTATTCCTGTTCTATCAAAATTTCCTTTATTATAAGTTTTAACTTAACTTGTTCAATGAATTTCCTTGCTTGTTTTTCTCTATTTGAATCTATTATTTTGAATGACTATTAGCTTCATTGATTGACAAATAAAATATAATGTTTAGATCTTTGACTTCAAATGTAACTATGATTAACATTCAGATTATAAAATACACAGGGTATCTTGTAAAGTTTAAGATGAGAAGAAAATCATAGTCATAATGTCATAGTTCATTTCAGAGCAGTTAGTCCGCCACTGTCGTTTAATCATGTGTATGCAAAAAATGATGGATAGCTTTCGGTTTGTAAAGGTAAAAGGGTTTGTTAAGGTTTTCAACTCTAAACACCGTATCAAGAAAATAAAATTTTCGTTCCTGGATTTTATTTACCACATTTCTCTTGGGTTCAATAACTTTACTAATCAACTTGACAGTGTTCATTTACATACAAATGCTGGTCACGTCTAGACAGGTTATCGCTGAATTCTTATACACCGAAGGAAAGCGTCCACTTACATGTATTATACTGTTATTATAGTCTCACGCAGTAATTCTTATGGAAAGGGTATAAAGTTCATTTTTGTTTAATACATATTCAAAATCTTTATCATCTTCCCTCGCTTTCTTCTCATCAACATTCATTTCTTCTTAACATTCTTGGTCACTTCTTATATTATCTTCAGTTACAACATTTACGCACAACATATATCTATAGGGTTCGTGCAGGGTCTTTCCCTAATCACATAAGCCTCTAAGCATGCAAGGGGCTGTTCCAAAGCCTTTCTCTCCCATCCTGTGCATTACATTGGAGTGCATCCATGCGTACTAGGGTGATGGAGACACCAATCGCAAAACTTACGGAGACTGCTGTCACTCTTCTGATATTGTGCTGATGCTCGATTCCGTCATTCTGTCCAAGATATCTGCGGGGAGACTGTTCTTTCTGGTTCTCTGTTCTGGGGGGTCCCATTCTGGGAGACTGTTCTTTCGGCTGAGCTGGGTGTGACGGTGCGCGTGCTGATGCGAGCAGTGTTGCCGTGGCGGCGGGTCCTCGCGAGACCGCGTCTGACTCAGCCCCGCGACCGTTTGCGATACGAACGACATCTTTTTTGACAATTTACTGTAAAATATTAGGCTTTATAGTTCGGGATACATAAAGCAAACCTTTTTTGGGTTGAGAAAGCTCAGTTATAAATAAAAAGGTTCTTTGAAACGGAGGAAATCTCAAATTGAACAAATTAGGGGTATGGTATTGGTAGAATTTTATTCGCGAATCATCTATAAGATTAAAACTCCAGATATTAAACAAACACACGTTTATGAATATATATCTTGTTAATTATAAAGCTTAACTGTGGCTTTCATATTTGTCACCCTAGTTACAACTAATGAGAACGAATATATCCAATTAGTACCAATTAACATAAGACTAGATAATCTAGGCCAAATTGATCCAATTAAAGCTGATTATCATTTGTATATTACTATGACGATGACCTTAAATAATATACAACTAGAAGCTACAGCCTGAAGAAAACGTGCTCAAAATTGAAAGTTTCAGTAAAGGCGAAAGTAAAACGAAGTCACGCGATGTACGTGTAGGTAGGATTAAAAATACGGCGTTTCTCAGTAATATATCAAGTTTGTTGTAGTTCTTTAGGATTTAAATAAGCCACTACGCAATAACGAGAATTCCTCAAGTCTTGATTTATAAAGGGTTTTTTGTTTCTAAAAGCGAATGTTCTAGATTAAAAAATACTTCTACAAAAGCATTGCTATTTTATACTCTGACTGCATTCTTCTTTATCCACTCAAGCGCACACAGCTCATTCGAAACTCTTTGATCTTTTCTAAGATTTTCATCGTATTGTTGTTTCGCATTACCTAACTAAGATCCAGTTCTTGTAAAACAGTTTCCACCGACATAAAATGCTACTGTTGCCTCGGACAGAAATAAACTGACTCCCATTTTCCATTTTATGTGGTCTCGAACTGCCCTTTGTCTCCGTCAAAGGTTGTAAAGGGAAATTGTACAAATCGTCGCACATCACGCGAGCAACAAACACCCTGCCCTAATGAATTGGCAATTTATACAAATTACTCTATTGTTTTACTATATTGACTGGCTTTGTCTAGGTTGCTGTGGCGTTCGATTTCAGGATGGGCAAATCATTTTTGAGTTATCGGATAGACGGATTTTATGTAATCGGCACCCATGGACACAAAGGAGTTGCGAGTTCGTTTCCAGCCCTTTGGGGATTAGGGTTTTGGATATTTACAGATTGGGGATAGATTAAAGGAAGGAAATGTTTGAAAAATGTTTTGTATTTGTTGGTGGTTCGGTGTATTCGACCAATTTTGCAACTATTGTTAAAATTTACGATATCATCAATAGGTGCATGTATTAGTTTTTGTAAGACACACAACGCGTATGCTGCTTATAAATTGAACGATTTTGACTTGAAACGAATTGAACTTTTTCTCAGTTTACTCACGTAAATCGTCATTTAAAACATTAATTGCTGTATATTTTGAATTTATAAAGACTAAAACTCAAGAATGGCCGCGCATATTTATATTTTATGAACATACACTCGACTCTCAAGCAACATTTCCTACGTTTAATGTTCGAGCAACTTTTAAAGCTACGCTCGGCGTGTTTTTACAAAATAAATTTCAGTAATGGCATCATTTCATACGCAAGGTAATGTATATTCCTTTACAATAAGAGAATTTGTTTGAAGATCATGTTTTGAAACACAAACTACTATTTCATTTAATGGTGCTATCTAGCTTGATAGAATTTTAAGAATTATTGTTCGGAAAGATGTAAGAATATTTTGACTGGTGACATACATAGCTTTTTTTGTGAGGGAACAATCATCAAATGACTTCTTCCACCCAGAGCAGAGGGAGTCTCAGAATCTTACTGACTAAAAATGTTCCTTCTCCTGCTCTAGGCCGAGGCCGCTATGCCTCATTGCGCTCGCCCTGCAACCCCGGCTGAGACATAAATAGTTTAAGTATACTTTTGCCTTGTGTTCATAAAATTATCAATTTACTACTATTCTATTCTCATCATTCATTCATTCGATCATTGCTTCTTCATTTTTCATCACGCTTTTATTTATGTTAATCAAATCTACCTTATAGCGAACTGTGTTTTGTAGAGCTAGAGAAGGCACATAGCAACTGCCTTCAGTAACCTCACTCACACTACGGAACACATTATATTTAATACACACGAGAGCAATGAACTCATGTATCATTTTATTTACTTATATGCAGGAGTGGTGCGGTTGAAGGGTTTTGGTCTCTGGCATTGTGCCAAAAGTCGTTTGCTACTTCGGCTATCCTGGATTACAGTGATATTCCAAATTTTTCCCAGTGCTACACAAATTTGAATCTTATCGCTTAAAGTTTAGGGTGAGAATTGGTTGATGTCAGAATTTGTCGAGAAGTGAAGTGGATTCATTATTTACTAGCTTTAGTCCTTGGGTTTGGTTGTAGTAATGACTTGGATATTATTTGTATTTGCTTGAGGATGGTGTAGGATCAAGTTGATTTTTTTTTTTTTTAGGGGATATTCAGAGAACTTCTTTGTAATGAAGGCAAAGCACACGTGTCTTAGATCTTACCAGTTGTTTTCTGAACATAATCGCAACTAAGTGACATTTGAGGACATAACAAAAATTCACTGTCTGTATCAGTTAGTGTACTTAAATAATTAGTTTGGATTTTTTCAAATATAAGCGAAATATATAAACATTAAAAAGACAATTTATTTGTAGATACTTCGCTAGCTTAATACTATCAAACCTATGCTCTTAGAAATATTGTTAGCCATAGCCATGGTCTTAGTATAATATATTAGTTTAAAAGATCAGAAATAACTAACTAACTTACTGCAGAGTTTCTTGCTCGTTCTTCTCTTTACGAATTTACACTTGGGAACGAGCATTTAGTTTCAAGAATAGACTGACAGTCATTCTATTTTGACGTTTCAAATGTATCTAATTTATGTCATCGTTTCATAAATGATTTTGACATTAACTTTGAAAAAAAGGCCAATATATTATATGATTAATTCTTCTGAACAAAGAAAACAGTTAACAAGATCACGGATTAAAGTTTAATACAATATCTAGCAATATTAAGTAGCCTTTACACCAATAATGGGTGGCCATTAAGTGTTTGACGAGTGCCATTAACCTTTGGCTTATGAGCAGTGAGCTGGTAGGGTAGTAAAAACGACGCTCACGCCCTCTGCCGTTACGGAATGTTGGCTTTCGGTGAAAATATCGCATTAAATGGAGTAAGCTAACAAGTGGTGCAAGTTTGATGGGAAAATATTGACTTTAGGGATGGGATGGTTATCTGTTTGGGATAGAAATTGTTTTTTTTTTGTATGATGGTGTGGCAAACGAGCTGACGATGGGTGATTTAGGTATTAGGGATGGGATGAAACACAACGTAAGCGGTTATTTTCAATGCTTCAACCATGTTTTTTTCTGGTGGGTGATACCGATGGCCGGCCTATTAGTGCCGAACTATGGCTTTTCCATACTTTTTCAAATATTAAAACAGAGCTTTCTCTTTCCTGTTTGCCTTATTTTGCTGTGCCCTACAGGGTCCATAATTGATCTCACACAAATTGTTACCATCTTTAAGTGCAAGGAAAACTAACATCACGTAGGTATCGATTCACAGTGCATTAGCAAAAGTAAAATGTTATCGGTTCCGTAACGTCATACAGCTGCATTTTGGTTACACAACTAAGCACCAAGTCTATTGATTTTTATTTTATTGCTAACTAAAAGGGGCAGCAAAAAAGTGTTAAACTAACAAATTATTTTACCAAACCCTTTGAAAGTGCTTAAATATTTAATCCCACACGAAACCCCATCAAATATCCACATCCCTTTGACGGAATCCAATCAAACGGGAGCACCATTAGTTCAGTGGTAAACAAACATAAAAATAATTTTCCCCCGGCAAAGGCATCGTTGCAAACAGCCAGGGAATATTTGCCCCTGTTTGCCCTGTACAAAACGAGGTTTAGGGATGTCGATAAAAACTTATCTTTAATTTTGGCGGCAGAATTTATGAATATGCAATGGCGGTTTTACTTTTTTTCTTTGTTTTTGGCGGGATTAGATTATCTGTGGTATGAAATGACAGTTAATTTTGTTTAGATTAGAAAGTATGTATTCGGAAATCAAATGTTGTTATTTTTATGATTCATATTTGTGTGTTTGAAAAGTATTTTGTATATTCTGAGATAAAAAAAATCGGAATTAAATACGGCCAAGCTTCGTACCGTTACTTTTCAAGTTTGTTGAAATTTACACAAGAATAAATTCAGTATGATTCCGTACCTAATCGTGAAATCGAATAACGAAGCGAAATGAAAGTGGACGCTACAATAAACAAAGTCAACAAATTACTTTGTATTTATTGTCGCCATTTGTATTTTATTTTGCCTCCTATAGTAGCAGAGGCCAGAGGGCTCCGAATTAACAAGCTTGTTTGTTGGTGAGAAATTTCTAATTTATATTAATTATTGAATTCTATGACTCTTCGTTGTTTGTTAAATAAGTTAGTTTCCTTTAAAATTAAGTAAAGAATACAATTATTGTTTAAGAAGACTGATTATTTTATTGAAATAACTGTGTTCTCGTTTTTAAAGTAAAAGAAAAACGAGTCTCAAATTAAAACAAAATGGTAATTATAATAAATAGGTATATATTTTTATTTACAATTAAATATATTTAACACTATCGTCTGAATGTAGGTACAATGGTACATGACACGTTCATTAATGGATGTGTCAATCCCATAGCCATAGTGGCAACCCTGAAATGTTGACACGAGCGGTTTTAGTGGAGCATTAGTTGAAAGTTGTTCGTTCAAAAACTTTCTTAATGGCTTAGGGGGAATCATTTTGATGCCTTTCCGACATACACTATAGAATTAGGTTAGTTTTTATTACGTTGTGATAATTACAATACGTGTTATGTAATGTGTTACAAGTTCGTGTATAGGTTTTTGGTAAAAAAATAACGTTTTTGAAAATAGAATTGCGTTTCATACAATATTGATCAGTCGTCTTTTTGGAAAAAGAACATTTGTGATTTAAATAATGATAATGATATTCCAAAAGATAATCCTTTCATTAACTAAAAATCGCGGGTTACTCACGTGTGTAAATGAGAAAGTTCGTTATTCTTAATAAATATTGCATGTCTCAAAAGAGTTAGTATTAAAAAAAAAACAATATTTCTTTTTCAAATATATACTTTGACTCTAGTAATTATAGGTACAGTTAGGTTTACAACGGTCCTAAATAAACAGCGTGTAACTGCCCCGGGAGCCAAGATTTACCGAGCCGTCTTTTTACGACAGCCCAAAGCGTTTATAGCTTCAAACAGCGTATAACGCCCCCATGAGATCGTCTCGTTACTTATTGATAATATTGCGTGTTTTATAGTGCTTTTTTCTACTCCTGAGTTTATTTTTAAGGGCTGTAAATTGTGGGTTAACAATTTGTTACCTAATTCATTACAGTGAGTTACTAAGGTAGTTATGAGGGCTTAAGGACTACTTTAAAACTAGTAAGCTAAAATTGGGAGAACTGTGGTTGATGTTGCGGAGTTTAAGGGCGAAAATGAAGAATTTTAAGTCAAATTTTATTCGAAGGGAAATTCTCTTGTTTGTCAATGAGCTACAGATATTTTTTGTTACTTACACAGTTACAAATTATTCGACGAAGCATTTTCTACATTCATTGACTGGCATGCAAAGCGTATATAAACTACCTACCTATTGCCAGTCCGCAGTGAATCGCTCAATGATTTACCGCAATACCTCGACACAAAGCAGTTGGAAGCCACAGACTCAACAATCCGCACGCTCCATTTGTTTTACCTTTTACAATATTCAGGGCGGGAATTTTTCAATATGGCGGGAATAACTATGGCGTCTCTAGAACCAGAGTGTTTCCGAAGACTTCAATGAAACGTCGGACAGAAGCGTTCTCTTTTGTTGAAATAATGCACTGTCGATGCTGTTATGAATCGATAGCGGAACGATATTGCAACCTTCGATGAAGAAGTAGACAAATTTTAGTTTGTAAAAGGTATTTCCTCAGATTGAAAGCTCATGAACAAGAATTCTGATGTGACTTAATACAGATTTTCTCATTCAATTCACGTAAGTAAGTCGTTAATTACTATCACACTATTTATCGTATATAGATACGATTATTAAAAGAAAATAATGACGAACGAATCCCGGAACGGTGGCCCGGAGGTTAAGGAGCCCGCTTCTCATGCATGAGGGGTGGGTTCGAAACCTGACAAGTACCAATGTTACTTTTTTCGAGTTACATGTACTTTTTATGATTATTTAGACACCACTGACATATGGTGAAGGAAAACATCTTGAGGAAACCTGGACTTATAATTTCTGATTATAAGTTGGAAATCGCCAACCCGCATTGAGCAAGCGTGGTGATTAATGCTCTAACCTTCTCCGTATGAGAAGAGGTCTTTGCTCAGCAGTAGGCACTTATAGGCTGATGATGATGATGATGATGATGAACGAACGAATAACAACAACTACGTATATACGATATAAGTGATAAGAATCGGCCACTCACGTGGCTGACTGAGAAAAGCTCGTCTATTTTCAAGTCACAGCGGGACTCTTATTTATGAGTTCGAAAGTGATGAAAATGAAATATTCAATCAATCGAGAGTGTCATACTATAATAGGATGAAAATAGCCAAGAATGAACTCGTTACTTTAACAACTTTTAGTAGGAATCAGATAATATAGTAGCATGGCAATGAACATAGAATAACATTTAAAAAAACACAATAAAGACACTAAAAACACGTGTATATTGACACTCACGGTATAGTGACACAGGCACAGCTTGCCCACTCAAGTTTTAAGGTCGTATTAGTGCCAGGTGATTGAGCATGACCCAACAGTTTACTGTCTAACCTAAATTCATTATCACTTTCACTGCAACAGACTCTAGATCACTAGGTATACGACCTATTTACTAAACCTCATTTCCTGACTGATTTCCAACGTTTAAAAAAGCAGTTAGGTTAGCAGCTAACCAAGTGTGGGAGAGCCATGTTACGGCACGAATGGGTCGACTCGACTGAAATGATGCCACAGCCTCGCAGAAAACCGTCGTGAGACAACCCTAAATCCCTAATCCTCTTCCCAATCCTCCTCCCCCTTAATCCCTAAATTCCCAAAACCGTTATCTATAAACCCTAATCCCCAAACCCTGATCCCCAAAATCCTAATCCTCGGCAACGCACTCGTAACTCCTGCGTTGTTGCGTGGGGCCATGGGAGGTGCTGATTGCTTACCATCAGGTAATCCGTCTCCTCGTTAGCCAAAATGTACGCTGCCTAGAAACTACAACTGTTGATTACACTGAACTGTTAAAAAAAGCTAGCCAAAGTAAATTAATTATTGGCTGAACTTTTTTAATGCGTTTTCCCTTTCTGCGTGGGCAGAAGTCCAACTTATCTTAACAGTGCGTCATGACACACAATTGCATAAGTTGGGTGAAGCTAGGGATCCGTCATTCCTTCTGGCTTCCCGCCAATTTTGGTAGCACGGCCATTTTTAAAGATATTCTTTCTAGTCTATAGATATGTCTTTATAGATAAGTTTCGCAAAAAGTAAAGTTTTTTATAGTATTTCGAACGAATTATTTTATGAATATAAATATCAAATTTTATTAAAATCCGTCTAGAATTTGTAAAGGTAATTTAGAGCTTATGCGTATTTTATTCATCTTTCTCTGACTGTTGACTGCGTACACAGTACACAAATGTCTGCCTTAAAGGGCGACAAGCCTGATGGACGACCTGATGGTAAGCAATCGGCAATGGTAAGCAATTGAAGGGTTAGAAGTGTGTTGCTGGCTTTTTGGAGGTTAGGGATTTAGGGATTAGAGATGGCAGAGGATGGAGAGGTTCGGGCTCGGAACAAAACTTAATTAATCAAAGCAAACGCTATCATTGTTATACTCAGTTTTCTGGGAGACCGTGATATGGTTCTGATCAAGCGGGTCTATTTGTGTAATTTTTTAGTTACATAAACTAGTGCTTGACTGCAATCCCACCTGATGGCAAGCAGTGATGCAATCGTTGATGGTAAGGCGCACTAGTTTATCTAGCATTTGATACACCTAAATCATCACTGGACGGTTACTGAGATCCTTGGCCCATATTTAAAACTAAATATAAAAGAGAACCTATTCTAATATCATATTAATAAAGTTCATAATTTCTTGACACTGAATATCACTTTGTATTGACCTTTTTCATTATCTTCTTTCATAGATGGATGTCCATAAGGCAGGCCATGCAAGTCGAACTATACTATCCAGTATAAAATGACCTTAAATTATATTGCTTTCTCTTACTTTGCGAGGTCAATGTAAAATGGATGGTATACCTTCATTTGCTGTCGTATGAAATATGAATATTAGATTATGGATCGATACCACCTCCGAATTTGTTCCTTAAATTCTTTATTGGGTTATTAATATCTAATGCTGACATTTAAGGCCTAAAAAGGTTCATTTGTGTCGAAATGTCAGTTAAGTACAAGATAAGATTAGGTGGTATATTTATGAAATAAAATAATATTTTTGTTTATTTAAGAATAATAATAAATAATGCCCTATTGTCAAGAACGAAGCTCATAAAAATCAATGACAAATTTAATATTAAAAACACTTCATAACTATTAGTATTTTTGCTGATTTCGGTGTAGAAACTTTTTTCGAGAAAGCTCGACTGTTTTCTAGCCACACTTGGGGCTCATAGTAATGAGTTGAATTGCGCGATACCCGACACGATAGCAGTCACTAACGGTCATTGGATATTATTTGAGTTACCTCGCTAAAAAATTACAGTTACTTATTAAAAGTAAGTCGTTAAACAATATTCACTAATCCCTTGTTTATTTTTCACGTATTCTTCTTAAAGATGGGTTTTATACATACACAGAGTGTAGCTAACTTCAAATCTATTTAAGCTACAAAAGTCACATATTCAAAAACAATGTATCATTTTTAAAACAATACAACAAAAAAGAAAAGCTATTAAAGTAACACAAAACAATATACGTACGCACCTATTTATAAACGTAAATTATACGTCCGATGGTATTATTTTTCTCAGTAAAAAAACCTTTCAAGGAAATTGACCTTATTAAGTATTTGCCCCTGAAAACTTAGCCTATGGCGTGTTTAAAATAAATACTTAACACTTTCCAACTTTTAGAACAGTAATACCTACAAAAAAATATTTCAGTAATCAAATTGTATGTTATTTTTAAAGGGGAAAAGTCATCATCGTCATGATGTTTTATCGCCCTGGGTGGAGGGAGTGTCTGACTGTTACTGGCTAAAAACCCTCCCGATCCTTCTCCTGCTCCAGGCTAGTGCTGCGGTGCATTACTGCACCTTGCACCACTTTTGAATCCATGCTCCGGCACCAATGGGTCGGCTCGACCGGAGTAATACCATGGCTTCACAGAAAACCGGCGTGTAACAACCACAGCGGTGTGTTTCGCCGTCTGAGTGAGGTTACCGGAGGCAAAATTCCTCCTCAAGCGCTAAATCTCCAAATCTCTAATCCCCACCACAATCCACAACGCTGTGGTTGTTTCACGCCGGTTTTCTGTGAGGCCGTGGTATAATTCCGGTCGAGCCGACCCATTCGTGCCGAAACGTGGCTCTCCCACACTTTATGCCAATAATTGGCGAGATATCTCATATAAAACAACGGTCATTTTAAAATTTGCCCTATTTCTTACTAAGATTTCCCAAGAGATTCCTGAGAGCTCAGCTATATATATATCGTGTTACCCTCTCCTGTTACATATGTGAATAAATATTTTATGTAATTCATATATAACAGTTGTACATAATGTATACCGTTTCGTTGGTTATTCAATTCTAATTATCGTATTTTTATCGTATTTTTAGTTCTAATTTTTCTATTAAAATTCTTTTTTAAATTTCATGAAACCATACTTCTTTAACGCTTATTTCCCAAAATTAATCTACAATTCGACAAGTCGACGTTTTTTAAACCTTCTCATTACAAAGTCAAAAAGTCATGTCAAATACCAATCATTTATTTAAACTAAACCATAAATAGGTACTTTTGAAACGTCAAAATAGAATAGTCCATCAGTCTGTTCATCAGTGAAGCTAGGTGCTCGTTCCAAATTGTAGATTCGAATGGAGAAGAACTCTTTCTTATCGCCAAAGTCTTTCCATGCAGGATAGAAAAAAAAAATAGAAAATATTACAAAACCAAGAATGGAAAATGAAATTCCAATATTAAAGTATTCGTTACATCCTTTTTATATCACCAGAGATTCCTGTGCACCTTTCATATTTAGTACGCCGTAATGTTCACCCATGATCCATATCATATGCATAATTCAATAGCTGATATCCCGAGATAAGGAAAAATGCTGATATTGGCCAAGAGAAAATCAGTATACTGAAGTATACATGTGGCTATGCTCTGTTAAAAAGAAATGTCAAGTGTGTAACTGTGCTTTTTATATTTGTATCGGGCGTTTAGCCACATTCTTGCCTGGTGGTAGGCTATGATGCGAACTACAATGGAGCACGCCTACCCATAAGGAACCTCAACTCAGGTCTTGAATATTTCTTTCGGGGGACATAAATAATACATGGCATCACGGAGACTAGTCCTAAAAAATTGTCAGTTTAGATTTATATAGGAAGGTACATACACACATATACTTTTATGTAAATAGAAAGCAAATGAGCAGACGAATCACCGAATAGTAAGTGATAAGCGCCGTAACACCAGAGGAGTCATTGGTGCGATGTCGGACTTAACCCTGGGCCATTGTCTACTATCGCACCTCGTGGTAAGCGAGGTTTACAAAAGAAGAAAATCAAGTCTGCCTGTATGCAACCTTAAAATAATTCGGTACCTAAAAACACCCAGGTTTATATCCTACCCAAAACGGACTCCCTTTGCCAAGGAATTCCACTCCTTCATTTGAATAGTATAGAACCAACACTGTTGAATAGAATTTGGCAAATGGCCTAACAAAAGCTTACAAATGTACCGAACATTGAAGTGAGAAGGCCATGTAACGGCCATTTTGTTGGTCGTTCAGGTATTCGGACTATTTTGTATCTCACAAGGAATGTCTTTATAATGTACATAAAATTAATTGTACTCCTTACACGCCTTAAATATAAGGGAAATCTAGGATTATAAGTTCATAGCTCTAGGACAACTCTATGATTCCTAGTTCAGTTTCGAAAGAATCTACATAAAACCTATTTTTTTCCTAACAAAGCACAGGCTTTGAATTAAGTACCTCTATAGGTAATTTGTGTGTAGGTATAATTAGTTTTTTAATTTGTAAGATTTACAGTTTTATATAAATTTTTGGTAACAGCTCAAAGTTGTGTGTTTAAGCTCAATAAATGAGCTTTTGAGCTTGATAAGCTGGAAACTAGGTCAAGTAGTAGGAGATCTAGGGTTCATAAAAGGTTCATTTAGATCTTAGTTTTAAGGTTTTTTGAGGGTGATTACGACAATTTATTTTAGTTACAACTTTAGGAGGAAATGGCGAACTCTATTCTTAACATAAATATATGTAATTATATACTTTTAATTATGACTATCATATGCACCACATACCATCAGCCTATAAGTACCCACTGCTGAGCAAAGACCTATTCTTACACGGAGAAGGTATTTGATAATTAATTGCCACGAGTGCTCCAGGTGGATTGGCGATTTCAAACATATAATTTTGAAATCATAAGTCCAGGTTGCCCACAGGGGTTTTTCTTGACCGTATGTCGGTGGTATCTTAATAATTATAGAAAGTATAATATAGCTCGGAAAAAGTCACATTGGTGCTTGCCAGGTTATAACATTGTAACATATACATTAACTCAGTACCAGCATACCTAATATACCTAGTTAATTATGATTAATTACAAAATACGTAACGATTACGCTATTGATCTGGACTGAAATAGAAATAGTTTCCTGTCTTTTTTACTCTTATTATATTCAAGTAAGTGTATTCTGTTGGTCTTTCTTTTTCGTCGAGTTATAGCATTTCTATGGCAAGTAATTGTTTGTATTATATGTCAAAGATATCATTATCATTGTCATAGTCACGACGACATAGAGTATAATGGTTTCTGGATCAGCTCTATCAGTCAGGGTCGCGGGTGTAACCTCAATAATGTAGCACAGTTCGGATCATGATCATCATCATCAGGAGAAGGAACGAGGTAATTTTTAGTCAGTAAGAGTCTGACGCTTCCTCTCACTCCAACCTGGGTAGAAGAAGTCATAAATGGTAGATTTTCCCCTCTGTTTAAAAAAAGACACTGGTTCCAAACGACCTGCACCAAGCTGCTTATACCAAGAATGCTGATATGCAGATAGCATACACATGACAGCAACATTCTAGATGGCCAGATAGATACCAAATCGCTGATAGAGTATATTCTGTAAGACCATCCTTGGATGAGCAGGTTGGTAAAAAATAACAGTATCTATTCAAACGAGGATACAACTGTAGACACTTAGGATCCCAAGTCAAAAAATTTTGTTTTAAAATTAGATTTAGTTCAAAGTGTTGACATAATACACCTATATTGAAACTTTTAACGTAATTGTAGAAGGCGTGAGTAGTAGTTGCTACAGGTATCTCTCAACCTGCATGTTTAAGGTAATATAGTATTTAGACTGTGATTGTAGTTGAGTACCATTTACGTAAGGTAAGGTTGTGGAATTTGTGGTATAAAATACCTGTAAGGTAGGTATATGGGCTTTTCTTTAAGGAAAAATATCATTAAATTACTTCTCCCGCCCAGGGTGGGGCGAGAGTGAGTGTCAGACTCTTTCTGACTAAAAACCACCCCGTTTCTTCTCCAGCTCCGGGCTGGGATCATGATTCATTATGTATTGCGCTTGCTCCACCATATCAGCTGGAGGTATTAGGCTGCAGAACTCAATAGAAAGTGTCTTGGGAAACGCCATTTTTGCCTTGCTATATAGATAGAGGAACCTCGTCATAATACAGAAAAAATGTTTGCTTCTAATGTAAACGTTTTCAAAATTAAATATCTTCTCAATCTAACAAAGTGCATAGAATTATAATAAAATGAAAATGATTCTTACACAAGAACACTTCTAACCGCCCGAGCTGAGGTTAACGAGTTCATACTCTATGCATTGAACCACTCCTACTAGGGTCAGGACTCTCCGAAAGCAGCCTATTTAAATTGACTAGGACAACAAAGAGTTCGAAAAAAATAAATACTTAAAAATACATCGAAAGTCAAATACACTCCGAAAAACGAACATCGATTTTATAAAATTCAAATTATGACAAATAGAATCATAGCGTTCGAAAATGGACGGATATTTTTTTCTTAAATACGAAATGGTAATGACATTTGGGCTTGTCCTACTGGCCAGTTCCCGTAGTTGTAACCCAGATCCCCGCTAACGACTCGGGGGGATGCCTCGACTGTGAGGGGATGAATATCATTATAATTATGATAATTATGAATTCTGTAGTATGTAATGATGTTGCAATCATAATTACGTAAATATAAGCTTTTTGTTTCCTTTTCAAATTTAATATTAATAGATATCGTTATAAAATTATTTAGTTTTTAAAAATGAAGAATAGTTTCGTTTAAATATTTAAGGCTCCGTAAAATTTAATTAAGTAAATTGTTATTTATTTATCGTCCGTTTTAGAGATTTTTGTACACGTCAATAATTTGCTAGCTACGTTGAATAATACAAAAAAAAAAAAAGCAGAATTGTTAATAGCAATAAAAAAAATGGGGCAGTTAATAAAAAGTAGGTATGTAGGTTCTGTGACAAATAAATCGAGCATAGACACGATAATGTACATTTTAATGAAAAAAAAAGGAAAATAAAAAAATAACCTTACCCTTGACAAATTCAATCCACTTTTTAAATAATATTAAACGAACACTGTCACTTCACAGCACGGCACTTAAAAATCTATGCGTATTTTAGAGGGTAGACGCGGCAAAAACGGCACCGCTGTCCGTCTAGAGTCGGCAACGCAACTGCCCGGGTCTGCGTCGTTGGGCAATCGATCGTTGTGCGCAGGTCCAGTCGAGCCAGCGTCACTTCAACTCCCCAATATCTTATGTATGAAAGTGCTACACAGGAGGAAAAAGTGAATATAGCACTCGTACTTTAACATACCCTGCAATGTTATTTTCGTTTTTTGAAATGTCGGTCCGCCTCTGTCTAAACGAAGACGAAAGTCGACAGCCGAAATATGTTATTCGTGTCACGTGTCGACTCGACTTGACAAAGTGTTCGCTTTTCAGCTATTTTTTTTTTCTGTAACCGTCGCTATGATATTGGTCGCGACCAGTCTAATACATTTTGGAAACGCGAGAAAAATAACGAGAAAATTGGCAAGGGTATTGTCATTCTGCCTAATGTTATTTAAGTTTTTTTATAAGCGCTTCTTGTAATAATAATTGTTATATCTAGTTTTGTACATAGGAATAGTGGCTTTTATTATAATTTGACTTCCAAAAGGCGCCTTTGATGATATAATCAGTTCTGCGTCTCTTAAGATTGAAGTCTAACTAAGTTATTGAGTTAGTATGAGTTAGAACCTAATCGCTATTAAATTTTGTCCTTTTAAACTTGGTAATGAAAGACAATGAGCCTTGTTTCAGAAGTTTTATAATATTCCATTATTCTACATTTTATTAAAGGTTCAATTTACGTAAAATTAAGGTGCTTTTGGAAGCCTAGTTGAAATACAGACTTATAATAAACATTAATACTGTTTAGGTTGGAAAAAATGTGTTATTTTGATGTATTCTACTCACAAAAATCACATTTATTTTGCTACAACCGACTAAAACCACCTTATATACTGAAATATCAAATAGTCAAATTTTATAGACTAGTATACCTACAGTCATAAGCGTTACGGAACAATTAGGGGGCAGATATAGTTAAAATGTTACACTAAAATTAACGAAGCTCCTCGTCAGAATTTAAACAGAAAAATGTGGAAAATTTCAAAACAATTTTTTTATGCTATCGACGAGTACATTTATTTTTTATATTAAAAGGTATACAAATGTATAATAGACAACTATTACTATTACTACTAATAATATTAGATAATAGAAAATTAATCGTTAAGATTCAGGAGGTCAGAATTATCTACAACCGAATTATCTACTACATAATTATAGGATTGTCCTATCAAAGATAGTTAATTATGAATTATAAATGGACGAAAAAAGCCATGGTGTTTATTAGCTATGTTGTAAATCCTGCTTATAATGCAGCTACGTCAATAAAAATCGAATTAAATAAGCAAGTACTGTAACATAATCAATTTAACATCTACCCGTTTTTGAACACGGAACGAAGCCAAACCATAACATTCCATTACATAATCATGATAAAAGTATACAAGGTAGGTCCAACTAATATCATATTCCGTGAATTAAACATTGAAACCGTCGTTTCGTGCATGGGACTGTGTTAAGCGGGCTCGCCCGATACAAAATTCAGGCAGGGCTCTGTTTTATCCATAATGAAATGCGATTAACTTGGAAATGATACATATTAATAAAACATTCGTAGGCAGCTTCGGAAAAAAACTTACGTAATAACAGTATCGTGTATGTACAAACTCATTTATGTATATGGGTGAGTGAATTACTTAATTATAGAAGTAGGCCCTCGGTCTGTACATGCGTCATCGTGTTCGGTTATACACGATCATGAAAATAGACAGCGTTTCATAATGTTTACCTAAAAATAACTATAGATGGGATGGGAAGGCCCATTATCGCAAATAGGGTTACATTTCCAAAATGGTACTTCGTTTCTGACATTAATTTTATGAAATTGAAAGCTTTCAAAATGATATTCGGTCTTTCAAACGTGTTTCTAGTATTTAATTTAGCTACAAAATTGGGGCAGTGAATCAATATTACTTAAAATATTAAGGCTTGAATCGTTTATTTAATTATACGTGAAACAATAAATCTGTTTTACCGCCATAAGCCTTAGCTTCCAAAGGATTATTCCTTGCCGATAAATTAGAACCTATGATCAAATTGTTTAGGATTTTCTTTAATATATTATTTTTGTCAGAATAAGAAATAAGTATTACATATAGGAAGAATATTTTTGCCAAATATTACAATTTTTTTTTGTTTCGGTATCTGATCTATGTTACCCCTGTTTCCTCAACTTGATTTTCAAATAGCAAAATAACCTTTTAACACATTCAGTGCCCCCGACGCGTATGTGCGTTTCCTCGCACGCACATACGCGTCGGGGGCAATGAATGTGTTAAAACGAACTAAAATATTTTGTAACTTACCTTTCGAAATGCTGCAAAATTTGGTTTGGTTTGAAGATATTATGGAACGATTGAAATTACGTCACTCCGAACTATTACATTGTGAATTTTTGTCCATATCATAAATTACAGAGTTCTCAATTCTTAATTCAAAATGTTTCTTTTTGTTAAGAAGGTTCAGATTGTGATAGTGGTAAATATTTTGATCTTGTTTCTGTGAACGTTAGTCCATTGCGTACATTACATTTCATAGTGATTTCTTACGACCAGTAATGATAAAAAATCCTTTTTGACGCAAATCAGTTAAATCTTCCTTCTAAAATGAAACTTACCGGTATTTCTTGTCTCTGTGCCATACAGAAATGTGTAACATCTGATGGTCGTAGATTGCTGTTGGTAGAGGCAGCTTCAGGTGTCTTTGAAACTCTGGCTCCCGCTTGCCATACAGCACTGAGGTCCTCTGGAAGATTGACCTCTGTGATGGGAGGGACTGACTCTCTGTTACGCCGCTGATAACGACCTGATGAGAGAATAACATATGACTCACAATAAGGGCTATGTTTTAAGACCATTTAAGTGACATAAAGATCTTATGGAGAAAAGCTTAAGTTGATCTAATACGCCTATCACAAATAAGAGTAATCAAAGAGGCACAATCCACAAACACTTTGCCGCGCCATTCGCATTTCCATTGCCAATAAGGATTAAAACAGAAAACGATTTAAAGACAGCTCTCCCTCAGTAAGCGAAGTCATAAAATAATTTACAACCAACCTTCGCATAAGCATTGATGTCATCCGTTTTCCCTGTAGTCCTTTGTAGGTCCCGGCATCTTATAACTGTGAACATAAAAAGGGTTATCAAATGCTGCACAAATGGCAACCATCATAATAGTAGGAGATGTAAATGGGGGTTGATAGTCACCACTCACCGTGCACGTCTATTACATCATTTCTTGTTCTAATTTCCAGGTCTATTGTGCCTTTTAATGCTTGAAACCGTTCGCTTGAACGCTCCAAGCGATTACTTGCGACGCTTCTCCTTTTCTCTTCACTACTACTTATGCTATTCTCTTCTGGGGAATATGTCAAACATCTCCGAATAGATTTGTGTTCAATGACTGGAGTGTAAGCATCCGTTGGAAGTAAATCTTCATCCAATTTACTCGTTTTATGCGCTCTTTCTTCGCTTAGTACTTTACCCGGCCTTTTTAGGTTAGGGACGGGAGTGATTGGACTTGGGATACCATGTTCCAAAGTTAAACCGAATAGTTCTCTTGATTTTTTATTGTGAGAATTATCGTAAGGCATCAAACTACTATGTGATACGTTAGATTTTATTGAGAGGTTCTGATAATCGTCAGTGTCGAGCGGATTAGATAGTGGAGGACTTAATGGCTCACATAATGACGTGTCGGGAAGTTCAGTAGCAAGACTTGGTATGCCAATTTCAAGTGTAAGAATAGAAGATTTCAGATCCTTATTTTTCCATTGACTTTCATTGCTTGCTGTCGACTTTTTCCTACGAATACATTTTTGACGTTTGAGCCTAAGACTCGCTCTCTCTTCCGCAGCTGAGTATAGGTCAGGTGTAGATTCTGACGAAATGTATCCGAGATTTCCTCGTTCATAACAAAGATTCATGGACTGTGATCGGTTCAGATTTGTTGCACGTTTTCTTGGACTGGCTTTACGTTTGACGTCAATAGCATTGTCTGGTGTCCGAACCTCCCTTTCATTGTAACCATCTCCATCATCTAATATGAAGCAGCCTATCGGAAGATTTTTCAATAATTTATCATTTACCCTATGTACTGGCATTTTCTTGATGGGCGTAGTTTTAGGTGATACAGAGTTTTCTCTAGATAAATTCACATATTTAGCTTCTTTAATTAAATTAGCTTTGTTCTCAGCTTGAGGATTTACAAACAGGTCTTTGACTGTATCAAGTGGAGGGATTTCTTCTTGAATATCGACTTCTGGTGCTTTTGCCAAAATTCTTCTTTTAGATTTGACTATTTTGGTACTTTTTATGATGTCTTCAATCATTTTCTCTAGTGTAACATCTCCCATTTGTGTTGTAGATACTGTTGAGTCTGTATTATTTGTTGTGGAATCTTTGCCAAGAATGAATTTATTCTCCATTTCTGTTGAACTTTCTTCATCTCTTAGAGGAATAGTAAAAGGATTCTCCACCTTAGGAAAGTATTCCGTGACATCATTTGTAAAAACAACCCTTTGAGACTTGCTATGTACACTCATGGTACTAAACCTTAATGCAGCCAGTTTTGTGGATAGAGGAGTGATAGAGACAGGTGAGCACCCGTCTCTTACTAGCGTATGTGTATCCTTTTTGTCAACGGAGGGAGATTTGAAGGAGCTTTCAAATTCATTAGATTTCTTTCTCGTTCTTTTCAAAGGTCTAATATTTGTTAAACCGATATCATTATTGTTGAAATATAAGGGATTGTCTGTAAAAATATGATGTCCAAATATAGGTAAAGTGGTTTTCTCTATAGTACATTTGTTAATTGTAATAGGTTTTTCTATACAGTTAATTACTAGATCTTGATCGTATTCTATTTCAACTAAGCCTTCATTACCTGTTTTGGTGGTACATACTGGTAGTTTTGTTGGTTTTCCTAATGCAAATGAGTTCCTACTACTCGTAGTTGTAGCACTGAGTCTATCAGATAGATCGGTTAAGGAAGGCTCAGACGTACTATGACTTAGTTTAGGACTAAAAGAATTTCTATCTATAGGCTTGATTCGTCTCTCAGATTTATATACACAGCTATCTCTTCTAAATATATCATTTGCACTAGCCATTTCTAGTTTTCTTTTCTTTGCTTCTCTTACCCTCCTGCTGTAAGTTGGTGGAGTGGGGGGTAAATCTGGTGGTATATCATCTTTTGAGTTATTTAGATAATATTTTCTTCTTTCATAACTTTTGACTGGAGTACCTGTTGGTGTGATGTTGCTGACATCTTTGAGGACTAAACCTTCTGGCTTTTTAATGAAACCTTCTCTAAAATAATTAGGCGTATTCCCAATATAGTTAACATTTTCTTTGTCTACAGTTCTTATGTTTTTTCTTACTGCAGCTGAGCCTAAGGATCTCCGCTGGTATCTACTTGGCTTCTTGCTTCTTTTGACAGTTTGTCCATCGAGAGATCTTCTGATTTTATTGTTATTGTAAGGTTCATCGGTATAATGATCGCAGTCCTCACTCTCAAGGTCGTTAGCGATCCGGATTTCTTGGTTCTTTTTACCGTAAACCGCCCACTTCAGCATTTTGAATCTGAAATGACAGAAATTGTTTTATAAGTTGTGAGTTTTTTGATATAATATTGAACACTACAAGTTATGTTTGCATTTTAATTTTGAAAAGGTATATATATTTTATTGTTCTGTTAGCTCAAAACTTAGAAACTTTGTTGACGCTCAATTTTGGCAACTAATTGTACCTAATTCTAAATCCTACCTGAAACGAGGCATTCTACTAAACAAAAGTAACTAATGACTGAAAGCAATTATTACGAAGTTGTTCCCATTAGTCATGTATGACAGATGTCAGTGCTCGGTTCACGTAAGCAATGAGCGATTATGTATTCACATGTATAATGTATGGAACAAACATTGACTGATTGGAAGCAACGGCTCTTGTTTTACTATGTAGAGATGAGCTCCTTAAGACTGGCATTTCTTAGGAATATTGGTGAGGGTCTCTTTGATGCCAAGTTAGTGATTTTCCAAATCTCATAGCTGGTGCTTACTATAATGGTTAACAACGTAGTGTGCGTAGGTTAATAAATAATACTGTTTGGTTTGAAGTCACCTTCTGTTATCAGTACTTAACCAATTTATTGGCAACCAAAATATGACAATTGTATGTTTTGAAAGTAGTAGATTATTTAGACACCTCTAACATACGGTGAAGATAAACATCGTGAGGAAACCTGGACTTATAATTTCTAATTATAAGTTTGAAATCGCCAACCCGCAGTGAGCAAGCGTGGTAATTAATGCTCTAACCTTTTCGTATGAGAAGAGGCCTTTGCTCAGCAGTGGGCACTTACAGGCTGTTGATGATGATGATGATGATAGTGCATGGGTGAGATTTCAGTCATCATTTTCAACCCTGTTAAATTGTCCATCTTTCTATTCGTAGCTCTATGGCTACAAATTGAAATTAATCAAGATTCATTGTTTTGTCAATATTGATTTTCTGAATTAATTTTCTTATGTGAGACGGTTATATTTCTATTGTCATTATCTTTCTTTACAGACATTTTTTTCTCACTCTTGATGGGAATTCCTTTAAGTTCATTCTTTAAGCACGTAACAGGCTAAAAGCTTTTTGCCAAACACTTGAGGGGGAAAGGCGTGACATTCTATACCCATTACTCAACTCTTAAATAACAATAATAATTTTAAAATGCAAAACTGAATATTCGCGCATTGTACTCGAGAGTACGTTTTGCTGAAACTGGTCTTGACCCCTGGTCATCTCAGCTCTTCTTAAGATCAATATCTCAGGAACTGAAAGCTTTTAAAAGAATACAATACGCGACACCAAAAAAATGGTTTTACTTTAAAATAAAATTACTCATAACATGCCAATACATTTAAAGTTCGCATTTTAAAAAAAGAACTTGATGTAATTGATCTATGTGAAGATTGCAAATCTTGATAGTTGCTTTTATATTTTTGGCAGTTTCATTGACCAAGTTGTGTCAAGGACATGAGTTCTTAGTGTAGCAAAATTTTCAAAATGAACATTATTATAATTTGGAACTTTGTTAGATCTCTGGTACAACTTTCAAATCTTATTACAATGGAACTTATAAACATTTGCACTATTATAGTATCTTAATCAAATCATATCGTTTTGTTTGCTGAACAATTTTATGGTGCATTCATAATGACCAGAGTTTAAAAATACGAATATAGATCTTTTTGCTTTAGATATCTAACAGACAAGCAAATATTAGTCCACAAAATAATGAAAAATATACATAAAATATAAAACCTATAGCGAGAAATACCAGTTTTTTTAGGGTTTTGTGTCAAAACAGAAGTCCTGTTTTATATAATAACAAATGGTGACTAAACGTTATTTTTAGAATTGACGTGACTTTCTCGTAGCGTTACCTATATTGGAATAGAAAGTTACATTATTGTCTATACATAAGCAGATTTCCTCCATTCCTCAGAACATCGTTGAGCTCGTTTCCTACGTAAAACAGATTACAGTAACGTTCGGTTCTACGATGTTTCACGGCTATTTTAAACTCATAACTCGGGTGTTATGTTCGGTCGTAATTGTAGGAGGAATCGGTAATGTTAGCGATGTTTCTTCTTAAATTGCAAGTACGTCGAATATGTGGCTTTAGTAAAGAGACGGTAGGTATGTATTAACTTTTGATTTATAGAAATCATCGTTTAGATTTGTATTATTTTGACAACAAAATTGTCGGAAACTAGAAGTTTTGTTATTCATTTTTTATTTGACTTAGCATAATAATGCCCGTATAGGATTGTATTTTTAAGCGATTAGTTTGTGATTAGCTTTTAATGATAATAATTACTATTTATTTTTTCAGTTTGTCTAAGTAGCTCCAAAGTGTGTTACGAAAGAATCTAACTTAAATTTTCCAAAAAGTTCCAAATTATTCGTATCGAATTTAAATTGTATTTCTAAACTTAGTACTGGAGATATGGAGGGCGAGTTATAAAAAAAATCTTTACTTTATGTATTTAAAAAAGGAACACAAAGAAGACTCTTTCGTTACAAATCCAGATTTTGAAATCCGAACACATAATGTATAGTCCAGTCTACCCCACATTAGTCTCATCCCATAAGAAAGTCGTTACGCGTACTTACATAGCCATCTACATATATACAGATGCTTCCAGTCAAAAGGATTTCTGGTGAAGGGGAACTGATAATAATGACAAAGACGAGGCGATGTCCGAATATCCATACACTAATAAAAATTAATAAAAGTGAAGAATTCAATTCAAATAAAGATGAAATAAGGCTAAGATTAGGGCTATCGATGGACGTGGGATAGGCTCAGAGTTCTCGCTAATTCAATCGGTAAAGAAATTAAAAATAATCTTAAACACTTATAGGCATTCATCCTTGGTATTCAATAAAAAATATTCTTAATTCGCTATAAAAAGTTAGGGAAGCAAACAGCGAGTGGAATTTGGAAAATGAAAAACCTAAATGTTGAACATATTTGGAAATCTTTCGTCAGATCAGAGCTTCTCGTATATGTTCGATCTACACAGCGGTTGCTTTTAATGCCACGTTTTACTGGTAGGTATGAGGTGATAAAATTGCACCATCAATACGGTACATCACACGGTTAGAACTAGCTTGTGGCATATCATGGCGTCAGTAATTCGGAATGTGCCACCAATCCGTTCTGCCGCACGCAGCACGAGCTAAGCATCAACCATTTTTATTTTCCTGAGATTCGTTATATAATATTGCAAAAACTAGTGAAAGTTATAACCGATACTAATCGATTATAGCGTCCAGAAATACTTTAATTGGCTTGATCTCTTATTGATGAAGCCACGTTATGGTTTTCTTCCGTGATATTGGAATGTTCGTTATAAAATTCCGAGTGCTGTAAATTTTAACTGCCAGTTGCCAGGAATCGTATCATCGTATTTGATTCGTTTGTGCTCTGCTAATGTGGACTTTTTGTGACTAGAAATAACTGCCAATGAATATCTTAACATCTATTTAAACGCTTCATTTAATGTTATAGCAATGGCAGTTATAATTTCAATTCTAAATTATGCAAACTTCAAACCCACGTGCTAAATTCCTTCAGACATAATTTGCAAAACAAATGATTCGTTAATTTGTAAAAGGGCACGCCCTTGAACTGCAAACTTTCATTAAAAGCTAATCACAAACTAATCGCTTAAAAATACAATCATATACGCGCATTATTATGCTAAGTTAAACACAAAAATTTTCAATCTATTGTCGCATATTAAATATGGCTGATTTCATCTCGGTTACGGGCCAGGGCAATAACTCATGTTTCCCGCTTTACTTACCAAATTGACTGTGTAATTAGAAACTCGGTCGGTCCATTCATATCCACGCACTGTGACAGACTCATGCTGGGCAAGAAACCAGTGTGTACACAATGCAAGTCGAGAAATTCGCGTACTAAATACAACACCGCAAAAACAGGGCGTACTTACATTATCCTCTCCCTACCTATTCAACACCAAATTACTATTGAATTTAAAGATTTTTCTGAAGCATTTTTTAATATCGAATGCACGTCTCGACTCGCGAAACGTGGGGTCGTCAAACAAAAAAGTTTCTTACTCAATGCACAAACTTCAAGTTACTCGCCAATATACTTTTTAAATGACAACTTCTCCTAGAAATAAGGTTTAGATTTAAGGAATAAATACTTTTTGGAACGTATGGTGCGTGCTGAACGTCAACGTTGCTGGCTGAATAGAACGGAACACGTTTTAGCGGATTCTGAATTTGAATCTTTCGAATTTGCTGAGCGGTTTCTGGATAATGCAAAGATCATTGGATAAGTTGTTTAAGCGAAATTAGACTTTATCTTGTTCTAATAAGAGTTTTGGAGCGAGCATGATAGACAGATAAGATTGTGAGATACCTTAACAATTGAAATTGAAACTTCGTACCGTAAAGATAAAGATTGTATTGCTTTTAAGATAAACGTCAAAGAGGTCCATCAGCTTTGTCTTGGAGTTCCTTTGCAAGATGGCCGGATGTTTTTGTCGTCTAAGAATTGAATTTAACAAATTGTTTGTGTGCTTGTTGCCCGTTTTTAAGAGACTTTATGTAGTTTAGTACCACATAAAGGTAAGAGATTTTTTTGTATTTCCTTGTGGAAATATTTGCATTGACTTTGCAGATAGCAAAAATATAATTTAGGTCAGGGCTGACTTTTTTACGGGGTAATATGTTAAGATTATACTTATTTACTTATATTGGCATTGTTGGGAGCATATTGTTATGTTAAAGTAGTCAAAAACTGACCGAATGTCCCTTTCTGGGTAGGCAAATATTTTTATATCCATGTCGCTTAGTTTCCTACAGCGTACAGTCGCCACACCTTATCCTTCACCCCAAAATCCAACCTTGTTGCTACCAAAATAAAGCTTCCAAGGTCAAAAAAACCCTATTGACATTTCGTTTGACTGTACGAACTGACGAAGTTGTACCCGATCAAATATTTATTAGCACATAATTTATGGCAACAAACGTTAGTTTGTCGGTTGGCCGGCAGGTGGCGTTGTTATGAATAATTCAAGAAATGCACCCGTTTGTACGGAACTCAGAGTTTTATGGTCCAATAATGGAATTCAAATGTTGTCATGTTTTGGGGACATTTCCGAATATTATTGGTTCCGGTGTGTGTGACGTCATTTGTTTGGTTGACGGTACATTTTTGGGGTGAGCAGTGTTTTAGGTGGCGGTAAGTCGCGTGTTGCGGCCGACAGTTGAAAAAATTATCATAATTACGTATACTATTTTAACGGTGCCGTGTTGTATGCAGCTTCTATGAAAGAATACTGCCAAAGAAAGAAAATCAATTTAGTTTCTACTTAGCGTTTTTTTTTCATTTCAATCATGAAACGCTGTAGGAGAACGCTCTTACCTGATATTGTCTTTAAGAATGGCAGGCAGGTACTTAGATTGCCTTTAAAAATTAAAAAACAACGAAACTATATTTTTTGTTATAAACATAGTTCAATAAACTTTTCTATACACAGTTTCATACAACTATTTATACCAAGAAAATTACAGCAGTTTGCTAGTAAAAGTCACATAAAATACAAACATCCCATCATTTGACCTCAGTTCACCTCTCTTGACCATCATTCATTATTTTACCCCAAAAGTCATTGAAGTACATTAAAACTATTGACTTTACCCAAAGTATTAATTTCCCATGCGCGTGCGCAGCTGTTGGCCACCCTCGCCGCGCACCGACGCAGGCGCCGCGCTAAGTGCCGACAATTACGGCACAATTATGCAATTACCTTTATTTTTTACTTTTTATTTCGTTGTTAACTTGTGAATGTGAATGTTGAGTTTTCGATTTTAATGAAAGAGAGTACAATTCTTTGTTTATTTTTGCAGTTAGATTTTTCTTTACGAATGTTAGGAGTTTTCGATTTCAACTTTATCGTAATTTTACATGACTAACTATTTCTCGCAACCCCGTTCGCGTGGAATAGTGACTTCCTGCAGATTTTTGGTATAAAAAATATCTTATGTCCTTTCTAGAGTTCCAAATTATGTCTGTACCTAATTTCACAGAAATCGGTTGTGTAGTTTAGGCGTGAAGAAAAGACAGATATACCAGACAGAGTTACTTTCGAATTTATAATATTAGTTTGGATTTGGATAGTTTGGATATCGCAGTATATTTTAATATAACTGAGCCCCACGGGCGATCATACGTAGTAAGTTATAATAATAATAAATACTAAGTTCACCGGGGATTGTGTAGTTTCTATCGAATCTAGATCAAATTTTCGAAATCGGTCAAGTAGTTTCGTAGCCTATTATTCAATTCAAACAAACAATAAGATATTAATACATAAGACGTCACAAGAAAGAAAACTGATACATTTCTGACATGATATGTATTTCACTAATCACAATACGCGAGTTTCTTCATATGCTTGATACATTTTCAAAAGTGTTATGCGAGTAATAGAAAGTTATTAGAAATTAGATTCCGAAGTTTGAGTATATAATTTAAATGCTTCTTAGATGGATAGTTTTTTAAACTTTTAGAAGGATCTTAAGGCTTTAAAATATAAAACAGACACTAACATCATTGAAAAATAGTACCTAAGTTAATATTGTTATTACCAATTACTATCAAGGCCGGCAATGCACCTGTGGTTCCTCTGGTGCTGCGGATGTCCATGGTCGGCGCCGAACGCTTACCATCAGGTGATGCGTCTGCTCATTTGCCTCCTATTCCAGAAAAAATGAAAGAAAATCTAACTCAGCAACGAACCAAATATGGGTATTTGTCTGAAATAAATGTTATTCTATTCTTAAAAGAATCATAACTGAAGGAAAATTATGGCGCACGATTCCTTATTAAAATAATACAACAACATATTAAAAGTATTACGAAAAGAATATGGTCTTGAGGTCAAAAAACTGTATCTATTTAGCGTCATGCGGTCATTACGACATTTTTATCTATCAATCTTTGACCATATGGCGGCGCGTACGCAAGCAGTAGGGTCGTGTCTCGGCCTATGAATCAAAATAATACTACGCTGTATTTTTAACGTGTTTTTTGAAGGACTTAGCAGTGTATTTAGCTATTTCTTAGAGTTTATAAGAAGGTATATTTTACTTAATTATAAAAAAAATATATATGAATTTACGTTGAAATTCGTATAAAATTTGTTGAGGTTAGGTTAAGTAAGGACTCGATTGAAGCAAGGTTTGAGCGGAGCGCGGAGTACAAAAAAAAAACTGTAAACTACAATCCTAATTATAGTTTACAAAAATCTTAATTTATTGTATTAATAAAATAACGCGTTACTCGCATGAATAAGCTGAGAATAACTCGTCTAGTCTCAAGTAACAACGGGACTCTTATTCAAGCTTTCTTCAGTTTCTTCACGTGAGTAAGTCCTTTTTTCAATAAATTTAGCATATCTCACGATAGTTAAAAAAAAATCGTTTAAAATATTGTTTTAGAAGATATTGTTAAATAATCTTATGAAGAGGATTCACTAGTAAAGAAGAAAAGATAAATCGTACAAAAGTCTTAAATGAAAGAACACGACACTCTTTTAATGTAGGTACTCCTATCCTATATCAACGTTAAACACTCATTATAAAAACAAAGCGACAAAACATTTATAATAAAATAACTTCTCGAAATACCAAAGCAACCACAGAAATACAAAGATAATGAGGCTAATTAGGCTCGCCCCTAAATATTTACGAAATGAAACAATTACCCGTAAAATTATAACTTCATCCCCTTAATTTTAAGACGACAAATTGTCGATGCCGATTGTACTTTGGTTGTACAATTATATTTTTAAATAAAGAAAGATTATAATCTAAATTTGAATTTTGGAACTTGACTATCATCCATTCTTCTTAGTTGATAAATCAAGACTTTTATTATAATCTGTTCTTAATTTTAATAAAATCCTACTCAACAAAAAATATTTTTCACGTAAAAACAGCTGGACGGATTTGGTTGAAATTTGGTATGTAGATAGGTAATCTCCTGGATTTCACAAAGGCTTTTTTATCCACCACGCGGAAGTAAGATTTTTATAATAACTTAATAAAATGTAGGTAATCAATACACGTAATATAACTCACAAGCAAACGAAGAAACTAATCTACTATCCTTCTTCGACATGCAATCTCTTCTACAAAATTTATCACAATCCATTCATCAGTTTAGGCGAATTCGGACAAACAGACTTTGAAAGACAAATATTTGGCCGGCCATGGGCCATGGGAAAGTACAACACTATGTGTCCGTCAATAGGTGCTTCCGAATCAGAAGGGACGGAACGCCTGCTGCGTGTGACGTCACAGTTTGTCTATACATTACGGAATCAATTGTAATGTACAGATATAATCATGATACTGTCATCCGATTCACAAATTATGTGATATTTAGATTGTATTGATTTGCCATTTGCGATATTTTCTATAGTCCGGCTAATTAATAATGGGTTTGCTGGAATTATGTAGGTATAAAGTGCTTCTTTATTTCATACTAGATGATAGGCCTGGTTCCGCCTTAAAATTAAGTAAAGATTTCTGCCCTTTTAAACTTTTACTTGGCTTTTACGATTTCAAGACGTAATTTTGTCAAAGCGGACCAGTAGTTCTCGAGATTTAGTGTGACTTACAAACAGCATTTTATTTTTACATACCTATAGGTATTATGTATATTATATTAGTTGTCAAGCTGATCCTTCAACAGCGGTTGTGTAATCAAAGCTATTAGTCAAGCTGATCCTTCAATAGCGGTTGTGTAATCAAAGTCTATTTATTCGAAATTTAAATTACCTACGCCACACAACGAAGAAATACAATATTTGAACAACGTTCTAAAAAAAAAGTTTCAGTTTAGAAATAATAAGTGAGACAGAAAAAATAGCAGATGTCGTCGTGTCAAAGGTAGCAAGCCCTTGCGAACACCAAATTGAAACTATTGTTAACCTAACAATCGCTCACCATCGGAAGAAATTGGAGTAATAATATTTATTGTTATACAATCTGGAGTAACTGCATCCCTTTGTTAACCCTGCTTGCTCTCCTCGACGCATTGTACCAAGGAAGTGTGCGAAATTCGGAAGATGCGTTCCTGTCCAAAACATTCGCGCAACAAATTCCAACCTTAGTCTAACGCTCGACGGTTTACTTTTATTCGTACTACAATGCTCCGTTTTGATCCGTTCCGATCTAGTTTTTTTTTTCTTTATAACAACCAAAGAGTACATGTAAATGTCATGATTTATTTTGTGACAAGGAAGGCACTCGTTGTGGGAAATTTACGACGATATTAAGGGGTGGGCCTGTATTGAATCTTTGATTATGTATTGTACACTTATTTATGGAGCAGATGACTTTGTAGAAATTACTTTTTAAACGTAACGTAACGTCTAAAGGAGTTTGTAATCTATATTTATTATGTATTTTTAATAAAAGTAACGGCTAGTATTATTGTGTGTAATTTAGAATGTGTAATCTGATATAGCGTTGATTGTTGTGGAAATTTGTTCGTATGGATATAATGTAATTACACAAATAGGATTTCAAGGAAAGGAAACCACTAAACACAAGCACTTTGCTTGGTAAACTAATTAACTAACGGCCAGTCAATAACACAATAGTTACAAACTGCCACGAACTTCGACATTGCAAGCCAACACCAACAACTTTAAACTTGAACCAGTAAATTAAAAACCAATTGGCATTCAGCGTGTTAAAACCTCGTTTCAACTTCAACTTTATTACTTTATTGTTATAAAAAGATCGTAAACCGTCCTCATATAACCGATTAATAACGAAAACATTATCCCAACTCTATAATAGAGACGTTAAAATTTTATAACCTATTCCTAACAATATAAAACTATTCGATAGCAACGATAAAGGATCGCAATTTTTTAAGACTCCATTTTTAAGAATACTCCCCTTATTGTTACCCTGGCTGTAAGGTTTAGCCCCTTGTGCTTAAGTTTGCGAAAAAAATATAGTTCGAAGCTCTATTGTCAACTTTTTGAAATGAGAACACGTTTTTGTTGATGTGATTTTTCAAAATGGCGTTTTGTTTCCATATTTGAATACCGGATTTATTTTCAACGGTTAGCAAATGGTGTGAGGTTGATTGATAACCGTGTCTGTTATTTTTTGGTTCAAGTTGAGACAGGTGGGCTTAGGGAACGCCTCTTTAATTCGGAACTAGCCAAACCATTCTGTTTTTAAATATTTAATAACGAAGCCTTAGGCAGTTGTAACATAAACATAGCAATATATTACAATAATACAAATTACTTTAAAATTTTAGACATTAACAATGTCGAAAATCATCAATTTTAAAACAGTTTGGTATCAGTTCTAAGTTACCTTACCAACTGCCTAAGAACCAAGTAAAACCCTAAAAAAGAAAACAATAGGACATTGAAACATTTTGGAAAATTTCTCGAAGTTTTGCAATTTTAACACAGTGATTCAAAAACAAATCTTTGCTCAATCTTAAAGGTATACAAAGGTAAGAAGGTACAAGGAAAAAGTTTGTGCTCAAAGTAAGCAACCCTACATCTGCCGGTTCTTGTGTCACAATTGGAAAGAAGTTGCCAAGTTCGAAAGTTGCGAGCTCTTTTTGACATTCTGTGGTACACTAGTTCTATGATAGACGATTTGAATTGTTGCCAGGTAAGAAAATGGTGGTGTTTTAAGGTCAAGGAGGTTTTAGGTGTTATTCCTCTATTGGGTTAATAACCTTTTCTACCTGAAAAGGACTTGCCATCACTGCATAGCATAAAACAAAGTCGCTTTCTCTGTCCTATATCCCTATGCACTTATTCTTTAGATAATCTTTAAAACCGCGCTCTGTCTGCTCTGTTGGAATAAACTCGCACCACCAGATTTATATCTCCAGTATTTCCAAAATATTGGAGATTTAGGCATTGGGGAGGGATGGGGGCGGTTGAACGATTAGACCTTCTGTAACTCCACTCACACGGCGAAACATAACGCTGTGGTTATTTCACGACGGTTTTCTGCGAAGCCGTGGTATCACTACGTTCGAGTAGACCCATTCGTGCCGAAGCATGGCGCTTGGACACTTAAAATATAAAGTTTTGACTAAGGAAAATACCGAATTGCTAAAACAAGGTGCTTTCTACAAGGCCGTTGGTAGTTATTAAGTGACCTTCAAATATTAACTAGCTCTCGTAGGTCTTGACCTGGTGGTAGAAAAAAGTATTTTGTAACGCTTATCACATGATCTACATAGCCCATTATTTTTGTGCAATAAATTAACGGGTGATTAAAATAAGACCTTGCTATTTGAACGTAAGGTTTGAATTGATTAAACGTGTAACGTTCCACTGTATTTTTAAAATGAGAATCGGAAAAAGTCTGATTATTTTATTCTTATAGTTTTTTTAAATCTTTTTATAGGATAGAGGTATGTTTCCTTTCAGCCTATTCACAACTAAATTAGATTTGTAGGCTAAATGTGCTGTAAGTTGGAGCAAGTGGCTTCCTCGTCTCAGATGTCAAACTTAAGATGGAGGTCTGAGCCCAGAAGTTGTTTGTGGTAACTATACCAATATGGCGTTTGTTTAAACTATATAATATAACTTGTATAGGGTGCTTGTGTACTAATTTGCATATATTTTTGAAGCCGTTTGGTAATTCTGGCCCTAAATCCTGAATTGGTTTGGTATATATTAATTGTATTTACGAGGTAATCATCAGCCGATAAGCTGAGTATCTCGCCTGGAGAAAGAATGAGAATTAATGACAACGCTTGCTCAGGGATTGGTGAATTACACAGGTTCGCTGAAGAGAATTTTGTTTACCGTTTATCAATATTGTCTAAATAATCTTATAAAATCTATAAAACTCGTAAAATGTATGCACATTGGTAAGTCAGAGAAAAAAAACAAATGTCTGAAACGTAGGTACGTTATTGTTTTTATAACCAAAACGTTACAAGTCCCTACTGAAAAGAAATTGTAATAATTTGAACTCTATACCGAGGAACATAAGTTAGTTTTTCATTTACAGTCTAACTTTAATACTGCAGCCGGCGAGCTCGTAGGTAATATAATCCACTTTAAAAATCGAATGTTCCAATATTGACCCGGTTTCGAATTTACTTTTTTCCACGTATGGAAAATTGAGTTTGTTTTTCCACTTAAGGAAAGTACTATCGAACATGTTCCAATAATTGATTTATTCAAATTTGAGCCAAATCGCAATATTTTAAAAACATGTAGGTATTTTGTACTTTTGACTTCCTGCATAATTTATTTTAAAAACTATCTTATGTCCCTCGGTTATTATATGTGTACAAATCGGTTCAGTAGTCTAAGCGTGAAGAAAAGACAGACAGACAAAGTTACTTTTCTCATTTATAACATTAGTATGGATGATGGGCTTTATCCTGTTTTTTTTTTGTATCTTCTTGTTTATTCCATTTGCCTTCTAAAATGATATACTATGCATGGTATATATCTTTATTATGCATGGTTTTAAATTTTTCAATTGCCTATACCTCCAAATATAGCTTTAACAATGTTGACTTTAAAACTACAATACATTTTTGACAGTTACAAAAATGTTTACTCTACATTTTTCAACCAACGACCATCGTGACCATTTCTACAAGAACCAGGTAGCCCAGGTGGTATACTTGTCAATATAAATCAGCCCCATTCGACCCCATGACCTCTGCCACCAAGGATTAGGGGATGAGTTCCCACCAGTTACGGGTTGGCACCTACTTATGGCTTGTACGGTGATTTTAATGCGTGTATACTTTACCCTTCTTGGCCAATATTGAAAGGGATTAGTTTAAGAAATTATGAAAGTACGTGCTTTATTAATATAATTTTGGCTTCAGATCTTTATGTTATCGAGCGCTAATTCGATGTATTCTCTTAAGAGTTTAAAATTATGTTTTAAGGACCTCCTTGGACTTGCTTAAGACGCGTACAAAAAAAGTAAAATTTAAAAATGGAATGACATTAAATTCGTTTTAATCAGAAAATGATTTTCTTGTCTATTTTTGATCAAACTCGAATGTTAGCAACAATTTTTGTTTGAGGTTCAATTCAATATCTTCTTTCTTGATCTTCAATTTCACTTTGAACACATTTTAAAATACAAAAGGGTTCATTTAGCGAAAGCACTTCAAATTTGGGTTGCTCCATTTGCGAACCCCTTCAAGCAAAGTAGGTATGTAAGTACTTGTAATCTATATTGCATTCTCAAGTATGTCCAGTTTGGAGTAGGGGTCTTACAATAATGTTTTTTATGTACAATTTATATAAAGCCCTGCTTGCAATAATAATTTTTATATACCATTACTTTCAAAATACTTGTTTTGTGTAACTAAAAAGAAGATTTGGATTAAATAATAAAGGTGGTGATATTACGATTGATTTTGCATTTATTCATGTTTTCTGTACTTTTCCTATGTTGCCACGCATATTTAAAGTCTAAACTCAGCGAAATCTGTTCATCCGAACTTGAGATTTAGTTAGACTGACAAACCGCAATTTATTTTTTATTTATAAGTAGATCAAGAAGACTTTAGACCTAAAGTTCTAATGACAAGCAGTGGTAATACATATAGGTAATACGTGAAATAATATGCAATGGAATTTAATTATATTAAAAAAAATAGTTCAATATCAAGATTTATTTTTTCACTTACCTAAAAAGTGGATGCATTTAAAAAATGGGGGCTAAACAACTGCTCAATTAACGAAAAAAAAAGTTATCCGTACCTTTAATTTAGTTTTATTCTTGTAAGCAACCCTTTACTTAGTGTACGGAACTGTTACAATTATAAATTTCTATTTTACATTCAAACTTTTTTTTCATCGGCTGTATGTTCGTCGACCTTTTTCCTGTCGTGAGAACGGTTTAAAAAAAAGTAGTCCCAGGTCCCACACACAAGTTTGCTAATGGGTTGACTTATTCCTGACTTGTCAGTTTTACCTTTGAATTTCATAAATAAAAAAATACCTATTTAAAAAAACTTATTTTATTTTATCATGATATTTTTTGTTGTTTTTCTTATTAATTCTTGTGAGGATAATAGAAGAATGATAGCTGAATATACTGCATCATTTGTCAGATTTTTTTGTTCACAAAAAATGCGCATTTATTAATTTCAAAATAGGAGAGGCTGTAAAGGCAAAAATATTTTTCTCTTTACGTAAGTAAATTAAGAAATTCCACGAGTACAAAAATCCATTGTCATATTAAGATTTAAGCTGGTTGAAAATCTACTTTTATTTCGATACATAAAAATGAGCGGGAAAAGCTAAAGTTCAATGTCGCCATGTTTTCATTTGTTTTTTTTTATAAATTTAAGTTTTACAACAAGGCCGTTATAAATGCCTAGTGAAAGTGTAAAAAGAGATAATAGAATTTCAACTGCTTTAATCCTGGCACGCCACATACCGGTCCACATCAATCTAATATCTTCCGTCTGTCTTGAACCCCTTGAGTCTTTTAATTAAATGCGCACTCCACGTTTATAGTCAAACAAATAAATTATAATGATAATAAAAACATTTTACGGCGTGGTTGACACTAAAGGAATCATTCCGGGTGTTCCACTCGTCTTTTGTTTCGCGATCTATGATTTGTTTTTACTTTTTTTCTGAAATGACATTTTGAAAGGAGGTTGTGTATCTTTTTGATTCGAGTGAATTATTATAGGGTTGGTAAGGAAGTGATTGTTTATTTCTATTAAGATTGATTTGTTGTGCGTAATGTGTGATTATTTTATTTGCATTTTAATTTAATAAGATACAAATCATAACTAACAGTGCTTTAGTCAACTGTAAAGGGTAGGTTTGTTGCAAGGTCTATAATATTATTATTTTTCTAATTACGAATCCAAAAACCGTTAAATAGATTATCTGAATTAAGTCTATAAAATATAAGTCAATCCAATCCATTTCCGTAGCAGACCATGAAAGTAATGAAATAAGCGCATTAATTAATGTTCTAAATTATAAACTTTATAAAAACTTTAATTCCCACAAAAATGATAGCGTGATGGTTATCCATTACTGAACGAATGCACTAGACTGTAAAAGCCGAGTTCTCACAGACTAAATATACAAAAAAAAACTCCAAAGAGGTTTGTACTCGTGCAAAAAAATCCGCGCGTACGCTCCGCTGGATCGCAAGGGTGCTTTATTATAATCTATTTACTTTTCCTTCTCTGTCTAACAAGGGAGTGAGATATATTTACATCTCTTTCGCACTGTAATTAAGGGCTTAACTGACCCGGAGTGCTTGAGAAGTACTTGTTATGATCTTTTGTTTTATTATGGGGAAGTTAAGTGTGTAAGGGTCCTTATAGGTATTTGACTTTTTGAATTTAGCTTTGCAATTTATGGAATTGATACGGTCAGCAGTTTTGTTTTTTAATGTTATAATATATTAAATTATTGTAAAGCGTCGTTGTTGTAAGGGTGGAAGATATTTTAAGTTTAATATCAATTCAAAGGAGGTTAGTTTTTTTTTTTAATACTGACTTAATGTCGATATTTTTAATATCAAGTAAATATTTTATAGTTTTGTGATAATGACTAAAAAAACCCCTTAAGAAAAAAAACTGCCAGATATGTCTAATTTCAGCTTAAAAGAGGTGAGACTTTTTTTATACTTTCTTAAATAAATGTAAATAAATAAATAAAAAATTGTTTATTTCATTGCCATAGAGACAAAAACAAGTTAGTGATTGGAACCTCCTTGTAAGCAAAAAATGCCTTAGTGAGTCATATTATCCAAGTCTTTACGAGTTATATATTTTTAATATCTAGTCAATACTTTTTGGTTTTGTCATAATGCTTTGACTACAAAGACCCTTTAAGAAAATAAACTCACTTCTTTATGCTGATTATTAACAATAGAAAACATGTTTCTACAAAACTCATTACATTTTTCATATTTAAATTTGTCAATTTTCATGCTGGTCAGGCTATACTGAGTACATATGTATACAAAATCATTTAACTATGACGAACCCATCATTACTACATGTTAATAATATATGTACTCCATACGAGAATATTGCACCACACTACTATTCAAAAAGCAACTTTGACTACCCTCTAACAAAGTCAATATTTGTGTAGCAAAAAACGATTGACAACGAATCGATTTAAATTTTTATAACCCATTTGAAACACATTTATGCACATAATGTTAACATAAAAATAGTTTGCTGTATGTATCATCAATATTTATACTGTAGTGTAAAAAAAGAAAAAGAGGTGGAATCGACTACATATTTTTAAAAAGTGTGGATACAATGTCGTCGTTGCCTGCACCGCACCAGCTTATCGTATTTAAGAGAAACTTGTACAAGTACCAAAGTGATTTTCCGAGTCATACATACATTCTAAGATTATTTAAAGAGCTGTGGCAAACGGGCGTAGGAAAACTTTGTCTGAAAATTAATAAAAAAAAACATTATTTACTCTTACCCGTCTTTTTTTAATGCATCTATTAATACAAACTACTTAATAAGTGTGACAGTAATTTCTTTTACATCTTGGCGGTTAACACTACCGTGCCTCCGGATGACACAAAAAATATTTTTATTATGTGTACATAATATACAAAATGATAGACATATCGCTTTACAACATTATAAAGTTTATACAAGACAAGGTATTAAGAGGTATAAGATAAAATCTGTATTGCACACACAAGTGACACCGGATGCATTTAAAGTATGTAGTTAGGGACAAGTCTCGGTAAATGTTTCCGCCAATTTATCGTATAAAAATCTTTAATTAATAATTATATCTTATTTCATACATGGAAGTATTTAGTCTACATATTTATAATTATGTTAGTTGGACGAAATGCATGTTAAACATGTAAATATCGTTTTTATCTTATCTCAAAGGGAAAAGAAAGATAAAATCGAGATCTCGAGCACCTATCGATCAAAAGTTTAACACTGTTTCGAAACAAATGAAAGATGCATAAAAACTCTTCTATAGACCAAAGTAAAAGACAAAATTAAAAACATTTATTTTAACTACAACGTCACAACACACTATTCTGAAAAACGTTCGTCAATTGATTTTTCAGAGAAACCAGTTCTTCGTTTCAATCTGTGGATTCGTATTTAGAAGAACGAGCTAGAAACTCCATGGTTACTCTTAGACCAAAGAGGTGTTGCTAAGCAGATCATGGCAGTGATAAAGGAACGAAGAAGAAGAATTAGGAGAGAGAGAGAGTTCCCTCTCTCTCTTTCTTCTTACACATAAATGTATTGCAATAATATATTTGATGTTAATTTTCCTAGTGAATTACCCGAATTTTGCTCAGTCACAAATCGTGTTCAAACATTGATTAACCTTATTATAAAAACCTAATCTGATGGTAACGCGTTAAAAATGTATATCTATAAGTAAGTCATCACCAGACTACAAGTGCACAATCAAATGTCTCTTGTTACACGAAAAACTGTTCGAGCATTCACCTCCTTGCTTGCTAAATAAAAGGCGGATTCACGATTTCAAATATTAAAAATTGTTTTCGAGGATTCCTCACAATATTTTTCTTCCATGCCTTGTCATTGGTGTTTAAAATATCTTAGAAAGTATTTATTACTCGGAATAATTCTCATTGGTACTTTCGGTTCGAACCCACGGCCTCATGCCTGGGAATCGAGTGTCTTAGCCTTTCGGCCAAACACATTTTGAAATATGTGTGCTAAGTAGAAGTAACGAAATACCTATACTTAAACATGTAAGCTTAAAAGGCAGACTAGTCAAAAAGTTGTTTAATAAGATGGCTGGTACATAATTAGATAACAGTTCTTACAACATATAAGGAGAATTAGGTGGTATCACGTGGGTGGATTAGTCGCTTTTAATTCATAAGCTAATATGACAATGAAATATTTCATTTATCTAATAAAAAAATGTGTAACACGGATACCTATCTAGTATTTATTGATTTAAATGTTAGTATTTTTTATAGTTTTCAGTTAAAGGTAGAGTGACAAAAAGTTTCGTTTTTAGCGGGAAAAGAGTTCCTAAACGTTTCTGTCACAGACTATATTGTAACGTTTACAGTTGATTATTTAATGTGTTTACTTTAATAACGTATCTACAGATGTGACCTAAGATATCTATAAGATATAGACAGCAAAAATTGCAAATAATAAAAATATCAACTTCCCATGCAAAATTTTCTAAACATTAGATTTTTTAAACTTATTTTTGTCAGATAAATAACACGGTTTCTCTCACGACTTATGTGAGCTTTTGATTTTTATATAATATACAATGTAAAGGTAACAGTTGCCACATGAATGTCTTATTGAATAGGAACCCGACTCACCGTATCCTCAGCTCCGGTACAAAAAAGTAATCCCTATTGCACAATAAGATGGTCCGCGAACAAAAAAGTAACCAACTGTCATTTCACCAAATTCACTTAGAAACTCCTTTAAACACACTGTTCTTATAAATTAAAAAATAAAATTATAAAGTAGTAACACTTGATAAAAACGTTTCCATTTTCGAATAAAACCGCCGAAATGTTTAAAAATGGAACGGCTCTCGCGCAACCGCGTGCATTCGCGCGCAAAGCTCGCGTTCGAATAAATGGAATTGAAACTTTACCTGGGGGTCGGTGTGACACTGCATGTATTTTACATCTCTTTCTCACACATATTTAATCGATATGTATAAGAGAGATGGGTGTCTTTTATTGAAGGTGGAACGGTCGCGAAGATGTTAAAAGTTTTTTCTTTGACCGGTGCATTGTTTTCCCGCGTTATCTTTGGCGGTGTGTCTGCGATAAGGGCCATTGATAAAAATGCAATTAAAACTTTTCAATGGGCTTCCTTGTTTGTTTCGGGTACGTCGATAATGAATGATCATTAGTTTTCATTGATAAATGCTCTGCTAGACTTGTTGGACAGTTGAAAAATACGTTCTGTACAAAAGAAAACTATTTTACGAAAATAAATTGGAGTTTTGTATTGGTTTACACTGAAGTAATTAATTTTATTCACATATCTAGACAGTGAATACGATTTGAAAAAGAATGTGTTAATAAATAACAATTTTGGACATTATTTATGCAGTAGGTAAAAATATCGAGGCGTTTGGGATTTTTAAGCGGAGAAAAATTACTAGTGATTTGTGACAGAAAAATTGTTTGGATTTAATACTTATACAAGCATATAAATGACTTCTTTAATACATAATATAGAGACTTTATTATAAACTTTTGAAAAGAGTTCTTATAGTAAAAGAACCTTAAGAAATAGCGAAAACTCGTATCGGATTCCAAGAGTCACTATTGAGTTTCTTATCCATTATAGTTCATAAAAAAAACACAAACAATGATTTTTAATTCTCGATGGTTTTTAAAAAGGAGGTCGACATAAAAGTTACAAACTCATTACCTACATTACTTCAAAAACAAAATAGAATAGAGCTGTCAAGTAAAATGATCGAGTCACTGCGACTCCGTTACCTTGTGTGCATAGCGGTTGTTATGTTGGTCAGTGGGTTCGTTCCCGTTTGATGCAATTAAACGATTTACTGTGCATTCTGTGCAGTCATGAATTTCGCGTTTGTGTGACGTTTTCTCTTTAACGTTAGGTGGTACAGTTTATGTTGTTATATGGTTTTATGAGGTGTTTTGTGGAAGGTGTTCGGACTACTTACTTCGACCTACTTGGTAGTACGTGAGGCTGATTGATATACCTACTGTTAAATGTTTTACTTTGCTCTAAAATATTAAAATACAGCAATCTATATGGCTTTGAACATGAGGTTTATTGGTTTTAAAATCCTCTGTTATGAGAACGAAGTCTAGAATTTTTGTTTTTCAGTTACTTAATACTAGGTACCTTCTACTAAGTAAAGAAATTAATTAATTTATTATTAAAGCTGAAAAAGAAATTTCCACTATTAAATTAATGTTTTTATAAATACAAATTACATATAAAACTTCATCTTGAATCATTCTATCTATTAAAAAACCGCATCAAAATGCGTTGTGCAGTTTTAAAGGTAGCGTATAGGGACGGAGAAAGCGACTTTGTTTTATACTATGCAGTGACATTCAGTATGCATTTGTATGTTGAAAAGCCTTTGCTGATTTGATAAAACTTTTTACAGTTCCTTCTATCGATTATCTGGTAAAATACAGCAAAACATGATGATATACGTACTCAAAGTAAAGGTATCACAATTTTTTTTTTTTGTTAATTATTGTATTTCTTACAAATAATTTTGGTGTATCTCGCAAGACTTGTGATTAAAATCAATTCTTAATTTCAGTCAGTCAGTCGAAAGTTGGACATTGTTTTAAAACACATAAAATTGAAGAATTTCAAAATTCGGCAGGTATCTTTACAATATTTGTAATATTTAATGTATAGTATAATATCTACCAGTATCACATTCTAAAAGTATCAACATTGATAGAAGTACCTGGTGTCAAAAATAAATTAGGCATGAAACGAAATTCCATAGGTGGCAAACAACACATGTAGCTGAAAAAAAATTGGTTACGTCTAATAAAAAAACTTAGCCGTCTAGCCTCGGTGTTAAAACGACTTCCAAATTCAAAGTTCAACAGAAATTCCTTTATTTATTTACCATGCCTTGTTTGCACACGATACTGGCCGACGAAGCAACCGTATCCTAAAATAACAAGAAATATTATTTTAAAAATCGAATATGAATTGTGTGAAAAGTAACAATGGTTTTTGCTTTGGCTTTGACAACAATTTTATACCCTTGTGATAAGGCTTACTTTCCTTCAATCATTTCTGATGGTACATCGAATCAGATTTACTTGAATCGACCATGACGCTATTTAAAAAAAGCAAAAGGTTTTGGTAAAAAAGTCTATAAATAAGGCAAAAATATACTATTTCGGCACGGTTGATACTTTTTTCGGAAAAATAAAGAATGTTGATATATTTATTGAATGGTCTTAAGATGTTGACAAAGGGATGATATAGCGAAAATATCCTTTTGTTACCATTCATATTTTTTTTCTTATTCCGTGAAAGGCTATTCTTTACTGTTACTTTTGAACGTCGTCGTTACTGTAGGCTGGAAAGTGTAAATAATTAACTTTGCCATCACTCATAGTTCATTATGCACGAGCAAAAAAATAATTGTTGGCATACTACATATTATTTTACTTAAAGTAGTAAGTGAAGACTACTAAGCATGTTTCGGGTTCGGGTGTCCTAAAAATTTTAAGAATATTACAAAAGTTATGTCATAAGATTTTATAATACCTATGATTTTTAAAATCAATCGGATTACTGCGAAAAAGCAATCCAACAAAATATTGGAATGAGCATGCCTAAGCTGGGAGAATAATGTTTTTTTTTTAAATTAGGTATATGACAGCATTTTTCGAGGTATCACCCGGATAACTATCACAATATGGCTTGAATATCTAGAACAGTCATTGGACCTAACGAGGCATTCCACAAAATGCCTTTTGAAATAACGGGTTATCCTAACAATCAATAACCAAACCAAATTATCGATTTCCTTTCATCCAATGATAAGCGTAGAAAAATAATGGAAACCAAAAAAAAAACATAGCTGAACGTAACCGAATAAAATAATACAAAAGAGTATTTATTTCGTACGGCTGTCATGTATAGTAAAATAAAACATTTTGTCAGTGAAACAAATTAGTGCAAGAACGTTAAATGTATTTATAACGTCAAGAGAGATCGACTCGTGCGCAGGTTACGCACCTGCTGTTCGATATTGCGGAGGTTCTCAAAGTATTCTTTTATAGCTGATTATTCTATTTGTTGGTGCTATTCGGTGCTTTCCTAAGCCAAATATAAATTATTTTGACTTTTCAATTCAAAAAATTATTAAAATATAAGATGTTTTTTTTGTTCACTTTTAAAAAATAAGAACGCTGATTGCCGTCCTGCTTCATCAGTAGGTTGACTGTGCAGATCATAGCAAGCAGCAAAGAGTCTGGATTCATAATTCAGGTCCTTCATTCATTTCATTCATCGTTTTCACTTCTGTCAAACAATGTTTTAATTGCAATAGTAAATGCTGTTTACGTTTTAGCTCCATAGTCAAATCTACTTATAGCAACGGCTTGAGTGATCAGGAGTACGGGCACTTTGTTGCCATCTTCAGGTTGTTGCTTCATATCACCAGGGAATTACACTACTGCATTATCCTGTACCCTTAAGCCTAACAATATCAAATCAGCCTACACTTCTTCTTCTTCTTCTTTCTATAAAAACCACACACTTCTTTATGGTGTGCTGTTTATTTCGGGTTTTAGAAAGTCTTTGAGAAACACCACTTCACACTTGTCCATCGATATTTGTGTCCGTATATTTTACGTATTCGTAATTATATGCTGGCAGACAGGTGTGTGAGCTCCTTAATGTGTCCTACGCGATGTTGTTTTGTTTTCACCATTGTAAACTTTTATTATGTGTTGCCTTGTTAATTTATGCTTGTTAATTATACTTATTTCGTCTATATCTTTGATATCATAGTCATCTGCGTGATTGCTGAGCTGAGGTGTCTAGTATTTTTTTAGTTTGTTTTTAATGACGTCATGAAGAGAGTTTTTTAATGTCTATGTCATGACAGGTGTCTAGCTACCAATGATAAGCTAACTCTGTGTATTTTTCAGGAACAAAAACGTAAGGAAAGTTTGTAATGTTCTTCAGATTATGCTGCTAAAACGAATTTACTAAATGTTGCTACTTTTCGACAGTTATTTTATCATTAACACTCACACACACTACATATCATTATTGGCATAGTAACTATGAAAAACTTAACAATACTATGTATATTGATAAAGCGATTGGCGCGACTTCTGGATAGAATTCAAGACTTTCCCAGGCGGAGTTGCGGATGAAGCGTTATGATATACCGCGATTTAAATTGATACAGGAGTTGGAACAGCGAAAAACATAATTTTTAGACAGTGAGATATTCTCCATTCAAATAAAGACCTATACATTTCTATTAAATTGAATTGCATTTTATTAGGAAGTTCTACAATCTTCTTTGAAAATACATTCACCATTCGTGAGAAGGTTGCCGATAAATCAATAACTGTACCTTTCTGGTACATATTGATCTATCAGCGACTACTTATAACAGATATCTACAAGCAGCCGTTTAGCCGTTGTCAGGTACAGAATATCTTAACGGTCGTAATTTATTGGTTTCTAAGTAAAATGGAGTTAGATTACCGTTATTTGTTATTCTAAACTTCGCATTGTTGTCCAAGGCGTTGAATATATCATAGTTGTCAAGATTTAAATATGAATTAATTTTCCCTTTCTGCAGGTTCATAGGCGTCCAGGTGATCCACGTTCAGACGATAAAAATAAAGATTTTTGCCGTAGTAAGTAGTAATTAAAACAGAAACAATGGTATTCTATTCGATAGTACGTTCAATATCTATGATCATTGTGTAAATAAGGTAAGCAATTGAACATTCTCATCGAGCCTGCTTACCATCAAATAGTATTTACGAACGATTTAGATTACGAACCTTCCCCACACCAATGAGTTGCAAGTATGTGCCATCCTTCTGTGGACTTAGAATTTTAAAGATTTGGAAATTAGAGATGAAGCTGTAGGAGGATAGGGTCTTCCATAGTCTCAGTTACCTCATAAACTCGAGGCAACTTTATCACTACATAAAGAGTCGAGCAAGTCATTCAAGCTGAAGCATTACCCTCCCACA